>CM060364.1:74883517-75550183 GCA_030545235.1 Helianthus tuberosus | reverse complement strand
TTAATACTGGTTCAGGTGATGCAAGGGTTGGCACTATTCTAGCATATTCAAAGAATAACGTAGTGTACCCTTTACTATCTACTGCAGTCATCCTAAGGTTTAGGAACTTATTTGCTATCTGTTCTTTTTCATTGGGAGGGCAGAATTTCCTTTCTATCATATTTTTAAATTCCTCCCATTCCATATTGTAAACCATGTCACTTCCCCTAGACTTGAGGATAGTGTTCCACCATTCTAAGGCTGAGTTCTTAAACAGATTGGAAGCAAACATTATCTTATCCTCTTCCGCACACTTGCTTATTTTTAAGACTGCCTCAGTCTTTTCTATCCAACGTAAAGCTGCAACGGCCCCTTGTCACACCCCAACCGATGGAGGAAACATCAGGGTATGGCACTGAGCGAAACAGAATGTCCAGAAGTTTCCATAATAATTATCATTACCAATCAATTTAAAGTAACATGTCCCATACCATGTCTCAAAAGGTAAAACAAATTATTACAGACAAAATCTAGGCAAATAGTTCTATTCCGACAACTCATATTTTTCAAATAGAGCAATTGTTTATTTGCTTCTAGAGACTCTTGATTTCATTTGTACAGACAACTATTTGTTGGCCTCTAGAGCCTTATTCTAGCCTCGATTTCCTAGCAGATAAGCATCCTAAGCACCTGTCACATACGTTAAAATAATAGTCAATACACATAGTGTAAAGGTGAGCATACAAGTTTGATAATAGCATATAGAGTTCGAAAGTGTTCGCATAACTAGCACGTATACAGCGTGAAATGAGGCTTGTTAGTTATCGACATAGAACTATCGATACCAGTGACTGCGAGTTGACTGCCCAAGGCAGTTCGTAATACATGATCACCACTGTAATACATGCAAATAATTGTACTTAACAACCCCCGAGTGAATGGGTGTTGAGTCCAAACTAATTGTACTACCGTTGCTAAAGCAGGTAGACAGCATTCCATGTGTAAACATAACAAACAAGCATTCATTTAGTCACGTATAACATGCGGTAACGGTTAGCGTTTAAAGTATTGAGTAGTGTGTTCGATGTGTTTTAGAATAAGTAACTTATGTGACACCCAAAAGTGCATAAAGCAAAAAGGGATCGAGTATACTCACAGCAATGATGGATTGAAGGGAGCGCTTAGAGCGGAATTAGCCTGATTAGAATGATAGCATAATGATAAGTGACAGGTAAAACGATATAAGGTGTAAGTGGCTCGGACGGCAGTCTGGTCGGATGGTAGTCCGGTCGGATAGCCAGTCGTACGGATGGCAATCCGTTCGGATGGTTATTCGGTCGGACGGTAGTCCGGATGGATGACTATTCGAGTGGATTGTTTCTTCCTATGAGAAAGATGTGTTTGTGTATGATGGCTTGACCTTTGAAGTTTTTGTTGTAGCATTTTGAAAACATTGAAGTATCTCTACCCTTCAGGTCGGCCGGTCAGACGGTCGGACGGCAACCCGTTCGGTTAGACACTTCAGTGAGAACAAGTTCACAGCAGGGTGGTCACTCGGTCGGACGGTTGTTCGACCGGGTGGCATCCTTGGTGCATCGAACATGTTGAAAATCGATTGAGTGTTAAAGTCCAAGTATCTCATGATCCGAAGAGTAATCCGATCGGATGGTAGTCTGGTCGGACAGCAGTTCGTTCAACACTCAAACTTTAGATAAGGTTGGTTAAGTGTGGGACCCAAGGGTATAAGCCGTTCGGATGGTCAGTCGCTCGGATGGCTGTCCGTTCGGACAGTAGTCCGGTCGGATAGCACTTCGTGCTGGTTAATCCGTTCGTCTTTCACTTGGTCGTTTTGATTATTTGTAGCTTTATCGAGACGTTGTGACAACGTGTTAACCAACAGAACCCCATCTTGACCCAAGTGGCCCGATCAAACAGAAATCACCCTAGTTCGACCAGTTAACTGGTTCAAGACGGTTGTTCCTGTTTAACCCAAAACCGGTGGTCTTGTGTGTAGAATCCAGATCTTGAACTAGCACAACACTAAGAATGTGTAGGAGACTAGATCAAGGCCCGATTCTATCGGTTTTGAGTGCATGGAGTGTAAAAGAGTTGGAAGAAAGTTAGAAACCATCTTTCAATCCTTTTTCACCATGAATGTGTTTAGATCTATGCAAGATATTTGTTTATTTGTGTGGAAATCGGTTAGATCTAAGTTGTCTTTGGTGGGTTGAGGCCAAAACATGAAGTTCATAAGAACACCATGATGATGTCATCCTAGAACACCTCAAATCTAGTGATTTCACGGTTAAAAGTTAAGATTCAAAAGATAGAAAGGTGTAGGAGTGCGTGTAGATTAAGGAAGTACAAGATTTAGGGTGAGATCTTACCGGAATTGAGAGAAATCGAAGAAAAGGTGAGGAGCACGGGCTGGTCGGTCAGAGAGTTTCCAAAAGTAGAAAGTTTGATAGTGACAAGGGTATTTATAGAGTTACCCAAAGAGGAAAGTGTGGGCCGGTCGGATGGCATCTCGCCCGGATGACTGTCCGGTCGGATGTCATCTCGGTCGGATGGCAACTTGGCACTCAATCAAGTGACCGCCCGGTCGGATGGCAATCCGGCCAGATGGCACTTGGTTCGAGTGCGCGGTGCGACGATTTTTGTTGTTTCGATTATCGGTTGCGAGCGATGCGAATTCGACAGAGTTTCCTAGTCAAATTACTTTTAATCCCAACTACTATATCTAACATACAAGCAGCCTTACTTCGTATTCGATTAGCATTTGCGATTCGATTGCGATTGAGTTCGATTGCGTTTTTTATTGATTATCACAACATAACATAACATGCATAAGTAACACGTAATGCACACACACACGTATAACAATAACCAAAATGCGTAATTCGAGTTGCGAGTTCGGTTGCGATTCCATATAAATTCGTGTAGTATAGTTTGAGTATCATTTAGTTAACTTTATCGCATTGTTACTTCCTATGGTCCACAGTCGTAAGTCGATTAAATAGCGAATAACATACGTCGATTATTGTGATTATTGACACTTACTCCACATAATACAACTAAAATAAACACATAAAAGAAATTCCTACTAGTCAAGTCGGGTGAAATCGGTCGTTGACTTTGACCTTGACTTTAACTTTGACTTCGGAAACACGGGGTGTTACAGCCTCCCCTAGTTTCGGGAATTTCGTCCCGAAATTAGGCCGAAGCCATAACAAAAAACTGCGGGTACTTCGCCTTCATGTCGCTTTCGATTTCCCAAGTGAACTCTTCGCCTCGCTTGCCTTCCCATTGGACTTTCATAATAGGAATGCGTGAGCGTCTGAGCTGCTTGGTTTGGCGATCCATGATCTCAACAGGCTTTTCCATGAAGTGTAATGTTTCGTTCACTTGTAGATCCTCTAACGGAACATGTAAGTCATGGTCGGCCAGGCACTTTCTGAGGTTTGAGACGTGGAAAGTCGGGTGAACGTTGCTAAGTTCCTCCGGTAGTTCGAGTCTGTAAGCCACTTTACCGATCCCTTCCAGAATCTTAAAGGGTCCAACATATCGAGGCACGAGCTTTCCTTTCTTGCTGAATCGGACCACACCCTTCGAAGGTGAAACCTTTAGGAGTACATAGTCACCAACGTCAAATTCAAGGGGCTTGCATCGTCTATCGGCGTAACTTTTTTTACGATTCCGAGCTTTCGTTAGATTGTCTCGAATTTGGAAAATTTTGTCCGTCGTTTCTTACAATAGCTCGGGACCGGTTAATTGCGAATGACTGATCTCGTGCCATACAATAGGCGATCGGCATATTCTTCCGTATAAAGCCTCGAATGGTGCCATTTAAATGCTTGCATGATAACTGTTGTTATACAAGAATTCGACTAACGGCAGGTATGTATCCCAATTACCACCGAAGTCTATGACACACGAACGGAGCATGTCCTCAAGAGTACGAATCGTTCTTTCAGTCTGACCGTCAGTTTGAGGGTGGAATAAAGTACTTAGATTAAGCGATGTACCGAGAGCCGTTTGAAACGTTTCCCACAGCCGCGAGGTAAAGCAAGCATCACGGTCAGAGATGATGTCGCGAGGCATCCCATGATTACAAATGATCTCGTTGGTGTAGATTCGGGCTAATCGTTCTACCTTGTAGTCTTCTCGTATTGGCAAAAAGTGAGCTGATTTTGTCAGTCGGTCAACAACAACCCAGATGCTGTCGTGACCTGATGACGTGTGCAGAAGCTTTGTTATGAAGTCCATAGCTATACTCTCTCACTTCTACATGGGGATCGGTGGTTGCTCGAGTAAGCCAGAGGGTCTTTGGTGTTCGGCCTTAACCCTTGCACAAGTCAGGCACTTTCCAACGTAGAGAGCAATAACCCTTTTCATGCCCGGCCACCAGTACTTGTAGCGAAGATCCTGGTACATTTTGTTGGCACCGGGATGAATAGAATATCGGGATTTGTGGGCTTCGTCCATCAAAATATTTCTCAATTCGGTCCGCTTAGGGATCCAAATTCGGTCCAGATAATGGAATATCCCATTCGGCTTATTCACGAGATGAGCTCCATCGTGATAGATCCGTTCCTTCTTTAGAGTGCGTTCATTAAAACATGCATGCTGAGCTTCGCGAATGGGAGCTTCGAGATCGTATTGGGCTTGGACGTTACGAGTGCTAAGCAGATAGCTCCGTCTGCTGAGTGCGTCGGTAACAACATTTGCTTTGCCTGGGTGATAACGAATCTCACAGTCGTAATCGTTGAGAAGTTCTACCCATCGACGTTGACGCATATTAAGTTCCTTCTGATTAAAGATATGTTGCAGGCTCCTATGATTGGTGAAGATCGTACACTTGGTACCGTACAGGTAGTGTCGCCAAATCTTTAACGCAAAAACAACTGCACCTAGCTCGAGATCATGGGTTGTATAGTTCTTCTCATGGATTTTGAGCTGATGAGATGCGTAAGCTATAACCTTGTCTCGTTGCATGAGAACACAACCAAGACCAAGGTTGGAAGCATCACAATAGACAATTAAATCGTCGTTTCCGTCGGGCAATGTGAGAACAGGAGCATTGCAAAGCATGTGCTTGAGATTTGGAAAGCAGACTCTTGTTCAGGTCCCCAAACAAAAGGCTTGTCTTTATGCGTGAGAGCGGTAAGCGGCATAGAGATCTTTGAGAATCCTTCGATAAATCATCGATAATAGCCCGCTAGCCCGAGAAAAGAACGGACTTCAGACGGGTTCTTAGGTGTAATCCAACTCTTAACAGCTTCAATCTTCGCGGGATCGACGTGAATACCTTGACTATTAACAATGTGACCCAGAAACTGAACTTCCTCCAACCAGAATTCACACTTGGAGAACTTGGCATAGAGTTGGTTCCCCTGGAGTAGCTCGAGAACCAAACATAGATGTTGCGCGTGTTCGTCTTTTGATTTGGAATAGATCAAGACATCGTTGATGAATACGATGATGAAACGATCGAGATATGGTTTACACACGCGATTCATCAGATCCATGAAAACCGCAGGTACGTTGGTTAAACCAAAAGGCATAACAACGAATTCGTAGTGGCCGTAGCGAGTGCGAAACGCGGTTTTGGGTATATCCTTCTCTTGAATGCGTAGTTGGTGACAGCCTGAGCGTAGATCGATCTTCTAGAAACACGTAGCGCCTTGTAGCTGATCAAACAAATCGTCAGTGCGAGGCAGGGGATAGCGGTTCTTGATAGTTAACTTATTCAATTCCCGATAATCGATGCACATCCTGAACGACCCATCCTTCTTTTTGACGAAAAGGACTGGCGCGCCCCAAGGAGAGGTGCTTGGGCGAATGAAGCCTTTCTCAAGTAATTCCTGGAGTTGGTTTGAGAGTTCGCGCATTTCGGACGGCGCGAGTCGGTAAGGAGCTTTGGCAATAGGGTTAGCTCCAGGAATGAGGTCGATACGAAAGTCGATATCACGACTTGGTGGTAGTCCTGGAAGATCCTCTGGAAAAACGTTAGGAAATTCTCGAACAACAGGAACGTCTTTCACTTCCCTCTTCTCTTTCTTTTCCTTCTCCGCTACTACAATGTTAGCCAAGAAAGCTCTGTATTCCTTGCGGAGATACTTGCTAGCTTGGACACACGACATGAGCTTGAGACCTTTCGAAGCAGTTTCGCCATAAACTCACAATAGATCACCATTTGCGAGCGAAAATCGAATCATCTTATTGAAGCACACAACTTCAGCATGGTTTTCGCGAAGTCCATGCCTATTATGATGTCAAAACTTCCGAGCTGCATCGGAATAAGGTCGATTGGGAAGATGTGATTGTTGAGCTCAAGAGTACAATCACGAAGAACATAATTAACGGTGACAGTTCTTCCGGTAGCGACTTCAACATCGAACGTCGAGGGGAGATGGGAGCGTTTACGACTAAGTAGCTTCTCGAATTCGAATGACACAAAACAATTATCGGCTCCAGTATCAAACAAACATGAAGCATAAATACCATTCACAAGGAACATACCATTAACCACGTTGTTGTCAGCCTGGGCTTGGCACACATTGATGTTGAAAGTTCTGGCGCGTGCGGCTTGTTGTTGCCGTTGCTGCTGCTGGTGAGGCTGCTGCTGCTGGGGCTCTTGTTTCACCACCCTGTTCGGGCACATGTTCGCAAAGTGGTTGGGATCACCACATGCGAAGCAGACTCTGGCGTTGATCGCGGGTGCCTGAGCCGCTTGTTGGCCTTGCGGGGCTGGGAGCAGAGCTTGATGAGCAGTGGCTTGAACTGGGGCTTGACGGGGACCAGTACGGCAGTTGGCAGTGAAGTGGCCGTACATGTTGCAGTGAGCGCAGAAACGACAGGCAAGACCCACCGGGTGATGATAGGAACATGTTGGGCAAGCCGGGTGGGGGCTTGTGTATGCACGCTTTGCTGGTGGTGCATAAGTAGCTGGTGCTGGTTGGTGATGAGGCTGCTGCTGGGCTGGTGCGGCATGAAGAGGGGCAGCAGTGGTAGTGACAGCACAGTTCTTGTTGCTGGAGCTGCTGTTGTTGTTCTTCTTCTTTCGGTGTGAGGTCTTTGACGGGTGCTGAGTGAACGGGTGCTGAGTCCAAACTAATAGTACTACCGTTGCTAAAGCAGGTAGACAGCATTCCATGTGTAAACATAACAAACAAGCATTCATTTAGTCAGGTATAACATGCGGTAACGGTTAGCGTTTAAACTATTGAGTAGTGTGTTTGATGTGTTTTAGAATAAGTAACGTATGTAACACCCAAAAATGCATAAAGCAAAAAGGGATCGAGTATACTCACAGCGATGATGGATTGAAGGGAGCGCTTAGAGCGGAATTAGCCTGATTAGAACGATAGCATAATGATAAGTGACGCGTAAAACGATATAAGGTGTAAGTGGCTCGGACGGCAGTCCGGTCGGATGGTAGTCCGGTCGGACAGCCAGTCGTGCGGATGGCAATCCGTTCAGATGGTTATCCGGTCGGACGGTAGTCCGGTCGGATGACTATTCGAGTGGATTGTTACTCCACATAATACAAATAAAATAAACACATAAAAGAAATTCACTACTAGTCAAGTCGCGCGAAATCGGTTGTTGACTTTGACCTTGACTTTGACTTTAACTTTGGAAACACGGGGTGTTACACCCCTTCATTGCCTGAGAATTCAATTGGTTTACAAGACCAGAATTCCTTATAAGAACAACCATAAGATATGGTTCTTCTACTTTTGGGAATGGGCACTTGAAGTAATGGTCCATTATTTATGTTGTGTTCAAGTTCAGTTGGTCGCTTACTGCTATGTTTACTTTTATTATCCGCTTCCCTAACAATTTGAATAATAAATTGCATTGCATCTATGATTCCTTGTGCCACTATGTGTTGCATGACACTGTTATCCGCTTGATTTCCAATGTTATTGTTGTTCGGGTTATCATTATTCGGGTTATTGTCATTCTGGTTGTTATCATTCTGGTTTTCTTGATTCACTTCGTTGTCCATCTGAATTTTAAACATTTATCGCGTATTAATATCACAAGATAATATTTAATTCAATCCATCACATGACACGCATGTTGATCAAAAACGTCGAGCATTGCGACTTACTTTTTCTTATATATAATATGCATCTAATACAAACCGATACTGAAATTTAAAATTACAATATGACTAAAATTAAAATTACACTACTAGTAGGCATCCGTAGCTATATATATATATATATATATATATTCATACACACATATTATATATTATATTATTATTACTATTACTACTTCCACCATCTCCTTCACGGATATTGTTCATCCAGAACTCCATATTGCGCTCATCGTACTTCCAGACGAGTCGCTCTCCGACCTACCTCATTCTCTCGCTACTTTCTAAAATTTCTTCTCCGAAAGTTCGGAGCTCTTGCACATTTTCTGCACTCATTGGGGGTGCAGGTGTTGGGACTGGGTTTGGGTACTGGGGCATGGGTTCCTGGTATGGGTATGGATTCTCTAAAATTTCCCTAATGTATTGGTCGTTATCGTAGTAGGGATCTAGAGGGTCAAACATGGGTAGGCTTCTAGATATCTCTTCTAGGTACTGGGGCATGGGTTTGTCTTCTGGGATTGGATAGCGTTGCTAGTAGTCCCTAAGCTCATCTAACCACGTGTCGTAGTCTGGGTCTAAGGGATTGGGTGTTGGTACCCTAGGTATCTCTTCTGGGTTGAAATCATGCATTTCGACTTGGTTTTCTGGGTTGTTTTCTATTTCCATTGGCTGAGCGGGTAATAATGGTAATGGTTGGGGTGCTATCAGTTGTTCCAGGTTAGGGTCGGCAGTTGTGGTTGCTAGAATATGAAAGTTTGCTAAACCCCTATTAAGAATATCCTGGGCGTGGGTATCTGTCTCTCTTTTAGCGGCTGCTAGGGCTCGCTGTTGTTGTAACTTTTTCATTCGTTTCCTACATTCATGTGCTCCCCTACTGAACCATCCTCTCTTTTTAGGAGGGAATGGCTCTTCAGACTGAGCGTTAAACACGAATATCTCGTCTTCATTATCAGCTGAATACCCTGAGAGGGCAGGCTGTGAAGAGGTGCCTTCGGTCCTAGGTGAGCTGGACAACTGACGATACGCGTCGGAAAGTCCTTGGTCGCTCATACTGTAAACTAACAAATAGTCAAATAACACCCGACAATAAAATGCAAATATGCACATAGTTCCATGGAAAATTTCCTAACACTTTAAATAATATCTTGGTGTCAGCAGAACACTTATGTGGCTGAATCAGTAGCTTAGCTCTGATACCACCTCCTGTCGCAACCCCCGCCCCCTATATGTCCCGGGAATGGGGGCCGCGAGACTCGGTGTTGGTGGTATCGGTGTTTATCAATTTGGCAGCGGAAATTACATCAGGACCGTAGTTAGGAAATATTTTATCAGAGTAAAACACCACATTTTATATAAATAAATGTATTGGGATAAAACCCAAGTTTTCATTACAAACTGATTTATATGGATAATCCCCATTTTATAGAAATAAAACATCTTCTTTAATTAGGTAACTTTTATAGCCACTTTTCCAAGCCTTCAGTGCTGTCCAGCTGGCTTCTAGTTGGCTTTCACATTTTGTTACCTGAAACGCGTTTAAAAACATTTTGTCAGTGGGAAATACTGGTGAGTGAATCCCAGTTTAATCAAGAAGAGTTTTATCAATTAACAGTATTGAGAGCGATTACAATGTTTATATCTACACAGTTACTCATTCAGTATTTTCAATCCTGACTGGTGGGTCATATTACCCATTGGCTAACTCTTTGTCCAATGGTAACGTGGTCGACATTTTGTATACAAAACCCCAACATACCGGCAGTAATTGAAGATTACAAAGACTCAATCACTGCTTAATCACATTGTAAAATATTTAAGGTTTTGTAAAAACAGTTTACAAAAAGGAGATTACTCACATTGCTGTCTTAGGTTTTCTTTAAGGGTTTCCTGGAGATTATCTATAAATTACACAAATGCACACGTGTTAGTATAATAACCCAATATTTACATTAGCAATACCCTCCCCGAGACGGCATTCCAACAACTACGTCAGGCAGAACCTCGACAGCAGTTACGGAACCCTAGATCAATCGGGCAGCGTATCTAATACGTAACCGAGGTAATGATACTTACAACGGAGAAGAACTTCTTTATTTAGGGGGTATTATGCCCGGAAATAGCTTATACTATGTGAGAATTCGAGAGAGAAAGAAAGAAATGAGCGAGTTCGACTGAAGACTGAAGGCCTCTATTTATAGGTGACCTTTCAGCTTCCCTCGCGGCCCGGGTAGACTACACAGGGGTCCTTCGCGGCCCGCGTAGTAGGTGTGTAGGTCTTAGCTTCGTCGATTCAACCAACTAGCTTCTCCGGGTGGCCTACCACGTGGCGGGCTAGGGTTTCGCCTCGTGTCACTATGTCGCGACCCGCGTAGGAAGTAGTCAAAAGCTACGCGCCCCGCGATAGCCCTTTGAAATTTGATTTTATTTAATTTTTAATTATATATTGTATGTTGGGCTCGGTTTTCGCATATGGTGGTGTATTTTAGGTCATATAGGGACATTTTAAAATATATTAGGGTGTCGAAAATAATTAGAGGGTTGTTATACGCTAACGGGTCAATACTTCGACCCGGGCCAGGTGTGTGTAGAGGTCATACTCTCGATGAGGGTTTGCGTTATGACTGAAGTTAATCGAATCAAAGGTAGACACTAGATCACCTTAAGTGAGGTATATCTAGTGTTTGGGGTAAAACGACCAT
Source organism: Helianthus tuberosus (assembly GCA_030545235.1). Lineage (NCBI taxonomy): Eukaryota > Viridiplantae > Streptophyta > Magnoliopsida > Asterales > Asteraceae > Helianthus > Helianthus tuberosus. The sequence goes on along the minus strand of CM060364.1, from coordinate 75,539,395 downwards.
TAGAGTCGAAGACATGTTTATAGCGCAAAAGTGCATCTAAGTGAGTTTATAACATTAAACAATGGGAGACTTTTATGTTTTTAGGAACAAAATAAATTGAAACACCCTAAGTTACGTTTATTCTTATTAATGACGCAGGGGAAAACGAGCCTTAAAATTTCTTTCTTTGTTTAATACATTGCTTACGTAAAGACTCATTTACAAAATGCTTATCATTTACTAAAAAAATTAACAACATTCATGATAAAATATTACCACATATGTTACATAATCCAAGCTACGTGACCGTTCTTCCCGTACAATCCTTGCACCTTGACTCGATCTGCGCCCGCATATCTTCGTTAATAATAGAGAAAATCCGTGTAGTTCCTACGGACATCATTTATAACTTAACCATTAGTCATCGACAACATCATTCAACATTATTATCATATAATTAAAAACCATATAACATTCAATAATATAAACTTAATCCATCTAATTATCCTCTTGAATTCTCTTGTTCCGAGTTTGACTTCAAGTCTTCATGAACCCGATGTTATCATATCTGCATTACATTCCAATCTCAAGAGAAAATCATTAGTATTCGTCAATACTCAAATGCATTGAAATCGTTCCTAATTACATTCATAACAATTACAACATACATACATGCATCTCTACTTTCATATATTTACTTACGAGCTCTTGGTTACAACTCTTTATTTTTATTAAACTTATACTGGCACGTCAGAAATCGTAGCCTTCCATAATATAAATCTTATACATATTAGCGTACGTGCTTACTCGTTCCTAAACACATTTGCCCATAACTTTCCTTCTCTAACACGTAAGCGATTCCATATTTATACTATCAGGAAAAACATAACATTTGTTATAAACAAACCATCTTCATAAACAATGAAATAAGATAACCATTCGGAATATATAGCGTTTACAATCGAAACCGGGTGGTTAGGCCTACAACTCATAAAACATAAGATGGATTAGTCATACGTAGCTTAGAACGTGTTTAAACGGGTTCGCGATGCAAAACGAGTTACTTAAACAATTTTCCCCGCAACAAATACCCGTCGCGTCGCGTGACGGCCTCCTGCCCTTGCTGTCGCGTGGCGCGACCCCCTGTATTTTCCAGAAAGTTGCAGATGAAATGTTGCGTTTTTTTTACTTCGAAAACTCACCAAAACGTACATAACTCTTTCGTTATTAATCCGTTTTACACGATTCTTTTTCCTACGCAATCGTAAATTGATTTTCTATCATATGAGCTTGTAATATCACATTCGAACTAAGAACAATCTTAACTTTAAGCCTTCCGCTTTACATACTTGTTTTCAACTATTTGACCCATTCATATTTTTATTACAAGAACTCGCATATCTCGGGCATTCCACAACTAATTCACTCAAAACTTATTTCTATGTGTTCGTAAAACATGGGTGTACAGTGTTAACTAAAAATCCTTACCCCGGGACCTTAATCTTTACGTGTTACATTTTCATTACAAACTTATACACATTTATTCGACCCGTTCATATTATTGTCAACAACTCTTTTGCTTAAGGTCAAAAGCTAAGTCTTTTAACCTTTAACCTAAGTCCCCATTATCGGTTAGTGCGCTTATATGCAATTCTACCCATTACCCTGTTACAATTACCGTAGCCATTACTTAGACATCATTCCGTCATATCAATATGACCACATATTGACCCATTCAGTCTACTTAGCTAAAAATCACCGATTTCATAGAACCAAAACTCTATTTAACTTCAATCATCCCCATGCTTAATTAACTAAACGCTACCTTACTTAAATAAAATAAGAAGTGATTTCGGAAATCGCTTACCTCGTGCGTCCGAAGTCATGCATAGTTTCCGTACTTACTCTTGACCCGTTGCCCTTCCATTCTCGTGTCCATGTTGACATGACTCCTATCCGTACAATTAGTCACATTCATAACATAATTAGCATTCGTACACCCATTCAACTATGTCCAAAAGCTCATTCATGGCATTTATAGATATTTGACTTTCAAAAGTTAAATGTCCAACATATATAAATACATTCAAATTAACAATACACATCCGTCTTAATATAGTAGACTATAGTATAAACATCATTCGCATTTCACACTCATATTGTGCGATATGTAAATTTACAAGATCATTTGATTATATTCACATACATATTTCATTATGTTCATACTAGCATCCTCATAATTTCATAACTAACAACCTCATCATTCAAGATTAACTACTTTGACACCATTCTTAAACCCGTCATTATTCTAAAAAAAATCCACATACCATACAACAACATCACGTTCACCCCTTGATCCTTATAACAAAATCAACCACACTCATGAGGTGTATCATATATTCAAGCATAGATCACAAGCTCCTAGTGCACACTTCTACCACATCATACTAACAAATTCCAATTTCTACATGAACTCCATCTAAAACACACTTCACATATTAGTTTGCTAACAATTACATCATAATCACTTTCTATACATATTTACTCAAAACTTGCATACGATTCCACATATTTGTTGTCTTAAGCATTTCATCGAACAATTGGAGGGTTTCGCATCAATAAATCATATTGTACAAGTAATTCATGTTTACCTCCTACTTCTTTCTTTCATTCTTTCAAAGACACAAAAACATCAACTAACTCATATCATATTCAATCCATCAACAAGATATCATCTACAATATTACTTCAATCACCAACATCATATTAATTTGTATTTGTTCTTTACCTTCTTTATCATTCCTTAGTCAATAGTGGGTTTTCCCCCAAACCATCAATGTAGTCAAAATTAAACATACTACAACTTCTACATGTTAACATAAACTAGTATTCATCTTCAATTTCATTCAACATTCACATTTCACATAAAACCCATTTCATCAAACATTGCTAAAACATAAAATTTGACTTACTATGTGTTAAGGACACTTAGGTGATCAAGAATCTCAGTTCATGCACAAGCTCAGACTTGAATTCCCCTTTCAATTTGCAGATTTTTGTGAATTAGGGTTTCACCCCTTTTTCTTCAGCCTTGTCCGATCCACCAGGCACGTACACACACATTGTGTGTGTTTTAATTTCCTTTTTATTCTTTTAATGTTTTATTTATAACATTTTCCATTTGTCCCCTTTTAGCCCTTGTAGTTTTTTATTGCTATTTGTTTAGTCACAAGACTTCATTACTAACATTTAACTTGTATTTATAACCAAGTTCACTAACTTAGTTACCTCAATATCACACCATGTAAAATAAATCATCCTTGTAATTTTAACATTTGGGTTTTTGGAGCGTTACAAGTCTACCCCCTTAAAGAAGGTTTCGTCCCCGAAACCTTTCACATTTGTTCTCCTACCATTTCAATGTACTCATTCAAAGGGCATACTACAATACGCATACATTCGGGATCTTGGCTAACTGTCTTATTCCTAATTAAACATAATGGCAGGTATTGTACCTACCTTCTTAAGTTAAGCAATATACTTTCATAATCACATAAAAGTCGGGGTCTTATCAAGAGCTCTTAATAGTGTCGCCTTCATTTTATAATGCTAGCTACTAGCACATTTCATCGCTAGCGGTTCATTCGTTGAATTCATTCAAGGTGTATACTATTGCAAGAACATACTAGCGATCATATCAAGTTTAAGGTTTGCTTCTACTTTTCTAATTAAGCATAAGACTTTTATACATTTACCAATCATGGTGGTTCAATAAATTTCCTTCTCACACATGCGTCCTTCATGATATTTCATTCTAGCGTTAGCCACATAAGTTCCTATCCTTCATTTCCTTAGTTCGTATTCAATCTACTAATTCACACTTATGATTCATGAGTTAGACATTTTACTAACCTCGGTTTTCTTGCATAAATCATCAATCCGCGATCCGGATTGCTCCACTTCTTCATGAGTCCAAGACTGAACTGAACTAACTTCGCCCATCCAAGTGATGAGCTTCCGCTCGTGCACATACTTCTCCAAATCTACTAGTTTTACTCACCGAGAGTTCTACCGTTCTTATCTATAAAATGGAAGGTTAGCACATTTCATTCACTTTCCTTCGAGTATGGCGTTAATTAAATCATCTTGTTTACATACTAGCCCTTTCTAGATTCTTTTTAAAACAGTAGTCGTTTGACTTATTCATAGTGGGTCATTACATGACCAATCTCTAACATATTAATTTCCTTTATTCTTCTCATTCATAAAAGGTCGATACATAACCATTCCTTAGCATACTATTTCCACTCGGTTCTTCATTGTATTCAGTGTTGAATCACCTATGTTTTTTTGAAACCCTTACTACTGACATCCTACTTTACACATTGCATTTCTTACGTAATACTTTCAACTTAGGTTTCTTGCTACTACAATGGCTTTCATCGGTTTTATATACTTGGCGAATCAAATACTTCATGCTATTTTACTATTACTTGCTTAATAACTATCACTTACTTTGTTTGACTGTTCAGAAATCCAATTGTAAATACATTCTGACCATATGTCTACCAACTACCCATTTCTTGTAAATTCCTCTCTAGTCGAGCTATAAGCTCCTACTTAACAGAAAACATAACCTTTGTACATACCTTGCGTGAATCAAAACCTTTGACTCATTATCCAAACCTTACGATGGTTATTTCTTTCCAATTGTGACATTGCGTGCCCATACATTATGCTCACCTGAGGTTCAATGCTTGCCTTATCACTTGCCTTCACCTCCTTGCTTGTCCGCGACTGCGTAACATCCTTATTGTCCATGCAGACTCACCTTAGAACATCCATCATTATTAGTATCATTACACATATACTTACTTGTATTAAGTTTTACCTTTCGGTCTAGATCGAGTCTCGGATTGTACGTTCACTATTCACAGAGCACACGGGTTTGAGTTCAAGTACTTACCTCCTCATACTTGATTTCACTCAAACCTTGGCTCTGATACCAACTTGAAACACCCTAACTTACGTTTATTCTTATTAATGACGCAGCGGAAAACGAGCCTTAAAATTTCTTTCTTTGTTTAATACATTGCTTACGTAAAGACTCATTTACAAAATGCTTATCATTTACTAAAAAAATTAACAACATTCATGATAAAATATTACAACATATGTTACATAATCCAAGCTAGGTGTGTCACACCCCGACCGCGTAAAACAACAAATCGCGGCGGAATCGTCGGGGAGTGTTGTAACAGAATCATTGTTTCAAAACACACGGAAGTTTGAAGTTTCGTTTTATTAAACATTAAATATTTACATCATCTGGAAAATCTAAATAAACAAGTTAAACATAGTCTATCATTGTTATTAAGTCACTAAGGCCTCGTCCAGTCCTACGTGAGCATGCATCCTAGCAATCAACATCATTCAACAACACCTGAAACATATGTGAAAACAAAGTCAGCAAAGAAATGCTGGCGAGTACATAGGTTTTTGAGAGTGTCGGATTCATGGCTAGTTTACATGTTGCAATACTTAATTAAAAACCTTGTTTTGAAAAGTGTAGTATTGAGACAAAATTAACCAACTCAAATCAAGTTGGTTATAATTTATAAAATCTCGTAGCCATGATTCTTAACCCAAATCATTTATTTATTTAAATCAAATTGTAAAACATCTCGTAAAAACTTGTTAATAAAACTCGTTAATAAATCTCGTTAATAAAACTCGTTAATAAATCTCGTTAATAAAACTCGTTAATAATCTCGTTAATAAATCTCGTTAATAAAACTCGTTAATAAATCTCGTTAATAAAACTCGTTAATAAATTTCGTTAATAAATCTCGTATAGTTTATATTATTTCGAAAACCTCGTTTGTGTGATATCGTTTCAAAATCGTTTACCAAAGTGAACTAAATAACGCCACGGTAAGTAATAAGATGAGAACACTTATATATAGGAAGTACCAGCGGCGTATCCACCATGCTTTCATCACAATACACCCGTCCCGTTATCTAAACACTAACCAAAAACCAATCGTTTACCCAATCGTTTAATTCGTTAAAAATCGCTTTAGTCGTTTAAATCATTCTCGTTTTAGATTGTGAAAACTACTTTTGATTGTCTCGCTAATAACATCCAAACCTTCGCAACTCGCCTATCGCTTCTCGCATTAATAAACCACAAAAGGGTAAATTAACAATCACAGATTCAGTCGTTACCCACCTAACCCACACATAACCATGGGCGCAGTCTGATAACGGGATTTGTCAGATCCTATGGTACCATAACCTAATACTGGTCGGTTCGGCCAAAACTAATGGATATTATTCGTTATGTAAATACAACCAACAAGTTTGTTCACTTAATCGAAATCGCTATTAATTTAATATAAACCATTTTAATCGTTTTTGAAACCATTGTTATAATATCGAAAATCGTTTTGAAAACCATCGTTAAAACCTTGAAAACATTTAGCACATATGAATCACCCCAAAACAATTGAAAACAGTAAAATAGGGGAACTATGTACTCACCTGAGAATGCTTAGAGGTCTTGAACAACAACCAAGCAAAGCTAGAGGGAGCACGGAATCAATCGGCAACCTAATAACTATATAAATAAACCGGACCTAAGGCGGAAGATCGGATAGGAAGAGGTTTTGTAAACCAAATGAGTATTGGAACTCATTTGACATGGTTTAACAAAGCCTACATTCTAAATCGAAACCTAACCTAAGTGCTTTCGACCCATTGCGACCCATTAAGGTAGCTTACGCTACCTTCGCGCAAAAGCGCGTTCGAGACGTCTAACTAGTCCTATGACAAGTATTATATGCCTAAACATGATTAAATACGTTGCATAATCAATTAAGTGACAAAAGTTTAGGTTACATATGCTTAATTACCAATTACTCATGAAAAGGGCATTTTGGTAATTTGCCTAAGGCATATAAACTACCTATCATACAACTACTTAAACTAGGTGACCATAAGGTATAACCTCGGAAGGTTATTCCCTATGCAACTATGGTCACTAAACATGTTTGGTCGGATCCTAATGATCGAACAAACGGGTCGTGTTCGAAAGTCTAAGCGGGTGTTTAGTCCGCTTGACTTACGACTCAACACAAGCACTAAACTAAAAAGTGACGAGCTAAACATGTCGAAACATGTTTAGTTAAGTTAGGAAACAGGTTTGGTATCAAAACAAACGGTTTTGATACCTATAAGTAGTTTGGTTACCATAAACTGGTCAATGCAGAAAGTCAAACGCAGTTTGACTTTCAGACTCGAAAAGCGATAAAAGAACGAAAGAATACTTACAAAAGGTCCCCACAAGCTATGATCCGATTTACTCTCAGGTATGAAGCATAAACTTCAACTTAGAGAGCCAAAATCAGATCAATGTGGGTTTTGCAAATGAAAGGAGGTGGGTATTTATAGGAATTCAAGAACCGTTAGGATCGTTTCTCGAAGATTGAGCTTCGATCAAAGTCGTACAAGTGGGCATATAGTATTTGAATACCACGGGCACCTGAAAACTATCAAAATTGGCCCCTAGATTGATCAAAACCATGTGCAAAAGGCCTGGAAACCAGCTGCTGTTTCAGAAAACAGTTTTCTGTTACTGGGTAACTCACACGGCCCGCGTAAGCAGGCACAAGAACTCACGCGGCCCGCCTGGGCTTGAGTTTCCAGAAATTGCAATATGGCCCCTATACTTCAGAAATTTGTAATTTGATGCATTTTTGGCACGTTTAAGCCCCGTTAACCTCATTTCAAGGCTCTAAAATGAAGTTGAAGTATAGGGAACTCAAAAAATGCTCAAAAATATCTCGGATGTCGGCTGGTTTGGTCGTACGGTTGCGTTGTTCGGTTAATTACGACGGAAGTCGTAACGAACGCAAAAACGATCCAAATTAAGCGACGAATGGAATTTTATCAACACAATCACTAAAATAAAATATTTTAATGATTACATAAATTTTTTGATGTCCGGATATATTCAGAACGTGAGATATGCGCGAAAATGCAAACTTATGCACTTTTTGACGCTTTTAGTCCCTATTGATCAATAAAGTTTTTTTTTAGCATACCGAACCCCTCAAAGCCTATTTCTAAGCTATGTAAAGGATATTTAGGGTATGTTTAACTTATGATCAAGTTCCAGAATGTTCGTTACTATACAAATCGATATAGTTTCACAGTTTGACACAACTAGTCCCTGTGATCGAACAAACTTGATTTCGACACACCAAACCCTCCAAAACTTATTTCTAAGTTATGTAAAGGTTATCTAAGGTATGTTAAGCCTATGTCACTATTCCACAATGTTCGTCGTATTAAACAGATTACGTTTACGCACCAGTTCTCGTATAACTTTCCAGAAAGCGATTTAGGGCTCGAAATCGAACAAGAATTGATATGTGCAAACGATACACATATTTATACAAATCCTAAGTATGAAATACAATATTTCATTGATTTGGTATTAGTTTGATGGTCGTGGAGGCACAGATGTCACAAGGTGACCGTTCTTCCCGTACAATCCTTGCTCCTTGACTCGATCTGCGCCCGCATATCTTCGTTAATAATAGAGAAAATCCGTGTAGTTCCTACGGACATCATTTACAACTTAACCATTAGTCATCGACAACATCATTCAACATTATTATCATATAATTAAAAACCATATAACATTCAATAATATAAACTTAATCCATCTAATTATCCTCTTGTTCCTAGTTCGACTTCAAGTCTTCATGAACCCGATGTTATCATATCTGCATTACATTCCAATCTCAAGACAAAATCATTAGTATTCGTCAATACTCAAATGCATTGAAATCGTTCCTAATTACATTCATAACAATTACAACATACATACATGCATCTCTACTTTCATATATTTACTTACGAGCTCTTGGTTACTACTCTTTATTTTTATTAAACTTATACTAGCACGTCTGAAATCATAGCCTTCCATAATATAAATCTTATACATATTATCGTACGTGCTTACTCGTTCCTAAACACATTTGCCCATAACTTTCCTTCTCTAACACGTAAGCGATTCTATATTTATACTATCAGGAAAAACATAACATTTGTTATAAACAAACCATCATCATAAACAATGAAATAAGATAACCATTCAGAATATATAGTGTTTACAATCGAAACCGGGTGGTTAGGCCTACAACTCATAAAACATAATATGGATTAGTCATACGTAGCTTAGAATGTGTTTAAACGGGTTCGCGACGCAAAACGAATTAGTTAAACAATTTTCGCCGCAACAGATACCCGTCGCGTCGCGCGACGGCCTCTTGCCCTTGCTGTCACGTGGCGCGACCCCCTGTATTTTCCAGAAAGTTGCGGCTGAAATGCTGCGTTTTTCCGAACTTCGAAAACTCACCAAAACGTACATAACTCTTTCGTTATTAATCCGTTTTACACGATTCTTTTTCCTACGCAATCGTAAATTGATTTTCTATCATATGAGCTTGTAATATTACATTTGAACTAAGAACAATCTTAACTTTAAGCCTTCGGCTTTACATACTTGTTTTCAACTATTTGACCCATTCATATTTTTATTACAAGAACTCGCATATCTCGGGCATTCCACAACTAATTCACTCAAAACTTATTTCTATTTGTCCGTAAAATATGGGTGTACAGTGTTAACTAAAAATCCTTACCCCGGGTCCTTAATCTTTACGTGTTACATTTTCATTACAAACTTATACACATTTATTCGACCCGTTCATATTATTATCAACAACTCTTTTGCTTAAGGTCAAAAGCTAAGTCTTTTGACCTTTAACCTAACTCCCCATTCTCGGTTAGTGCGCTTATATGCAATTCTACCCATTACCCTGTTACAATTACCGTAGCCATTACTTAGACATCATTCCGTCATATCAATACGACCACATATTGACCCATTCAGTCTACTTAGCTAAAAATCACCGATTTCGTAGAACCAAAACTATATTTAACTTCAATCAACCTCATGCTTAATTAACTAAACGCTACCTTACTTAAAAAAAATAAGAAGTGATTCCGGAAATCACTTACCTCGTGCGTCCGAAGTCGTGCATAGTTTCCGTACTTGCTCTTGACCCGTTGCCCTTCCATTCTCGTGTCCATGTTGACATGGCTCCTATCTGTACAAGTTGTCACATTCATAACATAATTAGCATTCGTACACCCATTCAACTATGTCCAAAAGCTCATTCATGGCATTTGTAGATATTTGACTTTAAAAAGTCAAATGTCCAACTTATATAAATACATTCAAATTAAGAATACACATCCGTCTTAATATAGTAGACTATAGTATAAACATCATTCGCATTTCACACTCATATTGTGCGATATGTAAATTTACAAGATCATTTGATTATATTCACATACATATTTCATTCCGTTCATACTAGCATCCTCATAATTTCATAACTAACAACCTCATCATTCAAGATTAACTAATTTGACACTATTCTTAAACCCTTCATTATTCTAAAAAAAAAACCACATACCATACAACAACATCACATTCACCCCTTGATCCTTATAACAAAAACAAACACACTCATGAGGTGTATCATATATTCAATCATAGATCACAAGCTCCTAGTGCACACTTCTACCACATCATACTAACAAATTCCAATTTATACATGAACTCCATCTAAAACACACTTCACATATTAGTTTGCTAACAATTACATCATAATCACTTTCTATACATATTTACTCAAAACTTGCATACGATTCCACATATTTGCTCTCTTAAGCATTTCATCGAACACTTCGCGGGTTTCGCATTAATAAATCATATTGTACAAGTAATTCATGTTTACCTCCTACTTCTTTCTTTCATTCTTTCAAAGACACAAAAACATCAATTAACTCATATCATATTCAATTAGGGGTGTTCAAAAATCTTGTGGCTCGCAGCTCGCTCGAAACTCGCTCGAAAAAAGCTCGAAGAAAGCTCGGCTCGAAATTGGCTCGGTTGTAAACGAGCCAACTCGGCTCGGCTCGGTTTGTAAACGAGCCGAGCTCGAGCTTGGCCTGGCTCGGCTCGTGAGCTGGCTCGATAAGGTTTACATACTTCATTTTTTTGTCCCACATCGCTTAGAAAACAAAAACTAAGAGAGTATCTCCCCTATAAAAGAAGGTAAAGACAATGTATAAGGTGAATTAACTATTTATACTTGCATATTTAACCATATGGCTAAATTAAATTGCAATTATGGCCCTTAGTCTATGAAGAAATTCATTTTTAAGAGCTTTTTAAGTAGTAAAATTTGCGGTTCTTTTTTTGTTCGAGCTAGATCGAGCCAAGCCGAGCTAGCTTGAATTATAATCGAGTCGAGCTCGAGCCTCAAGTCTCAGCTCGATTTGAAATTCGAGCTCGAGCCGAGCCAGCTCGAATCAAGTTCGAGCCGAGCTCGAGCTGGGTTTAGCTCGGCTCGACTCAGCTCGTTTACAGCCCTATATTCAATCCATCCAACAAGATATCATCTACAATATTACTTCAATCACCAACATCATATTAATTTATATTTGTTCTTTACCTTCTTTATCATTCCATAGTCAATAGTGGGTTTCCCCCAAACCATCAATGTAGTCAAAATTAAACATACTACAACTTCTACATGTTAACATAAACTAGTATTCATCTTCAATTTCATTCAACATTCACATAAAACCCATTTCATCAAACATTGCTAAAACATAAAATTTGACTTACTATGTGTTAAGGACACTTAGGTGATCAAGAATCTCAGTTCATGCACAAGCTCAGACTTGAATTCCCCTTTCAATTTGCAGATTTTTGTGAATTAGGGTTTCACCCCTTTTTCTTCTGCCTTGTTCGATCCACCAGGCACGCACACACACATTGTGTGTGTTTTAATTTCCTTTTTATCCTTTTAATGTTTTATTTATAACATTTTCCATTTGCCCCCTTTTAGCCCTTGTAGTTTTTTATTGCTATTTGTTTAGTCACAAGACTTCATTACTAACATTTAACTTGTATTTATAACCAAGTTCACTAACTTAGTTACCTCAATATCACACCATGTAAAATAAATCATTCTTGTAATTTTAACATTTGGGTTTTTGGGGCGTTACATAAATGTAAATGGGATAACATATTAATAGTGTCCACTATAGAAAATTAAGCTTTTGAAAGTCCTTGGGTAGTAAAAGGACCAAAATTGACATAAATGCCTCTGGACTATGGGCCGGGCAAACTAGGCTTAAGGAAAGATAATAAAAATAGGTTTCATAATTGGGTAAACCCTTCGGGTAAGATAAAGTGAAAGACTTAAGCTATTTTGGCTTAATGCCTCCTATTGGGTCATTGTCGTAAATTAATAAACCAGATGATAAAATCGGAAAAATAATCATTTTCCTATAACAAACCACCACAAGTAAAGTCGTGGAATAAAATAAGCAGAAGTCTCAGTATTGAAATAGAAGGTATGGAGAGAATGGGTGAGATTTGAGCTTAGTGGTCAAATCTTGAAACGGGTCGAATAATTTTGCGCATGAACCATTAACCGATAGCGTAGAACGTAAGTGCTATGATTCCGGGTCATGGATTATGGGTTAAAATGCGAGAAATGGTTTTTAGTCATTTAGAAACAAATTTGAAACGAAGCAGAGAAGTACCCGGGAAGTTACGGAATTTGTAGTGAAAGGGCATTTCAGGAATATGTGCAGCTTTAAGCCTACCGTAAGCTACGATAGGCAGCCGTAAGCTACGGTAGGGGGAAACTGGTTCAATCAGAAGGTGTACACCGTAAGCTATGGTGGTGAACCGTAGCTTACGGCGGGCCAGGTTAAGAATTGTAGAATACTCATACCGTAAGCTACGACAGTGAGCCATAGCCTACGACGGGATTGGTTTGGGCAATGTTGTTTGCTTATTTGCTTTAGCATTCGGTTTTATTTGGTTGTAATGTATATATATATACATACATCACACGACTAACGTATATTATAATTCTTGAAATTTAGGTGATGGGTTGTAGGCTACGGATGATGACCAAGTTTAATGAAGAATCGAACACAGTCAAGGATCAAGCTTCCACATTTTGTTTAGCCGTTTTCGAAACTAAATGAAGACAACATGTTGAAATCTGAAAATTTTTATGAAGTTCGAAATTACGAAGGAACTTGTATTTGCATTATAATTAATATAAATGCAAATTTCTTTATTTAATTTATGTTTAGTAAGTATGGATCTTACAGTACCGATACGGTACCGATACTTACCGGTGTTTTGCCCGTAAATACCGGTACCGTACCAATACCCGTACAAAAAAACAGAGAAAATGGGAACCGTTACCAGTACCGAATATACCGCTACGGTTCGGTACCGATTCGGTACTCGGTACCAAATGTTCATCCCTAATTTGTGCAACACTGTAGGAAGAAGAATGTATATTAAAACGGTATTTGTTTTAAAAGGTTTGGTTATAAAAATTACAAATTTAGAAGCAGAGAAAACAACAAAAAAGTGAAAAAAGAAGAAGGAATAAATCATGGAAAATATTATTAAAAATAATAGACAAAGACAAAAAAATAATAAATGAAACAATTTACTCAAACTTTTATTTGGTAGCAGGTAATAAAAAAAAATTCTTTCACATGAAGGGCTTCGAACCCAAGATGCTTACTATATTTGAATGTTCATACAACCAACTGAATTGCGAAAGTTTTTCTTAATAGTTTGACGCAATAATAACTATAATATATATAAAGCGGAATAGGACAAAAAAAAAAAGAAACATTCATCTGCCACGCATGTGCTGCTACTGTTGATGTGACTTCACAATTATTATAGATATAATGTAGAGTGAATTTCAAAGATTGTCCTTTATCTTTGTACCATTTTTCAGGCGGTGCCCTTTATGTTTATAATTGACGAGTTTTATACTTTATGTTTTAAAAACCTGCATGTTATGTCCTTTAGTCTTAACCTAGTTAATTTTTTCAGTTAAATTAGATTACAAAAGGGTACTTTAGTCTTTTTATCCATTTAAATAAAAATGTTTTAACAAATAAAAGAAAAACAAAAATAAAAATAGTTTAATAATGCCTGTTAAATTGAACTCCTGGAACTAGAATTTACATTCTTGTTTTTATGTTGAAGATGAAGAAAATCAAGACCATAAGAATCAAGAAAATCGCACGGCTTTCTCCCCGTATCACGTTCTTCTCATCACCCCTCTTCACGCTCTCTAACTCTTCACCCAAAACCAACACACCAAAGTTCCTATTTTCATCCCAAATTTCACATCTTTATTAGCAATTAAGACTTCAATCACACCCACAATCGAATCAAACCTTGTTCAATCTTAAAAAAGATTATGGTTTCATCATACGCACTTCAAATTTCGATTGTTAAATGCTCAATTTGGTTGATTAAGAATTAGGGTTTACAGTCATGAAGGCCATGGAGACTTTGCAGGATCTGATCGAAGAAGCAAAACTTCGAACTGTTTGGTGGGCTCTTTGTATCTTTGTTGTTTCTTGCTTCTTGGCTCGTAAGTTCCATAGGGTTAGATTTAACCTAGTTTTTTGGGGATTTTTGTTCTAAAAAATTTGGGGGTTTGTATTGAATTTGAAAATTTGGGGGTTTATGTTTGGATGAAATTTTGGTGGTGGTGGCGAGGTGGATGGGTGGAAACAGGTGGCGGTGGTGGAAGGAGGTTGTGGTTGGGGTGATAGCGGCGGTGGTGGTGGAAGGAGGCTGTGGTGGTGGTGGTGGAAGGAAGGAAGGAGGTTGTGGTGGTTATGGAGGAAAAAGGTGGAAGGAAGTTGTGGTGGTGGTGAAGGTGGTTGTCCTCTTGAAGTACAGAAGGAGAGAGATGAAGTATAAAATGGTTTAGTTATATAAGCTTTTATATAATTAGTGCTTAAAAGGTAAAATGACAAAATTGTCCTCATGTGCAAGGCACATGATTATATTTAACTGAAAAATTTAACTAGGTTAGGCATAAAGGACATAACATGCAGGATTTTAAAACATAACGTATAAAACTCATCAATTATAAACATAAAGGGCACCGCCTGAAAAAGGGTAAAAAGATAAAGGACAAGCTTTGAAATTCACTCTATAATGTAATATGTAGCTCCTTTCGTTGGTAAAAAAGAAAGCTGTAATAATTCTTTTGTATTTACCATGTCTGTTTAACTTTTTAATTCTTTTGGAATTGTGATAAAATTTGGTGTTTTTTAATAGAAAAAACATGTCCTTAAGAAATTGAAGCTTAAAAATGATTAATAAAAAACATCTAAAATTTAGTACTATTATTATGCATGTGTATGTGTAGATGTAATCAGGTGTATTGTATGTTCATATACGGAATGGTTTAAATACATAATCTCCAAAAAAGGAAGTTATAGGAAGGGTATTAAACGGACTTTGATTGAACTCATTATAATGGTATTAAAACCATCTCTTTGAACTCCATGATCTTAGATTTTAGATTTTTTTTTGTTTAGATCATTGTATCTTTTTATTTGGCATTGTGTTTTTTAGTATTTGTCATTGTGTCTTTTTTTCATTCATTGTGTCTTTTTTTAATAATATTGTGTTATATTTTGTGATACGTATCATATTTTGTAGACTAAATTGTATAAATCAACCTTTATGTTAGACCTAAACTGCAGTTTATACCTTTCACTATGAAATCAGCAAAACCCAACCTTTAAGTTTATGTTTTGTTACATTCTATAACCTTTACAACTAACGCCGTCTAAAAACTCAGTTAAGTTACCTCACATGCTTTGCATGTGTGGGCTTTTTAGTCATTTTACTTCTTTTAAAATTAGTTTTTTTAAACTATAAAATGGTAAGTATTCTATAAATAAGGGACCATGGTGCTATTTCTTAAAAAAAAAAACAAACTGTCTATACTACTTCATCCCTTCCGTTTTTTCGATGACCAGATTCCGGCCAACCATCCGACATCGCGACGATAATCAAAACCATACCAGTCTCACCTGATTCACCCAAGTTAATCGCTCAATCCTCATCATTCCGCTAAACCCCGAGCGCACCACCGTCTCCAGCTCCAGCAGTTGAAGAGTTGCCATCTCCTCCACCCGCTCCAGCAATAGAAGATAATAACTCGACTCCTGTAGGTCCCGTAATCCGTGCGGATCGTAACAGAATCGTCGATCTAACCTAGAGTGCGGATTCCCCTAGATCAGATTTCACAGAAAAACGAGTAGAAACAGAATCAAGAACAGATGCACTTTCAATCCGGTCTTCTATTGATTATCCAACACAAAGTTTACAATAAATTCAAGACCCACCAGATTTCTCTAACTCTCTCAATTCCTCTAAGTGTCTAGCCTAAACCCTAATGCTAAGCCTTGTTTATATAGGACAAGGTTTGCACATGGGCTTTGGTCTGGGCTAGGCCATTCTCCAAGCCCATTACACTAATTAACTCCCTAACCAATAATGCTAAGCCCAATACAAAATATCCAAAGACTAAATAACCAAACTATTAAGCTGTTGTCACAGAATATGCAGCAACAAACTCCCCCTTGACAATAGCTTCATAGTGTAACTTTGTCTTCAAACATCTTGCAGTCTTTTGGTCTTTGGATAGCGTCAGCTACACAGTTTCTGACATCAACAAACTCCCCCTTAGTTGATGCTTCCAATCTCCAAAACTTTCATTCGTTGTAGATCAGTGAGCTAGCAATCTTTGGTTAAGCAAGTAGACTTCAACTCTTTCTTTCTGCAATGTAGTAGAAGGATCCTACCATGCATCTTCACACGTTCTTCAATTCATTCTCAATCTGCACTTTACTTGTATTCTGCACTTCATTTTGATAACTGCATCAATCTGTTTAGCAAGACAAGCAAGTATCTCGAAAAACCATTAGTATTTTTCACATTTAAAGATAAACCAATATTTTATCTTTTCATGCAAAAACAACAACTTGTCAATTCAAAATGGGAGATCTTTTAAAAGGAAATATTTTTGGTGTTTTTGATATTTTTCACACAAACTAAACTAATTAAACTAAACTCAAAAATATTTACAATACTTCTTTTTGTGAGAATCATGTGCAAGAAGATCATATCAACAAAATCAAACTGTTTTCACACTATTTGATAATTCTTTATATAATTTTCCGTGAAAAGCGGTTCAAGACGATTACCAGTATGTTTGTCCACTTAAACAAAATGCATGAACATTTCAAGTACCATTACCGTATGATACTTTAAGGTAATATTATTACTGATATACCAGTGTGTCCCACTTCAGGATATACCCCCGCGATCAAGGTATGCACAAAGATTCATCGTAGTAGGTGAGTATACTGAATTCATCCGTTTTGTTTTTCAACGTTTAGATAATTGGTGATCAGGTCAGTACTTCCGTACAGCAAAGAGACCAAAATATCTAACGAGGGCTAAGACAAATACCATTATTGCTACGATTTATGCATTTTGCACATTTGAATGACTCTCTAGGAGAGCTTCTTCATTTTCAGGGTTTTGGCATTTTTAGCTCTTTTAAGATATCCTGGTTGTGCCTATGTCAGCATGTATCTGGATGCAGCAGAAGGATAACTGTGATATCCCCGGATAAAATAACAGTATAAAGACCCAAAACTTCAGATTTTGGCAATCTATCAACGCAAGATTTAAGGTCATTAAACCATACACCACTGATGTGTTCCCCACTCATACTCAGTGCATTTAGGTTTATATCACATTGGTAAGTTGATTATTTCATGCTTTTGCCTACTGGTACATCATATGATGAAGCTGCTATCACACTTAAGCATTTTAATTCAGTTTGAGTGTGACAGTCTAACTTGCTGATGTACTATCATTTCTTATTTTTCACACAGTGATAGCTCATTTTTTATTTTCTATTTTTTTTACGTTTTTGATTTTCCAGTGTTTTTGTATTTTTGAAATTTTATAACTTACTCCCCCTAAACACACGCTCTAACTAAACTCTTTTTGGCTTAGAGGAATTTCTCCCCCTAAATTTTTGTTTTTATGGAGTAAGTTTTAAAAACATAAATTTAAAAACACAAACAGACTCCCACTTTAAATCTGACAATAGTTTTTCACGTTTAAAGTTTAGACTGATTAAAACAATCACAAAAGTAAATAGTTCGTTACCCATGTTAACCTACTATTCACCTCAGATGTTTTACAGGAACAACCACAGTTGAACACATCAATAGTCCTTCTTGGTCATCATGCATTCACTCAACAACTCAGTTAGTCTTGAGAACCCAAGCCCTGACAGTCTTGGGTTTTCAAGATTCATCCATTACAGGAACATCCATCCAATATCCATCACTCCTCACTGGAGTCTTGGATCGCTTACCCATTGTTGAACAAGACTGATAATTTCTACTAGGTCTTTAATTGCGAGAGTTCCAATATCCTTTCGGATTTTCTGACCTTTAGAAAGTATTATCTTGATACCTTCTTCTCCCCTTCTCATACCATGAATTTTGGAAAATTTTTGGATGTTGTTGAACATTTGAGTTACTGAAACTCCTATGTTCATTTCTTCTTTGAAAATTTCAATTACCAGAAGTCTGGTATCGATTTTGATATCCAAAATTTTTATTTTGACTTTGAAACCGATTTGATTTACCATTATAATAACTAAATTGTGGAGAAATACTTCTTGGTCTATCAAATCTTTTTGAAGTTGAAGGTTTTGATTGAAATTCAGGTTTCTTTGTCTGACAACTTGATTTTACAGTATTGCTTGACCCAACCTGATTCCCATCCTAAACCTCATCAATTTTTTGTTTACCTTTCTTTAAAGGACAACAACTCGCCACATGCCCATTGTTGTGATATTTAAAACAGGATCTTTTCTTATAACTTTTCTTTTTATTCGATCCCTTTTTAAATGTTTTGACATTTCCGTCTTGAGTATCCTTATCCACTTTATGAGGTGTACTGTTAGTCCCAACAGATTCTTTCAAAGAAATTGGACTATTTGGCAAGGCCACAGCTATCGGATCCACTACAACTTGTGCAGTGGTTACAAAATCAGTTAGCTCATCTTCAGTTGGTAAAAATGAGTAATCTTGACATTTAGAAGATGAAGCTTTATTAAACCCCACTCATGTTCTATCATTACTCCTTTTTAATCCCTTTTGAATATGAGTCCTGACTAACGAAGAATTTCCAAATTTGTCTAACTTACCCTGAAGTTCTACAATTTTGGCTTGTGCATCAGCTAATTCTGTGCAGTTTTCTAAAAGCTCGTTAGTCTTTTCTTTCACATTTTCACGAGCCAAATCAATTACCTGTAATAGTTCATTGACTTTGCTTGTTAAAATGCTAATTTCCTATTCATTTGACTCGAGTTTGTTTAAACAATTTGACTCACGTTTAATTAAAAGAACATTTGACTCTTTCAATTTTTCCAATTCAGCTAACAGAATTTTGTTTTGCTCCGATAGGCTGTTAACTTTACCTTGTAGTTCAGTGCAATTATAACACGTATGACTTACAGGTTCTGATGTTACCTTAACCTCTGTTGTAAGTTCATTCACACCATTCATGCACTTTGAAACTTCTGCAGCCTTCTTCTCAACATTCTTTTCATCTGCTTTCTTTCTGCAATGTAGTAGAAGGATCCTACCATGCATCTTCACACATTCTTCACTTCACTCTTAATCTGCACTTTACTTGTATTATGCACTTCATTTTGATAACTGCATCAATCTGTTT
Organism: Helianthus tuberosus; assembly: GCA_030545235.1. Taxonomy (NCBI): domain Eukaryota; kingdom Viridiplantae; phylum Streptophyta; class Magnoliopsida; order Asterales; family Asteraceae; genus Helianthus; species Helianthus tuberosus. The sequence goes on along the minus strand of CM060364.1, from coordinate 75,519,639 downwards.
AGCAACACAAGCAAGTATCTCGAAAAACCATTAGCCTTTTTCACATTTAAAGATAAACCAATATTTTATCTTATCATGCAAAAACAACTACCTGTCAGTTCAAAATGGAAGTCTTTTAAAAAGAAAATATTTTTTTGAATTTTTGATATTTCTCAAAACAACTAGACAACCTAAACTAAACTCAAAAATATTTATAACACTTCTTTTTGTGAGTATCATGTGCAAGAAGATCATATCAGCAAAATCAAACTGTTTTCACACTATTTGATAATTATTTATTTATTTTTTCGTGAAAAGCAGTTCAAGATGATTACCAGTATGTTAGTCCACTTAAACAAAATGCCTGAACATTTCAAGTACCATCACCGTATGATACTTTAAGGTAATATTATTACTGATATACAAGTGTGTCCCACTTCAGGATGTACCCCCGCGATCAAGGTTTGCACAAATTTTTAGATAATTGGTGATCAGATCAGTACTTCCGTACAGCAAAGAGACCAAAATATCTAACGAGGGCTAAGACAAATACCATTTTTGGTACGATTTATGCTTTTTGCACATTTTGAATGACTCTCTAGGAGAGCTTCTTCATTTTCAGGGTTTTGGCATTTTTAGCTCTTTTAAGATATCCTGGTTGTGCCTAGGTCAGCATGTATATGGATGCAGCAGAAGGACAACCCTGATATCCCCGGATGAAATAACAGTATAAAGACCCAAAACTTCAGATATTGGCAATCTATCAACGCAAGATTTAAGGTCATTAAACCATACACCACTAATGTGTTCCCCACTCATACTCAGTGCATTTAGGTTTATATCACATTGGTAAGTTGATTATTTCATGCTTTTGACTAAGTTGCTATCACACTTAAGCAATTTAATTCAGTTTGAGTGTGACAGTCTAACTTGCTGATGTACTATCATTTCTTCTTTTTCACACAGTGATAACTCATTTTTTATTTTCTATTTTTTTGAAGTTTTTATTTTTTTAATGTTTTTGGATTTTTGAAATTTTATAACTTACTCCCCCTAAACACACGCACTAACTAAACTCTTTTTGCCTTAGAGGAATTTCTCCCCCTTGACAATAGCTTCATAGTGTAACTTTGTCTTCAAACATCTTGTAGTCTTTTGGTCTTTGGATAGCGTCAGCTACACAGTTTCTGACATCAACAACTCCAACCCCGAGTGCCCCTTCTTCAGCTGTCTTGAGTTTCCTGTCTTTTGTCATTGATTTTGCTGGCTCTTCCGTTCTTTATGTTATTTGATTGCGCAAGTGATTTGTTTGTCTTGTTTATTGTTGTGGATTTATGTATTATACATAAATAAGTTGTCACTTTGATTATATTATTTACAACAATATTTGTATAGGTGTTCATAAACCACTAAAACTAACCAGGCCGTAAAAAACCAAAGTACATAGTTTGATAATATCTTGAAGCATACAGTCATGTCCAATGTTTGCGATTTGAAAAACCGGATTTAACATTTCACGCTAGAACATGTTGTGCAAACCGTATCAACTGTAAACTAAATCGTTTTTTTGTCGGTTCAACTCACCCAAGCGGTCTGCTTGGCTGTAGACTCGCAACAGAACACTTAAAATATTTCTTTTCATGGGCATTTCGAGCACATTTTGGATATATAGATAGATGTAATTCCAAAATTATCTAACAAAATATATAAGATTCAGATGTATATAGTAACAATTGTCTTTGATGGGTAGATGCTAAGAATAATTGGGTTTTGGGGTATGGATGCAGAGAAGATGATGAGATATTGAAGTTGCAGACAACAAGAAGATGATGGAGATGGTGAGGCCATATTGATTTAATTTAGTAATAAAAAGGCAAAGTTGAAATGACCGTAATACCCTCACATGTGTTGCATGTGAGGGGAGTTAACAAGAAAAACAAAGGAGGTTAGTGGTAAAGATTGACCCCGTAGCAAAATATGAACATAAAGGTTGGTTTTTATCGATTTCATACTGAAAGGTATAAAGTGTTGTTTAGTTATAAGATAAAGGTTGATTTTTGTAATTTTGTCTAATTTGTAATTCATTGTGTCTTTATACATTTCTAAATTTAGAACGCTTTGTAAGATAACTTTATTCCGTTTATATATTTACATAAATTCTTGGAAAACAATTTCTTAGTTGTGATATATGATATTTTGTGAATCGATTTTTTATATGTTCTTCAATATATTTACAAAAAACCAAATATACATAAGAGGATAACTGAAAACTAAAGTTCCCAATATCTAGAAGCAAAAATAGTTTCATATTTGAATCAGTGTACCTTTATTATGGAGTTGCACACATGTTATGTTATTTTGTTTTATATATTAAAATTAAAACTCGTGTGTTGAGACGATAATATAATTTTATTGGTTAGTTTTATTATAGTATTTGTATAGCAAATAAAAGATATTGTAACATATAACATATGTAACTTTGTATAGCCATTGATAACCATTGCAGCTTAAAGTGCATAGAGTATTGATAACTTTATTAAAGTTCAAAGACTGTAATATAAATTTGTTAAAAACAAATATTTTTTTATTAAAATTGTAGGGTGACAAAAGACAAAAGTTGTGTGAATGAAATTATGAAGTAAAACACAAAACTCATTTACTACTTTCATGAGAATCAATATTGTACTCTATGCTTATAAAACTGTAAATCACTATTAACAAAAGTTGATAAATGTATATTAGTTAATTAATAATTAATTAATTAATAGCAAATCATTAATTTATTAATTATTGTGCTCTTTAATTGTAACTTTTGTCTCTATTGTTGTATAAAATATATTATTTCCATAGTTTTTTTTTTTTTTTTTTGAAAATTAACTTCATTAAAACAAACGCCACTAGCCTAAAAGGGCAAGAGGCTAATACAAGACACGCCCCCGACCCAAACGGACAAGGAATCAAACAATTACAATATGTACAATGTATATTTACACCAGTTCTCCCACTGAACGTAGACCTATTCTTCAACCACACATAGCTTCTCGATTTGACTTCCCCCATAATGTCTTGAGACAAAACCCTTATACTTTCGAATACCATCTCATTCATGTCTTTCCAGATGCACCAACATGTTACCATGATGAGGCCGTGGATGATATTTTTTCCTTTTGAGCTTAAGTTAAGAAAATTATGCGCTTCCATTAGATCTCTAAATGTTAAAACATATAGGGGGAATGTTGCACCAAGCACATAGGACCATCCAAATACGATTCGCAAAAAGACAAGCCGTAAACAGATGCTCACACGTCTCTACTTCCTCTTCACAAATACGCAAGTTGTCGAATCATTATCGATATAAATGGAATGTTGTCGAAAATAAATGGACATAGTGTGTAGCAGAAAATACGCATTTATATTGGATTCTAAATTGAACACTATAGATATCTATGTATACAGAAATTTTTGTAGAAGCTATAATTGTTTTTATATAATATATGCGTGTTGATACACATGTGCGTTTGAATAATACACATATGTAGGACTGTAGGTTTAATATGAAAATGTGATAAAGAGTTCTAGTAGGTGCAAATGTAGGACTGTAGGTTTAATATATGAAATGTGATAAAGAGTTCTAGTAGGTGCAAATGTAGGACTGTAGGTTTAATATATATGAGCAAATTGATAGGATAACCGATAGGTGGATGTCATGAGGAATTAAATATTTTACAAAAATAAGTGGTGAATTACTATATAGTATTTTCAAAAGTCTGTTAAAAATAAATTCTATTAAATTGATTCCCTCAGAATGATTATTTAATAAACATGTAAGTAGCTTATAGTAGGGAATTGGGCAATTAAAATAACATGTAGTCACTTAAGACTATAAGGTATATATACATTTCACATGCACATACTCAATACAACTTGAACATCTAAAGACTCGATCAAGACTCGACTGATGTGAGTTTTTAAACAAACATTGCACTTGAGTGATCCTATTGTAATGGGATCATTCTTAGAGGCCTCGCGAAGCGTCCTTCTTTGCTCGAGGGCCACCCATTCTGTTATAGCTTATTAGCAGGGGCGAAGCTTAATGGGGGCGGGGGGGGGACGTCCGCCCCCCGGGATTTTTCGCTCAGTAGTGTTATATATGTAGTTTTCGTATAGAAATTTGTGGGTATATACGTTTTCACCCCCCCGGTTCTATAGAAATTTTTGGGTATATATGTTTTCACCCCCCGGCCGAAAAATCCAAGCTTCGCCACTGCTTATTAGTATGAGTCATGGGTTTCATTCTGACATGAACTCATTGGGGGAGTGCCCGTAATTCTCAACTAGTGATACGCCAAAAGTGCAACCACTTCTATCTCACAACTTTCTTTACTCGTTGAAGTTCTCCCCGATGAAGTGCAGGAGTTGTACACCCAAGTGATTCAACACACTTGAGTTGATGTGACCTTTTAAGGCATTTGGCATGTTTACACAGTTTACTATTATTTTTTCATATGCTAATTAGCAACCGGATCCATTAACCTAATTAACCTAAATATTAAAAGATGAACGAAATAAACAGTGGCTTCTGCATGGGCTTTCTCACATGTCTTATAACAGGCAGACGAATGCTACATTTAGAATTTGGTTGCTACATTTCATTTTCACACCCAAACAGATAGAGAGAGAATGAGATGCGAGAGCGCTCAGAAACCGACAGTTCACTGGCACCAATAACGGTCAAGTATCGCAATTTTAGTTTGGTAAGCACTTACAAGACTATATTTTATCATTCGAAAACATCATTAACCGATTTAATCAATCAACTTACCAATTTATCATTTTATGTATTTCCTTCTTCAAATTTGTAATTTTAAAGATTAAAAATTATATTATTTTATCCAAATCATTTCAAAATAATAATTAAAACCATTTTATATTCCGCCATTGAAGGCCCTCATGTCCGCAACCCCTTTGTCTTGTTATGTTCCGCCATTGAAGGAGAGACCAATTCGAATAATACCGTACATGTTTTAAAAAAAAATGTAATTCTATTACTACAAGTCTCATTTTTAGTCCACAAGTTTCAGTTTATTCGTCATGGAGATCGAAAAAATATTGCAATTTAGACCGAACAGTGGCGAAGGTTACTTGGTGCCCGGGGGTGCACCCGTCCACCCCAATGTTTCGGTTAAAAGTGTATAGGTTCCGATTTTTCGTACGGAAATTTTAAAAATTATATAGGATCGTCTCCCCCAATTATTTTTCCTAAATATTTATACAATATATAAATTAAAGTAAAGTTTGTTACCACTTTGTATATCCTAAATATTTATACAATATATAAATTAAAGTAAAGTTTTTTACCACTTTGTATATAAGTGATGGGTAGTTTTGTAAATATATTTTAACTCTTATTTGTTTAACCCTAGATTACCCACCACACAATAAACTTAATCTATCGCAAGTTTTTATGTGTAAGAACGGGTTCTTTGAATAAATGAATTTTTTTTAGTTTTATTTGGAACTATTATTATTTGGCCTGACCCAAATCGATACCCGACCTGAAACATAACGATAGGAAAAAAAATTTTGGGTCTCATCACTTTACGCCCCCTCAAAACTTTTGGTCAAGCTCCGCCACTGAGACCGAATTCAAAGGATGACTTCATACTGCAATTATCGTGATCCAGAAATTAAGAAATTAAGTGCCACCACAAATTTTGTGTTTTTCAAACTTTTATTTCTTCATTAGAATTTAATTTATACGCTTACGTTGTATGAACTTATTTTACTATATACTTTTTAATTTAATATAAACACATTTTCGTATGAACTTATTTTACTATACACTTTTTAATTTAATATATAAACACATTTCAATTAAACTATACATAAAAACTTTACAAACGTTATTGGTAAATAACAAAAATCCTGAATATTTATTCAAACATTATTTTAATAACTATTAACAGAAGAAAATAGCCTCCCGTGATATTTTCAGTCGTATGTTTTGACTAAAAGAAATTAATTTTATATTATATATATATATATATAGAGAAAGGTTAACATACAAAAAGCCTTATCGTACATTAATATACGCGATGCCCGTAACCATCAGATCAGGGATGTAATCACGCATGAAACAGTTAATCACGCATGGATCCATTGGTTTTGTGATAATCACGCATGGGAGTCGCAAAATCACGCATGGAACCCCTATAAATCATGCATGGGAGCCTTTATTATACAAATCACGCACGTTATATGTTAATCATGCACGTTGTATTCTTGTCGCGTACGTTAACGTACGTTAAGGCTTTTTGTACATTATATTTTCTCTCTCTCTCTCTCTCTCTATATATATATATATATATATATATATATATTTAACAAATCACGTGAAATAAATAAAAATCAAATGAAAACCACACCTTAATTAAGAGTTAAAAAACAAAAACTAGATTTGTCATTTTAGTCCCTGTGGTTTGGGCCATTTTGCTAGTTTCGTCCAAAGGTTTTATTTTTCGTCTGTGGGTACAAAAAGGTTTTACCAATGTCATTTTAGTCCACCAAGTTAACTTCATTCATTTTTTCTGTTAATGAGAAGGGCAATTCAGTCATTCTGTATGGCCAAATTGCCCTTTTAGTTAACATAATTACATTAAAAATGACCGAATTGCCCTTCTCGTTAACAGAAAAAATGGATGAAGTTAACCCAGTGTATTAAAATGGCAACGGTGAAATCTTTTTGGACCCACAGACGAAAAATGAAACCTTTGGACTAAACTGGCAAAATGACGCAAACCACAGGGACTAAAATGACATTTAACTCAACAAAAACTCATTTCTAATAATACATACGCGAAATATGTGGTCGAGCCCCATTCTTACTCGCCTATATAGAAGCAACCACCTTCTCTTTGATTTTATAACAAAACAACATTACGTAAAGACACCAAGAAATCGGGTGTTTCATACAAATTTGGTTCTATTATTAGATAATCTACAAGATCACAAATACATTAAAAAATCTTTTTGAAGATTTGATCATTCAATTGATCAAAGCCAAAAATCTAGTCATAATGAGATCCAAATCATGTCTAGTTTTCGCCATTTTCATGTTCATAGCCATCGTGCAGGCTGAAGTTTTCGATATCACGAAATTGGGGGCAAAGCCGGATGGGGAGATTAGTGAGGTAAATGATTAAACAACATCATGTTTCTTTCTAGCAAATGTAGCAGAATCTAAAAGTTTTGGTTTCTAGGCTCTTAATGGTGCATGGACCAAGGCATGTGCTGCAACCGAACCAAGCCAATTGATCGTTCCAAATGGTCGATTTCTACTGAACGTGGTCGAGTTTAAGGGACCATGTAAGGCACCAATCGAGGTTAAAATCGATGGAACTTTGATAGGTCCAGAAGATCCTGTGGTCATCCCAAAAGGTGTCCAATGGATTACGTTTAGCTACGTAACAGGCTTGACATTATCAGGTATAAAAGTAATGTGGTGAATTAAATTATTAAAAAACAAAACAAATCTAAATTGTTTCATTTTTTTATGAACCATTCATATATGTTGGATTTTGTTCATATGTTTTTTTAATCATTTATCTACACACATGTAAGTTATATAACTTCCACATGACTTACATAATAATTTATATTGTATTAGGTTCGGGTACCGTAGATGGTGTTGGAGCAGCTATGGCATGGGCGATAAATGACCCGAAATCAACTGTCAAAAAAGGCTCATCCCTTCAATATGTATGTACATATATATATGTATATATGTGCAATTTAATAAAGTTGAGTTTGAAAAAAATTCATGAACTAACGACCATTATTGTTTAACTGACCCAGAATCTTAGCTTTAATTTCGTCAAGGATTCTTTGATCACGGGAATAACTACAAAGGATAGCAAAAACTTTCATGTAAATTTGATGACATGTACGAATGTAACGTTTGATAACTTCCACATAAGCGCACCAGCAGAGAGCCCCAACACGGATGGAATCCACATCGGGTGGTCTAAAAACATCACAATTAAGAATTCCATTATTGAAACGGGTGATGATTGTGTGTCGATTGGCGATGGATGTGAAAACTTGAACATAGAGGGAGTGAAATGTGGTCCGGGACATGGTATTAGTGTTGGAAGTTTGGGTAGAAACACGGGTGAGAAGCCGGTGATCGGGGTTTACGTGAAGAACTGCTCGTTTGTAGAGACGGAGAACGGTGTTCGGATTAAAACATGGCCTGATTCGCAGCCCGGAGAGGTTACTGAAATGCATTTTGAAGATCTTACTATGGAGAAAGTTAACAACCCTGTTATCATTGAGCAAGAATATTGCCCTCATAATGAATGCAAAAAAGATGTAAGTCTTGCAATTTGCATGCATGCATCCAAATATTTTCAGAAAACAACCATTTTATTTAACCATTAAAGGATTGACTTTTTTAAATTACAGTACTAAATAGTCGTTTGACTTTTTTTTTTAAGAAATAACTCAACCATTTACATATCAATAAGCAGATGGTCTCTTAGCAAAGACAAAGCATTTAAACACCTGGTTTGAGAGAGGGCGTCTTGAGTTCGAATCTCAGATACGTTAAAGATTAAAAAGAAATTTGTTGTTAAAAAAAACCATTTACAAGAAACTTTTTATATTAATTCTTTTTTACAACTAACTTTCTATATTATTATTTTTTACAAATAAGATATTTGTATTAATAACTTTTTTGCTAACAAGCAATGTTGAAATATTAATTATTTTTATTTTAAAATAATATATTTATGTGAATTGTTTTTATTTTAAAGTAAAGTGTTGCCAAAATTCTTAAAAATTGTATCATGCCTTATCCAACCATGCATGCATGCTTCTAACTTGGTTCATATTGATCTTATGGGAATCATTCAGACTCCATCGAAGGTTAAGGTTCACAATGTTTTCATCAAGAATGTTAAGGGAACTTCGAATACGCCAGAAGTTGTGAAGCTTAGATGCAGCAAGGCTAATAACGGATGTGAGAATGTGCACATTTCTGACATCAATTTGACATATGATGGTCCTGCAGGCAAAGCAATTCAACAATGCCATAACGTCAACCCGGTTTATGAAGGCGAACTTAACCCCCCAGGCTGCGCAGCGGCTTGATCCAAGTTACATGGATATTGTAATTACTAGTTTAAAGGTTTACGATATTCTTGTTTGTCTGAATCTTAGGGCAATGATTGTTCATTTTCAGCATCATTTTCTTCATTGTACATATGTATTTGATTTAAAATTAATAATTATGAAGATCTTACACGTCCTATCATCAAAGTTTGTTGAAATATGATCATTTCCATCGTTTCTTTCGTTAAAAACATAAGTTTTGTTATATATGTATTAGAAAGTTATAATATCTCAAATTTCTAATGTATTAAGTTAATATTATTTTATTTAGTAACAAAGGAGAAACTTTTATTTGAATTTAGAAGAAAAAAATGTTCGGCTAATCGCTGTGATTTGATTAGATTTCACCTTTAGTCCTCAACGTTTTAAAATAACACTCTTGTTCCTTGTAGTTTTCTCAATTGTTACTCGGATAATCACCCGACTAGATGGTCGTTAGTTTGTGTGGGTCCATTTAGTTATCTAATATTAAAAAAAAAAAAGTGCCCCCACCCTCTCATACATAAGTACACACCACCACCCACCTAGTTGCACCATCCACCGCTACTCACCCTCCACCATAACCTTCTCTGGCGTGCACCATCATCCGCCATCACAACCAACGTGAGCCAGATCCTCAACAAAAAACCGAATAGGTCGTCGGTACCCTAGCATTTAATTTCGCTACTAACTCCGATATATAATAAAATTTATGAAAGTTTGCCGAACAAACCATCAGATGAACAATCTAACCGATTTCGTAAAATGCAAGGGAAAATTCAACTTCGTCTGAACCCTACATGAACTCGTTGGCCTCCTATGTGATGTCGATCTAGACCTACAACCAAAACCCCAACTAGTACTTGATTGCGTCTTTTGTCTACCGAAAACCACCACCTCCAGTGAACTCCACCCCCGATGGTCACCTCCACCACTTGGTCAGAACCCTAAATGAACTCCAACCCCAACAATCACCTCCACCACTTGGTCAGGACCCTAAATGAACTCCAACCCCAACAATCACCTCCACCACCCTTCACCAGTGACTACGCCACGCACACACCTTCGATTCCAGGTATGTGCCTCCAAATCCGTCTTAATTCAGTGATCATGTTTTTTTGTTCTAGACTAGTGTTTTTTTTTAGTTGATGAATTAATTTTGGATTTAATCTAATAAAATTAGAAGAAACTTTGTTGTGGGTTATAGAGGTGGTGGCTGGTGTTCAGTGGCGGATCTAGGATTCGCGCCAAGCGGTAACGTTTTATAAATAAGCGGTAACGAAATCGACAAAACGTCAAATTTTTTCAAAATTTACACTAATTTTACACTACCGCCGGAACGCCAAGCCGTAGCGGACGCCACCCCTTACACTAATGTACATCCGCCCTGCTGGTGTTGCTTTTAGGAGATTGTAGGTGGTGGTTCTAGAAGGTGGGGTTAAGGAGATGAATAAGAAGGGAAAGGTGGGTCCCACTTTTTATACGTAAATAATAGTGATGGGCTCCACTTATCTTTATAAATGATTAATTAATGTTTTAAATATTTTGAAAGTAAGAGTAATTTTGTCATTTTACACTCACTTAACTAAGAAAACTAATATCCATCCGAATAACAAGTTGTCAAACAACAAGGAACAAGGGTTTAATTTGAAAATGTTAGGGGACTAAAGGTGAATATGCTCAAATACATGGACTATCCAAGCATTTTTCTCCTAAATTTACCTTAAATTTGTAAAAGTTTGCAGCAAAAGTCATAAAATGTAAATAAACATTGTTAATCTAGATCATATTCATTTAAACCCTACACCTCTTAGATATGGGAGGAACCTAATTAGCACTACATCATGTCCTTTTAAGTTGATATCTAACCTTTGTATTCAAAGTTTGAATTGGTCACACTTGAGGAAATATGTCGGTTAGCCCTTTCTTAAAACCCTTTGATGCTAAGCATCTTCTCTTGGGGTTGGTTTTTTTGCATAGAGAGAAAAGGAGGAGACTTTAAGTTACCATGAGGATACAAGCAAAACCTTGGAGCTTTGAATATGAAATTTCATGCTTGAAGTTTAGTCGTATCATTTTTAACTGATTCGGAACAACTCATTGGTAGGGTCGGTATCCTCATACTAATCTAATGTGACTTGTCATTTTGGTGTTAATCACTCATCTATGATTAAGTGTACACTACTGGGCCTCGCTTAACGGCTCATCTTATGTGATTGTGTGTTGCTTTAAGTGACTTTTTTTTATAACTAGCGTCAAATCATCCAAAAACACAATTAATTTAGAAAGCTAGAGTAAGTAGAGTATCATATCCACAATGTAACACCCCAAAAAACGCTTTAACATGCATATATGTGTAAGAACAACTAGAAAACATAACTAAATTAGAATATATGTAAAATATTGCTTTATGAATGAACTATGACCAAAAATTTAAGTAAACATATAATTGGAGGACTAAACTTGGATAAAGGGAAAGACAATTATTAAAACAAAATATAAAAACACAAACACACGCATCTGGTTGGTGTGTGTGTGTGTGTGTGTGTGTGTCACCCCAGACAGGAGAAAAAGGGGAAGAAACCCTCACAACCTGAAGTTCTTAAAATTGGGGAAGGAGATTACAAGCAAATTGAATGCATGAACCTGAATTGGCTACCATCTAAGCTTTCTCAACAAGTGGTAAGTCGAATTTTTAAATTAATGATTTGTAAGAAATGGGTTTCGACCCAATCATGACGTTCATGTAAAAATTTGTGTAATCGGGAGTTAGAATTACACTATAGAACAAGAATCACGTTTGTTCTGGTCATTTGGATGATTTAAAGTAAAAACCCATTTGGTGTAGTGTTATGATGAATGTGGTGTTTATGTAAATGCAACTATAAGTAATTTTGATGTATAATCCTTGATGTATAATCTTGTATAAGTAGGAAATCATAGATAAAATTTATGTAGATTATGAAGAATATGTGAATTTGATTGATTAAGATCATCCATGGCATGAACTAGTAAAAGTATGCTTAGAATACTTGTACCTTGTGCTTTGTTAATCTGATGCACACCAAGTGTTGAAATGCTTGAGAGAATAAATATGTGAAATTATGAAATCTAGCGATAATGTTCATAACTTGAATATACGAAATGATTGTATATGATGGAATGAATACATGGGCTAAACAAATGGATGCGTTTAATGTAGGCGTAAAAGAAGAAGGCCCAAGTATCAAGAAAACGGAAGCCCACAAGACCGAGGTATGTTATTCTACGCATACATTTTTACTATGCTATTTAAATGTTCTTATGTGAAAACCATAGTGATGTTAGCTTACGGTAGTTTAAGAGTATATAGTCTAACCCATTACGAACGGGTCATATGTATGAAATTACTATGGAAGGAAATGAAGTATAGTCGGCTCGCCTTAAACAAGCCGGATGAATGAATAAGTTATGTGAAAAAGAATAGCGTGGTTTAACCCGTCATGAGTGGGTTAAATTGGATATATATATATATATATATATATATATATATATATAGAAGATGAGATGAATGTATTTGATCCGTTGTAAACGGATTAAATGAATGTTATGTTATGAATATGATTAATCCATTATTAACGGATTAATGGATGGAATGTTTTATCTCAAGTTCGGGATAGTAAGTATCAACCCGTTTCAATGGGTCAAGTAAGTGTAAAAGTGACATGAAAGCATGGAATGGAATCTATCGATTCGCTAGATTAAATAGTGTCAAAATTAATGAAATTGATTTTTAGAATTTTTGTTTTTGATGTAGGTAAATTCGCAACTTAAATGACTTGGCGAACTTGGGACGAACACACGGACTACGCACGCAACGCGCTTCTGAAGTTCACTACTCTAAATGGTTCAAGCTTTTGTTATATGTACAAACCAACATATGTAGTCTTGTTTAGTAAACCTTGTAACTAAATCAAGTTAAACATGTCCTCTTTTTGTCTAAATGTTGTGAATCTAAATGTGATGTTGTAAAAAGTTGTTATAATTTTTCAAAAGTTTTCTTTAATTAACATGTTGGTCGAAGGATTTAAAATGGGGCGTTTTATACAAAAATCATGTTGTTAGTATTACATGTTTCGTTTGCCTGTGAAAAGTAACTCACGAAGATTTAATTGGTTTGAGGTGAACTAATGCTAACAAATAATCTTACAAAATTTAAATAATCTTGTCAGTCAAGGCAAATAATATATTGTTCAGCAATATTATGGTGAGTTAATTTTTATAGAATGATAAAAATAACATTAAACGCCTTAAAACACGAAATAAAATATACGAAAATCAGTTAAATACATGTTTAATCAAGTATTTAATATATATGTATGTATGTGTCACACCCCAACCGATGGCGAAAACATCGGAGTGAGACGAAAACGAGAGTGCTCATTACTCATAACACTAAATTGCGACAAGTATTTAAATAAAAAAAAATTATTTCATTACTAAAAGAATCAAATACATTGTTTGAGATCAAATACAACAACTTGAAACAAAAGAACTACATTACAACAAGTGTATAAAGTCTAAATTGTGTTTCTAGGCATCCTACTAAGTTCCATGCATCATCAACATCATCGTAAACCTGCAACGTGTTTTAAAAGCATAGTTCAATACAAACGTATTGACGAGTACATAAGTTTTAGATACATAGCATAAGTATAAAAGAATTTCTCAAATCCAACATGGCAATTTTGTATACAAGGTTGAACTAGCATGCATAACTAAAGGTCAAACCCAAGTGTCCACGAGAATAATGTGCATCCCTTGCCACCAAGGTGAACGAGACCGTTATGTATAATAATGTGCATCCCTCGACACCGAATTAATCGAAACCGTAAAATGTTAACTTAACAATACCCCGTCGGGTGGTGTGGTACTCCTATAGCGCTATAATTGTTAAGGTGGGCCAGCTAAGTTAATGACAAATAACATGTATATATTCTAGCATGAAACCTAAGTATAACAAATAGCATGTATGGCGGATTGAGTGAATAAATATGTTTGTGTGAGTTGTGTATTTTGATAAGTTAAACATATTACACCCAACTGTGTGCTTAAAGCATAAAAGGGTCAAGTGTACTCACAATATTGCACATGCTTTCCGATATTCCGTGGGTGACGAGTTGTTTGTGAATAAGGATTCAATGGTAAGGTTACACGATGTTTAGGAAGTGGTAAGATTCGGGATTTAGAATTTAAAGTATCAAAAGTATGTATACAAAAGTATTATCTAGTTCTAAGTACTCGTTTATGACACTATGTTATGTGGTTTCATGGGTCCCAAATTGCCCATTAGAATCAATAACAAGTGACTTAGAATCTTAGATATAATGGCCTAAGTTTATGATGAATAATCATGACTTGATTACTATCACAAAATCAATCATGTTCTTACGTGTATATATATGTATTTATATAATATCACCCTAAAACTAAGTCCAATCGTAAATATCATGTAAGCATGGAGGTTGAACCCTCATTGTATGACTCACCACTACATAAACCATCACAAGAATAGTTCGAAGGGTCATGAATAAGAAGAATAAATCTAACTATTGTAAGCTCAAGTAACCAAGTACTCTCTAACCCGGGTGTGCCAACACATCATGAAAAGAATTAACTACGTGAGGGAGGCTCAAAACGAAGGAGTAAGTCACTTGAGTGTTTATATACAAGGCTCAAAATGAAGGAGTGGAACTAGTTTGGAAAGCCTAAGCTCCCATTGTTCACACTTCACAAGTCACAAGTTCATCATATGAAAGATGATGACTTGTGCTTACTTTCATCACTTGATGTTATCATGTATAAACAGAAATATAAGAGTTTTGAATTCAAAACTTTGATGGTAATCACCTCAATACAAACCCACAACCATAGACTTGGTTGTGAGCTTGGTCGGCACTAGATTCCACCAAGTTATTAACAAGAACATGAACATACAAGAATATAAAAACAAAACAGAAAGTTTACACACTTTGGACCTCAAATGTGGTGAGTTTTCATCTTAGATTACCAAGGTAATCTTGTGAAAACCTTCCTAGAGGTTATCCAAGTGTTAAAGAAGAAGAAATGAGCAAGAAATGGTTGTAGAAGTGAGCTAGAACTCACTTTGAATGCTTTGAACTTTTTGTCTAGTTTCTGGAAATTAGAGTGATTAGAGAGTGTTTTTGAAGTGATTAAAAGGTTTGTAAAGTGGAAAAAATGTGTGGGAAGTGTTGGTATTATAGTAGAGGGATTAGGGTTTGAGTTAGGAGTGGTATTAATGAAGATCAGGTGGGAGTTGAGGCAAGAAAGCACAAGAACGACCAATCTGGAAGCTGAAATAAACTTTCTATGGATCGAAGGGGCTCGAATTCCCACGAAGAGGGAAGCCAAATCCCGACGCGTAGCACGACGGGTGTAACCCGGAAAAATGTTTTGTTTTTGGCATAAAAGGTCCCTTATGTTTGATGAGTGGCATATTTTAATGTGTTCTATGTAATTGATGTGTGCAAAATGCAACATATAAATTACATCAATTGTGGCATAAAACTAACCCTTTTTTGTACTAATGTTGGAAAAAGTGTGTTTTTGTCTTCCTTTTGTATTTTCAGGATTAAATGAGCTCAAATGAACAAAAGAAGCAAAAAGGCAGCTAAATCTAACAAAAATACAAGAAAAGGGATAAACGTGGCATGCTCGACCCCCAGACAGCATCTTCCCAAGCAAAACAAGAAAACAGAAGGCTGAACACGCCCCGTGCTTAGTGAGTACGGGGGCGTGCCCAAGTGTCTGCAGAAAAGACAAAGTTGTAGAAACTTCTATCACCCACCACGGGGGCGTGCCCAGCGGACACGGGGCCGTGGTCAACTCTAAGATTCGCAGAATCTGAGGAAATCTTGATAGTACAAATACGATTCTGCGCACGGGGTCGTTCCCAGCGGACACGGAGGCGTGGTCAACTAATGCAGACAAACTGCAATTAATGAAGAAAGAGAAGGAGGATGGACACGGGGCCGTGCCCAATGGACACGGGGCCGTGCCCGAGCTGCTGTTCAGGCTATAAATAGGGGTGCTTAGCTCATTTGCAAACCATCCCTTGGCACATCACCTCTCTCACACTTCACCCACACTCCACCACCACCACAACACCATCATCCACCACCATCATCCATCATCCATCATAGAGTGTGTGAGTCGTCTCGGGATCCAAGATTGATCGTAAGAGTTCTTGACAATCAAAGGCCATGTTTGCCTAAGTCTCTTACATCACTTGGTGAAGACAAGTGTCTAGTGTAATACTTTTTATTTTTAATCTTTTCGCACTTTTTATTTGGTTATGTATTAATGACTTTAATAACTAGTTTCTTATGTTGAAGGTGATTCTTCCTTATCGTTTGTCCGTGGTGTCTTGGCATTATTTTACTGTCTATATAAAATAAAAGAGTTTCACCATTCATATCTCCACGGTCTATATGGAGATATGTTGGCTACCTGGTCGGGGGTTTAGGGAACGGTTTGGTAAGAGTCTTGCCTTGTTCAGTGTATAGATCCTGCAAGGACCTGGGTTAAATTTAGTAGGACCTCCTTCAATACCCACTGGTATTGGATGGCGGGGGTCCAAACTCTTTGATCCCCTCATATGTAAGCTACTATTAATACTTTAACCCGGCTACTTAGGACTGTATCCCTGCTGACTCAGACTACTTAGCAGAGGGTAACGTCACCTTCAAAAGAGGGGCCTACCACATTATGCATTAATAACTTAATTAATTATCTTTCAATAATCCGACCCTTTAGGATTGTATCCTTGCTGACTCAAACTACTGGGTTGAGGGTAACGTCACCTTCAAAAGAGGGGCCTACTATAATAACTAAGATAATCTCTTAAAAAGTGCAAAAGTGCGGAAATAATCAAAGGTTACACTACACACGAGTCAGATCCAAGTGTTTCATCTTGTCTATCTGTTTTTTATTTTTATTTTATTTTTCAGCATTTTAGTTAGTTTTATTTTTTCTAGTTTAAAAACCTTTTTTCTAACTTTTTGATTTGATTAGACGTTGAGGATAAACCGGTACTAAAAGCTCTTGTGTCCTTGGATGACCTCGGTATCTTACCAACACTATACTACGCTCACGATGGGTGCACTTGCCCATATGTGTGTCTAGTGTTAGTAAATATCGTGTTTTATAAATTTAAAACTTGACTAAAGAGTGTAAAAGGGCTTAAAATATACATTAAAAACCTACGACACTTCACGCACATCAAGTTTTTGGTGCCGTTGCCGGGGACACAAAGATTTTAAGAAAGTTAGGAATCAACGGCCTAATCGTTTTTCTTATTTTTCTATTTTTTGGGGATTTTTTTTAGATTTTCAGCTTCTGCAGAATTCAGCACGGGGCGTGCCCGCTGAACACGCCCCCGTGCCCAATCTTTGGTACTAGTAATCCTGTTTTAAGTCAGACAGTAAGCTGAACACGGGGCCGTGCCCACTCAACACGCCCCCGTACCATGTTTCAGTTACTGAAAACAGAACCGTAAGATCCCGACGGTTGGTAATTTCTGACACAAACATGATGATACTGATATTTTTTACTTTCGGCACTCTTATGGTACGTGGTGTCAAATATGTGCCCTCATAAAGATTTAGAATGTTATTTTCTAAATTATAAGCCCCATTATTATAGACCCATTGTTTTCCTGTAGCCTTAAGAGGGGCGAAAGTAAAAATAATCCCTATCTCTCTCTCGAAAGCTCCCAATCGGATCTTCTAGGAGAAATGCTTCTTGACGAATTATTTCAATTAGAGGATTTAATTCTTAATTGGGTAAAGGAACTTGAAAAGGATTCCACTAATCCACCTCAAGAAGATACCCAAGAAGAATTATTGGGATCGCATTCGAATGAAAACAACTTCGTTGTTCCTGAAATCACCTCTAACTCTAGCGAGGACTTGAGCGATAGTCGTCCCTGTGTCGATTATGCCGTGAAGGACTCCCCATCGACCTCGTTCGATGCATACATAGACCTGAACGATTCGGCATACACCTTCTTTAACGAGAGCCCGGGAAAGGGTTGGACTTGTCCACCTACATTTAGCATAGGAATCACCCTCACCGACAACCTCTTGCGTTCTCGTTTTAGTCTAGAGCAATTAAGGTATCTCAGGCACTTTGGGGTTGTTCCATCCAGTAAGGAACCACCCGATCCGGATAAATTCCTTAGAAATAGACGAAACTTCATAAACAGCCTCTAGACACGGGGACGTGTCCAGGTCAACACGCCCCGTGTCCACCAAAAGATTCCTTCTGACTTTTCGTCAAAATACGGAAAAAATGTGTCAGGACTCAGGGTTTTGTCTGCACACGGGGCCGTGTTCAGCCGACACGGGGCCGTGTGCAGCGTGCTGTCGTTTTCTATAAATGCAGCCAAGAATCCTGCACATTGGACCATTCAGGGACAGAGATTTGGGGGAATCTTCACTCATACCATCCTAGGTATTTTCTAAAAGAAGGTTTTCAACAACCATCTTGTCCTTTCCTCTTTTGTCCATTACCTTCTTCTCCATCTCTTTCACATCAACACCTCCATTAGAGCTTGAGATCAACATGATTCCAAGCTTTATTATGATGTTTGTTAGATTTTTGTTCAAGGAATCTTGTTAAAAATACGTTTTGCAACATTGGTTTAAGTTATTTCTGCTAAAAAATGCTTTAAAATTTGGAAAAATAATTTAAAACTCCGAGATTCCTTGTTCTAAAAATCTGCAGAAAGGTGAACACGGGGCCGTGCTCACTGAGCACGGGGGCCGTGTCCGAGATTACTGTTTCATTAAAATAAACTCTTTTCCGTTTATTTTCGTAGAATGTCGAGCCAAAACAGTGGAACTTCTTCTGCGCACTCCAGAAACAGTCGAAGGGAAAGAAGCCCTTCATTTGAAGCAACTCTCGTACGTTACCTAATGGCATTACGTGAGGCGCTTGATGAGATGACATCGATAGAGGAGGTCCTCATAGACCGTATAAATTATCTTACGGTGGGGTTGGAAAACAGTTTTCAAGAAATCAACCTCTTGCACCAGAGGTTGAACATTCTTGTGACACCTCCCATGGAACCAATCCTCCCTCAAGAGGATTGGAACCTAGCACTTGGAGTCAACAATCCCACCGGATGGGATGACATTCCAGCGGAGCCCCCTCTTGAAGATCTACAAGAAGTCCCGGTGAAGGTTACACCTTCTCAAACCAATGCCAATGAGCCCGCTTTTCTTCTCCCAAGGGAGATAGAGGAATGGCTCGCCGACATATGAGGGATACATGTCCGGAGGAAGAAGTTCTTCAAGCCACACCCAACCGAGAGAATTATCTTTTCGTAAATTTTAATAAAAGAATAAACTTAGGCTAGAACTTCTTGGTTTAGACTTCTTATGCTTCTTTTGACCTATTTTCTAGAATTTTAACTTAATAGGACTATTATGTAATTCTCTCTATTTAATGGAATGACGGTTTTAGTTGAATTGGTGTTTGGATGATGTTGTAATGAATAAAACACACTCAGGATGG
Organism: Helianthus tuberosus; assembly: GCA_030545235.1. Lineage (NCBI taxonomy): Eukaryota > Viridiplantae > Streptophyta > Magnoliopsida > Asterales > Asteraceae > Helianthus > Helianthus tuberosus. Next base: position 75,499,932 of record CM060364.1, on the reverse strand, counting down.
TGAAGGATACTAAGGGAAACTTGAACCAGCATCCCATGCACAAAAACAGGGCCATCCGACAAATTTTTCTTCATTACAACAAGTTCAGCACGGGGCCGTGCTCACCCAACACGTTCGTGCTCAACCATCTACTGAAAATTGCCCAGTTCAGGTAACTGGACACGGGCCGTGCTCACCCAGCACGCCCCCGTGTCCAGGCTTCTGTTTCTTTATTTTATTTTCTGTTACTGGCGATCTGAACACGGGGCCGTGCCCGGACACCACGGGGCCGTGTCCAGACGCCCAGTAACATAAAATTTTGCTTTTTCACACCTTTTTACACGTCCAATCAACCTAAAAACTTATTTTTGGGACACATTGAGGACAATGTGTAATTTAAGTGCGGGGGGGGGGGGGGGGATGCTAAAACCTTGAATCTTGCAAGTCCTAATTACAAGCCTTAGACAAAACTCTATTGGAACCGCTAAACACCCCAAAAAATTTTCAAAAATCTTTTATTTTTCTTACTTGTCTAGGTTTAAGTTGGGAATTTCAAGTTCTAAAAAGGTGATATTTTTACAAATTTACAACCGATAGCGTCGTGATAAAAAGAACCAACATAAGAAAATTATGAAACGGCATGACAAACCTAGTTAAAATTTGATTATATATATTTGATCACATAAAAACCCATTCCCACAAAAAGTGAGTTTTGAGCCTTTATTGAGCATACAAATACACATCTTTAAACTAAATGCTCATTTTTCGTTTCTTGTGTGAATAGCCGCTTGGTTCTTACAACTCTAGAACTTGCCACGACGATACATTCCCGTTCCTTACCAACTTAAACCCGAGTAAGTAAATGATGGAGGCATTAGGACTAACCCTTTTTTACTTCTATACCATTATTTTTCTTTTTTTTTTACCACCTACCCAAAATCCCCCTAGTTAACCCCTTTGAGCCTAAACCTTTTCATTTCTTAACCCAAAACAAACACCCTTTTTACCCAACAAAACCCTTTTTCATTTTAAACCCTTTATTTTAGTAACAAAGCTCGGTTTTTGTGTGACTCTCTTATTGAAAAAAAATATATTTTGATAAAGAAGAAAAGAAGAATGAAGTTTGCAATAAACAAACAAAGCTCATCAAAAGAAGGCTTGTTTGAAGAATACTTCATTAGAATAAAAACTCACAAAAACAATATGTTTTACAAAAACCGACGCTTTTTACGCCTTTTCGCCCTTTTCTACTAACCACCAACCCAACCACCTACCTTTAACCCAAGCCTAACCCTTCACCCCAAAAGTCCTCTTGATATTTACAAAGGTAAATAGTTAAAAAAGGAGGAGGATTGATTGATTAGCAAGCTTATGGTAGAAGTAAGTTCCATGCCGCTCTCGAGTGTTTCACAAAAATACATCTTCGGTCGAGTGTTGAGTGATCCCCCGTGAGGTATGTGAACTCGTATATAAATGGAATCTTAAAAAGGCATGTTATGCCCTAATAAGTAATTTATCTTATGTAATGTTTAAAATAAATCATGACGAATAGGATTGTGAATAAATAAAAATAAAACTTAATAAAGAATCTTGGAAATCCCGATACTCTATGACAAGCCCAAAACCTTCTCTTCTACCCATTCCATTTGGGAGTGTAAAGCCACATTATAAAGAGTTTTGCTTGAGGACAAGCAAAGATTCAAGTGTGGGGTATTTGATGTGTGCAAAATGCAACATATAAATTACATCAATTGTGGCATAAAACTAACCCTTTTTTAGTACTAATGTTGGAAAAAAGTGTGTTTTTGTCTTCCTTTTGTATTTTCAGGATTAAATGAGCTCAAATGAACAAAAGAAGCAAAAAGGCAGCTAAATCTAACAAAAATACAAGAAAAGGGATAAACGTGGCATGCCCGACCCCCCCTGACATCATCTTCCCAAGCAAAACAAGAAAACAGAAGGCTGAACACGCCCCGTGCTCAGTGAGCATGGGGGCGTGCCCAAGTGTCTGCATAAAAGACAAAGTTGTAGAAGCTTCTATCACCCACCACGGGGGCGTGCCCAGCGGACACGGGGCCGTGGTCAACTCTAAGATTCGCAGAATCTGAGGAAATCTTGATAGTACAGATACGCTTCTGCACACGTGGTCGTGCCCAGCGGACACGGGGGCGTGGTCAACTAATGCAAACAAACTGCAAGTAATGAAGAAAGAGAAGGAGGATGGACACAGGGCCGTGCCCGAGCTACTGTTCAGGCTATAAATAAGGGTGCTTGGCTCATTTGCAAACCATCCCTTAGCACACCACCTCTCTCACACTTCACCCACACTCCACCACCACCACAACACCATCATCCACCACCATCATCCATCATCCATCATAGAGTGTGTGAGTCGTCTCGGGATCCAAGATTGATCGTAAGAGTTCTTGACAATCAAAGGCCATGTTTGCCTAAGTCTCTTACATCACTTGGTGAAGACAAGTGTCTAGTGTAATACTTTTTATTTTTAATCTTTTCGCACTTTTTATTTGGTTATGTATTAATGACTTTAATAACTAGTTTCTTATGTTGAAGGTGATTCTTCCTTATCGTTTGTCCGTGGTGTCTTGGCATTATTTTACTGTCTATATAAAATAAAAGATTTTCACCATTCATATCTCCACGGTCTATATGGAGATATGTTGGCTACCTGGTCGGGGGTTTAGGGAACGGTTTGGTAAGAGTCTTGCCTTGTTCAGTGTATAGATCCCGCAAGGACCTGGGTCAAATTTAGTAGGACCTCCTTCAATACCCACTGGTATTGTATGGCGGGGGTCCAAACTCTTTGATCCCCTCATATGTAAGCTACTATTAATACTTTAACCCGGCTACTTAGGACAGTATCCCTGCTGACTCAGACTACTTAGCCGAGGGTAACGTCACCTTCAAAAGAGGGGCCTACCACACTATGCATTAATAACTCTTTCAATAATCCGACCCTTTAGGATTGTATCCTTGCTGACTCAAACTACTGGGTTGAGGGTAACGTCACCTTCAAAAGAGGGGCCTACTACAATAACTAAGATAATCTCTTAAAAAGTGCAAAAGTGCGGAAATAATCAAAGGTTACACTACACACGAGTCGGATCCAAGTGATTCATCTTGTCTATCTGTTTTTTATTTTTATTTTATTTTTCAGCATTTTAGTTAGTTTTATTTTTTCTAGTTTAAAAACCTTTTTTCTAAGTTTTTGATTTGATTAGACGTTGAGGATAAACCGGTACTAAAAGCTCTTGTGTCCTTGGACGACCTCGGTATCTTACCAACACTATACTACGCTCACGATGGGTGCACTTGCCCATATGTGTGTCTAGTGTTAGTAAATATCGTGTTTTATAAATTTAAAACTTGACTAAAGAGTGTAAAAGGGCTTAAAATATACATTAAAAACCTACGACACTTCACGCACGTCAGTAATTAAAACATATAATTAGTCATTTAACAAGTATAAAAGCATGGGTTTGGCTTTGTAAAAAGAAAATGATGTACATGTATGTGTATGTGTGAAATGTATGAAGTCATGTATATTTGATAGTTGTTTGCAGTTGCACATACGTTTACGAGAATCGCGAATAAGGCAATGTCACACCCCGATATTTCCACGTATTACCGGTGGGCCCGGTGGGGAGTATCGTGGCGTAGTTGATATCATCATAGTCAAATAATCAGAGTTTAATGCACAACGGAAGTCTAAAGTAAATAATACAAACCGAATTGAAAGTATAATAAAATATTACACAACGGTTGTAAGTGGATCCACAGGCGGATCTATAAACAGAAAGAAAATGTTGTTCAACAGACTTAAAGTATTAAAAGCATGCAAGACTCTTTATTTAATACTCAGGAGTTTCCAGCCCATTACGTGTAGTACCTGCACTTAGTCTTTTTGAAAAATACGTCAGTTTACACTGGTAAATACAATTAACTGACTCTTTTGAAAAGCATTTATAAAATTGGTTTGGATGCGCAAGGCATAAAATCTTTTATAACTTGGGACAATTATTTAAAAATAATCTTGTATACATATTTATATGTTTGTCGTCCGTTCAGGACAGGAATAGAAGAGTCGGTACAAGATTAATAGACACACCACAAGTATAGGCCCACAAGGAGTTTCCTCACGAGTGAGATACCGTTTATACATACGCAACTATCAGGTGTATGCCTACACCCCGTGCTTAAGCTGTGGCCATTTCAAATGAATGAGCTGAGGATATCCAGGACACGGTCATTAACCCCCCAAAGGCATTGTATCAAACAAAACAGATTAAAACGGGTTATGTAAATTTATTAATCACAATCTGATTAAATGATTTCACACCCGACCAAGCGGTATTATTATAATACCGTGTCCCAAGCCCGTATAACGGAAAATAAGTTAAAAGTATTTACCTGAGCTAAAATATAATTTTATTCTCAGTCGTATATCAAATTAGCAAGTACAAGTAGCTTTTACTGGGCTCCTAATCTGGAACGAAGGTTTTAATAACCTATTAGATTCCTAAAGGGTCTTATTTAAGTTATAACTTAAACCGGTTAGTTTTAAAGTAAGGTTTATGGTTCAAAACGCAAGATTAAGCGAAGACCGGATTAGAGTGTGATTTAGCCCCAACAAGTATGAATACTTGTATAGAATGGGTAAACTAAATACATTCTGGATTTTGAAGTAAAAATGATAAGGTTTAACCCGTTTTGGCTAATTTATGCAAACTAGTTACATAAACCTTACTGAATGCGTATATGCATAACGGGCAACCAAATGAGCCATGTACAAGTTCCATAAGTTGTTATGCTTAAATTATGTTGTAATATCAGTAGGATATCTTCCATTATGCCCAAAACGAATTTAAAATCAATTTAAGCCCCGTAAGGGTATTTTGGTCATTTTCAAGTTTATAAAAGAGGTTAAATAGCAATCTGAGGTTCTGGTCTAAAAAAATCAATAAAAATATTTATTTTAACAAGTTACATCAGTAAGATATCATACATATGTGAATTTTATCATTTATGGCCAAATTATGCACCGTAGGGGCATTTTGGTCATTTCACATATGCTTTAAAGGTCAAATTTGGAAATCTGAGTTCAAGAGTTATACTTACTGTTAAAGTATAAAAATTTATTTTTAAAATCAGTAGGTAACAAGTCTTAGGTGCTAAATATGGTTTTAAACCATACTATGCGCATAAATCGCATAAAAGTCAGTATTCGACGATATTCGGGTTGTTTAAGGAAATCTGAGAATTTGATCAGTCTCAACTGTTTAAAATATTTTATTTAATGTATAAAATCAGTAGAAAAAGGTTTGACATGCAAATGATGCATAAAACTCATTTTATTAATGAAAAGGGCATTATCGTCAATTACTAAGTCCATGCAAGAACTCTAAGTTATGGTCAGTATAAAATTTGACAAAAATTTCCAAAAATCCCTAAATATTATATTATAACCGTGGGTAAAAGGTTTGGTGCCAAAATTTGAGTTTAAATATGATTTATGCCAAAAATACCATTTAATTAACAAAAAGCTTTTGTTTTACGATATCTTGCATAACTCTTATTTCAAACAAGAAACGGACATCAAATTTTTAGGACATACTAATATATCAGTAATAAAGGTTTTTGTCCTCTCACATTTTCAAAAATCTCGTTTTAATAATAAAAGGGCATAATGATCCATTTTAAGCATTTAACGGGAACATGCATATGAATCAGATTTCTATGGAACAATATAGTATAATCTCAGAGGGTTATACTAACATGTAATGTGGTCTCAAATTAACCCTAAGGCATAACTATACTAAGCTAAATCGGTGTCACACCCCGGTTTCCACGTGTCACCGGTGGGCCCGGTAGGGGAGTATCGTGACGTGGTTGGCAACATAATAGTCAAACAACACAATATATAAATATGCACAGCGGAATCAAAATGAAAAATATAAATTCAACTTTAATAATATTGTAATATCGTGTATCACAACAGTTGAATGTTTGTCCATAGAAGGATCAAAAATAAATAATAGTTCAACAGACGATAGGCATCTTAAGCTTGCGAGACTCTTTATTGATGCTAAGGAGAAAATCCCAGCCAATTATGCTTAGTACCTGCATTTAATCTTTTTGGGAAAATACGTCAGTTTACACTGGTAAATACAATCAACTGACTCATTTTGGAAAATGATTGAAAATTGGTTTGGATGCACATGGCATAAACATTTTATTTAACTTGGGAGAATTATTTAAATATATAATCTTGTGAACGAATTACATGTTCCTTATGCGTTCAGTAGCCCGGACGTACCGGGTTAAAGATCAATAGACACACCACATCAACTATTTATGCACTGACGAGTGTGCGCCTACACTCCGCGCTTAGGTCGTGGCCATTTCGTAAAATGATGCCAAGGATATCCGGGACATGGTCATTAACCCCCCAAAGGCTTTTAAGTAAACAAAATTGTTTAAACGAGCCGATCAAATTATTCAATTAACCACCCAACGATGGAAGATTTGATGCCCGATCAAGCGGTATGCTATATACCGTAACCCAAGCCCGTATAGGGAAAATAAGTTAAAAGTATTTACCTGAGCAATGTAATAATCACAATAAGCAAAATGCAAGTATCTTTTACTGGTACTCCTAATCTGGAACGAAGGTTTATAATAACCTATTAGAATTCTAACGGGTCTTTAATTAGGCTTAAGCTTAGACCGGTTAGTTTTTAAAGATACGGTCCGTACGCACGATTAAGCGAAGACCGGATAGAATGTGATTTAGACCCAACAAGTTCGGAGACTTGCTTAATATGGGTATTTCATACACATTCTGGATTTTGAGATAAAACCGATAAGGTTTGACCCGTTTCGGCTAATTTATGTAAACTAGTTACATAAACCGAACCAAACGCGTAATAAGCGTGACGGGTAATAATGAGAGCCATTTACAGGTTTCCTAAGTTAATATGCTCCAAATATGTTGTGACATCAGTAAGATATCATTTATTATGCCCGAAATGAATTTAAACACAAACTATGCCCCGTAGGGGTAGTTTGGTCATTTATAAGGTGATAAAAGAGTTTAAGTAATATCCTGAGTTACAGGTCTGATGTAATCAGCAGAGATGATCAATTTGCTAAGTTATATCAATAGATTATTGTATATATGTGAAATTTATCATTTATAACCAAACTATGCACCGTAGGGGCATTTTGGTAATTTCACATAAGCCGTAAAGCTCAAAACTGAAGTCTGAGTTAAACAACTTTTGCTTACTGTTAAAATATTATAATTTGCCTCAAATATCAGTAGGTTTCACCCTTGTATGTTTAAAAATAGTTTTAGTACATACTATGCGTTAAAAACGCTAAAAAAGGCGATTAGAAGCCATTTCCGGGTTCTATACATAAATCTGATATTTTTATTATTCCAAAAGGCTTAAAATAATTTATTTATCATATGTGATCAGTAGCAAAAGGTTTGGAGTCGATTAGATATGTAAAACTCATTTTATGGCCCGTAAGGGCAAAACCGACAATTACCGGGTTAAGCCTACGACTCTAAGTTATGCTCAGCCTAAAATTAATTAAAAATCTTCAAAAATCCCAAAATAATATATTACATCAGTGGGTAATAAGTTTGATTTCAAAAAGTAGGCTTAACTAGGCTATACGCTAATTACGCCGTTTAATTAACATAAAGCTTTCATTTTACGCTAACGAGCATAACTCTTAATCTATACCTCAAACTGATGTCAAATTTTGTATGCAAGTTTATATATCAGTAACTAAGGTTTCTACTCTTTTACATTTTCAAAAATCACGTTTTAAGGTGAAAAGGACATAATGGTCAACATATGAGCAATTAACGGAATCATGCATATTAATTGGATAACTAATGATCCGAGGTGTATAATCACAGAGGGTTATACTAGCATGTAACCTGGTCCAAATAAAGCTCTAAGGCATTTCTAAAACATACCATAACGGGTCAGAACTGAAAGTCAAAGCAAAAGTCAAACTATGCGACTTTCGGTTCCGAACCGGGTCTCTACTGAAAATTGTCGGGTTGAACATGTTTAGACATGTTCTTACATTCATTACCAAGTTAGATTGATGATCAAACAGGTTATATGTGTTCTACATTGCTAATCATGCATAAATTATAATTTAAGTATCCTGTTGACTTTTTATTAATAAGTTTGACCCGACATTTGACCTAGTTAGAGTGGGAATCAGGGGGAACCCTTTTAAGGGTTTATTACCCACATAATTACCAACTTATAACTACTTTCAATTCATCTAATCACTGAACCATCAATGATTAATCGATAAGTCAACCGTTAATTACGACGGTTTGACTTTTAAGCTTAAACTAAGCAAAAACTTAACTAAGAAAGGTTAAGTAAACTTACAAGAGTCCTATGCACGGATTATGACCACTTGAGTCTGCTTTGGAGCTCCAAGAATGATCAGAAGTGCAAGAGAAAGGTGTGAAGAACTTGTTGCAAGGGTCCTTTATATAGTGATTTAATCACCACAAAATGTTGACACACAAGTCTACCACTGACCATAACTCACTAACAAGTGTCCCTAGTGCTTAGGGGGTGCCTAGGGGTCGTCCAAGATGAGGAAATTCGGTTAAAGGTCGATCATAATGGCTATGGCAGGCAAAAACCCAAGAAAATTGGATCAGATGACCCTTAGCGCGACGCGTAGCCCCCCCCCCCCCCCCCCCGGGACCTTCGCGTGGCGCGAGGCCCTCCTGCAGCAAATCAGAATTTTAGATTTTTATGTTATGGTCCTTGGCTCTTCAAAACTTTGTTTAGACTTTTGTTTCTTGCATCTTGAACCCTCCTTGAAGAAACACTAGATAAATGGTCGGAACCGAGATATCTAGGGGTTTGAATCCGCATAAAAGGTTGGTTTCCACTCGATCGATTCAGGTCTTGCTGATCTAATTCTCCGATAATTCTGCAAAAAAGAGCACCGTTAGCCTCGCCAAGGGGAGAAGAGGGTTCTCTCCTTGACCCGACTCCGGTGTGAGAATAAGTATTGGTTATGAAGAAGAAGAAGTATGTGAGAAGTGTGTGTAACTTGGATTCGTACCTGGGTTTTTTCTCATATTTATAACCGAGAGTCATTTAGGCGGGAAAACCCGTTAGTGAAAAGAGGACGGAAAATGCTAACTCCGTAAACGGTTACGTTTTCTTCCGTTACTGCTCCTTGATCCGACGTGATTGCACACGGATCGTGGATTAGATCTACGGCTAGGGATTAGCCACGTGTAAAGTGATTAAGTGGAGATGACTCCCCTCTTACATGCCTTCGTTGTGAATTCAGGGATGAATAAGATAGTGACACGTGTCCAAACGGTTATAACCGTCTTGGTGGTGCACGATTGTATTTCTTCTAGAAGATTACTGCTGTAATCTGGTGTGACACCTTACTGTGTGGAAACAGATGAATATATCCCAAGTCTGGGTAAATAATATCCAAGTCTGGATATTTGAGCGGAAGTATCTAACTCCGGATTTTTATCCTTTGTTTTATGTAGGAAAGGCGCAAGGTTCTATGATTCCCTTTGGGCGCGCAAGTGTTAACTGACTGTTCCTTAAACCTTTATTTGTGAGGCTAGTTGCGCGATCGCGCAAGATATAAGGCTGAAAAAGTAAGATTGTGGTATGGTCCCAGGCACTCATTATGAGGTTTTTGGGACCTTACCCCTTCACTCCTAATTGATTTATAAGGGCTTTAAAACATATACCCACTTTGTTAAGTCCCCGGTTAACTTTATTGTTACCCGAAAAGTCCTAACTTTCAACGTTGACGCTTTAACCCTTCGCACACGAATTTGATCATAACTTTCTCATATGATAACGAAACTTTACGAAATTTATATCGTGCATTCTAGTGAGTATAATTTACCGTTACAAAGCTTCGGGTTTGTCAAAAGGTCACTCAGAGGTATAACTTAAACATGTTGACACATTTAACCCCTGTAGTTTGTAATCTCTCACTTTCTTTCATATTTAGCTTCATATGATCCATGATTTATTCGTTTGTAGGTATGGGCATCAGATAGGGTTAATGTACAATATATTTATTCACTGTTGACACTTAGAACCCGTATATTCACATACTTTCCATGACTGTCAACTTTAGTCCTTCTATAACATTCTTTCACACGTTCAAACATATGACACGTGTCTACACATTATAGGACGTGAATTTTCGAGGTGTTACATCCTCACCCCCTTAAAAGAAATCTCGACCTCGAGATTTACTGAAATAAATAAGGGTAATTTTCTTTCATTGTGGATTCAACCTCCCACGTGTATTCGGGTCCTCTACGGGCATCCCATTTGACCTTTACAACAGGCACATGCTTCCTTCGAAGCTTTTTAACCTGTCGATCCTCGATCGACACAGGTTTTTCAACAAACTTTAAGCTCTCTTCTATATGCACATCTGTATGCGATATTACCAGTGATTCGTCAGCGAAACACTTTTTCAGATTGCAGATGTGGAACACGTTGTGAATTCCACTGAGCTCTTCAGGTAAGTTTAACTTATAGGCAACTGACCCGACACGTTCGATAACCTCGAAAGGTCCTATGTATCTCAGGCTTAGCTTGCCTTTCTTACCAAATCGCATCACCCCCTTCCAGGGTGATACTTTAAGCAACACTTTATCACCTACTTCGAAGTGAAAAGATTTACGCTTTGGATCTGCGTAACTCTTCTGCCTATCCCGGGCAGCTTTGAGACGGTCACGAATCTGGACAATCTTGTCCGTCATTTCAAAGACTATCTCTGGTCCTGATAATTGGACATCTCCAACTTCCGCCCAACAAACAGGCGTTCTACACTTTCTACCGTATAATGCCTCAAAAGGCGCAGCCTTAATGCTGGTATGGTAGCTATTGTTGTAGGAGAATTCTATTAACGGTAGGTTCTTATCCCAACTACCACCCAAATCGATCGCACATGCGCGTAGCATGTCTTCCAACGTTTGAATAGTATGCTCACTCTGACCGTCCGTCTGAGGATGGTAAGCCGTACTAAAATTCAAACGTGTGCCCAAAGATTGTTGGAAACTTTTCCAAAAATGTGACGTGTATCTAGTATCTCTGTCAGAGATAATAGACACAGGTATGCCATGTAAGGCTACAATCTTATCCACAAACAACTGGGCTAACATGTCGGAGCTGTAAGTCTCCTTAATGGGCAGGAAATGTGCTGACTTAGTCAGTCTGTCAACGATCACCCATATTGTGTCATTTCCTTTCCTCGTCTTAGGTAACTTGGTGATAAAATCCATAGTTACCATTTCCCATTTCCAAGTGGGAAGTTCAGGATGTTGTAGCAAACCTGACGGTTTCTGATGCTCGGCTTTGACTTGCGCACATGTCAAGCATTTAGCTACATAGGTGGCTACAGACTTTTTCAAGCCTATCCACCAATAATTTGCCCTTAGATCCTGGTACATCTTATCAGCTCCAGGATGAACGGAGTATTTGGAACGATGGGCTTCCTGGAGGATGACATCTCGAAGTCCTCCATAAATTGGAACCCATATTCGTCCATTTAATCTTAGAATTCCGTCCTTGCTAAGAGTTAACTGTTCCTCAGTTACTCCTAACTTTTCATTAGGATAGTTAGCTTCCAACACAACTTCCTTCTGTGTAGCTAACAACCTTTCAATCAAATTGTTCTTTATTTCAATGCTCTTGGCATTGATTTAGATGGGTTTCACCTTTTCCTTTCGACTCAAGGCATCAGCGACTACATTCGCCTTGCCGGGATGATATCTGATTTCACAATCATAATCATTCAAGGTCTCCATCCAACGGCGCTGCCTCATGTTTAATTCCTTCTGATTAAACAGGTGCTGGAGGCTCTTGTGATCAGAATAGATCACACACTTAATTCCATATAAATAATGCCTCCAGAGCTTTAGTGCAAATACAACGGCACCCAACTCCAAGTCATGGGTGGTGTAATTCTTTTCATGCACCTTTAACTGCCGTGAAGCATAGGCAATAACCTTGCCCATCTGCATAAGCACACACCCCATGCCAGTGTGTGATGCATCGCAGTAAACTACAAATTCTTCGGTACCTTCAGGCAATGTTAGTACAGGAGCGTTGCTCAACTTTTGCTTAAGGATATCAAAGGAATCTTGCTGCTTAGGGCCCCAAACGAACTTCACTTTCTTCTTAGTCAAGGAAGTTAAGGGTGCAGCAATCCTTGAAAAATTTTCAATGAAACGCCTGTAGTATCCTACTAAGCCTAGGAAGCTACGAATTTATGTAGGCGTCTTCGGCTCTTGCCAGTTCATAACTGCTTCAACCTTAGCGGGATCCACTTGGATACCATGCTCACTGACCACATGTCCAAGGAATTGGACCTCTCGAAGCCAAAATTCACACTTGGAAAATTTGGCGTAGAGTTTCTCGTGATGTAGAAGTTTAAGAATACAACGAAGGTGTTTCTCGTGGTCAGCTTGGTTCTTAGAGTAAATGAGAATGCCGTCGATGAAAATGATGACGAATTTATCTAAGTACGGCTTGCAAACGCGATTCATGAGATCCATGAACGCGGCCGGTGCATTAGTGAGCCCAAAAGGCATCACTAGGAACTCGTAATGACCATAACAAGTCCTAAATGCAGTTTTATGCACGTCTTCATCTCTAACCTTCAGTTGGTGGTAGCCTGACCTCAAATCAATCTTCGAGAAATAACTTGCCCCTTGTAATTGATCGAACAAATCGTCGATCCTGGGCAAAGGATACCTATTCTTTATTGTGACTTTATTAAGCTCACGATAATCGATGCACAGACGCATCGATCAGTCCTTCTTCTTGACAAACAGGACTGGCACTCCCCAAGGAGAGGAACTAGGTTTATTGAAACCTTTAGCTAGCAATTCATCCAGCTGTGCTCTCAATTCCTTCATCTCTGTTGGTGCCAACCTGTAAGGCGCTCTAGCAACAGGTGATGCTCCGGGGATGATGTCAATTCTGAATTCGACTTGTCTATCTGGTGGCAAACCAGGTAGTTCTTCAGGAAACACTTCCGGGTATTCAGAAATGACAGGGATGTCTTCCATCTTGGGCTTCGGCTCATCAATAGTAACTTGTGCCATGTAGATGACACAACCCTTCTTCAAACATCTCGAGGCCTTGAGCATAGTCACTTGCTCAGGCAGTCCATACCGGGTATCTCCCTTGATGGTAAGTGGTTCACCAGATGGAGTCTTGATCACCACTTGCTTCTTATCACATACAATTTGGGCCTGGTTATGAGATAACCAGTCCATGCCCAACACGATATCGAAACCGGCTAACTTCAAAGGAAGTAAGGACAAAGGAAAAGAGTGGTCCTTAATGGATATGAAACATCCATCTAATATGGTTGAGGCGGTTTCTATGGTGCCATCGGCTAACTCAACCTCATACTTTACGCTCAAGGTTTTAACAGGCAATTTCAACAATTCACAAAACTTGTTATCTACAAACGACTTATCAGTGCCTGAATCAAAAAGTACTCTTGCATAGAAGTCATTTATAAGGAATGTACCTGTTATGACATTATCGTCTTGCACAGCCTCTTTCGCATCCATCCTAAAGACTCTCGCATTGGTCTTCTTGGCCTCTTCAGGCTTCTTGGCATATTTAGGGCAGTTGGTTTTAATGTGCCCCTTTTCATTGCAACGGTAGCACGTTGCGTCTTTCAGCTTCTTGCAATCCAAGGTCTTGTGATCCGTGGACTTGCATATTCCACATGCAAAGGTTTTTGACTGAGTCTGCGAGTTCGACTCAAGTCTACACTTTCCATAGTGTTGTTTCTTGCAAATTTTGCATTTGGGCTTCTCACCAGACTGATGCCCATCTTTCCTTGACTCAGACCCCTTCTTGTTGTCACCGTTTCCACGGTGCTTCTTGTTCGACCTCCGTGAGTTATCATCTTCACGTTTTCTCTTCTCAGCATCTTTGTTCCTCAGCGATCTTTGTCTGACCGCATCCAAAGTGAGGGACAGAGATATGTCAGCTACAGATCTAAAGGTAGCTGGCCGAGAGGCCTTTACGCTTGCCTTTATCTCGGGGGCTAAACCACCGATAAAACGAGCTATTCTTTTTGGTTCCGGGGTCACCAGGTATGGAACCAACCGGGACATGGTGTTGAAGCTCGTTAGGTAAGCTTGACAGTCAAGGTTTGTCATCACCAATGATAGAAAATCAGACTCTATCTTCTCCACCTCATGCTGAGGGCAGTAATTTTCCCTGATAAGGGCAACAAATTGTTCCCAAGACATGTTGTACAATGGGATTTTCCCGGTGGCTTGAATCAGAGATCTCCACCAGGCTAAAGCTTCACCCTTAAAAGATTGCGACACAAATTTGACTACATCCCTCTCAGCGCATCCGCTGATATCCACAACCGTGTCCATCTCGTCTAACCACGTCATGCAGTCAATGGCTCCCTTTTCCCCAGTAAAATCCCTGGGCTTGCACGAGACAAAGTATTTATAGGAGCAACCCTTAGTACGGGGTTCTTGATTAAGTACCACCTATTGAAATGGAGCACTGTGGTGGTTTGAGGAGAGTTTATCATCATCTTTCTTGGGTTCTTCCTTTTTGGAAGGTGGCTTCGAATGCGGCGTAGATAGGGTCTTACTTCGAGTCCCACTATACTCTTCGTATTGCCGCTCTAAGGCTTTTGTAACTGCGTCGTCTATCAACGCTTTCAATTCAGCACCCGTTAAATGAACTCGGGCGTTATCAATATTCTCCACTGGATGGCTATTAATTTCGTCTGAGTTAGCCATTTAATTGAACTGTTACAGAAAACAAGGACAATAGTTTATTTGGGAGTTTATTATGGAATTGCCCCGTAGGGAAATTCATTAACCATGGTAAACAGAGACCATATTTGGTTAATTTATTAATCGTATTTAATTAGGATTTCAATTATAATTTATCCTAATTATAAACAACAAATTAAATATATTAGCACATAAGGCCTAGTCTGTGACAACCGTCACTTTTCCGTACATTCCGTACACGAAATGAACAGTAATTTGCGCTTAAACGACTGTGCATGATCTGGTTTACCAGACAAATAAATTTCTGAATTCCATACAAGTGAATTCATGCATGATATATGCTACAAGAATTTCGTTATGATAGCGTTGCGTCAAAAATATTAGTAAACTCACCGGTAAGACACATCGTGTCAACAGAACTGCAGAAAGCAGTCAGACATTAGAATTGGAGCCTAGGTGTAGGTCCAACGTCAAGAATGCATTAAAACCCAAGAATACATACAAGGGTTTTAATATAGACCTTCCGAAAGCTATAATACGCACTAAAAAGCACCCGAAACGCATTTTAAGTGCAGAATTTATTTAAATTCAGCTATATTCAGCATTCAAACATATGAATATTAGGCAGAAATGTCGTTTTATTATCCAGAATACTTCCCCAAGTGTTGGGAATTAAAAGGGATACAAAAAGGTACTTAAAGGGTACTAAAAAGTGTAATTTAGCACTTTAACGAATCGGTATCTAACCGAACAACCGGACTTTACCCGGAACACCAAAATATTGCTAGAAGCAATGTTTTTATTTTTCTAAGCTAATTAGGGTACCTGAATACCCTAACACCCGTCACAAGACACTACATGCTAATATCTAGTCTTAACCTCCTACTTAACAACTAATGCTTAATCATTTAGTTAGAAACCAACCATGAGACCCCCCCCCCCCCCTCATGCCATAATCGGCCATGTGGCCTAATTGGTGGATCTTATGGGATATTGTTAGATATTGGTGAATCTTGGAAGATTTAAAGTAAGATATGGTCTAGTACTTGAGGATACACAAGATCCTACAATATCCATCAAAGATCTTGCTTGGATTTCACTAGATTTCATAAGATATTACTTGGATTTAATTTGATTTCATAAGATATTGCATAGATATTATGAATCTTGAAAGATTTACTAGAGATTTTGCAAAGTACTATAAGTTACAACTAGACCCCTCCCCATATCCTAACAAAATCGGCCCAACATGTCTAAATACAAGATTATCTAATCTTCCCAAAATCTTAAATTGATTTTATTTAGATTTATTTAGATATTATGTGATATTTCTTAGATTCTATAAGATTTATGAGGATCTTGAAAGATATGACTATAAGTATGACATATGGATTCTAAAGATCTTCATAATTCACTCACTTCACAACATTACACCTCTCTCACTCTCTCCCTTGCTCTCTTGATCTCGGCCAAACATAGAGCCACCACCACCATTGTTCCATCCATTTCAAGGCATTCTCAAGGTGCAAGGAGCCATATAAGAAGGTTTGGTGGTCTCGGAACTTGAAGGACCTCATCCGTTTGCTTTTATCCACCCATTTTTCGTCTAGTTTCTTCCCTAGCCTCGAGCTAGTAGTAAGTGTTCTAAAACATCCTCTTGTTCTTGTTTAGAGTGGTTAATAAGATATTTGTCGGATAAAAGTCATGAATATATAAGATCAAAGTTTAAAGTCTTATAAAAATGATGAACTTGTTGGATAAAAGAAATATAATGGTGTAAAACTTGTAAGACTTGTTTTGTGGTGATTATTTAGTGCCGATCTATGTTGTGGTAGCTCGGATCATCATCTAACCCGGATTAGTCATGTTCATGAAACATGACATAGAATATGTTAAGAATGAAAAGGGTTAAATGATGAAACTCTACTACACACTAAACATGAACTTGTGTAAAATCGATTTTTCTTACGAAATGAAGTTCTAAACTAGTAGGTCTAAAGATCTACAAGTGGTATTTTCGAAGAACCAAGTATATGATGAAATCGTGTTTTAAGGCCGGATCTTCCATAAACTAGAAGTGTTTTGTGAACAAACAAGTGTGTGGACACTTGTGTAACAAAAGTTTTAACAAAGAAATAATTTTCGTAAAAACTGACTAGAAGTTGTAAAACTTCATGTTCTTTAAAAAGAAGTTTTCCAAGAAACCGACTTTATTTTTAGAGATGAAAAAACCTACTAAATGTGTTGAAGAGTTACTACATATTTTTACACAACTTGCAAGTTCATGTGATTGCGATATATGTTTATGTTGGACTAGTTTGATGATGATTGGAAATTGATTGGTTGAAGTTTTAAAGGAAAATGATACGCTAGTAAGCGTGGCCACCTCCAGTTACAGAGGAAACTCTGGCGAAATTTTTCTAAGAAATATAACACTTAGTAATATTTTTGTGATAAGTGTTTATAAATATATTTTTAACTTGTTTTCAGAATATAAACTTCGCCATGATTTTTGGTACAAGATACCAAATACCGGAGGTGGATTTTCATAAATGAAACTTGTTAAATATATATTTAGAATATATATTTATCGCTTGTATAATTATGTGATTATTTTGTGAAATAGGTATATATTATTTTTAGAGTAAAAATAATGTGACTTGAAGATACTCGTGACAAGTAAAAATACAAAAAATACGCATACAACATACAAGATACATAATTCGGGTGCAAAGTGCAAAATACAAAAAGCTTATGTTTATTTTTGAGAAAATAATATAAGCAAGACATTTAGTTAAAAATATAAAATATTTTTAACACAAGAAATTATAAACAAAAGAGAGTGACTGTACTTGTGCGACGCAAGTCTAGTGACTAATTGTCACGGCCCCCGACCCGGTTTGACCCGTTTCAGGAGCCGCGGGACAGAAGTCCCGTGGTATGTATTTAATTGAGTTTAACAGCGGAAGTTTATCATCAGGATCTTTTTAAAAGTAAAATATTTCCCGATTATTTTATTTCACAATGTGGGATAAAAACCCAATAATTTACAATCTTGAGATTTCACAAAGAAATCCTTTATTTTTTTACAAAACATGTTTCTTTATTTTTATACTGAGCCAGTTTCTTGAGCTTGTAGTGCTATATGGCACTTTTCCTAGATCATATGTGATCACCTTAAACATGTTTGAAAAAGGTTTTGTCAGCGGGAAATACTGAGTGAATCATTCTATTTTGCATAATGATGCATAGTTATTAATTACAGCATAAGAGCGATTACAATGGCTTCTATCTTATTTTTATCTGGCATTCTGTCACAATGGTGACATGTCACAATGGTGACGATGGTCATACCACTATTTAGATCAATGAACCTAAATAGTGATGATTATCCCTGTAGGTCAATGAACCCAACAGTGATTATCCCGAGTAGGTCAATGAACCTACCTGGGAGAAAATTAGTAATGTGCACAATACCCCACTAACCAGTAATTCAAGATATCCACGACTTAGTCCCTGTAATTATAACCTTGAAAATAATTTGAGGTATTGTAAAACATTTGATAAAAAGAGAATGACTCACATTGCAGATTTATACGGGCAGAGTTTGGCCTACTGATTTAGCCTTTTATCCTAATTTCAATAACAAGCACACAATTCGGGGTTAGTAATCAATCTAGCATTTACGATAACTCACGATATCAAATTCTCACAACGAACGACAAAGTGCGATACTTCATCCATCGAATTAACGACGATCCATCGAATTAACGACGAATGATAAAGTATAACCCTAATGTGGGCGGCACTTAAACATCCATTGGATATATTGATCGATCGGACAATAAATCGTAATAGCGATTGTGCTAATACCCTGATTGCGGCGTTGATTTAGTGCCTGTGTGTGTTAATTGTGATAAACAGAGCATAACTCCGTGTAGAATTGGAATTTCTTCGTCGTTTCAACTCCCAGAATCAAGTCCCAAACTCCTGTATTTATAGGTGAATTTTGTCCCTTAGGCGGCCCGCGTGAGAATTAAGCTAACTTGAGGCGGCCCGCGTGAGAACTATTTTCATGCATAGGGTTGCCACGTGTGGGACTAGCTCAGCTGAGTCGACGGTTTCTGAAAATTCCTTTCTGCCTACGTTTTAAGTGGATAATCGTCAATAGGGTTTAACCCCCCCTGAGTTTTAGGGGCCCTAATCCTGATTCTGAAAATTATGAAAATTTTAGGGTTTGTTCAGAATCACTTGGGTGTCTCAATAAGGGTTTTCTAATGATCAATTAAAGTAATAATTAGGACCTTTTTGTGAGAGTTGTTACATTCTCCCCACCTTAATAAAAATCTCGTCCTCGAGATTTACTGAAATAATTGAGGATACTCTCTTCATTTCAGATTCCAGTTCCCAAGTATATTAGGGTCCTACGTATCTTTGGACTTAGTTTTCCTTTCTTACCCCTTTCCAAGGAGATACTTTTAATAGCATTTTGTCTCCAACTCGAACTCCAACGGCTTTCATCTATTATCTGTATAACTTTTCTGACGATCTCTTGTCGTCTTCATCCTTTCCGTTGTGATACTGAATATCACAGTTATAGTCACTTAGGATTTTCATCCATCTCCTTTATCTCATGTTTAATTCTTTTTGCCCAAAAATATATATCTTAAATTCTTATAATCCGTATAGATAGTATCCTTACTTCCATACAGATAATGTCTCCAAATCTTAAGGCAAAAATTATGGTTCCTAATTCTAACTCATGAGTGGTATAGTTCCTTCGTTCTTTTTCAATTACCTTGATGCATACGCAATTACCTTTTTATGTTGCATTAACACGCATTCAAATCCTAACTTTGAAGCATTACCTTATACTTCAAAATCTTTAGTTCATAAGGCTAATATCTGAGTATTTGGTTAATTTCTGCTTTAAGATCCTTATTCAAACTTAGCTATTTTACAGGTTAACTTAGTTAATAATACAGCTATTTTGGAAAAAAAAATCCTTAATAAATCGTCTGTAGTATCCGACTAAACTTCTAATTCCCATTGCGAATTAGGTAATCTTCCATTTGGTAATTGCTGCTATCTTAGCAGAATTTATGTGAATATCTTCATGATTCACCATATGACCTAGAAATTGCACTTCTGATAGCCAAAATTCACACTTCGAAAATTTGGCGTAAAGTTTTTCTTTTCTTAACAAAGTTAAGAGTGCATGCAATTGCTGACAATATTCTTCCTGATTTTTGGAATAAATAAGTATATCGTCATTTGAAGACATTTACCAATTTATCCAAATATGGTTTACAGATCCTATTTATCATGTCCATGAATGCTGCAGGTGCATTCTTTAATTCGAAGGGCAGGACTGTAAACTAGTATTGACCATACCTAGTTCTGAAAACAGTCTTAGGTATGTCTTCCTCTTGTATTTTCAATTGATAATATCAAGAACATAAGTTGATCTTAAAAAAAACTATCTATCTTCCTGGAATTGATCGAATAGATCATTAATTCTAAGTAATAGGTATCGATTCTTAATTGTAACTTTATTCAATTTACTATAATCAATACACATTCTTATTGAATCATCCTTTTTCTTAACAACCAATATTGTGCTAACCGATAAGGTTCCCTGGCTTGTCGATAAAATTCCTGGAATTAAATGAATCTTAAATTCTATCTTCATATCTGGTGGTAATCCAGGTAAATCTTCTGGAAATACATCTGGGTATTCTGAAATTACAGAAATTTCCTTAAATTCTGTATCTTTAGTATTAATGATTACTGAAATCATATATACTATTCCTTGCTTTATTATTAGCAACTTTCACTACTGATATGAACTTTATGGGCTTACAGGGTTTTATCTCCTGTAATCATTATTACTTCTCCAGTAGTTACCTGAATTTCTATGGAATTCTTATCACAAAGAATTCGAACATAGTGGTTTTACTAATCAATTCATTCCTAACATACCATCGAATTCAACCAATATGGTTGCATATGACTTAAAAGTTCTATTTCTACACTTTGCAGAACTAAATTCCCATCTGTCGTTTCTACTGTAGAAATTTATCTAATACTGGTTAACGGTAAGTTAAGAGTTTGGCAGAGTAAAGTATTTATAAAACTTTGGTTTACACCAGAGTCAAATAATACTATTGTGTAAACGTTGTAAGCTAAGAACATACCGGCTATCACATCTGGAATCATCTCGGCTTCATGAGTAGTCAGCTGAAAGGCTCTCGCATTCCTTTTTGCTCCTTCTACCGATTTGGCTTGATTGTCAAATGGTTTATTCAGTTTTGGACAATTTGGCCTAAGATGTCCAGTTTCTCCACAGTTGTAACAAACTGAAAATTTCTTCCTCCTACAGTCTTCTTCTTGATGCCCTGGAATTTTGCAAAAATTGCAATATCCTTTGCATCTTCCAAAATGCTTCCTTTTGCAAGAATTGCAAAATGGACTAGTAGAAGATTGCCCATTCCCTCCTTTCTTGAAATTGTTATGGTTACCCGAACGGAATTCTTGGGTAATCTTTTGGCCTACTTCCTTCCTTCTATTTTCTTCTCTTGTTCGTACTAGCTCGTCAGTTAGAGTATTGGCTAATTCTACTACATCATCAATCGTATGAGGTTTCGCAGCCTTGACGATATTACGGATTTCGGAAATCAATCCCCAAATATAACGAGAAATAAGTACCGGCTCTGGCGAAGCCAGGGTTGGTACCACTCAAGCATATTCGAAGAATGTCGTAGTATACCCTCGACAATCTACATCCACCATCCGGTGGGTTAGAAACTTATTTGTCATTTGTTCTTTTTCATACTCAGGACAGAATTTTCTTTCTACAAAGCTCTTAAATTCTTCCCAATTCATAGCATACGCCATCCTTCTTCCTTTTGCTTGTAACATCGTATTCCACCATTCTAGCGCCACTTCTTTGAAAAGGTTTGACGCATACATGACCTGATCATCCTGAGCACATTTACTTATGGCAATTACTGCCTCGGTTTTCTCTAACCAACGCAGTGCCGCAGTCGCTCCTTCATTGCCTGCAAACTCAGTGGGTTTACAAGCAAGAAATTCTTTATAAGTGCAACCAGGCGTTGCAACTTTCCTTTTCTTAGGGAGCGGAGCTTGCCGTGGTTCATTATCATGATTAACATGATTACTGCCTCCATTTACGCTATTACTGAAATTATTTTCAGAAATGCGTTTGCTTGGAATAATTTGTTGAGGTTCAATTGGATTTTTAACAGCAGCAATGATTGCTGGAATAGCATTGGCTATCCCTTGAGCAACTATTCCTGGAATAGCGTTGGCTATCCCTTGAGCAACGATATTTTCTATATCTTGCCTAGTCACATATTGGTCCCGTGGTTGTTGCTCAGATTGATTAATCTCATTAACTGGTTCATTATTAGCGTTTTCCATCTGATATCTAATTTATAGATAAATAATTAGTATAAAGGAAATAATCCAATGTCAAAATTTAGTTGCACATAATCACGTAAACAAATATATAACGAAATTATAACTTTTCTAATATTTCATTTGTTGTAAAGATTATATCATGCTTCTTATATACACCCGTTTTATTATTTATTTTACACATACCGATTTTACTATTACACAATCATAGTTTCATAATCCCCTATCTTTTGTCAGGTGATGTTCAGTAACGGCGTTCCTTCTCATCGTATTTCCAGGAGATCTGTCCCAAAATCTCTTGGATCCTATTCCCAGCATCCATTTTGTAAAAATGATGAAGTTCAGTCATATTCTCGTTACTTTTTGGCGAATTTGGTAAAGGTTCTGGATTGAACTTAGGAAAAAGCCTATAGGGATGGTTTTGTAACAGTATTTCATTAGTCACCCATTCGTCTATTTGCGAGTGGATTGAAAGGTTTGGAATAGCTGGTTCTAAATTCATTGGTAGTTGTGTTTCAAGAGAATGAATAAAATCATTTTCATTAACAGACTCAATAGTATCATCTGTTGCCATTATAAAATCTAGTTCTTCTTGAGATGGTAATCCCTCAATTTGCCTAGAACTTTCCCCAATTTCCATTTTCTTAGGCTTAGGTTTCTCGAGAGGTAAAGCGTTGAATTCTATAGGTTCTTCTATGTCTGGAATATACCTATTGAAATCTCTGGAAACTTCTATTCTTACTGGATAGAGATTTAAATTCTGAAGGGCTTCCGACAGATCACTCATGCTGTTTAGCAAAATACACACAATTACTAAGTCATAACAAAATTTTATAGAACAACTTTTTAAATAGTATTTCATACTACCAAAACAACTGAAAATTAAAACATACTAGGTTTTATTTGTAAATTTATTTATAAGGTTTCTAGACTGTAGATAATAAAAGTGCTAAACTTTGAGTTATATTATTTTAGAAATTTATACTTACTGCTATAATGGTTAGCATATAAAGATCTGCCCATACTGTATACAGTTAACTTAGATAATAAAACATATAATCATAAAATAGCAATTAATAAAAATTATTAAGTATTTCTAAATACTTAATTGGCTTAAATCAGTGGCTCGATAAGTGGCTCTGATACCACCTTTTTCTGTCACGGCCCCCGACCCGGTTTGACCCGTTTCAGGAGCCGCGGGACAGAAATCCCGTGGTATGTATTTAATTGAGTTTAACAGCGGAAGTTTATCATCAGGATCTTTTTAAAAGTAAAATATTTCCCGATTATTTTATTTCACAATGTGGGATAAAAACCCAATAATTTACAATCTTGAGATTTCACAAAGAAATCCTTTATTTTTTTACAAAACATGTTTCTTTATTTTTATACTGAGCCACTTTCTTGAGCTTGTAGTGCTATATGGCACTTTTCCTAGATCATATGTGATCACCTGAAACATGTTTGAAAAAGGTTTTGTCAGCGGGAAATACTGAGTGAATCATTCTATTTTGCATAATGATGCATAGTTATTAATTACAGCATAAGAGCGATTACAATGGCTTCTATCTTATTTTTATCTGGCATTCTGTCACAATGGTGACGATGGTCATACCACTATTTAGATCAATGAACCTAAATAGTGATGATTATCCCTGTAGGTCAATGAACCCAACAGTGATTATCCCGAGTAGGTCAATGAACCTACCTGGGAGAAAATTAGTAATGTGCACAATACCCCACTAATCAGTAATTCAAGATATCCACGACTTAGTCCCTGTAATTATAACCTTGAAAATAATTTGAGGTATTGTAAAACATTTGATACAAAGAGAATGACTCACATTGCAGATTTATACGGGCAGAGTTTGGCCTACTGATTTAGCCTTTTATCCTAATTTCAATAACAAGCACACAATTCGGGGTTAGTAATCAATCTAGCATTTACGATAACTCACGATATCAAATTCTCACAACGAACGACAAAGTGCGATACTTCATCCATCGAATTAATGACGATCCATCGAATTAACGACGAATGATAAAGTATAACCCTAATGTGGGCGGCACTTAAACATCCATTGGATATATTGATCGATCGGACAATAAATCGTAATAGCGATTGTGCTAATACCCTGATTGCGGCGTTGATTTAGTGCCTGTGTGTGTTAATTGTGATAAACAGAGCCTAACTCCGTGTAGAATTGGAATTTCTTCGTCGTTTCAACTCCCAGAATCAAGTCCCAAACTCCTGTATTTATAGGTGAATTTTGTCCCTTAGGCGGCCCGCGTGAGAATTAAGCTAACTTGAGGCGGCCCGCGTGAGAACTATTTTCATGCATAGGGTTGCCACGTGTGGGACTAGCTCAGCTGAGTCGACGGTTTCTGAAAATTCCTTTCTGCCTACGTTTTAAGTGGATAATCGTCAATAGGGTTTAACCCCCCCTGAGTTTTAGGGGCCCTAATCCTGATTCTGAAAATTATGAAAATTTTAGGGTTTGTTCAGAATCACTTGGGTGTCTCAATAAGGGTTTTCTATAAGATTTATGAGGATCTTGAAAGATATGACTATAAGTATGACATATGGATTCTAAAGATCTTCATAATTCACTCACTTCACAACATTACACCTCTCTCACTCTCTCCCTTGCTCTCTTGATCTCGGCCAAACATAGAGCCACCACCACCGTTGTTCCATCCATTTCAAGGCATTCTCAAGGTGCAAGGAGCCATATAAGAAGGTTTGGTGGTCTCCGAACTTGAAGGACCTCATCCGTTTGCTTTTATCCACCCATTTTTCGTCTAGTTTCTTCCCTAGCCTCGAGCTAGTAGTAAGTGTTCTAAAACATCCTCTTGTTCTTGTTTAGAGTGGTTAATAAGAGATTTGTCGGATAAAAGTCATGAATATATAAGATCAAAGTTTAAAGTCTTATAAAAATGATGAACTTGTTGGATAAAAGAAATATAATGGTGTAAAACTTGTAAGACTTGTTTTGTGGTGATTATTTAGTGCCGATCTATGTTGTGGTAGCTCGGATCATCATCTAACCCGGATTAGTCATGTTCATGAAACATGACATAGAATATGTTAAGAATGAAAAGGGTTAAATGATGAAACTCTACTACACACTAAACATGAACTTGTGTAAAATCGATTTTTCTTACGAAATGAAGTTCTAAACTAGTAGGTCTAAAGATCTACAAGTGGTATTTTCGAAGAACCAAGTATATGATGAAATCGTGTTTTAAGGCCGGATCTTCCATAAACTAGAAGTGTTTTGTGAACAAACAAGTGTGTGGACACTTGTGTAACAAAAGTTTTAACAAAGAAATAATTTTCGTAAAAACCGACTAGAAGTTGTAAAACTTCATGTTCTTTAAAAAGAAGTTTTCCAAGAAACCGACTTTATTTTTAGAGATGGAAAAACCTACTAAATGTGTTGAAGAGTTACTACACATTTTTACACAACTTGCAAGTTCATGTGATTACGATATATGTTTATGTTGGACAAGTTTGATGATGATTGGAAATTGATTGGTTGAAGTTTTAAAGGAAAATGATACGCTAGTAAGCGTGGCCACCTCCAGTTACAGAGGAAACTCTGGCGAAATTTTTCTAAGAAATATAACACTTAGTAATATTTTTGTGATAAGTGTTTATAAATATATTTTTAACTTGTTTTCAGAATATAAACTTCGCCATGATTTTTAGTACAAGATACCAAATACCGGAGGTGGATTTTCATAAATGAAACTTGTTAAATATATATTTAGAATATATATTTATCGCTTGTATGATTATGTGATTATTTTGTGAAATAGGTATATATTATTTTTAGAGTAAAAATAATGTGACTTGGAGATACTCGTGACAAGTAAAAATACAAAAAAAATACGCATACAACATACAAGATACATAATTCGGGTGCAAAGTGCAAAATACAAAAAGCTTATGTTTATTTTTGAGAAAATAATATAAGCAAGACATTTAGTTAAAAATATAAAATATTTTTAACACAAGAAATTATACACAAAAGAGAGTGACTGTACTTGTGCGACGCAAGTCTAGTGACTAACGTTAAGAAAACGCGTATAGGTTACGACGTTAAGTAAGCAAATCCGGTGAAGTTTACGACGCACAGGAACGCAAAGTTGTGAGTTCATGCTCCCCCTTTTCTCTAACTGTTTTTGGTTTATTAACTCTCGGGGGTGAAATACATGTTACAAATATTATAATTTTTACAAAGGGTAAAAATACAAGAAGCACTCTTGGTGAGAACGAGAACCGAGTGCAATATGATTTGAGAATACAAAAGAATACGAGAAGCACTCGTGGTGAGTGCAATATGATGAGCTTTAAAAAAAGCCTAGAAAATACTAGATCATGTGAGCTTAAACTAAATATTGAGATGCCATTAATACTTAATTAGGGACGAGGGTTAGATCTAACGGGTACGGCCGAGCCCCACTCATGGTCCTTATGTGACCTCATGAGTGCTTCGGTGTCCCAGTCGAGGGAAATCGACACAGTCGAGGTTAATCGACACAGTCGAGGGTAATCGACACAGTCAAGGGAAATCGACACAGTCGAGGTTAATCGACACAGTCGAGGGTAATCGACACTGTAAAGGAGCCAACACTAATGCTCCATATGCTCACATGCCTTAAAGGAGCCAACACTAATGCTCCATATGTCCTCACATGCCTTAACGTCCTTGTACAAACATTCAATTAGTACGTGGTGTACACAAGAAAACTTGATTTATACATGAACACTTAATTTATACAAGATACATACAATGTTTTCATACAAGATATGCAAAATGCATGAACTCGCTCAACTTTATGTTGATGTTTTCCAAAATTACATGTATTTCAGGTGACAGGATGGATCTTGGGCGCAAGTGTCGTAACTAGAAATAGACTACAAGTTTAGATGTCATCCACTTTTGTTGAATTGTAACCTTGTCAAAGGTCGTGTTTTGAAAACTCAAATAACAAGTGTTTGTAATACTCAAATTTTCATAAATGGATGAACATCGTTTTGATCATGTAGTTGTTTATTACGATTGAATGCAATGATAACAAGCTAGTCACACATCATACGCTTCCGCAAAAGACAGGGTGTGACAGTTTGGTATCAGAGCCTCGATTGTAGTGAACTAGGATTCTTTCTCGAGTCTAGACTACAATCACTAGAGTTCTATCACGAAAACATTTTACAAAAAGATTTTCATTGCATTCACGAAAGCGCCAAGATCCACAAGTCAGACACTTTTCAAAAAGTGACAAGGCAAGGACATTAGTGAGGAATACCTTTAAAATAAGGTGTCAACCAAAGCACAGTCTACACGAGTTAGACTTGCCTAAAACATAATGACCCCCCAAAAACGAGAGTTATACGTAATATAATGCATTAAATTGCTTGATTATGCTAAGTAGCATATATGTTATTGATATACATACATACAAATAAGTGTACGGAATGATTATTGACGTGAATGAGATACTTTCGACTCTGACTCCTATTACTGTACGTGACTCGCACGATGAAGCTACCGACCTCGCATCCTTTGCAAAGCTCATGGCTGGGAGTGATTACCGAACAAGATGCTGAGCTTACTTCCGTAGGAAATGGCTGCTCTTCCCTCTCGAACGTGAAGATGCCAGACTACGGCGGTGATGACGAGGCAGAGGCGGCAACCTTGAACAAATTCTTGATCAACGGGATGAGATCCCTACGACTTATGAGAAGCAAGATTGACGACGCACTTGACCAGAAAAGGAATATGAAGTATTCATCTCGAAGGTGCCCCTCCAACTACTAGGAATTCTCTCTATTCCTATTCTATCTAATCATCGTGCCTATACGCGCGTAACGATAATGAATGTTAACGCGTGGACCATCGCAAAGGTCCTTTCCATGACAGAGGTATAAGGACAGTAGTGTCCCCTCCTTGATTGATCATCTGCTTGGACGAGAGAAAATTGGGGTAACTGTGCAAGACAATTTATTATTACGGGGGCCCACGTAATAACGACTTGTAGTGCACAGAAATCCTGGTGGACTCTGCGGGTCAAGCTAATGAAAACCATACAAAATTAATCCATAGGTGTCCTCACCTTCATCTGGTAGAACAACACATAGATCAGTGCTTTAGCACGTTAGAAAGTAGGAAGCCTGTCTTAGCCTACTTCGTGACTGACACTTCTACCGGCATACGAGACGTGTGAGGAAACGATGTTTAAGCAAGAGAGGTGGAATGACATTCAGAAAGAATCAGCGATGATACACTCCCTATCACCTCCACACAAACAACCCCATCAAAGGGGAAATATACGCACCAGTAAAGCTAAAGACCTAAGAAAACCCGATGTAGCGGGAAATAACTAAAACTTGAATGACCAAGGCGATGTAGCCTCGAGTTCATTTCAAACAATAAGCCAAGTTGGCAAGCCTATGTGAAGGCTCAATAAATGTTTCCTCGCTTATACACTGATTATATATACGTGTGAAATTGGGTAATTACATAATGGCTTATGGTGCTATGTATTTCATAGACAATTGGAATGTTGTCTGACCTACTTCATACCATTTTGGCAGCAGAGAATGCCGCCCAGACGTGACACAAACACCAGTACGTTGCCAAGAACAGAAGCTGAGCTTCAAGAGCTAATCTCACAGGCAATTGCTCGACATGAAGCCCTCCGCTCTAAGCACAGCGATGGCACTACTGAAAATAACCCTCCAACTGGCTGCACCTATAAACAATTCCTGGACTGCAAGCCATTGAATTTTGAAGGCACAGGAGGTGCCGTTGCATTTGTTCGTTGGGCAGAAAAGACTGACTCCATTCTAAGAATGAGTAACTGTTCGCCCCGACAGAGTGTTACTTATATCTCAGGGTTATTCGTAGATGGCGCACTCTCCTGGTGGAACCTTCAGGTTCAAACCCTTGGTGCGGATGCTGCTTATGCACTAAGCTGGGACGAGCTCAAGGAAATGATGGAAAAGAAATACTGTTCTAGGGCTGAAATCCAGAAGCTTGAGGTGGAGTTCTGGAACTTGAAAATGGACGGACCGAAGATTCCTGGATACGTCCAACGATTTCACGACTTGTCTAGGGTCGTCCCCTACTTAGTCAAACCGGAATTCAAAAGGGTTGAACGATTCATTTGGGGACTTGCACCCCAGATCAGGAGTTTGGTTACTACCTCAAGGCCTCCAACTATCGCGGAGGCTATCGATTTAAGCGTTACGCTTACTGAAGAAGCTCTACGTGCTGGAAAATTTTCAGAATCTGAGGATAACAAGAAAGAGACTCATGTGGAATCGTCGAGCAACAGGCAGAGGAAGTCCTCAAACCTAAAGATGAGCACCCAAGTCAACTATGGAAGCTCTAAAACAGGCAAAAGAAAGAAAGTGAACCCGCCGCCTGGAAGGAAAACTGATGGAGCCAGTAATAAGGCTGGTGGTAAAATATACTCAGGGACTAAGCCGAGATGCGGGGAATGCACTTTTCACCATGAAGGTCGATGTCTAAGGCCTACGTGCGGAAAGTGTGGAAAAGAAGGGCACAGCAAGGATGCCTGTTGGGCGAAGGACCCAGATGGAAGAAATAAGAGAATACCAGGTTGCTACAAATGTGGTGAAGCAGGGCACTTTAGGAAAGATTGCCCTAGGAAGAAACAAGCAAGGAAGGGTTTTCACGATCGAAACTCGTGAAGCACGCCAGGATCCAGATGCGGTTACGGGTACGTTCCCTATTAACCAACCTAATGCATCTACTTTTAATTAATACTGGCATCAACTTTAACCTTACATGCTTAGAACTTAAGAAACTACCTGGCCTAGTTTCAAATAAAATAGACGACCCATATTCTTTCAAAATAGGCACATAGAAGGCTAGTTTAAACAGTCGAAGCAATTAAGGACTGCATTTAGGGACTCAGAAGGTCGGAACCTTCTGTTACCATTGACTTGCGAAGTCATGAGATGATAGTCAGCATGGATCAGAAATCCAAGTATAGAGCTGAAGTCGTTCAATATGAGAAAATCAGACGCATCCCTCTTGCGGATGATGAAACCTAACTTTCCTGCAGTAGGTGCAAGGATGCTAGACCCCATAAGGCGGCAGATCTACGACATCCCTCATTGGTCGAAGAGGCATAGAAACGCCTCAGAGTAGACTGCAGAGCCTGAGAACATCCCCGTGATGGAAGAAGTCCCAGTAGCCTTTTTAGAAGACTTTCCAGGAACGCCTCTCTGTAGCGACGAGAGGAGTTTGGAATAAATCGTGCGCCAGGAGCAGCACCAGTGACGAATGACGTCATACCGACTAGCTTCACCAGCGAAACATGAAGCTCTGATATAACTGCAAGAGCTGCTAGACAGAGGAAATTAAGGACGTAGCATCCTTAGTTAAGGAGACAAAGAGAAAGTTGGTAGTCTCCACTTTACATAAACTTTAGAAAATTGAGAATCAGAATCCTTTGCCAGGGACTGATGACACAAATGAGCCAATCGTAAGGTTCCAGTTACCACTCAAAGATCAACTTGAGGACAAGAGGTCCTCCACTGTGAATACAAGAGGAAATATCCCTAAAACGACCTTTAGAACTGGCTTCGAGTATTACGAGATCCTTGTCGTATCATTTGGCTTGACACATGCATCGACAATATTCATGGACCTCATGAAACGAACGTGTAAGCCACACCTGAATAGATCACGAATGTATTTATTGACTACATTCTTATTTGGCCAACGACCAAGGAAGGTCGTGAGCAAACAGCTGCAATTTACCTTGCAACTCTTAGAGAAAGCACAGTTATGTGCAATGATGACGAAAAGCGGATTTCGAGTTCGCAAAGGGAGAACTTTAAGATACATGGTGGATAAGAACGAAATTCATGCCAACCCTGCAACCAAGAGCTAAGGAGCTAGAGTTGCAATTATGTGACGTCTCTCGACAAAGTCTCGATTGTACGTCGATGCAACGAGACCACAACATTGCGTACGCGGCACATTGAATTAAGGAATCATGAGAAAAGACCTTGAGATAGATACAATAATTACGCGCCGCAAACTAGACGTCATTACCTGAAAGAAAACGCTGCACGATCTTTACTAATCACAAGGGTTGCAGCACACCGATGATCGTAAGAACTCGAATATGAACTGAGCTGCTGAACGATGCAGCCTGTATGAACACAATACGTGCTTGTGTGATAAACTTTAATGAAAGGTCGAAACACTCACTTGCCCTTAGTGAAGTCTTCCTACAACAGTATTTATCACACCGCCGTCTAAACCGCTTCTTATAAAGCTTTAGACGGAACATAATAAGTCAATTCCCGTCATGTTGAACGGGGACCAGAAATAAACAATCTACTGGCCCGAGTTGGCCCAGGAAAACTAGAGGCAAGATCGTTCGGATATGTGATCATATCAGGACAGCCTGCAGAATACAGAAAGATTACGCCAATGAGCGGTAGAAATCGTATGAATTTGAGACAAGAAGTATGACTAAAATGAGAGCCTCGTCTAGAGAAGGTGTAGTGTGTTTTGGAAAACGAAAAGGTTGAATCCCCGGTGTAGGGATCAGAACCATTGCTCACAAAATGAAGCTCCCAGAAAAAGATCAGTAGTGATCGCGACACATTCATGTGTCTAGTCTGTAGAGGAGTCTGACTTAAGGAACAGTCGTTGTTCCCACAAATAAGATTCACGTCAAAGACAAACGACAAGAAATACTATAGAAACCTGTTGAGTTTTTAGACCAAGAGTCCACAATACTATAGAAACCTGTTGAGGTTATGGACCAAGAGTCCACAAGATACAGAAAAGTCATGATTGATCTACTTGAGTATGATAGAATTCATGACATGACCCAGAGATTTCATGGGAACGTGAAGACAAATCATGAATCTCAGTGACCATATTGGTTTCACAACTCCCCTGCGACCGATGGCATCGCTTGAATTTCGGGACGAAATTCTTTTAACGGGGGGAGACTGTGACAACCGTCACTTTTCCGTACATTCCGTACACGAAATGAACAGTAATTTGCGCTTAAACGACTGTGCATGATCTGGTTTACCAGACAAATAAATTTCTGAATTCCATACAAGTGAATTCATGCATGATATATGCTACAAGAATTTCGTTATGATAGCGTTGCGTCAAAAATATTAGTAAACTCACCGGTAAGACACATCGTGTCAACAGAACTGCAGAAAGCAGTCAGACATTAGAATTGGAGCCTAGGTGTAGGTCCAACGTCAAGAATGCATTAAAACCCAAGAATACATACAAGGGTTTTAATATAGACCTTCCGAAAGCTAAAATACGCACTAAAAAGCACCCGAAACGCATTTTAAGTGCAGAATTTATTTAAATTCAGCTATATTCAGCATTCAAACATATGAATATTAGGCAGAAATGTCGTTTTATTATCCAGAATACTTCCCCAAGTGTTGGGAATTAAAAGGGATACAAAAAGGTACTTAAAGGGTACTAAAAAGTGTAATTTAGCACTTTAACGAATCGGTATCTAACCGAACAACCGGACTTTACCCGGAACACCAAAATATGGCTAGAACCAATGTTTTTATTTTTCTAAGCTAATTAGGGTACCCGAATACCCTAACACCCGTCACAAGACACTACATGCTAATATCTAGTCTTAACCTCCTACTTAACAACTAATGCTTAATCATTTAGTTAGAAATCAACCATGAGACCCCCCCCCCCTCATGCCATAATCGGCCATGTGGCCTAATTGGTGGATCTTATGGGATATTGTTAGATATTGGTGAATCTTGGAAGATTTAAAGTAAGATATGGTCTAGTACTTGAGGATACACAAGATCCTACAATATCCATCAAAGATCTTGCTTGGATTTCACTAGATTTCATAAGATATTACTTGGATTTAATTTGATTTCATAAGATATTGCATAGATATTATGAATCTTGAAAGATTTACTAGAGATTTTGCAAAGTACTATAAGTTACAACTAGACCCCTCCCCATATCCTAACAAAATCGGCCCAACATGTCTAAATACAAGATTATGTAATTTTCCCAAAATCTTAAATTGATTTTATTTAGATTTATTTAGATATTATGTGATATTTCTTGGATTCTATAAGATTTATGAGGATCTTGAAAGATATGACTATAAGTATGACATATGGATTCTAAAGATCTTTATAATTCACTCACTTCACAACATTACACCTCTCTCACTCTCTCCCTTGCTCTCTTGATCTCGGCCAAACATAGAGCCACCACCACCATTGTTCCATCCATTTCAAGGCATTCTCAAGGTGCAAGGAGCCATATAAGAAGGTTTGGTGGTCTCCGAACTTGAAGGACCTCATCCGTTTGCTTTTATCCACCCATTTTTCGTCTAGTTTCTTCCCTAGCCTCGAGCTAGTAGTAAGTGTTCTAAAACATCCTCTTGTTCTTGTTTAGAGTGGTTAATAAGAGATTTGTCGGATAAAAGTCATGAATATATAAGATCAAAGTTTAAAGTCTTATAAAAATGATGAACTTGTTGGATAAAAGAAATATAATGGTGTAAAACTTGTAAGACTTGTTTTGTGGTGATTATTTAGTGCTGATCTATGTTGTGGTAGCTCGGATCATCATCTAACCCGGATTAGTCATGTTCATGAAACATGACATAGAATATGTTAAGAATGAAAAGGGTTAAATGATGAAACTCTACTACACACTAAACATGAACTTGTGTAAAATCGATTTTTCTTACGAAATGAAGTTCTAAACTAGTAGGTCTAAAGATCTACAAGTGGTATTTTCGAAGAACCAAGTATATGATGAAATCGTGTTTTAAGGCCGGATCTTCCATAAACTAGAAGTGTTTTGTGAACAAACAAGTGTGTGGACACTTGTGTAACAAAAGTTTTAACAAAGAAATAATTTTCGTAAAAACCGACTAGAAGTTGTAAAACTTCATGTTCTTTAAAAAGAAGTTTTCCAAGAAACCGACTTTATTTTTAGAGATGGAAAAACCTACTAAATGTGTTGAAGAGTTACTACACATTTTTACACAACTTGCAAGTTCATGTGATTGCGATATATGTTTATGTTGGACAAGTTTGATGATGATTGGAAATTGATTGGTTGAAGTTTTAAAGGAAAATGATACGCTAGTAAGCGTGGCCACCTCCAGTTACAGAGGAAACTCTGGCGAAATT
Organism: Helianthus tuberosus; assembly: GCA_030545235.1. NCBI lineage: Eukaryota > Viridiplantae > Streptophyta > Magnoliopsida > Asterales > Asteraceae > Helianthus > Helianthus tuberosus. The sequence goes on along the minus strand of CM060364.1, from coordinate 75,465,424 downwards.
TTTCTAAGAAATATAACACTTAGTAATATTTTTGTGATAAGTGTTTATAAATATATTTTTAACTTGTTTTCAGAATATAAACTTCGCCATGATTTTTAGTACAAGATACCAAATACCGGAGGTGGATTTTCATAAATGAAACTTGTTAAATATATATTTAGAATATATATTTATCGCTTGTATGATTATGTGATTATTTTGTGAAATAGGTATATATTATTTTTAGAGTAAAAATAATGTGACTTGGAGATACTCGTGACAAGTAAAAATACAAAAAAAAATACGCATACAACATACAAGATACATAATTCGGGTGCAAAGTGCAAAATACAAAAAGCTTATGTTTATTTTTGAGAAAATAATATAAGCAAGACATTTAGTTAAAAATATAAAATATTTTTAACACAAGAAATTATACACAAAAGAGAGTGACTGTACTTGTGCGACGCAAGTCTAGTGACTAACGTTAAGAAAACGCGTATAGGTTACGACGTTAAGTAAGAAAATCCGGTGAAGTTTACGACGCACAGGAACGCAAAGTTGTGAGTTCATGCTCCCCCTTTTCTCTAACTGTTTTTGGTTTATTAACTCTCGGGGGTGAAATACATGTTACAAATATTATAATTTTTACAAAGGGTAAAAATACAAGAAGCACTCTTGGTGAGAACGAGAACCGAGTGCAATATGATTTGAGAATACAAAAGAATACGAGAAGCACTCGTGGTGAGTGCAATATGATGAGCTTTAAGAAAAGCCTAGAAAATACTAGATCATGTGAGCTTAAACTAAATATTGAGATGCCATTAATACTTAATTAGGGACGAGGGTTAGATCTAACGGGTACGGCCGAGCCCCACTCATGGTCCTTATGTGACCTCATGAGTGCTTCGGTGTCCCAGTCGAGGGAAATCGACACAGTCGAGGTTAATCGACACAGTCGAGGGTAATCGACACAGTCAAGGGTAATCGACACAGTCGAGGTTAATCGACACAGTCGAGGGTAATCGACACAGTAAAGGAGCCAACACTAATGCTCCATATGCTCACATGCCTTAAAGGAGCCAACACTAATGCTCCATATGTCCTCACATGCCTTAACGTCCTTGTACAAACATTCAATTAGTACGTGGTGTACACAAGAAAACTTGATTTATACATGAACACTTAATTTATACAAGATACATACAATGTTTTCATACAAGATATGCAAAATGCATGAACTCGCTCAACTTTATGTTGATGTTTTCCAAAATTACATGTATTTCAGGTGACAGGATGGATCTTGGGCGCAAGTGTCGTAACTAGAAATAGACTACAAGTTTAGATGTCATCCACTTTTGTTGAATTGTAACCTTGTCAAAGGTCGTGTTTTGAAAACTCAAATAACAAGTGTTTGTAATACTCAAATTTTCATAAATGGATGAACATCGTTTTGATCATGTAGTTGTTTATTACGATTGAATGCAATGATAACAAGCTAGTCACACATCATACGCTTCCGCAAAAGACAGGGTGTGACATAGTCACAAGGACATTTTAAATTATAAGCTATGATTTCAGAGAATCAAGGCTTTTAAGGTTTGAACATAGTTTATTACCTTTATCAGACAGGGAGTCATAGCTACCACTGTCTTTCAGCTCATATGGAAATGAGCAGGGCCCGTAGGCACCATATTACCACGTATGGTAAAAATATGATCATCCTAATTGATGATTTAAACCCATGATCCAGAGATCATTAAGTTGGGTTAGGAATCTGTGGAAAGATCCTTATATAAAATAACGTGTGTGATTTTTAACAAATCACTTCTGCCAGGAGTGTTAACATGTTTTCAGATGTTAACTGGGATTTGAATCTTTTTAACAGGCCTTACCATCTTAGCCCAGTCTTTTATTTGACCCGAAGGCTAGGTTTCACCTTTAAGATCCTTAATTAATATTTAAAGCAGGCAGATTATTTTTAAAAGGAATGAATTTTAATTTATTTATTTCATATATATTTTATTTATGCAATATGGCAAAAATGAAATTTATAAATTAAACATTCCATTAATCATTAATAGATTACATGTCGCCCTAAACGGGACTTTTCAATAAACAAACTTACCCACGCAGGGGTTTAAACAAGGACTTACCCACGCAGGGGCTTAACAATAAACATACCCACGCAGGGGCTTAATAACAAACATACCCACGTAGGGGCTTAATAACATAATAGTCCACGCAGGGCCTTACACAAATAACATACCCTCGCAGGGGTTAACAGAAAGATAGACCCACGCAGGGGTCAAAATAAACAAGCATACCCACGCAGGGGTTTATACAGCAAGACTGGCCCACGCAGGGGCTCAACCACAAATGGAAGGATTCAGTGGTCCTTCTTGCTCTTCCCTTTAATTAGGCTCGTTAATCCTTTGAAGAAAGTTTGTCGCTCCCTTCGTTCCCTGTGAAATTCTCGCTCTACATGGTCCAACCTTTGCAGAATTTCTTCACGCTCTGGTGGGGAGAACCTTGGTGGTTGCGATTGTTTCCTGATAATAGGTCTTGGAGGTATTTGGTACCCATGTGTTGGGTACCCTACTCCCCATGGATCTCCATACGGTCCTTGGGTGTTATAGTTAGCCGCTACCATGTATGGGTCGGCTTCGGCGTAGTTGTAGTTGGTGTACACTAGCTGTTCAAACGGGTTATACACCATGGAACCCGTGTATGCCGGAATTGGGTTATCAAAACCTATAGGCGGTGGTTGCGGTGCAACTGGGTGCGAAGGTCCACCCATTTGTGGGTCCTCCTGAAGTGGCGGGTAATGGCTGCCACTTGATTGTCGTGGAGAACTAAAATGAAAGTCCCCCGCTCGCGCAGACATTCGCGCTCCGGTTGAACTGGTGGCAGTGGAGGTGGTGGCGTGACTGCCACAAATCTTGAATCCTCAGAGGGATCCTGTTGCTGCTGCTGCTGCTGAGGAGGTGAATGGCGAGGAGGTGTATAGTACCATTCGTGCCGGGTAAACATAGCTTGAAAGCTGTCTGGACCACCGTAGGGTGATCCGTGGAAAGAAGATCCGTCAGAGATCTCTATCGGGTGGTTTGGTGTACCATTGGCAGGTTCGACGGGGTCCGTATCCTCGTCCATATCATCCGAATGATCTCCCAAGAAATGATCCTCCGGCCCCAGTGGGATAAAACCCGCTAGTTCTGGTATGTAATTGGCCAGGTTAAACCGGCCCCTGAAGACAGGTGTAGGGTCACCAAAAGAATGATGCGATAAGGATCGCTGTAACGGTATGTAGGACGGTTGAGGGTTGTTGGGCTCATACTCCGGCTGTGGCCCATAAGGGTTATGTACGGGAGGTGTTGAACTGTGCGAAACCGACCGTGTAGCCGGCTCGAAAAGGTTCCTCCGGTTCTGTCGAGGGTCGTCACTCTCGGTGGCAGAAGGAGCTCGCATACGCGAAGGTCCTGCCTCGTCGTCATTGGGGGCGGTGATTGGCCCTTTGCCTCGTCCTCTTCTTCTAAAGAATCTTGGCGGCATTTTCAATCCTGTCAATATAACATGAGATAACAACCAAAATATATATAAAATAAAGGACAACACAAACAAAGTGGAATTTGTCCTATGTTATATGTCTAGACTCGAAAGTTTAGAATGTGCAATTGTGTCATTGAGATTAAACACAAAATGCTAGTGTTTAATTCACTCAATGTTGGCTCTGATACCAACCTGTCACACCCCGGTTTCCACGTGTCACCGGTGGGCCCGGTAGGGGAGTATCGTGACGTGGTTGGCAACATAATAGTCAAACAACACAATATATAAATATGCACAGCGGAAGCAAAATGAAAAATATAAATTCAACTTTAATAATATTGTAATATCGTGTATCACAACAGTTGAATGTTTGTCCACAGAAGGACCAAAAATAAATAATAGTTCAACAGACGATAGGCATCTTAAACTTGCGAGACTCTTAATTGATGCTAAGGAGAAAATCCCAGCCAATTACGCTTAGTACCTGCATTTAATCTTTTTGGGAAAATACGTCAGTTTACACTGGTAAATACAATCAACTGACTCATTTTGGAAAATGATTGAAAATTGGTTTGGATGCACATGGCATAAACATTTTATTTAACTTGGGAGAATTATTTAAATATATAATCTTGTGAACGAATTACATGTTCCTTATGCGTTCAGTAGCCCGGACGTACCGGGTTAAAGATCAATAGACACACCACATCAACTATTTATGCACTGACGAGTGTACGCCTACACTCCGCGCTTAGGTCGTGGCCATTTCGTAAAATGATGCCAAGGATATCCGGGACATGGTCATTAACCCCCCAAGGGCTTTTAAGTAAACAAGACTGTTTAAACGAGCCGATCAAATTATTCAATTAACCACCCAACGATGGAAGATTTAATGCCCGATCAAGCGGTATGCTATATACCGTAACCCAAGCCCGTATAGGGAAAATAAGTTAAAAGTATTTACCTGAGCAATGTAATAATCACAATAAGCAAAATGCAAGTAGCTTTTACTGGTACTCCTAATCTGGAACGAAGGTTTATAATAACCTATTAGAATTCTAACGGGTCTTTAATTAGGCTTAAGCTTAGACCGGTTAGTTTTTAAAGATACGGTTCGTACGCACGATTAAGCGAAGACCGGATAGAATGTGATTTATACCCAACAAGTTTGTAGACTTTCTTAATATGGGTATTTCATACACATTCTGGATTTTGAGATAAAACCGATAAGGTTTGACCCGTTTCGGCTAATTTATGTAAACTAGTTACATAAACCGAACTGAACGCGTAATAAGCGTGACGGGTAATAATGAGAGCCATTTACAGGTTTCCTAAGTTAACATGCTCCAAATATGTTGTGACATCAGTAAGATATCATTTATTATGCCCGAAATGAATTTAAACACAAACTATGCCCCGTAGGGGTAGTTTGGTCATTTATAAGGTGATAAAAGAGTTTAAGTAATATCCTGAGTTACAGGTCTGATGTAATCAGCAAAGATAATCAATTTGCTAAGTTATATCAGTAGAGTATTGTATATATGTGAAATTTATCATTTATAACCAAACTATGCACCGTAGGGGCATTTTGGTAATTTCACATAAGCCGTAAAGCTCAAAACTGAAGTCTGAGTTAAACAACTTTTGCTTACTGTTAAAATATTATAATTTACCTCAAATATCAGTAGGTATCACCCTTGTATGTTTAAAAATAGTTTTAGTACATACTATGCGTTAAAAACGCTAAAAAAGGCGATTAGAAGCCATTTCCGGGTTCTATACATAAATCTGATATTTTTATTATTCCAGAAGGCTTAAAATAATTTATTTATCATATGTGATCAGTAGCAAAAGGTTTAGAGTCGATTAGATATGTAAAACTCATTTTATGGCCCGTAAGGGCAAAACCGACAATTACCGGGTTAAGCCTACGACTCTAAGTTATGCTCAGCCTAAAATTAATTAAAAATCTTCAAAAATCCCAAAATAATATATTACATCATTGGGTAATAAGTTTGATATCAAAAAGTAGGCTATACGCTAATTACGCCGTTTAATTAACAAAAAGCTTTCATTTTACGCTAACGAGCATAACTCTTAATCTATACCTCAAACTGATGTCAAATTTTGTATGCAAGTTTATATATCAGTAACTAAGGTTTCTACTCTTTTACATTTTCAAAAATCACGTTTTAAGGTGAAAAGGGCATAATGGTCAACATATGAGCAATTAACGGAATCATGCATATTAATTCGATAACTAATGATCCGAGGTGTATAATCACAGAGGGTTATACTAGCATGTAACCTGGTCCAAATAAAGCTCTAAGGCATTTCTAAAACATACCATAACGGGTCAGAACTGAAAGTCAAAGCAAAAGTCAAACTATGCGACTTTCGGTTCCGAACCGGGTCTCTACTGAAAATTGTTGGGTTGAACATGTTTAGACATGTTCTTACATTCATTACCAAGTTAGATTGATGATCAAACAGGTTATATGTGTTCTACATTTCTAATCATGCATAAATTAGAATTTAAGTATCCTGTTGACTTTTTATTAATAAGTTTGACCTGACATTTGACCTAGTTAGAGTGGGAATCAGGGGGAACCCTTTTAAGGGTTTATTACCCACATAATTACCAACTTATAACTACTTTCAATTCATCTAATCACTGAACCATCAATGATTAATCGATAAGTCAACCGTTAATTATGACGGTTTGACTTTTAAGCTTAAACTAAGCAAAAACTTAACTAAGAAAGGTTAAGTAAACTTACAAGAGTCCTATGCACGAATTATGACCACTTGATTCTGCTTTGGAGCTCCAAGAATGATCAGAAGTGCAAGAGAAAGGTGTGAAGAACTTGTTGCAACAAGGGTCCTTTATATAGTGATTTAATCACCACAAAATGTTGACACACAAGTCTACCACTGACCATAACTCACTAACAAGTGTCCCTAGTGCTTAGGGGGTGCCTAGGGGTCGTCCAAGATGAGGAAATTCGGTTAAAGGTCGATCATAATGGTTATGGCAGGCAAAAACCCAAGAAAATCGGATCAGATGACCCTTAGCGCGACGCGTAGCCCCCCCCCCCCCCCCCCCCCCGGGACCTTCGCCTGCAGCAAATCAGAATTTTAGATTTTTATGTTATGGTCCTTAGCTCTTCAAAACTTTGTTTAGACTTTTGTTTCTTGCATCTTGAACCCTCCTAATTGATTTATAAAGGCTTTAAAACATATACCCACTTTGTTAAGTCCCCGGTTAACTTTATTGTTACCCGAAAACTCCTAACTTTCAACGTTGACGCTTTAACCCTTCGCACACGAATTTGATCATAACTTTCTCATATGATAACGAAACTTTACGAAATTTATATCGTGCATTCTAGTGAGTATAATTTACCGTTACAAAGCTTTGGGTTTGTCAAAAGGTCACTCAGAGGTATAACTTAAACATGTTGACACATTTAACCCCTGTAGTTTGTAATCTCTCACTTTCTTTCATATTTAGCTTCATATGATCCATGATTTATTCGTTTGTAGGTATGGGCATCAGGTAGGGTTAATGTACAATATATTTATTCACTGTTGACACTTAGAACCCGCATATTCACATACTTTCCATGACTGTCAACTTTAGTCCTTCTATAACATTCTTTCACACGTTCAAACATATGACACGTGTCTACACATTATTGGACGTGAATTTTCGAGGTGTTACAATCGGGTCAGAACTGAAAGTCAAAGCAAAATTCTACTTTTGCGACTTTCGGTTACGAGCCGAGCCTAAACTCAGAATTGTCGGGTTGAACATGCCTAAACATGTTCTAATAGTATTTACCAAGTTATTTAAGTGTTAAAACGTGTTCCATAACTTCTGCATTATCAGTTATGAATTATTTTGTAAAAACTGACTCGGTTGACTTTTTGTTCATAACTTTGACCCGACAATTGACTGAGATAACATGATAATTACAATGTGCCCTTTTAAGGGTTTAACACCTTCATAATTACCAACACATAGCCAGTTTCAATTCGAATAATGGCTGGACCGTTAGTGATTAATCACCAAGTCAAAGCTTAATTACGATATCTTTGACTTTCGGTCATTAAGCTAATAAAAACTTAACTATAGAAGCTAAGAACACTTACAAGAGTCCTTAGCATGAAATTTGAACTAGAGAAAGCTTCCTTGAACAGCAGGAGGCTTCAGAGAGTGAGTTGTGAGTGAAATTTGAAAGTGTGCAAATGAAGAACACAAGACATGGCCTTTATATAGGAAAATGGATGCTCTTGGATCATTGCAACTGTCCCTAGGATGTTACCAGATGATCCCAAGTGTCCCTAGGGCAGTAAAAACCAGTTGCACAGTCCCTGGTATCGAAAACAGCCATGCAATGGTGGTGGAACAGGCTGCAACATGCAGCTGTGCAGAAATCTGTCGCTGGTGACTATGTCACGGCCCGCGTAGACCTTGGAGGGAGTCTACGCGGCCCGCGTAAACCTGTAAATCCGGTAAAAAGTTTCCCAGCTTTGCAATTTCAGTCCCCTGTTCCATTTTAAGTTTAAATAACTCTCTTTTATTGCACTATTGACCCCCATAGTTAACTTTTAAGAGTCTTGGGTCACATATTAACTCCGTTAAGCTCCCGGTTAGTTGTGAGATCACCCGAAAAGTCTTGTTTTCATCGAAAGTCTTTGAGATTACTATTTGATATTCGTGAGAGCAAAAATATAAATATTACAATGCTTTTTGGGATTGTTAAAAGGTCACTCAGAGGTAACATTTAACATGTTGACACGTTTAATCCCTGAGCTTCGTAAATTTTTTAATTTTAAGCACAAACGACTTCCTATGTCCGACAATTTATTCATTAAGGAATACGAACATCGTGTGAGGTCAATCAGAGGCACAAGTTTAGCATGTTGACACTTTGGGTCCTTTTACAAACATACTTTATTCGTTTGTCAACTTTAGTCCCTTGAAAACAATTTGTTACACGTTTAAAGTTCATGACACGTGCTGTTACTATATTGGACACGATTTTGCGAGGTGTTACAGGCATCAAATGTATGAATGAGTTAAATGTATAGGCATGAACGAATAAGTATAATTTGTATGAAATAGGGAATTTTATTACGATCAAGGTCTCAGATTTACAATGATACAACGAATACGATTACAAGAGAACAAGTTTCCAAAAATAGAAATACAAGACAAGCTTTCCAAATAAGGAAAGTTGCGAAAAAACGGGGCGTTATAGTCTCCCCTCCTATAGGAAATTTCGTCCCAAAATTTATTCGAGAGGAAGACTTTGGAAAAAGCATTTTGGCCACAAAGAACGATTAGCTAAAATTGAGATTTTGAAGTGTGTTTGAAAAATGCATGGAAATTCCGATGAACAAGAGAATAGTTTTGTAAAAGTAGCTTGTGTAACTAAGGTGATTTAAGGCATTAATCGAAAGTAAAACGTCTTTGCGTGTGTATAGGCAAAGTGAGCTTAAACAAGTTCAAATAGCTTAATGGGGAAGTATTTTAAAACGGTTTGTATTTTGATGAAAATTGTGGCCCCACCGTAGATGGTAAAAAAAAGTTTTATTGGTTTTAGAGAGCATCAATAGAATCACATGTTTGTAGAAAATTGTTTATTGATGAGAAGCGAGAAAGTTAGGTATTTAATAAAATGATTTTGGGTAACGACCGACTAAATATGTTTACACATAAATAGAGGATGGAAGATAGTTTTAGAAGTAAACAGGTATTTTAGGGTTTGAATGTTTATATTGATTGATTGTAAATAAGGTTTGTATAAAAAGTCAAAGAATAACTGGGAATAATAGAGGTATGAGAGTGAATGGTCAATCTAGTATATGAATGCAAGGATACAAAATGTTAGGAGTATTGGATATATAATGAATACGAGGCGTTAAGAATGAGGCTTCGTCATGGATAATCGGATATCGCGCATTTAGCAATGCGTTTGCGAGTTGTTAAAGTTTGTGTATCGTGTCTAAATAAGGTCTGCAAAACACCGAATTTTTCATGGCACGTTTTATGAAAGTTTGGTAATATGGTGAAAACACTTATATATAGGAAGTACCAGCGGCATATCCACCATGCTTTAACCATGTTACGTCCGTTTCGCTATTCGGTGTCATGTTACGTTCCGTGTCTTACCATACACTGTAGAACACCCTATGATTTTCATGCGCCTACCACTATAATCACATGTGCACCCGCGATTATATTGGTCGTCGCATGATCCGCATAGTTTGTACTAGTTGTGTATGAATCAGGGTATACATTAACTTTGAAAATAAGAATGTGTGGGTATAAGAATGTGGCATGTATGCATGATTATGTTTAAGTATGTATGAGGCCAACGTGAGTGAACCCCTCGGGTTACGCTCACGTATAGGTACGAATGTATGAATATGAATATGAATATAAGTATGCATATGAGTATTAGTATGGGGATGAGTATAAGTATAAGTATAATTATGAGTATAAGTATGAATATAAGATGTATGAGTATGAATATATGTATAAGTATGAATATAACTATAAGCATGAATGACGACGATTGCGTATCTTGTATAAATTGGATACAACGAATTTAAGCATATAAAATGATCGAGAAGTTTTGAGTATGTAAAAACGAATGACAGGTGTGAGATTGTTGTGAAATATTGTCTAAAACGTGTACGATGATATTCATGTATAGTTGTTTAAATAAATCATTGCGTTTATCGAATCAAAATAGATGGAGTTTGACGATAATGGAGGATCAAGTTTGTGAATGTCAAAAGAATATAAAGTATCTGATTGCTATGTGAGATGTGTTTTGAAAAAGGAAATGCTACTCTTGGTTCAAAAAGGACTTTCGTATATCGAAGATTGTTGGTTCCCATGGAGTCTCCTTGCCGATGTATTGAGCGGTGTATGAAAAGGTTTATGAAAACAGTAAGTTTGCCTCATTTAAAGGATCTTGTATTAAAATAAGAAATGTTGAAAGTCAGAAATTTTCGTGAAAACATTGATCTTTGAAAAGAATTTTAGTAAAATGGCTTAGGGATTTCGAAAGGAATTTTAGCAAAATGGCCTTACAATATCTATAAGATTTTGTAAGCATGTGGAAAAAGTTGGTTTGGTTTTTGATTGAGAGCATTTGTCTTTAGTATGTTAATATAATGTGAGCGTGTTTTAGTGATTAGGTCGAGTACGAAGTTCATGGGCATGAGATCCATTAGACCTATCATGTTGATAGGTACCATTTCATAAAGTTTTGATAATCGGGTGATATGTATTTAGAATGAAAAAAATAGTAAAAAACAGTAATTATCTATGGATGATATATTAATGGAGGTTAATTGTTTTCTCCACCATCCATCTCTTTCCGAATATGATCGATCCCCTTATAATTGTGTTTGTTAATGTTAGGGGAAACCCTATTATTGTCTGTCTATTCTATTGTTTGGAGATAATCAAACCAAATAAATAAAAAATAAAAAAAGATGATGGGACTATTCAAACAGAAGCCGTTGACGCCGGTAGAGCTGGTCCACCATATCCGTGACCTTCTCACCTTCACCTGTCCCAATCCCGACATTACTGAAGCCAAGCGCCAGGACAAGGTACCGTTCCTAACCTTTCCCATCATCTATTATTTGCATATGCATAAATCCTCTCTGTTTTCATACCAAGACACACATAGGATTATTAGGAACGAAGGTGCTGCTGTTCCCGCCAGAAATTTCAAATTCAGAATTTAACAGATCAACATAAACCATGTTTCGAGTGGGGATCGGGAGGGAAAAACCAAACCCAACTTATCGGGCCGGGCAGGGCAGGGCGAGGGATGGGTTTCCGGCAAAACTGTTAATTTTATTTGGCAAATTGGATTTAAATAATCTAATCCGGCTGTTTTTGGCGATAATAATCCCAATCTGGCAAAAAAAGAAAAAAATTGTTTAGTTATCTTTAACGGCAGACCATTATACAAACAAATTGAAAAAGGTTGGACCATTGTCGGGAATAAACTCAGTTGGGATTTAAATAGTCAAATCTGGCTGTTTTTGGCGAATAATAATCCCAACTGAGTTTATTCTCGACAGTGGTCCAACCTTTTGTCATTTTGTTTGTATAATGGTCTGCCGTTAAAAATAACTTAACGAAGTTTTAGGGCTTTTGATCAGAACAAGAATACGAGTCGCTCAATGTAAAACTTACCTCGAAACGGTGCTCCTGATGACTTGATTTTTGTTAATTGGAAGTTTAAACACCCGAATTGAAGCACAGTTTTCGTCGTTTGGAGAACTGTTTCGAGGTAAATTTTCGTATCCTCGTTCTGATCAAAAGCCCTAAAACATCAGTTTTTAATTCAGAAAAAAAAAAAAAACTTAACTTCGTTAAGTTATTTTAACGACGGACCATTATACAAACAAAATGAAAAAGGTTGGACCACTGTTTGGAATAAACTTAGTTAGGATTATTATTGGCAAAAAAACAACCAGATTGGTTTACTTAAATCCAATTTACCATTTTATTATTGACAAAAATAACAAATTATATTTTTCGTTCATTATATTAAAAAATTACATTTTTCATCTTTTTTATCTTCAATAACTACAATAAACATCCTTTAAGATTAATTTTGTTGCAATTTTCGTCATTTTGATGGATGGGTATATACCTATATCCGTTAAATGCAGTCATATGCAATGCACATGACGTAGTTAGGTATTACATCGAACATTCGAACCCATTGTATATATTAAATCTGTTTTTAATGGTGCATTGGTGATTCTTTTATTATAATGTTTTATAACTATAGGCAATTGGTTTGATAAGTACTTCAACTTGATATGGTGAATTGAGGTTGATATATGGGATTAATGCAATATTGGAATGAACATTGATGATATAAGTAATATTTTGACACATTATCATCATCATCATACTCAGTAAATCCCACCAATAGCAAAGCCAAGGTAGGGTCTGAGGAGGGGTAAGATGTAGACAGACTTACCTCTACCCCATAGGAATAGAGAGACTGCTTCCAGTGAGACCCCCGGCTTGATAGTTGATAATATTTTGACACACTTAAGAGTTAATATTATGTGTTTTGAATTGAGCCCGTTACCAACCCATCCGATCATTATCGATTTGTTAAACCAAACTAATGATTCAGGTCCGCGAATTAACAAGACTCATTCATGAAGTGAAGATAGTACTTTATGGCGACGATATGTCAGAACCACATGAAGACGCTTGCGCGAAGTTAACACAAGAGTTTTTCAAGGAAGATATATTACGCCTTCTAATCACCCACCTTCCTCATTTGGATCCTGGGGTATATTAGCAACTAACAATTCATTTACTAATCTTAACTTTTAATATTTTTGATAGTGTTAATAACATTGAGTTTGGTATCCTGAAGTCCCGTCAAGATATCACTCATGTGCTTGCAAATCTACAAAGGCAACGCGTTCATGGCCATTACGTTGCTGCTGAATATTTTGAACAAAATACAGATATTCTTGACTTGTTGATACCCGGGTAAATTTTGGAATCATCTACTGTAAATGGGTCGATCCAGGTTAAGTTTGTCTCTAACGGGTCAAAACGTTGTATATTCAGGTATGATGACCCGGAAACCGCCATATCGTTTGGTGCAATCTTGAGAGACTGTATTCGTCATCAAGTAGTTGCAAAATATATTTTGGAGTCTGATCACATGAAAACGTTCTTCAGCTATCAACATGATCCGAACTTTGACATATCATCGGATGCAGCAGCAATATTTAAGGTTATGTATTATGTGTGCATATTATGTTCATGATATCATCGTATAAATTGCTGATCTTTTTGTTTCATTTGAATTCCAGGAGCTGTTAACGAGGCACAAATCAACTGTTGCTGAATATCTTAACAATAATTATGATTGGGCAAGTGTTGTTATGTATATAATAGTCTCTGTAGACTATAGTGTTGACTTTACTTGACTAAACGGATCGTTTGCAGTTTTTCCTGGAGTATAACAAGTTGCTGGAATCTTCTAACTACATTACCAGACGGAATGCTATTAAGGTCTACTTACTGTTCATACTGTAATTTTATATAAAATTCCAATATCTCATGATTAATTTTATTTTATTTTTTTGTATAAATTTTAGCTGTTGGGAGCGATGTTACTGGATCGCTCAAATACAACTGTTATGGCGCGGTATGTGAGCTCATTGGAAAACATGAGGATCCTAATGAATCTTCTTCGCGATTCAAACAAGTGCATACAGTTGGAAGCTTTTCATGTCTTTAAGGTGGATATAATAATAAATATATATATTACCACCTGTAACGTTGGTTATAGTTACTGTCTAATGGGATTTCAATAACTGTTCTAAACAGCTTTTCCCTGCGAATCAAAACAAGCCGCAGGATATTGTGAACGTGCTAGTTGCAAACAGAAGCAAGCTCCTTCGGTTCTTTAGTGAATTCACTTTTGACAAAGGTAACAAAACATGTACATATTTTTTACTTCGTTTATCTTTAAGGGGATGTTTGGGTACGTGTTTTGAAAGTTTAGAAAAATAAATAAATGTACAAAACTCTTTAGTGAACAATAAAAACAAATGAACATGAACAAACGTAAATGAACGAACGAGACTTTTGTAGGTGTTCGTTCATTTAACTACTCGAACGAAATTTCTTGTTCATGTCCGTTCATTTATTAAAACGAACGAATGTAAACGAACTTCTCACCAAACGATTCACGAACTGTTCGCTGAACGTTCGGTTCATTTACAGCCCTATGAAACAAACATGATCTACTAATCAAAACAGTAAAAACTGATCATGAAATTATAATCTTGTGCAGTTGATGAGCAGTTTGAAGCAGATAAAGCTCAAGTGATGAATGAAATCGAGAACCTTGTGCCCAAATGTGAAACATGTGAGAGTCCCAAGGAATGTGACGGACTGAACTGTTAACCGTATTAACAGAAAGATGCCACACTAACGTTTAGCCGTCTCGGGTCATGTAAAGGTAGAAAAAGTTTTACTATGTATATATTTATTTTTTATTTTTTATGACAAGAACAAGTTGGATGTCATTTTTGTTTCTGATTCTGCAATTGAATCAGGTATGTTCTTTGGATCAAGATTCTGTTTTTGCTTTCAAGATGGTGAAATTTTAAAAACAAACATGTATATATATAACAAAACAAAAAAAATACAACCCATATATTGAATACAAATGAGAACAAAGAATATAACTCCTACCTAATAAATAATCAACCTCAACAAAAACATATAAACATGATCTACCAACTATAGATCAGAAAACGTCTATGCCGCCTGGCTGTGACCGTTGCCATAACCGTTGGATCCATAAGCACCGTTAGGTTCCTGTTGCTTCTCTTCCTTCTTTCTCTTTAAAACAATGAACCATGTAAAAGCTTCCAAAAGGGCTGCGATAGCTGCCAAAGATATAAGCACACCGATGTATGCGTGCTTCCATTTCTTCTCGGGGTCCAAGATATCGAGTCCTTTGAAGACGTTAGTGATTCCAAGGGAGATTGTGGCGTAGCCTATACTCGCGTGGTAGATGTTCCAGTATATCCTGTATTTGTTATCGGGCTTCGGCCTCAAAAGCAATGCAAATACCTAAAACACGAAGACAATCACATGATTTACTTGATCAAATCGGCTAACAACTCAAAACAGATTAAAACCAATCCCGTCATGTTATGACCCGTTACCCAACCAACCCAACAAGATACAGAACAAAGGGAGGTGGTGTGTTGTACCTGTAAGGTTCCGAAGGCGAAAAGGGTAATTCCGATGTTGCGATGGGTTGTGTACTTGATACCCTCGGAGTCACTCCCGAGCTTGAGTCCGGTTCCCCATCCGGCAACACCGAGACCATAGGCTGTGACTTGGATAGCAACATGGATGTAAAACCAAGCAGGATGAGCCACTTTAAACACCCTCAAGTATCTTGCAACCATAGCTCCCATCGGCATCAATATCCCCCAACTAACCGCGTTCAATACTCCATGAGTCTGTTAAATTTTTTTTTAAAAATCATTAATTATAATCAAGATCACAACCCATATGCAAAAAAGTAACAAACAAACGTAACCAGTAAAATATCACTCACAACAAACTATTAAAGTTTCGTATAGTAATCCAGATAACATAAAATATAAACAGACTTACATTTCTCCGATGAAGCAGTGATCCACCAACTCCGCCACCCGCACCAGTCTGACCCGAAACAAAATCTACCGTCCCAACCGAATTCCTATTCTCCGAACCCAACGAATGAGCACCCGGAGCTCCATTCGAAACCGGACCCATCTGCCAAACCTGATTAAAACTGGTCCCCCCACTAGGCAAAACCAAAGTAGCATAAATCACCACATCACCATTAACTCTCTCCGCCCTAATAACCGGCACTTCAAAGCTCAACGAGCTCGGTTGCAAGGCGGTACCATACCCGCTAACCGCAGAAGTATAAGGCTGAACCGTCCCGTTTGAGTGAACTAAAGCAACAAGAGCTTGAGCCCCAACCATACCATTTCCATTAACGTTCAAAGCCCATGCTACCCAGTTTGACGTCGAAACACCGGTATGCCGGTAAGCAAGATCAACTGTTCCATTGGTGGAATTATAGTTCCAGTGGAGATGAGAGTTTTGAACCGGTAAACTGACACATGTGGCGTATATTGCGTTGTTTGTGAAGGTGTATGATCGGCAGTCTTGAGCTGAAGATATGATTATGTTTGATATTAATATGCAAAAAAGAAGGTGTAAGATTTTACCCATTTGGAAGATCTTGATGGGTTTTGAAGATTATTGATTGAAAGTGATAAAGTTTGAGTTTTGGAGGATTAGAGGTTGAGGGGGTTAAATAAAGCAATCATGGAGTTGACTGGTTCTTTATTATTGGTAGCCGTCTTAAGTGGAAGATGTTGTGGTTCTTGTTTTTAACTGTTGATCTAACGCGTTAAACTCTATTATTTGTTTGTTAATACATCTTGTTATATTTAATTACATGTTGTATTGTTCAAAAGATTTCGTATCTTTTATTATATAAAAATCAGCTTTTTAGAAGATATAAAGTATCAGAATTTTATATGTAGCAAGTACTAACAAATATTGCGTTACTCAAGGACTTGTAAGCTAACAGTATCAGGGACGTGATAAAAAAAACGTTTCATGCATGATGTTAAGGATTTTTAGGTTATTAGTTGATTTTTTTACGAAGGTCATTAGCTGATGACTTGTGTGGATTTGTAGCGTGTGTGAGTTAGTCATTCTAAAATATGTTCTTAAAATAAAACATACTTTTTTATGAATATACATTGATAACATGTGTGAGTTAGCCATTCTAAAAAATGTTCTTAAAATAAAACATACTTGTTATGAATTTACATCGATATAGATTGTAAACGGACAACAAGTTGCGCCGTTACCGCTAAAAAGAACACGACTGTTTATCGGTATGTAAATTATTTATGCGATTCTTACGGTTTCATTTTAGTGTTTAGAAAATATTTTATTGTACAATTTGTGAAATAATCTAGAGACGCTATGAATAATCTAGACATTTTTGTGATATAATACGTGGATAATTGAAAAAGTACAAGTGTTTCCATTCACATTTGTTAGAGTCAATGACCCAACTACTCCATTTGATGCAACCACCTGCCCCATAGTTTATTGTTTACCGAACCTGCGTATTATTGAATCAAAACGACACGTATGTGTCCCTTTAACTTGAATCGTAACTTGATAATCATTTTTATTTTCTAATTTTTTTTTTACTAAAAACAATATGGGAACTTTAAGTAACTTGATAATTATTTTTATTTTCTAAAAGTTTATTACTAAAAACAATATGGGAACTTTAAGTAACTTGATTATTATTTTTATTTTCTAAAAGTTTATTACTAAAAACAATATGGGAACTTTAAAGAACGTGAGTTTTATATAGTGATGATGATGATGATGATGATGATGATGATAAAAAAAAATACAGAATAAACGTGAGTTTTATATAGTGATGATAATAAAAATACAGAATAAATCATTTGAAAATAGATGTGATTTAATTATGATGCTTTTGAAAAGGTTGAATTAGACAAAATATCTAGAGGTCAATTCTAAATTTAAATAAGAAAATGATTTGACTTGAATAATTATTTTTGACTGGGTTCTATATTATTATGGAAGACATTGTTTATTAATAAACCAATTTAAAAACAATAATTTGTAGACCAATTAGCATTTTTCTTGGAAGCCGTCTTGCACAAGACACGTCACGTTTGATGAATTTTGACTCTAAAATGATATTTCTGATTAAAAGTTTGAATTTGTTAGGTTATTTAGTTGAACAACTAAATATGGCAGCCTCGTGTTCAGATTAGTATTTTCACTAATCTTAAGTTCATTAAAAGTTAAAATTCCCTAAAGTTGAATATAGTTCTGGAACGTTTGCACATAACAAATTGACTTATAATATAGTATGAAAGCATTAACATTTTTTGCACATGACAAATTGAATTATAAGTTATGAGCCTGAAATCTATCGAAGCACTCGTGTTTGAAATATACCATGCTCGTGGTTGGTCTATTACAAGAATGCACGCTAATATGCATGACACGCACGATGATATGGCCTGTTATTTTCCGGATTACACAATCGTGCACGTCACATGCACACTTGTGCTTCAAGGTTAGAAACCCAAAAACCCGTGATTATTTACTTGTTTTTTAATCCAAATTCATTTTTGACTTCAAACAGATGTGTATAAACTTGTTTTTATCAAAACTTATTCGAGTTGCACTCTTAATTCCACATTTATATTATTTGAACCAAAAATTCTCTCAAAATCCACTTAAAAACTTCGGGCCAAGCTTGATTATAACATAACTGAAAACTAAACTATGACTACAACTTACACACCAAAAGTCCAAAATTATGAGAGGTGACCTATTACGGAAGAGCCTTTAATTCTTCCAGTAACAACCTCTCATCATCAGCACCCAATCAAAATTGTCAAATTTACCTAAAATCATAATCGTTATAGAATTATGATTACCTCAACAATAGCTCTCTACGCTGCTACTATAGATTATAGCGGGAGATTATCAGAGGTTTGAGTGTTTATTAAATTTTACAAGTTTAAGGCACAGATTTATAAGTTAGTATCATTATTTTTTTTTTTTTTTTTTGAACGGCAAAACCACTTTATTTATGCAAATAAAGAGCCAGCAAGAAGCTGGGAGACAACAATCCAAACCAAAACAACGAAACAACGACAAACCAAACAAAGGGAAATTACAACATCTCAACTACATCAAACATCCTCCATTTTTCCCAAGTTGGCACTTTGAGGTTTGATCGGTTGGAGACCCAAAGGAAGGCATCTTCCTTCACAAGCTCTACGGTCTTCATAATAGGAATGAAACAACCGTCGAACACTTTCGCATTCCTAGCAACCCAGATCCTCCAAATTGTGGTGACAATAATGGTGCGAACTAACTTCTTCCAAACCTTCCCACCAGGGGCCTCTTTAATGTGACTCAACAGGACGGCTAGAGAATCGCACACCGCAGGGAAGCTAATCCGGATCCAGGAAAGCACATTCCACCAGACGCATTTAGCCCACATACAATTGAAGAAAATGTGATCCGAGTCTTCGAGAGCTAAGCCGCAACGGGGACAAGAGACATCAGTCAAGGGAATGCCTCAACGGGCTAAACCGGCTCTAGACGCTAACTTCCCAAGGATCGCTCTCCAAAGCAGGTGATTCGCTTTGGGAGGGGCCCAGGAGATCCATTCAAACCCCGGAACACAGCTCAGATCGGTCCCCAAAGTATCTTCGATGTCTATCCTAACTTGCTTGACCGAGAACACATCATCAGATCCAGTCCGCCATTTCCACACTCCGTTATTGACGAGCAAATTCTGCTTGATATCTAAACCCAGCTTTTGGAGCTCTGGTTCGACATTTCCGATATCTTTCCATACCCCGGGAATCGACTTAGAAACCGGAATAATCTGATTATCCGCAGAGAATTTGTGTGTAGAAGCGATGACTTGAGACCACAGTTGAAACGGGTTGGCTTTGAACTGCCACCACCATTTCGACAACATCGCAAGGTTGAAATCCTTAAGCCTTCCAACCCCCAAACCACCGGACTTTTTCGATCTCATCATCGACTCCCACCTGACCCATCTGAACTTCTTTTTAGAATCCGAGATACCCCAAACAAAATCTCTTCTAACCTTATCAATCTTATTGATAACACAATTAGGCGCCAAGAACAAAGACAAGTAATAAGCTGGAATGCTCCCCAACACTGACTTTACTAACGTTAACCTACCAGCAAAAGACAAGTGTCTCGCTTTCCACTTCGACAGTCTCGCACTCACCTTATCCACAACGGGTTTCCAAAGCTTTGCCCTCTTCATATTAGCCCCAATCGGGACTCCCAAGTACATAAAAGGTAAAGTCTCTGCCTCGCAGTTTAATATCGACACCAGCCGATCCACTTCCTCCCCAAGAACTCCGACTCCAAATAGCTTGCACTTCCTATTGTTTATTTTAAGGCCCGTCACCAACCCAATCCATCTCAGCAATCGATTTATAGTGACCACATTTTGTTCTGTCCAAGTACCGATAAAAAGGATGTCATCGGCATAACATAAGTTGGACAGGACCGGCCCACCATTAGGGAGTTGAAAACCTTGAAAAATACCATCCACAGCCGCTCTGTTCAAGAATAAATTGATCACTTCCATAGCAATAATAAACAGGAAAGGGGAGAGCGGGTCACCCTGACGAAGGCCTCTCTTAAATTTGAATTCGGAAGTAGGTGAACCATTGACCAGGATCGAGCCAAAGCCAGAATTGAGGCAACCTTTCATCCAAGAAATCCAACTAGCCGGGAACTCCATATGCGTCAACATTTGAAAGAGGAACTTCCAACTGATTGAGTCATAGGCCTTCTCGAAATCAACTTTAAAAATTAACATTTTCGATTTATTTTTCTTAGCCCAAGCGACCGCTTCACTAATAATTAATGGGCTATCCAAAATATTCCTTCCCCCAACGAAAGCCGATTGCGTAGGAGAAATGATATTGTTCAGAATAGGCTTTAGGCGGTTAGCTAAAACTTTAGCTAAGATCTTGTAAACCGAGCCAACAAGAGAGATGGGTCGAAAGTTCGAGAGATGTTGAGGGTCTTTTGACTTCGGGATAAGGGTAACAAAGGAAGAGTTACATCCTTTATTAATTTTGCCGCTGACAAAAAAAATCTCTAAAGACTCCCATTAAAAAAGGCTTTAATTCGTTCCAGAAAACCTTGAAAAATTTCAAGGTAAAGCCATCCGGCCCGGGGCCTTCCCACCGTTACAGTTTTTAATGGCTCTCCAAACTTCCGCTTCCGAGAAATCCTCCACCAGTATCGACGCATCCTGATTCGAGATCTTTGGCAGCCCATCTCCAATAAACTTTGGCCTTCTATAGATTGGTTCGGAAAAATGCTTTTTGAACCAGCTTCTGATCTCATTCTTAAGGTCTGAAGGGTCAGAAATAACCGTATTATTAAACATAAGACCGTTAATTCTATTACTAGCCAGATTCACTTGCACCATCTTGTGAAAAAACGAGTTGTTCTCGTCACCCGAATTCAACCAGTTGATACGCGCTTTCTGTTGAATATTTTTAGCCTTAAATAATTCCAGCCCTTGAATCTTAACTCTGAGCTCAATTCTTCTCTTTTTATCTTCATCCGAAATCTGCCCCTGCACGGCCATGCTTTCAATTCGGCTCACGGTCTCCTTCATTAGATTAAGATCTTTTTCCTCAGCTATCCTGGCCTCCTTTCTCCATTTTTTAATACCCTCTTTAATCTTTCTCAAGATCAATGCCAAAGCAACATCTTTTTTATCCCCCACCACAGCGTTTCCAATGACATTAGACACAATCTTCGCAACATTCTGATCCCCCAACCACGAATTGAAAAACTTAAACGGAATGGGTCCGAAATCAACAGTATTACAAGAAAGGGTAATGGGGCAGTGGTCCGAGGCACCCCTTTCCTGAACAGCCGCTTTAGCCATCAGCCACCGAGACATGAACTCAACGTTCACCAGAAACCTGTCAAGCTTGCTCAATTTGACCTCAGAATGACCCGATATAAAAGTAAAATTACCTCCTATCATCGGATACTCCAGCAGATCGACCCCATTAATGAAAGCGTTAAAAGCATCCATCGCACCAACATCAAATCTGGAATTGACCCGTTCAGACTCCGCACGGACATCGTTGAAGTCACCAAACACAACCCACGGCCCACTGAGATTATTCACCAAATCAGTAATCTCACTCCATAACGACCTTCTAAGACTCGCATCATTAGAGGCATGAATATTGAGAATATTAAGAATGCCATCAGAACCTCTAACTTTACCAGAAACAAGCAGAAATCTTTGACTTGAGAAGGACGACTCAAGCGAGAAGACATCCGGGTTCCACATCAGAGCGAGCCCACCCAATCTACCCACCGAGTCCACCACATAGGATTGCATCATCGAGTTATCCCAGAATCGCCAGAGATCGATATCTGACAGCCCCGCCTGGTGTGTTTCTTGAAAACCGATAAAATCCGCTTTCAATTTTAACTTCAAATTTCGCACCCAAAGGGCTTTGTTTACCGCAGCCACCCCATTAATGTTTAAGGATAAGAAATTCATTGGCGAGTGCTGGTTTCCCTTTCCCCATTCACAATATTTTTCACATGATTCGTGAACCCTCCAACCTCAATACCGATACGAGCCCCCAAATCGAGTGTGCACTCCGCTTCATAATCGAAATCCTCTCTCGGTTCGGGAGGTTGTTCCCGCGCCGACGGAATTCTACAGGTATCCTCCGGACCCCTGTTCTTCTCAGCCTCCTTCCTGAATATGTCCTCAATATTAAAGGGATCTGAACTTTCCCCATCCACAGTTGTATTATTCAGATAAGGGATAATGAAAACTTGGGCCTGTTTGTAATTAGATCTCTTAACTTTGGACCTACATAAATATAACTGGGCCTTAAAGGCTCAGCACCATCCCCTTGTACCGAAATATTAGGCCCACTTTGAAACCCATCTCCCACACCAATATTACTCTCTCTAGTGGCCCTGTCATCCAAGTTAAGCTGGACCCCATTAGAACAATCACCGTGGGACCCAACAAATTGAGGATTCCTAATAGAACAGCCATCTTTCAAGGGAGGACCCACATTGCTTTTCTCCAGGATCAAGTCATCATTCTGTCCTTCACCAACCTCCTTTTCTCTCACCTCAACTGCAACCGGCTCTTGCAAATCCCCTGACACACTACTGGACGATCTATCGGCGTTGGAAAGAGGGGACGTGCATGTTTTTTGGTTTCCCATGCAGGGAGACGAAGAGTTCCCCATGCAATGAACCGAATCGCTTCCCCTTGGGGGGAAAGGGGACCGTTGCTGTCCGAGTCTGTCACCGGAGAGTCCAACTCCGATGGACCTTCATTCAAGAATGCCGGACTTCATTTGCCAGAAATCTCTTCTACCCAAACACAGATGTGCTGATCCTTCCATACTACGTTAAATTCTTCAGAGATTCTTTTCCCGGATTTAACCAAAATGGCTAACCGGTCTTCTGCCATATTACCGTCGGAAGACTCAGCATCCGATTTAACTAACAGTCGCCCACATCTCTCGCCAATCATATTTATCACATGTCGATCCCATAAGGACACAGGGACTCCCAAGACATTGACCCATGCAATGCGCTCAAAAAGTGGTGGGATACCATCCCAAAGATAAAGACGAGAAAACCATTTCTCCCAAGAGTCCACTTTGCGGTATCTAAACTCTTTCGCTTCCTCGGGGTTACTGAAACAAAGTAAAACCTTTAAACCTCCCAGATATTTTAATTGCAGGCCTTCCTCCATGATACCCGACAAACAAACCTGCAGGTTATTGAGAATGTCGATATCTTTCGCTTCGCCGATGAGAGACTTGAACTCCAAAGATTTCTTAGAGACCGTGTTTAACGGAGGGAGATCAATATTCACCTTCACCCTTTCCTCACTAGGTTTAACAATAGAACAGTAAGTTTCTTAGCCAAACTGAGTGGGAACAGGCTGGGCCGGAGCCTCATCCTTCTTAGCCGGCTTGCCTAATCCATGGAGCCTATCGAAGACTGAAACACGATTAGGGAAGTTTGTCGGCACGACCTTTGAACCATCCCTGTGGAATCTAGCAACATTAACGCCGATCACCGCACCACCGATACGAACCTCCTTTAGTTTAGCAATCCACCACTCAGGATCAGAGATGTTGGACAGTTTTAAGAACCCGAATTTACAGCCCGATTTATCTTTTTTGAATGGAAAAAAGCATCCTCTAGGTTGTCCAAGTGTTCAAAGGCATGCCAAAGCGAATCTCTGTTACAATCATCCGGTAAGTTAGAGATAAAGAAAGAGGTAGCATTCCGAAGCCTATGTTCCCGACTGACAAATTTCTTCTCCATTCTGTAATTCTTTCTACTTAACGACGTATTCCAGTTGTCCTTCTGACCTTTCCAATAATTCCGACCCATGGAGCACCCGAAACCGAGCGAAACGCAACCACAGCCCTTTAACCTGTTAATAGGATTCGAACCGATCTAGCTCAACTATTATCAAATAGCCGCGACCAGTATCAGACCTACTAAGCAATCAAGAGACCGGGTTAACAAAATCGCTCAAGGACGGCAAAGAGAAGAAAAGGGCCAGACCCGAAGGCGAATGGATGAACAACCACAACAGGATAGGAAGGAAGGTTACAGACCAAGCTCACCACCAGAATGAGAACCCATGAACCTTGCTCGCTATGCCGAGGTGGCCATCATCGTCGAGCCTATCAGCGACCGGCTAGGGTTTAGAGGGAAGTTCCAATAGATACTAGGAGTTGAAATTTTTGTGGGTGTTTGTGTGTGTGTTTTGTTTGGAGAGCGGCAAATGATTTGAAAAATAAATTGGTGCATAGAATCAATACTTTGTTATTCCTATACATTCTTATGAACTATCATTATTCCACTCTAGTAACTACATTTTATACAATAAGTTAGTATCATTATTCCTATACATTCTTATAAACTATCATTATTCCACCCGAGTAACTACATTTTATACAATATGTGTCCTAATTAAATATTAAAATATATTTTTTAGAGTAAACTGCAATTTTACCCCTGGAGATATAGCCCATTGTCATCCTTACCCCCTACCACGAAATTTTTGTTGTCTAACCCCCAACGAATGCGAAACGCTGCAATCTTACCCCCTGGCACCCAACTCTGTCAAGTCAACGTTTGTTTGACTGTACCAGCAGGGGTATTTCGGTAATTTCACCTCAAAGCCATCTTCAAACCCAGATCTTCATAAATCTTCAAGAACATATCTTCAAATCAGATCTTCATAATCTTCAATAATTTTCATAAATACATCTTCAAACCCAGAATTTCAAAAACATAACCACCTTTAACCATTATCATCATCCCCTAACCACCTTCAACCATCATCATCATCACCTAACTAAATCAAAAGAACAAGTTTAAGATGAAACAAACTCATTTTCACTTCTTTAATCACCAAACCCACATCAAATTCATCAAATTAAACATACCCAGAAAGCAAAAAACTCATAAAAACCCTAAAAAATCCCTTTTTTCTACCCAGATGAGACAAACTCATTTTCACCTCTTTAATCACCAAACCCACATCTAATTCGTCAAATTAAACATACCCAGAAAACAAAAAACTCATAAAGATAGCTAAGAAGCAAGAACTAACCAAGAACAGCCAACTGCCGTCGCCACCTAGGGTTATGACGGAACCCTAGATGCGCCCAAAACCACCACTGAACCGCCTCCACTCGTCATCCCCAAAACACCGCCACTAAACCACCACACCAAACCATTCCAGCACGCCGCCATGGCCGGCAGCTCTATCACTCTCACGTCTCTCTCTCTCTCTATCCCAGGTCCTCTCTCTCTCTCTCTCTCTCTCTCTAGAAACTGCAGAGATGCGTGTGTGTTGAGGGAGGTGAAAGATGTGGGGGATATGGTTTGATGAAGAACTTGATGTAATGATTTGTAAATCCTGGCGATGAATTTGGGTTAGAAAGATAAGATAGGGGCAAAAACGACTTTTCACACATTATTAACAGTCAAACAATGTTGACTTGATAGAGTTGGGTGCCAGGGGGTAAGATTGCAACATTTCACATTCATTGGGGGGGGGGGGTTAGACAGCAAAAATTTTGTGGTAGGGGGTAAGGGTGCCAATGGGCTATATCTCTAGGGGATAAAATTGCAGTTTACTCTATTTTTTATAACAATAAATTTAAGTTATGCTTAAATTGTCTTGATACGCCATACTAGTATAAGAAAATGATAAATTAACATGTCGAAAATTAATTGTGAAGATGTATGGTCCCAATTCCATGCACACATGGCAGGGACCACACCACTTTCCTCGTCCTACATGGCGCCTACATCAGCAAGCAAATCCAGAAGCTTCTAGAAGCTTCTGGAAGGCGTCAAGGTGGCACCAAAGATGTTCCTCCAGACAAAAAGGACAACACGTGTCACCATTAATCGGATGCCATGTAGACCTGCGACGCAATCTGGGGGCAGAGTGGCAGACCGACAACTGCAGTACTAATTCTCCTACATGGACAAATAACGACGTGCCACGTGTACCACTATCCTGACCATTGCAGAGGAAACCAAGAGGATATTCCCCTTGGTCGGACAGCTGGCGCCCGGTAGCAGCTGGCAAGGTCTCTCCTCCCTCCTTCACCATCCGGCTATAAATAGGACCCTTCATCATTCAGGTTAAACATTATGCTCCTTTTACATTTCACCTATAACACACACTATTTCCCCTCAGAACAGTACTTATTCTCACGTCGGAGCCTGGTTAAGAGGGAAACCCCCATATTCCCCTCTTAACGAGCTAACGGTTTTGCTGTTTTGCAGGATCACTGTCTTTAGCGAGCAAGGAAGGAGATTAAACCCACATAAGAGACGACCCAGCAAGTTAACCTCGATGTTAACCAGTGTTTCATCATTGGCGCCCACCGCATCTTTTTGCAAACCATTTTCATCTTTTTTTCTTCAAAAAACACTCTCTAAATGACTGAACCAAACTCTTCTCCTGGACGGAGAAAGCTCTTCCTTTGAGCTGCTGACGGACACAGCTCACGTCCAAAGGCACCAAGGGAACGGGCCCGTTAGAGAAGGACTAGTGACCAATGAAATACCCGATATCTTTGGAAGTACTTCAAGAATTATCAATCAAACCACAAACGGAGTCGTTTTCCAAACACCACCTGGAGTAGTCAATCAACCACTTCCAGAAGCTTCAACGCCAAACCATGGAGCTGGTCCTTCAGCACCATCGGGTCAGGCACAGTTGAACTTCTCAGCACTCTTAGGGTTACCTGAAGGAGAAACTCTGGCCTCCTGGTACACCAAACAAACAGCATCCCTGAACCTTGTTTATGCGCAACTCAAAGCACAACAAGCTTTGCTTCAAGCGCTAGCCAATCAGTCCGCTTTTGTAACTCCATCACAAAAGCCACCAAGCACCCATATCCCTCAAAAAACACACGCGCGGAACCAACAATACGAGAAAATACCCAGCATAAGAAGACAAAGCGTGCACGACACGCGCGACACTTATGGCGAAACTGAAAGTAACTATGTGCAACACACTCACCAACAAAAGAAATCAGTACAAAACCATCTGGGCCCGCGCAACATAAATGATGAATGGGACAGTTATAATGAAAAGGATGACACGACGTATAAAAGAGAAAGCACGGTATTCAGCAGATTACCACCAAGCCACGAGGCGTATAAACCCCACAAGCGCGCAGGGTACAATCCAAATGCGGAACATGATTATTCATTAAGCTATCGCCCAGAAGGCATAGTTGAAAAGTCAAAGTTCATCAAGGAAATCACAACAGCTGATATCGACCATGCAAAACTGGCACATAATGTGGGCAAGTACAACGGCTTAACAGATCCAGATGATCACCTCCAAGTTTTCAACGGCACAGGGTTAGTAGTGGTTGGACGTTACCCACCTGGTGTCATCTTTTTGCGCAAACCTTCATCAGCGCGGCGCGTGTTTGGTTTGACAGTCTACCTGAAGGAAGAATCAAATCCTGGATGGATTTTCGACACAAGTTTCTCGCACATTTTTCCCAACAACGCAGGCACACCAGAGACCCAGCAGATTGTCTGAACATCTGGAGGAAAGATCATGAAAGTGTTGAAGACTTCATCACTAGATACAATAAATAGTGCCTCGAAATCGGGGATGTGAGGGGGAAAATGATTCGCGCACACTTTATGAGGGCTGTAAAATGCGATGACTTGATCAAAAGAGTTAAGGGAAGAGATGGGGGCCCAAAGATTGGGATACTTTCATCGAAGCAGCGAAAACAATTGCAAGAACTGACAAACAACTGACCGGCAACGATAGCCGTCAGCACAGTTACAACCAGCATGATAGGCGAAACAAGAAGGGCAAAGGTTAGCCCTGGAAAACATCTGGTTACAGAGAACGAAGTCCGCCGGCTGAGGACGCACGCGCCACACTCAATCGGATCAGTTATCGCAAAGAAGTTAATAAAGAAAACAAGGAAAAGTAATGGACACCATTGATAAAAATTCCTTCAGAGGTCCTGACAACAGAAAATCACCAGTTCAAACCTCCTTTGCAGATGAGAAACCTGAGGGGGCAAGACCCAAACCTCTTCTGTGAATTCCATAAAGACACAGGTCACCTTACAGATGACTGTGTTAGCCTTAGGCAAGAAATAGAACGCTCCTTGAAAAATGGCAAGCTCACACTTCTAGTCAAGGGAGGAAAAAGAGACAATCGTTAGATCCAAAGAAGGGAAGAAGGGCCCGACAACAAAAAGCTTCGAAAACTGGAAACCCACATGATCCAAGGGGGGCAAAGAAGACCCCGGAAGAACTACAACAAGTGTGCCCAAGACGACTCTTGGCACGAGAAACAAGTCGTGTTCCCTGTGGTCAGAGGAGGTCCAAGGGAGCGAAGACCTATAGTCATTCCTGGAGTATTCGGCCATTACCAGACTGATTACATTTTCATAGATCCAGGGAGCACGGCGGACATTATTTCCGAACAATGCTTTAATCAATTAGACCAAGAGGATAAAGCGCGCCTAGAGCCAGTGGATTATCCACTCACTGGTTTCTGTAATGAGGCTGTTTTTTCCCTCGGTCAGATATCATTTCCGGTGCTGCTCTCGGATGGGAGAAATTCAAGAACAGAAGAAGTCACGTTTATGGTTTTACCAGCCAACTCAAGGCATGACATCCTATTGGGAAGAGAATCTCAGGGAAATTTTAGCATGATTTGCTCAGGGCCACACTCAGCCGTTGGTTTCCCGACGGAAACAGGGATAGCTATAATTTACGCAAGCAAAGAGGTCCTAGAAACCGATGAGATCAGACCATCAAAAACAGGCAAACCCACACCGTGCGCAGAACCAGAAAAATGGATATTAAACAACAAGTATCTGGAACAGACTGTCACCCTGGGGCCGGCAATGTCAGATCTCACGCGCGCGGCACTCAAAAAGCTATTGTTTGAAAATATGGATGTTTTTGCCTGGACACCGGCATACATGGTCAACGTTCCACGGCACATAGCAGAACACAGACTAAATGTTTCTAAGAATGCTAAACCAGTGGTACATACGAAACGTCATCTGGGAGACATAAAGCACGACGCCATGCAAGAACAGATCACGGAATTGCTAAACGCAGGTATCATTAGAGAAGTTCGTTACCAAACCTGGGTAGCCTACCCAGTAATGGTCCCAAAAGGAAACGGCGGTTGGAGAATGTGCATGGATTATAAAGATTTGAAAAAAGCATGCCCGCGCGATTGTTATGCTCTACCAGAAATTGACAAAAAAATCGATTCACTGGCGTCTTTCAGATGGAAATGTTTCCTCGATTGTTACAAAGGATACAATCAGGTGTAGATGACTATCCAAGATGAAGACAAAATGGCATTTCGCGCACCAACAGGATTGTATTGTTATACAAAAATGCTCTTTGGTCTGAAGAATGCAAGCGTAACTTATCAAAGATTGATGAACGAAACATTCAGCGACGCCATCGGTAAATACATCGAGGTATACATGGACGACTTGGTCATTATGAGTAAGGAAGAAAATCTGATGTTGGTGAACATCCAAAAAACGTTTGATACGTTGTGCGGGGTAAATATCAAACTGAATCCAGCGAAGTGCTCCTTCGGAATGGAAGAAGGGAAGTTCCTGGGTTTCATCGTTACCAAGGATGGGTTCAAGGTCAATCCTGAAAAAGTGCAGGCGATAGAGCGGATGCCCTCACCATCAACGATAAAAGAGATGCAGAAGTTGGCCGGACGGTTAGCAGCACTCAACCATTTCCTTGCCAATCACGCAGCCAAATCTTTTCCATTTATTAAAACCCTCCACAATTGCGTAAAGAAGAACTAGTTCCAATGGACTCCAGAAGCCGAGCATGCATTCCGAGAAATGAAAGACTGCCTCATACGATTGCCAACGCTGACAGTACCAATGAAAGGTGAACCGCTGGTCATGTACCTGTCGGCATCAGAAAAAGCGGTAGGAGCAGTATTGCTGGTCAACAGGCATGGCGTGCAAACGCCGGTGTATAACGTATCTCGCACTCTGAATGACCCAGAAACTAGACATGCAATAATGGAAAAGCTAGTCCTTGCACTGATTCATGCGTCCAGACGATTGCGCAGATACTTTGCTAATCATGTCATTCACGTGCTGACAAACTACAACATCGGCAACATCCTCGCAATGCCCGAGATATCTGGAAGATTAGCAAAATGGGCTATTGAATTAGGAGGCCATAACGTGTTTTTCAGACCGAGGCCAGCAATAAAAGGCCAAATACTAGCCGACTTCCTGACAGAGGTGCCAGATGACAAAGACAGAGAATGCAAAGCAATGGAAAAGGCTGAAAAGCAATACTCAGAAGAACCATGGCTGTTATATACGGATGGTGTATCCAATGAAGACGGAGCAGGTGCAGGGTTAAAGCTTGTAAGCCCAGAAAAACACGAGTTTACATACGCCTAGACTTCAAAAGCACAAACAACGAGGTCGAATATGAAGCTTTTCTAGCTGGTTTGCGGTTAGCAATCAAGATGGGGGTCAAACACATAGATGCACACGTAGACTCCATGCTTGTAGCAGGATAGATCAATGGCCAGTACGATGCCAAAGGAGACGTCATGGCGCTGTATCTAGAACAAACAAGAACTTTGCTTCAATGCTTTAATTCTTACAAGGTACATCACATCAACAGGAGTGATAACAAGCCTGTAGACGCACTGAGCAAACTCGCATCAACCAGTTTCCAGCATCTGGCTAAAGACGTGCGCATTGAAGTTTTGAGCAACCCATCGGTACCATTAAGACAAGTAAGCGTCATCCAACTTGGGGCAACATCCTGGATGACTCCGATCATCATGTATCTCCAGTCCGGAATCCTACCAGGGAATAAAGCTGAAGCACGAAAGATACAATACAAATCTAAACATTAGCAAATGTCCGACGGCGTTCTGTATAGGAAGTCATACCTCAGACTGTCACTACGATGTGTCGATCCAGAAGACGCCAACTACTTAATTCGAGAAGTACACGAGGGCATTTGTGGCATAGATGCAGGCCCAAGGATGGTAGTGGCGAAGGTAATGAACGCAGGTTACTACTGGCCGGGGATGCACCCGGATGCAGTAAAAGTTTTAAGAAAATGTAGTGGTTGTCAGAGGCACGCCCCAAAAACAATGCTCCCAAAGAACGAGCTAGTCTCCGTAACAACGGCATGGCCGTTCCAGCAGTAGGGAATAGATATGGTTGGTCATTTTCCAGAAGCCCCGGGAGCGGTAAAGTTCATCATAGTCGCAGTAGACTATTTCACAAAATGGGTGGAAGCAAAGGCGCTAGCATCAACCACATCTATAGTGGTGCGAAGGTTCATCTGGGAACAAATAATTTGTCATTTTGGGCTACCTCTGAGAATCATAACCGACAACGGAACAAACTTCGCTTCTGAAGACCTCCAGAACTAGTTTAAAGAGCTGAATATCGAACATACCTGTTCCTCGATAGCACACCCACAAGGAAATGGTCAAGTGGAATCGGTAAACAAAAGTATCGTCGATGGTATTAAAGCGAGGCTCGGGATGCAGCTAAGGGGATGGGTTGACGAGTTGCCCAGCATACTGTGGGCCCATAGGACTATGCTGAAGACAAGCAACGGTGAAACACCGTTCAGCCTAGTCTATGGGTCTGAAGCCGTGATACCCGCGGAGATCGGCCTGCCATCTCCAAGGATGCTCTCAATGAATGTAGTCAACAACGAAGAAGAAAGAATGTTGGATTTGGACCTTCTAGAAGAAAGAAGAGAGATGGCAGTAATCAACGAGGCAAAATACAAGACCAAACTGGAAAAATACTACAACAGCAAGGTCAGAATCTGCACCTTCAACCCCGGAGACTATGTCCTGAGAGACAATGAGGCATCTAACGCCGAAAGACCGGGCAAACTGGCTCATAAATGGGAGGGAGCTTACGTCATAGACGAAGTCCTTGGGAAAGGAGCGTACAAGTTGCGCACACTTGAAAAAAAAGAAGTCCCTAGGACTTGGAATGCTCAGTAATTAAGGAAATGCTATATGTAAAAGGCCACGGTTTTTATCTTTACTTGTAATGAATGGCTACGGCCCAACACAATAGACTTTAATACAAGAAGTATTGGTTATCTTGTCTTCTGCGAATTTTTGTTACAACTGCATATACTACTTCGGCCATACACGAAAACTAGGGCTGGCATAACGGGTTAACCCGATCTGTTAAGACACGAACACGATAAGACACGAACACGATAAGACACGAACCCGAAACACGTAAACACGAACACGACACGAAATCATATCGTGACAGATTTTTGAAACACGAACCTGTTAATAAACAGGTTACACGAAACGACCTATTAAGACACGAAAAAATTACCAACGTATCATACAACCTGTTTAAGACACGAACACGACCTGTTTAAGACACGAACACGACCGAATTGGGGAAGCTGTGAACCGGATAGGGAATGGTGGTGTTTGTGAGAGAGATTTAAAAATTAAGGATTAGATTGTGGAAAAAAACTGTGTGTGTTTGTGTATAATTCATCTCAGGTACCATGATTGATGACCGCATGTCCACACCCACATATAATATTTTTTAATTTTTAATTATTAACATGTACTTAACGGGTCTTAACAGGTTAACGGGTTTTAACCTGTTTAGACACGAAACCTGTTAAGATCTTATCGTGTCGACCTGTTTTAGACACGAAACCTGTTAAGGTCAAACAAGAAACATGATAACTTCGTGTAGGTTCGTGTCGTGATATCGTGTTCGTGTCAGAATTGCTAGCCCTAACGAAAACACCAATGGCTGAGACACAGGAAACGTTGTAGACCTCCAAGGCTCATTACAACTAAGTGCACAGCCGGGTCAAGTACACACAACCAAAGCATGTCATGCCAAGTGCCACTTCGTACCCACCTACACACGAAAATATCATTGACATGGTAAAATGAACATTGTAAGAGTTCCAAGGCTGAGCACAGCCGGGTCAACACAATAACCTGTTAAAATGATCACTTCGTACACACGAATAAAACTATGTGCATAACGAAAGAAAAACATTGTGAAGCCAAAGCGATTAACACAATATAACCTGTCATAGCCATCATTCATTCATGATACCTAATCAAAGTAATAGCACATGCACATAGTGTAACGGAAACAAAATTCACTAATTAGTAATAGCACATGCACATAGTGTAACGGAAACAAAATATGTCAAAAAGTAGCAAACAACCATAAGAACAGTTAAAGGAAATTGTCCAGAAACACGAAAGCAAGGTAATTGTTTAAAACGGTTACAAGGCTTACAAGCCTATACACGACATGCAAGCCGGAAGTCTTCAATCTTGACGACTAGGGCCTGCACCCTCAGTGTGACAACCCGAACTTTCAAGGTTAGTGTCTTTCAGTCTGGTGATCCTGATTTCTCATTATTCCTCTTTCACGTTCTTTGCTATGACGAATTTGTTAAACGCTCGTGGCTGTGATGAACTTAATAAATGTAAAACGTATTTGAGTATGATTGAGTGTGTAGATGGGTTATTCTAAATGTTTAATTGATAGAATGGGTTGCACATGTAATTGGGTTTCACGCACCCATTTGAGTCACTCCTAATCTACTTCGGCCCACACTTGTAGTCAAGCCCGAATCACCTGAGCCCAAGCTCACCTTGTGTGTCACACGTTTGTGCACTAGTAGGTTGTAGCTATGAATTCGTAATAAGTATTAAATGTAAGTGTTTCTATACCTCGTTTGTGTTACACGTTAATTCTTGGCCCATAGGCACACCCCATCGAGCCCAAATGAATGAGGGCCCAACTCGTGTAAAAAGGGGGACGCCTACTTAGGTTATGGGTGGTGGTATGTGAGATTTACAAATTATTAACCAAAACCTAATCCTCTCCTCCTTGGACGGCAACTCTCTTGCTCGTGAAGCTCTCCCCTCCTATCGATCCTAACATCTTCAACCTCCTACACTTTGTGGTTAGTATGACACCCCTTGATTTATATGCATGCAATATGTGTTGTTTAATCCGATCAGCGATAACTAGCGACTTGATAGTTTATGTGAATAAGAATTAGTTAAGTTATGATCAATGAACTTGACCTACATATATGTCATGTTTTGACAACTTTTATATATGATAATTCAATTGAGAATCGGCCATGATGATTGAGTTGGTTAGTTGGGATGGTTAGGATATACAATGTTGATGTTTAGCATTTTATAATCAATGAACGGTTATTTTGATTAAGAGATTGCCATGTTATTAAATCTGAATAATATGATTTGGTGTGATGAATAATATGACTTGGTGTGATGAATAATATGATTTGGTGTGATGGTTATGTTGTTCGCGATCAATAGGGGAATTAAATGGATATTGGTATAACTAATAGATGATGGTTATGGGGAGGGAATAACTGAAAAAGAAACTATGTATTCAATCAACGTGCAACAGTTTGGCGGTCGCACCGGTGGCCCAACGTCACACCCTCAACTGGGCTTCACAAACTGAATTGGGCCGCACACTAACCACGAACCGGTTGCCGATCGCACAAGCCCAACTTCAGTCACACACACTCACGGAATGGGCCGCCTCACCGAGACCATCGCACACTAGGGCCGCACACCTACCAAGTGGGCTTCATTGTATAGGGTCGCACATGGGATGCTGGCCCACGAACACAAAACGGATCGCACACTTTGACTTTAGTTATACATTACACGATTTGGGATGAATGTTGCGAGTTTGGGCCATCCATGGTAGTGCCAAATTGCACATCTAAGTGAATACTAGTTGAGCTGATACATGTTAGTGTATGGTGGGCTTGAATATGTATCATTGTATGTGAATTTTATATGAACAGTATGTGGAATGTAAAACATGAGGCATGACTACGGTGTACAAATTGTTAGCATATGTGTAATAATGTGTGAACTACTCGGATACGAAACTAATTTGTCATTGGTCACCACATTAGGGATTGGTTGATTATCGTGGAACAAGAAATACATGAATTGATTATGTGTAAAATATCTGATTTATGTGCACGTGAACCTGATTGTGGTCGGTACCCATGATAGGACGTGTTTGATCAACTGTTAAACAAGTAACTAACCTTACCGAGCAAACCAAAGGTGAGTTCATTCCACCTGAGCATGCGTCCCGGTGGGTGGGACAGTCAAATGGGTAACCCTAAGAGGGATAAGTCTTTTGGATAAAACTGGAATGTTAGATAATACACTCCTTTCCTATCACTTTAACTCCCATCATATACCGAATAGTTACCTGAGAGGTAACGGGGTCTTAGTTGATAGCGCTATTAGGTTTGGCAACCTCACACCGTACCTGAGAAGATGGGTGTGAACTAATGACCGTAATCATGACCGATGCTTAGATAGGGGCATTGGGGACGGGCAAAACAATCTGATAGCCATCTTGTATGGTACTCGAGTTATTATCAACATTATTATCAATGAACTGACCTAAACAATTGGTAACTAACGTTTTCGTAAAACTATGAACTCACCAACGTTGTCTGACATACGTGTTGCATGCTCGCAAGTCGTTAGATTTCTTGGATATGGACTTGCTGTCTGGAATGGCTGGAGTGGTCATGGGTCGAACTGATTGGATATACATGACAGGCTTATTGATTTTAATACATTTGGCTTTGAAACATTTAAACAATGGTTTACTTATTGCTTCCGCTGAACTTGTTGGATTTGATTAAACTTATTGTTTGATACGTTTTTATTTATAATTGATCACTCCACTTGAAATCTGTTTATGAGTTCAATATGATTAGTGGCTAGATCCTGGTACGTCACACGCCTAGCGGGGGTTTTCGCATGTGGTAATTTGGGGGTGTCACACTCATCCTCAGGGTCCTGATCACCAAGAGCCCTCTTCAGCAACGCAACTCCATCAGGTTTTCGGGATAACTTCCCAACAGCCTTGACAATGGGAAATTCAAGAAATTCATATTCCTGCCTTTTCTCAGCATAACGAGCTGCACATTCAGTTTAATACAGGTTGAAATGACTCATCGCCTCCTTCGCTTCCGCAGCCGCCCTACCTTTGCCATAACCCTCCTTGCGACCATGATCATATGCAGCTTCACCAAGCTCAAACATATACTTGGCCAGCTGATTA
The DNA here is from genome assembly GCA_030545235.1 of Helianthus tuberosus. Lineage (NCBI taxonomy): Eukaryota > Viridiplantae > Streptophyta > Magnoliopsida > Asterales > Asteraceae > Helianthus > Helianthus tuberosus. The sequence goes on along the minus strand of CM060364.1, from coordinate 75,428,917 downwards.
GATTTCGCAATACGATCAGCATTCTGAGGAGAACAGAAGGAGATCAAAAAGTAACAAACAAAGCGGAACAAAAAAAAGAGAAACAAACAAGAGAAAAATATAACAAGGGAACGCCGCGTGCAAGTAACCACTTGCTATCTGCATTAGCCTCTTCAGCTATGATTTCAGAAGCCCGGCTCTCTGCAGATCTTTCGGCAATAGTTTACTCCAGCTTGGAAATTCATTGAAGATACTCGCTTTCCCTCTTCTGATGCGAAGCACGCTCTTGCTCCGCTTCATCACTCAACTTTGTTTTTTCACCCTTCAACTTTGTAATCTGATCGCGAGCAGCCTGCATCTCGCGGTTGGTCCGCTCACACGCAGCCTCCCACTCCTTTTGTTTGCTGACACTCAGCTGTTTCTCTTTGGTAAGCTTCTCTTCAGCATCTGAAACCCTCCATAACAAGCCTTTCCTCTCTGAATTAAACTGTTCCCGCTCTTTGACCAACCCCTTCTTGGCAGCTTCAAACTCCAAGGTGTCCTCCCCCATCACCTGCCACTCTCTCACAATCTCTTGGTAGGTAGCATAAAAATTAACACCGGCATGAATATGATCATCTAAGAGTTCCAGCCGGTGGCATTTTTTATGAAACATTCTTTCAGCAGGGGGAGAGACAAAGAGTAGAATTCCCGACAGTTGGCGATGTCGTTCATCCTAGAACCTTGCATCAAGCCCCAACGGGGCACATGTGGGAGATCGTCGCATGCAGGATTCTGGGTGCTCCAAGACCCACTCTGAACATGTGTAAACTCTAGGGCTCTTGCGAGTCCCAGACGCACCACCCTCCCTAGAACTCCATACACGTTTAGTGTAAATGGTGTGATGAGGAGTAGCTTCACTTGATTCCACCTCAGTATCAGCACCTCCACCACGATCCTCACCACCACCACCAGCAGCACCACCCTCTCCAACCTGCTCAACCTCCATATCATCCTCTTTCATTTTTCCGTCCGGATCAGCGCATGGAGGAGACAGATTAAAGGTTCTAGAAGGCGGAGAGGTAGGAGGTGTAATCTTGAAAACATCAACCTTACGAACGCCCTTACCTGGTTTAAGACCTGTTACAGGTCAGGCATAATAATCAAAAGCAAGAAGGAAATGTAAAGAACAAGACATATACAAACGGAAAAAATTATACCTCGGGAACCAGAAGCTGACTTATACATCTTCTCCAGAAGGTTACCAGTTTTTGCACTAAAAACACCCAGGTCAACCTCCGACTCTGAAGGTGCAATAGTAGTCTCTTTCTGAAGCTTGGATTTTTTCTCCGCAAGTGCAGCAGCAGCCTGCTCATCAAGTTCTTTCTTCTTGTCTTCCAAAGCTTTCTTCTTCTTCACTATTTCTGTCAGCGTGGCATCATCATCCGGATCACGGTCAGCACGCTTATCTCCTGCGTCTAAACCAGATAGCGTGTTAGATACAAAAACATAGTCCAGGAAAGAGGAGTTAGAAGGACGCTTACGAGGTGCCTTAGCCACTGGTTTCTCAACATTCTTGTCCTCAAACTTATCTCGCCTCTTCTTTTTTCGGGTTTCCAACTGCTCAGCAGTACCAACCTGAGGATCCTCAGCAAGAGCTTCAACATCAGCAGCTACGGGTTCACGAACAGTCCCTTGTGGTGGACCTGCACGTGTGGAATGATGGATTAGACCTTCATGTGGTTCATCAGACTCCTCACTCGAGAGGATGATAACCCCCCTCGAATAGGAGTAGAATCAACACCAATATCATCGTCAAGGTCGTCCCCACCGTCTTCACCTAAAATGGCGTTGGCATAATAGCAAGGCTTTCACTGGTAGGGTGCAAGAAGTGATCCCTTATCTGATCTAACCACACAGGCCTCCCTTCAGGTAATATTGCAACAACCATCGCACCACCGGCCTTAGGGTCAAGAACGTTCATCAAACTATATCCTGCTTTAAAATACAACAACATGAGGATATGCACGACAAAATTAGGGAAGAACATAAAACAAATCAGCAACAGTAATACCTTTCCCTTGGTAGCCATAGACCGGGAAACCCCTAGGGTTCTGAGGTGCCCATAACATGCTCATCCCGACCGCCACCAGCGCCCTTTCTTCAAGTTAAGCGATAGAAGTAACCTTTCGGGTCAACACCTTGTACCACTCTTGTTCAGCAAAATCTATCGACACATTCACACGAGGAACCCCTTCACTCTCCTCCCGGTAATGCATATCAATGGGAATGACCCCAGGGTGAACATAGAAAAACTTCTGTTTCCAGTCATGAAGACTCTTTGGTGGGTTACTGCTGCAAGGACTAACTCCACCGGTTCGGGAATTGAAAGAGTAGAAACCGCCAGTATAACTCACGAAGTAGAACACATTAAACTTCTCGAAAGTTGGTTCGATACGGTTGGCCCTGCATATGAACTCAAAATGAGTAATCCGAGGCAGCCCTAGAGCGTTTATCTGCGAAATGTGCAGTCCATAATTCGTCAACACTTCACCGGTGAACTTCGTCATAGGAAGACGAAAGTTACCATCCCGGAAGAAAGCTGCATATAACGCTATGTATCCCGGAGGAGCATCCAAGGCGGTGGAATTAGGGGTCGGAAACTGAGCACCCCACTCTGAATGGAAACCCATATCCCGAACAAGATTCTGGAACTCTTCCTCTTTCCAGTTGATTTCTGCCCGATCTGGACCAGGAGGATTCCTAGGTTTGTACTTCATCTTCTTAGTAAGATTGACACCGGTAGACATGATTATAGAAGACAGGAGAGGATAAAAAAGAAGAACTCAATGGAGGATGAGGAGAGAAAAAAGGAGTTTGAAATTCGAAAAATGAAGAAAATGTATGGAAAAAGTGGTAACCGTCGTGTATTTATACCCATCGCATTTAATGCGATGGGTAGTGGACCGTCAGGAAGGCAGAGAGACATCCAACAGGGGACTGACACGTCAGGAGAGAGAGTAACCGTCGCCTCGATTTTAGGGCGTGTGGCCGCCACGCGCCTGACAGGCGGTGAAAACGTGCCTGACAGTTCTGAAAAAGCAAATGTTAATGTCACACCCCGATTTCCACGTGTCACCGGTGGGCCCGGTGGGGGATTATCGTGACGTGGTTGGCAACATAATAGTCAAACAACACAATATTTAATATGCACAGCGGAAGCAATTTAAAAGATATAATACAACCGAATTTAATATTGTAATATCAATGTCACAATATTCGGAAGTTTATCCACAGATGGATCGGTAACAAAATGAAACAATAGTTCAACAGACTTCAGGCATCTTAAGCTTGCGAGACTTCTAATGATGCTAAGGAGAAATCCCAGCCAATTACGCATAGTACCTGCATTTAATCTTTTTGGGAAAATACGTCAGTTTACACTGTTAAATACAATCAACTAACTCATTTTGGAAAATGATTGAAAATTGGTTTGGATGCACGTGGCATAAACATTTTTATTTTAACTTGGGAGAATTATTTAATATATATAATCTTGTGAATGAATTACATGTTCCTTGTGCGTTCAGTAGCCCGGATCTTGTCCGGGTTAAAGATCAATAGACACACCACAATATTCTTTTATACACTGACGGGTGTACGCCTACACCCCACGCTTAAGTCGTAGCCATTTCGTAAAATGATGCCAAGGATATCCGGGACACGGTCATTAACCCCCCAAAGGATTTAAGTAACAAGACTGTTTAAACGAGTCGATCAAATTATTCAATTACCCACCCAACGGGGGAGGATTTGATGCCCGATCAAGCGGTATGCTATATACCGTAACCCAAGCCTGTATAGGGAAAATCAGTTAAAAGTATTTACCTGAGCAATGTATAAATCACAATAAGCAAAATGCACGTAGCTTTTACTGGTCCTCCTAATCTGAAACGAAGGTTTATAATAACCTATTAGAATCCTAGCGGGTCTTTAGTTAAGCTTAAGCTTTGACCGGTTAGTTTCAAAGATACGGTTCGTACACACGATTAAGCGAAGACCGGATAGAATGTGATTTAGACCTGACAAGTTCAGAGACTTGTTTAATATGGGAATTTCATACACATTCTGGATTTTGAGATAAAACCGATAAGGTTTGACCCGTTTAGGCTAGTTTATGTAAACTAGTTACATAAACCGAACCGAACGCGTAATAAGCGTAACGGGTAATAATGAGAGCCATTTATAGGTTTCCTAAGTTAATATGCTCCAAATATGTTTTGACATCACTAAGATATCATTTATTATGCCCGAAATGAATTTAATCACAAACTATGCCCCGTAGGGGTAGTTTGGTCATTTTAAAGGTTGTAAAAGAGTTTAAGTGTCAACCTGAGTTACAGGTCTAATGTAATCAGCAAATATACTCAATTTGCTAAGTTATATCAGTAGGTTAAAGTATATAAGTGAAATTTATCAATTATAACCAAACTATGCCTCGTTGGGGTATTTTTGGTAATTTCACATAAGCCGAAAAGCTCAAAACTAAAGTCTGAGTTTAACAACCTTTGCTTACTGTTAAAATATGATAATTTGCCTCAAATATCAGTAGGTATCAACCCTTGTATGTTTAAAATAGTTTTAGTACATACTATGCGTTAAAAACGCTTAAAAAGGCGATTAGAGGCCATTTCCGGGTTTGATACATAAATCTGATATTTTTATATTTCCAGAAGGCTTAAAATAATTTATTTATCATATGTGGTCAGTAGCAAAAGGTTTGGAGTCGTTTAGATATGTAAAACTCATTTTATAGCCCGTAAGGGCAAAACCGACAATTACCGGATTAAGCCTACGACTATAAGTTATGCTCAGCCTAAAATTAATTAAAAATCTTTAAAAATCTCAAAATAATATATTACATCAGTGGGTAAAGAGATTGATATCAAAAAGTATGTTTAAGTAGGCTATACGCTAAATACGCCGTTTAATTAACATAAAGCTTTAATTTTACGCTAACGAGCATAACTCTTAACCTACACCTCAAACTGATGTCAATTTTTGTATGCAAGTTTAAATATCAGTAAGTAAGGTTTCTACTCTTTTACATTTCCAAAAATCACGTTTTAAAGTGAAAAGGGCATAATGGTCAACATATGAGCAATTAACGGAATCATGCATATTAATTGGATAACTAATGATCCGAGGTGTATAATCATAGAGGGTTATACTATCATGTAACCTGGTCCAAATAAGGCTCTAAGGCATTTCTAAAACATACCATAACGGGTCAGAACTGAAAGTCAAAGTACAAGTCAAACTATGCGACTTTCGGTTCCGAACCGGGTTTAAACAGGAAATTGTCGGGTTGAACATGTTTAGACATGTCCTTACACTTATTACCAAGTTATATTAATGATCAAACAGGTTGTATGTGTTCTACATTGCTAATCATGCATAAATTGCATTTTAAACATTCTGTTGACTTTTTATTAGTAAGTTTGACCCGACATTTGACCTAGTTAGAGTGCGAATCAGGGGGAACCCTTTTAAGGTTTTATTACCCACATAATTACCTACTTAAAGGTACTTTTTATTTGACTAATCACTGGACCATTAGTGATTAATCTTAAAGTCAACGTTAATTACGACGGTTTGACTTTTAAGCTAAAACTAAGCTAAAACTTAATTAAGAAAGGTTAAGCCAACTTACAAAGGTCCTATGCACGAAATGTGAACACTGGAGAGCAGACTTGAGCTCCAGAAATGATCAGATAGCTTGAAGAAGATGTGAAGAACAATGGTTGCATATCATGCCTTTATATAGTGTTTAATCCACCACAAATCCTTGACACATGTGTCTACAACCCACTACAACTGATCAACACATGTTCCTAGTGCTTAGGGGGTGTCTAGGGTTCAAGAGGAATGTGGAAAATCGATTGGAATCGAGCAGATTGCACTCAGCAGGCAAAAACCCAAGAATTTCGGAACTGGGCATTCCCCCGCGTGTCACGACGGTTTCCCCCGTGGGCTTCACGTGTCGCGAAGGTTTCTCCCCCGAGCTTCGCGTGTCGCGACGCCATGTCTGCACAAATCTGAATTTTTGATTTTTGCGATTTGATCCTTGGCTCTTCAAAATTCGATTAGGCACTTGTTTCTTGCATTGTAAACCCTCATAATTGATCTATAAAGGCTTTAAAACATATACCCACTTTGCTAAGCCCCTGGTTAACTTTATTGTTACCCGAAAAGTCCTAACTTTCAACGTTTACGCTTTAACTCTTCGCACACGAATTTGATCATAACTTTCTCATACGACAACGAAACTTTATGAAATTTATATCGTGCCTTCTAGTGATCAAAATTTACAGTTACAAAGCTTCGGGTTTGTCAAAAGGTCACTCAGAGGTATAACTTAAACATGTTGACACTTTTAGCCCCTGTGGTTTGTAATCTTTCACTTTTTGCTTCGTATGATCCATGATTTATTCGTTTGAAGGTATGAGCATCTTGTAGGGTTAATATACAATATATTTACTCACTGTTGACACTTAGAATACGTATATTCACATACTTTCCATGTTTGTCAACTTTAGTCCTTTCATAATATTCTTTCACACGTTTAAACATATGACACGTGTCTACACATTATAGGACGTGAATTTTCGAGGTGTTACATCCTCACCCCCTTAAAATAAATCTCGACCCGAGATTTACTGAAATAAATAAGGGTACTTTTCTTTCATCGTGGATTCAACTTCCCACGTGTACTCGAGACCTCTACGGGCATCCCATTTGACCTTTACAATAGTCACATGCTTCCTTCGAAGCTTCTTGACCTGTCGATCTTCAATCGTCAAAGGTTTTTCCATAAATTTTAAGCTCTCATCTATATGCACATCTGTATGTGGTATAACCAGTGATTCATCAGCGAAGCACTTCTTCAGATTGCAGATGTGGAACACATTGTGAATTCCACTGAGCTCTTCTGGTAAGTTTAACTTATAGGCAACTGACCCGACACGTTCGATAACCTCGAAAGGTCCTATGTATCTCGGGCTTAGCTTGCCTTTCTTACCAAATCGCATCACCCCCTTCCAGGGTGACACTTTAAGTAGGACTTTGTCACCTACTTCGAAGTTAAAAGCTTTACGCTTTGGATCAGCATAGCTCTTCTGCCTATCTCGGGCAGCTTTGAGACGGTCACGAATCTGGACAATCTTGTCCGTCGTTTCAAAGACTATCTATGGTCCTGATAATTGGACATCTCCAACTTCCGCCCAACAAACGGGCGATCTACACTTTCTACCGTATAATGCCTCAAAAGGCGCAGCCTTAATGCTGGTATGGTAGCTATTGTTGTAGGAGAATTCGATTAACGGTAGGTTCTTATCCCATCTACCACCCAAATCGATCGCACATGCACGTAGCATGTCTTCCAACGTTTGAATAGTATGCTCACTCTGACCGTCAGTCTGAGGATGATAAGCCGTACTAAAATTCAAACGTGTGCCCAAAGATTGTTGGAAACTCTTCCAAAAATGTGACGTGTATCTAGTATCTCTGTCAGAGATAATAGACACAGGTATGCCATGTAAGGCTACAATTTTATCAACGTATAACTGGGCTAACATGTCGGAGCAATAAGTCTCCTTGATGGGTAAGAAATGTGCTGACTTAGTCAGTCTATCAACTATAACCCATATTGTATCATTTCCTTTCCTTGTCTTGGGTAACTTGGTAATAAAATCCATAGTTACCATTTCCCACTTCCAAGTAGGAAGTTCAGGCTGTTGTAGCAAACCTGACGGTTTTTTATGCTCGGCTTTGACTTGCGCACATGTCAAGCATTTAGCTACATGAGTGGCTACAGACTTCTTCAAGCCTATCCACCAATAATTTGCCTTCAGATCCTGGTACATCTTATCAGCTCCAGGATGAACGGAGTATTTGGAACTGTGGGCTTCCTGGAGGATAACATCACGAAGTCCCCCATAAATTGGAACCCATATTCGTCCATTCGGTCTTAAAATTCCGTCCTTGCTAAGAGTTAACTGCTCCTCAGTTACTCCTAACTTTTCATTAGGATAGTTAGCTTCCAACACAGCTTCCTTCTGTGCAGCTAACAACCTTCCAATCAAATTATTCTTTATCTCCATGCGCTTAGCATTGATTCGGATGGGTTTCATCCTTTCCTTTCGACTCAAGGCATCAGCGACTACATTCGCCTTGCCGGGATGGTACTTGATTTCACAATCATAGTCATTCAAGGTCTCCATCCAACGGCGTTGCCTCATGTTTAACTCTTTCTGATTAAACAGGTGCTGGAGGCTCTTGTGATCAGAATAGATCACACACTTGATTCCATAAAGATAATGCCTCCACAGTTTTAGTGCGAATACAACGGCACCCAACTCCAAGTCGTGGGTGGTGTAATTCTTTTCATGCACCTTTAACTGTCGTGATGCGTAGGCAATAACCTTGCCTTTCTGCATAAGCACGCACCCCATGCCAGTGTGTGATGCATCGCAGTAAACCACAAAATCTTCTATCCCATCTGGCAATGTCAGTACTGGGGCGTTGCTCAACTTTTGCTTCAGAATATCAAAGGATTCTTGCTGTTTAGGGCCCCAAACAAACTTAACCTTTTTCTTAGTTAAGGAGGTTAGGGGTGCAGCAATCCTTGAAAAATTTTCAATGAAACGCCTATAATATCCTGCCAATCCCAGGAAGCTACGAATCTCCGTAGGCGTCTTTGGCTCTTGCCAATTCATAATGGCTTCAACTTTAGCGGGATCCACCTGGATACCACGCTCACTGACCACATGTCCAAGGAATTGGACTTCTCGTAGCCAAAATTCACACTTAGAGAATTTGGCATAGAGTTTCTCGTGATGTAAAAGTTTGAGAATACATCGAAGATGTTTCTCGTGATCAGCTTGGCTCTTAGAGTAAATGAGAATGTCGTCAATGAAGACGATGACGAATTTATCTAAGTACGGCTTGCAAACGCGATTCATGAGATCCATGAACGCAGCCGGTGCATTAGTGAGCCCAAAAGGCATCACTAGGAACTCGTAATGACCATAACGAGTCCTAAATGCAGTTTTATGCACGTCTTCATCTCTAACCTTCAGTTTATGGTAGCCTGACCTCAAATCAATCTTCGAGAAATAACTGGCCCCTTGTAACTGATCGAACAAATCGTCGATCCTGGGCAAAGGATATCTATTCTTTATCGTGACCTTATTAAGCTCACGATAGTCGATGCACAGACGCATCGATCCGTCCTTCTTCTTGACAAACAGGACTGGCGCTCCCCAAGGAGACGAACTAGGTTTAATGAAACCCTTGGCTAGCAATTCGTCTAGCTGTGTCCTCAATTCTTTCATCTCCGTGGGCGCCAACCTATAAGGTGCTCTAGCAACTGGTGCTGCTCCGGGGATGATATCAATCCTGAATTCCACTTGCCTATCTGGTGGTAAACCAGGTAGTTCTTTCGGAAAAACTTCTGGGAATTCAGAGATGACAGGGATATCTTCTATCTTCGGTTTGGGCTCATCAATAATTACTTGTGCCATGTAGATGACACAACCCCTCTTTAAACATTTTGAAGCCTTGAGCATAGTCACTTGCTCAGGCAGCCCATACTGGGTATCTCCCCGAATGGTAAGTGATTCACCAGATGGAGTCTTTATCACTACCTGCTTCTTGTTGCAGACAATTTGGGCCTGGTTGTGAGATAACCAGTCCATACCCAGAACTATGTCAAAACCGGCCAACTTAAATGGAAGTAGAGACAGAGGAAAAGAATGGTTCTTAATGGATATAACACATCCATCTAACACAGTTGAGACGGTTTCTATGGTACCATCTGCTAACTCTACCTCATAGTTTACGCTTAAGGTTTTGACAGGTAAATTCAACAATTTACAAAACTTGTTATCTACGAAAGACTTATCTGCGCCTGAATCAAAAAGTACTCTTGCAAAGACATCATTTACAAGGAAAGTACCTGTTATGACATTATCGTCTTGCACAACCTCTTTCGCGTCCATTCTGAAGACTCTCGCATTAGTCTTCTTGGCCTCTTCAGGCTTCTTGTTGTATTTAGGGCAGTGGGTTTTAATGTGGCCCTTTTCATTGCAACGGTAGCACGTTGCGTCTTTCATCTTCTTGCAATCCAAGGTTTTGTGATCCGTGGACTTGCATATACCACAAGCATAGGTTTTTGACTGAGTCTGAGAGTTCGACTCGAGTCTGCACTTTCCAAAGTGCTGCTTTTTGCAAATTTTGCATTTGGGCTTCTCACCAGAATTATGCCCATCTTTCCTTGACTCCGATCCTTTCTTGTTGTCACTGTTCCCACGGTGTTTCTTGTTCGATCTTCGTGAACCATCATCTTCACGTTTTCTCTTCTCAGCCTCCTTATTCCTCAGCGATCTCTGCCTGACCGCATCCAAGGTGAGGTATAAGCAAATGTCAGCTACGGATCTAAACGTAGCTGGCCGAGAAGCCTTCACGCTTACCTTGATTTCCGGGGCTAAACCACCGATAAAACGAGCTATTCTTTTTGGCTCCGGGGTTACCAGATAAGGAACCAACTGGGACATCGTGTTGAAGCTCGTTAGGTAAGCTTGACAGTCAAGGTTTGTCATCACCAATGATAGAAAATCAGACTCTATCTTCTCCACCTCATGTTGAGGGCAGTAATTTTCCCTGATAAGGGCAACAAATTGATCCCAAGACATGTTGTACAGTGGGATTTTCCCGGTGACTTGAATCAGAGATCTCCACCATGCTAAAGCTTCACCCTTAAAAGACTGCGACACAAAATTGACCACGTCTCTCTCAGCGCATCCGCTGATGTCTACAACCGTATCCATCTCATCCAGCCATGTCATACAGTCAATGGCTCCTTTCTCCCCAGTGAAATCCCGGGGTTTGCAGGAAACGAAATATTTATACGAGCAACCCTTATCACGGGGTCCCTGGTTTAGTATAACCTGCTGAGATGGAGCACTGTGGTTTGAGGAGCGTCGATCATCATCTTTCTTCGAGTCGTCCTTCTTGGACGGTGGCTTTGAAGGCTGCGTAGATAGGGTCCTACTACGAGTCCCACTATACTCTTCGTACTGCCTTTCCAAGGCTTGTGTAACTGCGCCGTCTATTATTGCTTTCAATTCAGCACCCGTTAAATTAATTCGGGCGTTCTCGTTATTCTCCACTGGATGACTATTACCCTCGTCCGTGTTAGCCATTTTAATTGAACTGTTGCAGAAAACAAGGACAATAGTTTATTTGGGAGTTTATTATGGAATTGCCCCTTAGGGAAATTCATTAACCATGGTAAACAAAGACCATATTTGGTTAATTTATTAATCATATTTTTTAGGATTTCTTTAATAATTTATCCTAATTATAAAACAATAACAGTTTTATTTGTGGCACAAAAGGCCTAGTCACATGGACAATTTAATTTACAAGTTATGATTTCAGAGAATCAAAACTTGAAGGTATACTGGCACAATAGGCCTAGTCACAAGGACAATTATAAATTATAAGCTATGATTGCAGAGAATCAAAGCATGAAGGTATACTTGGCACAATAGGCCTAGTCACAAGGACATTTATAAATTATAAGCTATGATTGCAGAGAATCAAGGCATGAAGGTTTGAACCTAGTTCATTACCTTTATCTGACAGGGAGTCATAGCTACCACTGTCTTTTGGCTCATATAGAAATTAGCAGGGCCCGTAGGCACGTATTACCACGTATGGTAATAGTATGATCATCTTAATTGATGATTTACCCCATGATTCAGAGATCATTTAATTGGGTTTGGAAAAATAAAATAACGTGTGTGATTTCAAATGAATTACATCTGCCAGGAGTGTTAACATGTTTTCAGATGTTAACAGGGATTTGAATCTTTTTAACAGGTCTTACCATCTTGGCCCGGCCTTATAATGACCCGAAGGCTAGGTTTCACACTTTAAGATTCTTATTTAAAAATTTACATAGGCAGATATTTTTAAAGGGAATGTTTTTAATTTATTTATTTCACATATAATTTATCTATGCACTTAATGGCAACATGAAATTTATAAAACAAACATTCCATTAATTTATTACAATATTACACGCTGCCCTAAACGGGTCTTTTCAAATAACAAATTTACCCACGCAGGGGTTTGCACAAGGAATTACCCACGTAGGGGCTTAATAACACACATACCCACGCATGGGCTTAATAACATAATAGTCCACGCAGGGACTTACACAAATAACATAACAGTCCATGCAGGGACCTAAACAATAACATACCCTCGTAGGGGTTTGCAGAAAGATAGACCCACGCAGGGGCCAAAATAAACAACATACGTACCCACGCAGGGGCTTACAACGATTGGAAGGACTCAGTGGTCCTTCTTGCTTTTTCCTTTGATCAAGCTTGCCAATCCTTGGAAGAAGCTCTGTCTCTCCCTACGGTCACGGTGGAAGCCTCGCTCTACTTCATCCAACCTTTGTAGGATTTCCTCCCTTTCTGGGGGAGAAAACCGTGGCGGCTGCGATTGTGTCCGGATAATAGGTCTAGGAGGTATCTGGTATCCCTGAGTCGGGTAACCTACTCCCCATAGAGCTCCGTATGGTCCCTCCGGGTGAAGAGCGTTATAATTAGCCGCTACCATGTAAGGGTCGGCCTCTGCGTAACCGTAGTTGTGGTGAACCGGCGGTTCAAACGGGTTGTATGCCATAGAACCCGTATATGCTGGTATTGGGTTATCAAAACCCATCGGTGGCGGCTGTGGTACAGCTGGGTTAGAGGGTCCACCCATTTGTGGGTCCTCCTGATGTGGCGGATAGTGGCTGCCACTGGATTGACGTGGGGAACTGAAATGGAAATCCCCTGCTCGTGACGACATGCGCGCACCGGTTCTCCTTCGCCTCGGCGGTTGCGGGGGTGCCGGCTGCACTGGCGGCGGTGGAGGCGGTGGCGTGACTGCCACGAATTTGGAATCCTCAGAGGGATCCTGTTGTTGCTGCTGCTGCTGCTGAGGCGACGAATGGTGAGGAGGTGTATAGTACCATTCGTGCCTGGTGAACATAGCTTGGAAGCTATCCGGACCAACATAGGGTGATCCGTGGAACGAAGATCCATCCGAAATCCCGATCGGATGGTTGGGTGTACCACTGGCGGGTTCGACGGGATCCGTGTCCTCGTCCATATCCTCCGCGTTGTCTCCCGAGAAGTGGTCCTCCGGACCCAATGGGTTGAAACCCACTGGTTCTTGTATATAATTGGCCGAGTTAAACCGGCCCCGAAACACTGGTGTAGGGTCACCAAAAGAGTTGTGCGATAGAGATCGCTGCAATGGTATATATGAAGGTTGAGGGTTGTTGGGCTCATTTTCCGAGTATGGCCCATATGAGTTATGCACTGGGGGTGTTGAGCTGTGTGAGACCGACCGTCTGGCTGGTTCAAACAAGTTCCTCCTGTTTTGCCGAGGGTTGTCATTGGGGGCGGTAATCGGCCCCTTGCCTCGTCCTCTCCTTCAGAAAGAATCTTGGCGGCATTTTCAAATCCCATCATTATAATATGAGATAACAACAAAATATATAAATAAAGTAAAGGACAAAACAAAACCAAGTGGAATTTGTCCTATGTTATATGTCTAGACTCGAAAGTTTAGAAATGTGCATTTGTGTTATTGAGATTAAACACAAGAAGGCTAGTGTTTAATTCACTCAATGTTGGCCCTGATACCAACCTGTCACACCCCGATTTCCACGTGTCACCGGTGGGCCCGGTGGGGGATTATCGTGACGTGGTTGGCAACATAATAGTCAAACAACACAATATTTAATATGCACAGCGGAAGCAATTTAAAAGATATAATACAACCGAATTTAATATTGTAATATCAATGTCACAATATTCGGAAGTTTATCCACAGATGGATCGGTAACAAAATGAAACAATAGTTCAACAGACTTCAGGCATCTTAAGCTTGCGAGACTTCTAATGATGCTAAGGAGAAATCCCAGCCAATTACGCATAGTACCTGCATTTAATCTTTTTGGGAAAATACGTCAGTTTACACTGGTAAATACAATCAACTGACTCATTTTGGAAAATGATTGAAAATTGGTTTGGATGCACGTGGCATAAACATTTTTATTTTAACTTGGGAGAATTATTTAATATATATAATCTTGTGAACGAATTACATGTTCCTTGTGCGTTCAGTAGCCCGGATCTTGTCCGGGTTAAAGATCAATAGACACACCACAATATTCTTTTATACACTGACGGGTGTACGCACACCCCGCGCTTAAGTCGTGGCCATTTCGTAAAATGATGCCAAGGATATCCGGGACACGGTCATTAACCCCCCAAAGGCTTTAAGTAACAAGACTGTTTAAACGAGCCGATCAAATTATTCAATTACCCACCCAACGGTGGAGAATTTGATGCCCGATCAAGCGGTATGCTATATACCGTAACCCAAGCCCGTATAGGGAAAATAAGTTAAAAGTATTTACCTGAGCAATGTATAAATCACAATAAGCAAAATGCACGTAGCTTTTACTGGTCCTCCTAATCTGGAACGAAGGTTTATAATAACCTATTAGAATCCTAACGGGTCTTTAGTTAAGCTTAAGCTTTGACCGATTAGTTTCAAAGATACGGTTCGTACGCACGATTAAGCGAAGACCGGATAGAATGTGATTTAGACCCGACAAGTTCAGAGACTTGTTTAATATGGGAATTTCATACACATTCTGGATTTTGAGATAAAACCGATAAGGTTTGACCCGTTTACGCTAGTTTATGTAAACTAGTTACATAAACCGAACCGAACGCGTAATAAGCGTAACGGGTAATAATGAGAGCCATTTACAGGTTTCCTAAGTTAATATGCTCCAAATATGTTGTGACATCAGTAAGATATCATTTATTATGCCCGAAATGAATTTAATCACAAACTATGCCCCGTAGGGGTAGTTTGGTCATTTTAAAGGTTGTAAAAGAGTTTAAGTGTCAACCTGAGTTACAGGTCTGATGTAATCATAAAATATACTCAATTTTCTAAGTTATATCAATAGGTTAAAGTATATAAGTGAAATTTATCAACTATAACCAAACTATGCCCCGTAGGGGTATTTTGGTAATTTCACATAAGCCGAAAAGCTCAAAACTAAAGTCTGAGTTTAACAACCTTTGCTTACTGTTAAAATATGATAATTTGCCTCAAATATCAGTAGGTATCAACCCTTGTATGTTTAAAATAGTTTTAGTACATACTATGCGTTAAAAACGCTTAAAAAGGCGATTAGAGGCCATTTCCGGGTTTGATACATAAATCTGATATTTTTATATTTCTAGAAGGCTTAAAATAATTTATTTATCATATGTGGTCAGTAGCAAAAGGTTTGGAGTCGTTTAGATATGTAAAACTCATTTTATAGCCCGTAAGGGCAAAACCGACAATTACCGGATTAAGCCTACGACTATAAGTTATGCTCAGCCTAAAATTAATTAAAAATATTTAAAAATCTCAAAATAATATATTACATCAGTGGGTAAAGAGATTGATATCAAAAAGTATGTTTAAGTAGGCTATACGCTAAATACGCCGTTTAATTAACATAAAGCTTTAATTTTACGCTAACGAGCATAACTCTTAACCTACACCTCAAACTGATGTCAAATTTTGTATGCAAGTTTAAATATCAGTAAGTAAGGTTTCTACTCTTTTACATTTCCAAAAATCACGTTTTAAAGTGAAAAGGGCATAATGGTCAACATATGAGCAATTAACGGAATCATGCATATTAATTGGATAACTAATGATCCGTGGTGTATAATCACAGAGGGTTATACTAGCATGTAACCTGGTCCAAATAAGGCTCTAAGGCATTTCTAAAACATACCATAACGGGTCAGAACTGAAAGTCAAAGTATAAGTCATACTATGCGACTTTCGGTTCCGAACCGGGTTTAAACAGGAAATTGTCGGGTTGAACATGTTTAGACATGTCCTTACACTTATTACCAAGTTATATTAATGATCAAACAGGTTGTATGTGTTCTACATTGCTAATCATGCATAAATTGCATTTTAAACATTCTGTTGACTTTTTATTAGTAAGTTTGACCCGACATTTGACCTAGTTAGAGTGGGAATCAGGGGGAACCCTTTTAAGGTTTTATTACCCACATAATTACCTACTTAAAGGTACTTTTGATTCGACTAATCACTGGACCATTAGTGATTAATCTTAAAGTCAACCGTTAATTACGACGGTTTGACTTTTAAGCTAAAACTAAGCTAAAACTTAATTAAGAAAGGTTAAGCCAACTTACAAAGGTCCTATGCACGAAATGTGAACACTTGAGAGCAGACTTGAGCTCCAGAAATGATCAGATAGCTTGAAGAAGATGTGAAGAACAATGGTTGCATATCATGCCTTTATATAGTGTTTAATCCACCACAAATCCTTGACACTTGTGTCTACAACCCACCACAACTGATCAACACATGTTCCTAGTGCTTAGGGGGTGTCTAGGGGTCAAGAGGAATGTGGAAAATCGATTGGAATCGAGCAGATTGCACTCAGCAGGCAAAAACCCAAGAATTTCGGAACTGGGCATTCCCCCGCGTGTCGCGACGGTTTCCCCCGTGGGCTTCGTGTGTCGCGACGCCCCCCGCGTGTTGCGAAGGTTTCTCCCCCGGGCTTCGCGTGTCGCGACGCCATGTCTGCACAAATCTGAATTTTTTATTTTTGCGATTTGATCCTTGGCTCTTCAAAATTCGATTAGGCACTTGTTTCTTGCATTGTAAACCCTCATAATTGATCTATAAAGGCTTTAAAACATATACCCACTTTTCTAAGCCCCTGGTTAACTTTATTGTTACCCGAAAAGTCCTAACTTTCAACGTTTACGCTTTAACTCTTCGCACACGAATTTGATCATAACTTTCTCATACGACAACGAAACTTTATGAAATTTATATCGTGCCTTCTAGTGATCAAAATTTACAGTTACAAAGCTTCGGGTTTGTCAAAAGGTCACTCAGAGGTATAACTTAAACATGTTGACACTTTTAGCCCCTGTGGTTTGTAATCTTTCACTTTTTGCTTCGTATGATCCATGATTTATTCGTTTGAAGGTATGAGCATCTTGTAGGGTTAATATACAATATATTTACTCACTGTTGACACTTAGAATACGTATATTCACATACTTTCCATGTTTGTCAACTTTTGTCCTTTCATAATATTCTTTCACACGTTTAAACATATGACACGTGTCTACACATTATAGGACGTGAATTTTCGAGGTGTTACAGTTAATCTCCGAAATGACAGCCACCTCAGACGGAACGTCAGTCATGTCAGTTGTCCTTATCCCAATAAAGAAACTTCCCTCAGAAGAAACCGCCAAAAAGTGAAGTTACCATCACGCGCCATACGCCGTTTTGGCTCAGCTTTCTGCCATCATGTGCCGTGCGCCGTTTTGGCTCAACTTCGCAAGCCTGTCATCATGCGCCGTGCGCCGTTTTGACTCAACTTTGCAAGTCTGCCATCATACGCCGTGCGCCGTTTTGGCTCAACTTTGCAAGGCTTCCATCATGCGCGGTGCACCGTTTTGGCTCAACTTTGCAATGCTACCATCATGCGCCATGCGCCGTTTTGGCTAAACTTTGCAAGGCTACCATCATGCGTCGTGCGCCGTTTTGGCTCAACTTTTCGAGGCTACCATCATACGCCTTGCAAAGAAAAACAACAAAGACGACTACCCTTATAAGTCCAGAATCCCTCCTAGACGATCAACTCAACTAGAAGGCACACTGGACTGGATGCCATGTAGACCTGCGACGCAACCTGAGGCAGACCGACAGCTGCAGTACTAATTCTCATACATGGACATATAACGGCGCGCCACGTGTACCACTATCCTGACCATTGCAGAGGAGACCAAGAGGATATTCTCCTTGGTCGGACAGCTGGCGCCCGGTAGCAGCTGGCAAGGTCTCTCCTCCCTCCTTCACCCTCCGGCTATAAATATAGGACCCTTCATCATTCAGGTTAGACATTCTGCTCCTTTTACATTTCACCTATAACACACACTATTTCCCCTCAGAACAGTACTTATTCTCACGCCGGAGCCTGGTTAAGAGGGAAACCCCATATTCCCCTCTTAACGAGCTAACGGTGTTGCTATTTTGCAGGATCACTGTCTTTAGCGATCAAGGAAGGAGATTGAACCCACATAAGAGACGACCCAGCTAGTTAACCTCGGTGTTAACCAGTGTTTCATCAAATTGTCATGACATATCACTGCTAATATATAACTTTTATATACTTTTAAAGTACTAAGAAACAATTATTGATATTATATCAATATTAACGTTGTTTTTTCATCAACCAAAAAAAGGAAATGAAAATATGATTAACCTTTTTGACAAGGCACAATAGTTACACCCAAAGTAAACCACAAACGACTCACGAAAATTACTTTATACCAAACACTTGATCTAAGCAAACAATGCATGCATGGCACACAAACATAACATCCACTAAACGCTCCTAACCTAAAGCATACAAACATAACATCCACTAAAATGCCTCAAATATTATACAAACCTTTCTTGCTCACCACATGAAAATGCAAAGGGGTGTTCTAAAAAACTCTAACTACCTGAAATTTGTGCTAAAAATCAAGAGAGCATAAAAAGAAACACATTTCAAAACATATTAAACATCACCAATATATCAATGTATATAAAAATTATACAAACATGCAAAATCCAACTTTTAAGTTAAAAACGCAGAAAAGGTATCGTCCATCCCAAAAGATATTAATCACTAAGGGTATAAGGAGCGTTTAGACACTTGAGAGTGACAAACTAAAAAATCAACCAATGAGAGTGTGTCATGTCAAAGTGGTAAACTATGCTCAAAAGTGTTGGCAATGTTTAGACACTTGGTGAAGTGATAAACTATTTTTTTTAAAAGGAAAAAAAGTGTGATTGGTTTAGATTGGAATGGACCCCACCCCACACTACCATCTCTCTCCCATACCCTCCCTTCACCACTTCGGCAAGCCTACACCGATTTGGCAAACTTTTGAGTGGCAAACTATGTTGGCGGCGGTGTTACCAATTGGCAAACTAAGTTTGCCACACTTTGCCGCACCCCACTCCGTATACCCTAACAAATTTTGATCTAACGCAATGGTAATTACCTTTCAAGATATTATCATGTGTTTAAATAGTTACAATTTAAAATACACTCATAATGTTTTGAAATTGTTTAAGATAAACTCACCTTAAACTGAGCGTTTAATCACAATAACAACTCTACTCGTATCAAATCTCGTGCACAAATGAACATATGACAATGAGTCATTGTTTATGACTTAACAAGGTTCTTATATTAAATATAACATGCAAGGCATGATCTAAACCCACAAGTTTGATTATCTGTCGTTCCCGTTGGCAATGAGTCATTGTCACGTGTATCTGACGTTTCTGTTGGCGTCAGATAGGCATGAGAGGTGCGCGATGTTGCGCACCATGGAGATAGAGGGCATGTCGGGATTAATTGTGAGCTTTTAGAGACCGTGGACGAGACCGCGAGGGCGAGGGAGATAGTTGGGTTGGATACTCCGTTTGCGCGTTTGTTCCAGACTGCGTTGGAGGACTTGTATCGTGAGATTACTGTCAAGTTTATTTCGTCATTTATATACGCGCTGCATCCGGACGATTATGTGGAGGAACCGGACCATGACGTGCATGAGATTACTTTTCGTCTAGCCGGGCAGGAGCTTGGGATGAGACAGCGGGACTTTGTCGCCCATTCAGGTTTATACACACAGGCCGAGCTTGATACAAATGTTTATGCGCAGGGGGTTAGAGCATTAGACAGGCAGACCCTTATTAGTTTTTGGATGGCTTTTGCGAGGATTCCCTTTAGGAAATCCTCGCAAAAGGCCACCGCCATCAGAGACCCCCTGTACAGATACCTTCACCGCATCATTGGGTTATCGATCGTGTCCCGGTATCACAGCCGGGACAGGGTCAATATGGGTGACCTTTTCTTTCTTTACAGCCTGTTGTCGCCCCATCCGTGCGCCCTCGCTGCATGCCTGGTGGAGTACTTTGTTGCCGCTTATCATAGGTAGGAGCGCGGTATGCTCTACGGCGGGTCCTATGTTATCGTGATCGCACGCTCTTTAGTGATCGTGCTCGAGAGTGACCCGCTGCCGCTGCTGTCCCCAGCCATTCCTTCGACTAGATTAGGCCGAGCGTCAGTATCTAGCATGCGTTTGACGCATCAATTTGACGGGATTGGCTTGCGCTTTAGGACGCGCGATTACTAGGTTTGGGAGCCCGAGGTGTTGCCGAAGGTGATCCCAGTAGTTATTGAGATTAGAGACGGAGTACTAGCGCCTCCGGCTGTTCAGGCTGCGGCTCAGCAGACTCAACGTGAGGCTCTGGGTCTGGATCAGCCTGAGGATCAGGCTCAGCCTCCGCCTCCTCCGCATTCGCCTCCGGCTGATCACGTCGTTGACGACGAGATCCCACCACCGCCGCCGCCGCACCTCCGCACCCGACGTAGTACGTGCAACACGTCTTTGTAGACCTGGCTCCTGCTGCGCAGGCGGTGGCTCGGGATTTCGATTGATGCCTCCGACGTTCTGAACGATACCAGATGTGGATTATAGAGACGCTGATGGAGCTCCAGGCTCACGCGGGATTGCTGCCCTATCCACTGCCACCGTCCCCACCGCCAGAGGATCAGTAGCTTTAGTTTTTATTTTGTATTAGAGATTCAGTTGTACTTTTGTTTTGTATGTACAAACTGATTTTATATATATTTATGCAGTTGATCTTTTATTTACACGATATTTGTTTCGATTGTTTGCGTTTATTTCATACGTCTCTTTCGCAACTTATTGTACGTTGTTTTAATTAAACATGTTCGTGTAATTTAACAAAATAAAATCGGTTAACATTTATAAAAACAATGGCATAATGAAACGTATCTCAAAAACAATTGTTATA
This sequence comes from Helianthus tuberosus, assembly GCA_030545235.1. Lineage (NCBI taxonomy): Eukaryota > Viridiplantae > Streptophyta > Magnoliopsida > Asterales > Asteraceae > Helianthus > Helianthus tuberosus. Next base: position 75,407,875 of record CM060364.1, on the reverse strand, counting down.
AATCAACTATAACCAGTACACTCACGTTAAACGACCGTTATAAATCAACTTTAAATTATATATTTTTTTATAAAAATAAAACAAAAATCTACAACTTTTTAACAAAAAAACACAATCAAATGCAACCAAACAACAAACCAACACCCCACTTTTTCTCCAAAACCTCACTTTTTCCACCCAATAACAAACACTCACACCTAAGCGCGACGCTTTGGCCAAAGCGCAGCGCTAAGGTACCAGGCAAGGTCTGACAGGTTCAATCCTTGTCTGTTGACTTTACACCAAAGCGCAGCGTTTCAGTGTGTGTGAATAGTCAAAGGGAATGTGTGAATAGCCTGAGCCAAAACATTTTATGGGGATTACGCTTAAGAACAGTTATTATTATTATTATTATAATCATAGGTATCAAGTGTTGATCGGAGCCCAAATTCACCCCACATAAGTCATAAACAAATAAACTAGTATTTTTAATATAGCTTATTAAGTTATTATTATAGGAGTATGATGAAATACAAACCACATTTCTTATACTCTAAAAATATTTAAAAGTGTTATGTGCCATCCAACCAATTATATAGAAATGGTAAATAATAACCCAAATAATATCGAGAGTAAATTATTGTTATGGCCCATGTGGTTTAGCCAGTTTAACCATTTCAACCTAAAAAGGAATCATTTAACAAATCAGACCCTGATGTTGCATTTTATGATGGTTTTGGCCCCTGACACTAACTTTGTTATTTTTTTGCAGTTAAGTATAAGGGTAATTAGGTCATTATATACCTTAAGGATTATTTTTTATAATTAAAAAGTTCTTCTAATATTTAAGAGATTATTAATGCAATTACTCAAGTTTTTATTATTTCGTTATTTTCACGATAATTATTTAACAAAATACGTTTTAAATATACAAATAAATATGTATTTTCATTAACCATTTATTTTTATAAAAGTCGTTTTAAAAAATAATTTGTTATTTTACATTTTGTTTAAATCCTCTATCGTTTTTAAAATTGTTTCTTTTTAAACCATTTGTTTTTTAAAATCGTTCGTTTTAAAGTCTTTTGTCTTTTAAATATTTTTGAACACTTTATTTTTTACCATTCTTTTTAAAATCATTTATTTTTAAACATTCTAAACTACTCACTTTTTAGGTCTTTCATTTTTAAAATTTTACAAAACGATGTGTATAAAAAACAAAATAAATGTAAGATTTGAAAAGAAAGAAACATTCTAATAAAAAGTTTGTAAAATATTGTTCATTTTTCAAACTTTTTTAGCATGATTTTTTTTTTCAAATCTTCCATTTCATTGTACCGTTTTTTTATTCAAAATTCGTTATTTTTTAACCTTTCGTTGATTAAATTCATGCGTTTTTTAGTTCCTTACACTTGTTAACTTAATTTTTAAGGTTTTGTTTTTTATAAACGTCATTTTTTTAATCTTCGTTTTTTAAGTCTCTATTTTGATCTTCCTTTTGTTTTCAATGTGTTGATATAATTCTTCAAAGAAAAGTGTTTATATATATATTTTTTTTGAACGGCTAAAAGTGTTTATATTATTCACATATGTACTGAAATCAATTATCTTGATTAATTTTCATGTGCTAATATTATTCAGAATAGGGATGGCAAAAATACCCGAGCCCGACGGGTATACCCGAAACCCGACACAAATGGGACGGGTATACCCGATACCCGACGGGTATTGGGCCGGGTATGAGATTAGTTTTAAAAAATTTCGCGGGTATGGGTCGGGTATGGGATTAGGTGATACCCGACCCGATTACCCGAAACCACATACCCGTTTACCCGAACTACATACCGGATCATATACCCGAAGTTTTTAATTTATATTTTTATTTTCCATTAACCCTTATCTATTAGTGATTTATTTTAGTATGTTCATAATAACGTGAAAAAAATAAATTTTCTTTTAGCATATGTATTTGATGATAGTATTTACATTTTGTATGTTGTGAAATATATACATATAAGTATATAAATATTATAAAGTTATTATTAATTTATGATAAAACTTATATGTCTGTAATGTATATTTTAATTTATAATAATTGTTGCATAAATAAAATTATATAATAATTATAATAGTAAAAAATGTATTTGGAAATCCCAATAATAGTTGTTGCATAAAGAAAATTATATAATAATTATAATAGTAAAAAATGTATTTGGAAATCCCAATGTATATCTTTAACAAACTAATAGGTATACCCGATACCCGCGGGTATACCCGGTACCCGACGGGTAATTACCCGACATATACCCGACGGGTATTGGGTCGGGTATGGGACACGATTTTACAACCGGGTATGGGTATGGGATTACCTATACCCGACCCGAACTCGACCCATTGCCATCCCTAATTCAGAAGTGCTACTTTAATCTTGATTAACTTTTTTTAAATGCTAGGATCTATTCTCAGGATTTTTAGGATTTGTAGAATAAATATGATTTCTACAGTAACCAACCATATATTAAAATTAAAAAAAGGAAAAATTACAAGTTTTGTCCTTTATCTTTACAGTACTTTACAGGCAGTGTCTTTTTTTGCAAATGTTGACAGGCGGTGTCCTTTATAGAGAATTTTGTTGCAAGTTTTGTCCTTTGAGCCTAACCTAGTTAGATTTTTTTGTTAAATCTGATTACCCAAGGGTATTTTAGTCTTTTTACCTCTTTATTATTATTATTATTATTGTTATTAATATTATATATAAAACTCTTCTATTTCTCTCTCTATACCACTGTCTCTCTCTCTCTTTACTTCTCTTTCTCTCTCCCTTTGTTGCTTTCTCTCTACCGCAGATCCCACCACCACCACCTCCCGCCTCTCACCACCATCAACCAATCGCCACCACCATTAACCCACTGTTTCACCATCCGACTAAAGCCCCAACCCAGAAACGGTGGTGGGAGCGGCATATGGTGAATACCATCGCCGATAAAGCTTCAATTGGTGAATACCATCACCCCTCGTCGGTTGCCGTTTTCTGGTCACCACACATCGGCACAACATAACTGCTGCTGCTAAAACCCCTTGGTCCATGGATGTCTGTATTTAAACCGGAAACGTGACCACGATCCTAGCCGCCACCGCCGTCTGTTTTGCTTTAAACCTCCACAACCGTCGTCTTCGTCTTCCCTTCATTTTTCCAGATTCAGGCGATGTGAACCACCACCGTCGTATTTTCTTCTTTAAACCTCCATATTTAGTTTGATGTTGAAGTACAAACTCATGTATTACCTTTTCTTGTGTGTTGGGTTTTGAAATTTGAAGTCGCAAAACGACCAAATGTATTTCACTCACATATGGATCAGTTCATATAATAATGATATTCAAAGTTCTTTAGTTTAGATTATTGATTTTACCTTTTCTGTTTTTGGTTTGATGCGGTGCAGAACCAGATTAAACTGGCCTTCGTTTTTGCAGATTCAGGCGATGTGGGAATCTCCACCGCCGTATGTTCTTTAAACCACCACCGCCGGTGACTAAAATGATTTTGGGTGTTGATTGGTCACCCACCTGCAGATAGCCGGCCTAAGAAATTAACCCACCTCCATTGTAGTGGGGTTTTAAAAAGTTGTTCATGGGTTTTGAAAACGGTGGTGGCAGCGGCATATGGTGGTGTTGGTGAAGACGGTGGTGGTTGTGGTGGCGGCGGCATATGGTGGTGTTGGTGAAGACGGTGGTGGTTTGGGGGGGTTATAAAAGGGGGAAATGAAGTGGTGGGGTGGAAAAGACATAATTACCCTCATGTGTTTATCATGTGCCACAAATTAACTGAGTTTTCTAACTAGGTTAGGCTCAAAGGACAAAACTTGCAACAAAATTCCCTATAAAGGACACCGCCTGTCAACATTTGAAAAAAAGGACACCACCTATAAAGTACTATAAAGTACTATAAAGATAAAGGACAAAACTTGTAATTTTTCCATAAAAAAAAACACATTTGCAGATTATTTGGGACTTCAGAATTTCCGTAAAGTTGGTAGGTTTAGAGTAGTTGCAAGCATAATTACATAAAAAAAGCCCCTAGCTATTGTCCTCTATTGGTTTCAAACTTCTAGAAGTTTAAATGCATCAACATATTATTTTATCAATGTTCATATATAAAGCAATCTTTCTTTGACTCGTTAAAGGTCCTTAAAAGCTGTAAAGTTTGCTTGCTTCATTGTTCATCTTTCCAACAAACATTTCCTTCAAATGACATGTTAACAAAAATACAATTTCTATAAACTTTGTTGTTCTTACATCTCTGCCATTTATCCCACAAACCATGAAAACGAGCTCGGGTGTTTCATTTTACTTTCATGATACGATCTCTATCGAGTTTTGGATTAAACATTCTATAGACATCATCGTCGCGTCATGTAAAAACGGATTGAAATTTTCATACAATGCTTTTCCACTTGATCCAAAACATCAATGTCACACGAAAAAAAAATGAAAGTTGAGAGGATGTTCATTGCATGTGTTTGATACTTTGATTATACTATTAAATTGCATATGTTTACTTTTCAACCGGCCATTTTGGGGGAACAGAATGGCGTACAAAATGATATTATATAATAAAATTAGAAAATTTCAATTTAAAATACATACATGAACGATTCAACGTGAAGTTTATTATTAAGAAAACTAAACATATATTACCTTTTCACTGAATATATATTTGGTTAGACAATTAATATTTTAAGCCATCAGAAGTTGAAAGTTAATTCATGTTTTGATTTTCTTGTTTATCATGCTTGTAATTTGACTACTAGTTTTTTGTTAAAAGTTGTAGAAGTTTCAAATGAGTTAGGAAGAGATTTATTTATATATGTAGCACATTTATGTGTGTATACCAATTACCTTAGTTGTTAGTTCTTCGATAGTCGATACGATACGACTACAACTCTTTTGGAAAAAAGGTTCATGTGTGCGGGTTATTCGTACACCACCCCCTTTACTTATACGCTATAGGATGTTTTCGACATTTACTGTTCATCTATTATTTTTTTTATTTCATCATTATAAGTGTAAAATCATAATTAAACACAGTAATATCTGGCGTGTATAATAAATCTTAATCAAATCACCTTCAACATAAACTGAGAATCACGAGATACTATAAACGGTAAAAGAATCAATAAGAAAAGGGAGTAGAATTTAAATAACATTCATAATCATTCAAATTACATTGTTTTCCTAATTAATAACGTTATAAATATCTTTTCCACAATAGATCCCCAATTTAAATCCCTCAATGAGAAACCACTATCACCCAGACTAGAACCTGAGACCTAGAGGGGAAAACTCACCCAGACCCACCATATGTGAAACTTAAATACCCGTGGCCACCACTAGTAATGGTTTATACATATCTTATTAGTCGCATATTTCGTTCTTTTGTCATCCTTTAGCCATTTATAATAGTTTTCTTAAAATGAAAGATTGTTTATTTAAAGTATTAAAGTTAATAAGCCTCTTTAAACTTTAAAATATATAACTAAGATAAACCCTTTTCTTAAAAAGGTACACTTATACAGTTATACCATTATGAGATTGGGCCGTGTATCGGTGTATGTGGCCCATATAATGAAAAGTATTAAGGTACACTAGTACTAGTAACTTAGTAAGTAGTAAAGTAACTATGTAATTCACATTCTTGCTTTTTAAGTGAATTAAATCATTTGCACTTAAAACTATTTTCATTATATCTATATTGCTTTTAGAAACTGTTTTTAAATGGTTAGATATATTCATCGTTTCAAAGAAAAATTAAATAATTAGAAAGCAAAAATATCTATCTTTTGAGTTCACATGACTTTAATCAATCAACCACTTATCTATGTTCAAGGATCCAAAAAAATCATTAATGTTTTCGAACGAATAAGGAAGGATTTTCTAGTGGGAGGAAACGATAATTATAAAATGATTGATTGGGTTGCTTGAGATAATATTGTTAAACCCAAATCTCAAGGTGGGTTAGGAGTAGGTTGGTCATAAAATATCAATGTGGCTTTGCTTTTAAAGTGGTGGTGGAGAATGGAAAAAAAAAGGGAATAATTCAATTTGGTTTAATTGCATTAAATCAATTTGAAAAGACCTTGCGTTGTGGGTTAACGAAGATGTCACATCACCCTGTTAACGATACAAAAGATCGAGTTAGGCCGTTATTTGGTTAGTTATTGGGGTCGTCATTGGGTTAAAGGAAGAAATGGGCTTTGGTGGTGGGTCCATCACCTTTTCCAACCAATCACAAGTGTTGCTCTTATTAAAAAAATGTTTTAGTAATTGGTATTGGGTGTTTAGTTATTCAATTACACCTAGTTATTGGATGTTCAGTTATTGCTCAAATTCCTACGTGATAGTGACGGGGTGATGATGTGACAATAGTTTAGTTATTCCACAATACATAGCCTAACAATTCATAGTCGCAAGGAAATGTACCCTAGAGTCATGGCCCGGTATTTACTAAGATCGAAAGAACCTTATTGGAGGATGGTATTATTCTCAGACCTCTTCAAGAAAAATGGGGGTAGGAATTTGGGTCGGGTAATATAAAAAAAAAACAGTTTTTTATATAATCAGCAGACTTATGTCAAACGTCATTATAAATGTAGAATGAAAACTTATAATCGAATATATCTAAAGTCATTCTCTTTAAGTTCTCATTTTTTTGACATAATCGTAACCAAGGCCGGCCCAATGGCCATTTAAGTGATGATATACACTAACAGTAGTGTTGTGTTGTAGTGGTAAGGAATCCCAATAGTCTATGTTAATACACTGGTTCGATTTCATGGAGCTTAGTGTTTTAATTGATAATTTTTTTATGGTTTTTATGTTTTTTAAGTGAACATAGCTCTGTAGGCCCACAAAAGTTTCTATGTTTACTGCTGTTTGGTAAGTTAAAGATGAAATAGTTCTAAAGTCTGATGGGTAGTGTAGGAGGGTTGTGTTTGAAACCTTTTTGTAAGTATGGAATTCATCCTTCGTATGTTTGGTTAATTTCTTTCTAGTATGGAGTTCATCTTTCGTATGTTTTGTTAATTTCTTTCTATATTTCTATGTCAAATCAAAACCAAAAGTATGAATTTAGTCGTTTAAAAATGTTATTTTTCGGAAAGGGCCCCAATTTTTATTTTGCTTTGAGCCTCCAAAAAGGATGAGTCGACCCTAATCATAACTCATAAGCGTTCAATGTTCTAATCCACATTGACGACTCATCTACTAATACAAACAGTGTTTTAAATTTAAAGTTCATAAATAGTATAATTTTTAACATGAGTCTCTGTTCCCTAATAAAATAAAATAAAACAATAAAACTAACTATCAAACGAGTAAAGGGCCTAAACTCAAAATCAAGGGATTATTTTTATCTTATTAACTAGAATTAAGCACCTCACGTTGCGGCGGGGGCCTAAAACTATGCCACATAACATCAATGCCACACCGCTGGTAGCAACCACTAACACTGAAGTTGCGGCGTGTTAGTGCGAAGATATAAGACTGAAACATATAACATATAAAAATAACTATGTCGATTTAGGACCCACGCGTTGCGACAAACTTGTTAAATGAAAAAAATAGACGTAAAAACGTTGAACCACACACGCACATTGCGCCATGTTAACTCGCAAAATAACGTAGAAAAGGATAACTAAGTTGATGTAGGATCCGCCCGTTGCGGCGAACTTGCCAAAGGGGGAAAATAGACACGTTGCGATATACCTGTCAAATGTGAAAAAATATACCAAAAACGTTGAACCACACACGAACGTCGCGACGTATTAACTCACAAATTTTAAAACGAAACAAAAACGAAAAACTTGTGAAAGATAAAAAGTATGGGGGACCAAAGTTGTAAATAAAAAAGTTTTGGGTTAAATTACAAAAGATAAAAAGTTTTTGGTTAAAAGTAAACAAATTAAGAGGGTTAAAATACAAAAGATGAAAACCTTTGGGTTAAAAATAAAAAATCATATATATATATATATATTTTTTTTTTTTGAAAAACACACTATGCTTGAGTATAACACAATGCAACAATATGTTGCTAATTTATATTATGGAAATGTTTAAACCTTTAAACATTATGCATTTATAACGCAAAATCAAGGGATTATATTTATGTTATTAATCTTTCAAACCTGAGTCCCTGTTTATCAATGGATTATTTTTATTTGTATTAATGTTTAAACCAATAAAATCAAGGGCTAAACTCATGGTCTTGGGGCTAATAAGGTCAAAATCAATTTGGGTCTAAGTCACAATGGTCTTAGAATTTGCATACTGGTAATTAGTGTTTATATTATATTTTAATTTAAAAAATTTATAATTTGATATTTCTTATAGGTGGGTTTCTAAATTTCACGAGGGTTGCGTTTAAAAGTTTTTACTTTTTTTGTTTTTTTGTTTTTTTTTTTTTGGGGGGGGGAGATAGAGTTAATAATTGATAGGTCTAAACCACTTGGGGCAGCTGATAATTTATAATTTAAGCTTAGGCATGATGATTATAAGGTATTTCTTATAGGTGGGTTTCTAAATTTCACGAGGGTCGCTTTAAAAGGTTTTTTTTTTTTTTTTTTTTTTTTTTTTTTTTATAGGGGGGAGGGGGGGTTAGAGTTAATAATTGATAGGTCTAAACCACTTGAGGCAGCTGATAATTTATAATTTAAGCTTAGGCATGATGATTATAATTTGGTATTTCTTATATGTGGTTTCTAAATTTCACGAGGGTCGCTTGGGGGTGGGTGTTTAAATGAAACCCCCCATTAGAGTTAATAATTGATAGATCTGAACCAATTTTTTTTTGAACGGTAAAGATTACATAATCCTTACATCTAAATTACACCAATTTAAGCTATATGGAGGAATTGAACCATGGTCTCTCCCTAAGAGGCACAAAGCTTCTACCACTCCACCAAAGTGGTGACGGCAGATCTGAACCACTTGAGGCAGCTAATTTAGAGTTGATTATTGATAATGTATAATTTAAGCTTGGGCATGATGATTAGAGGTGAAATGGAGAATAATCGAGTGTATTTTCGGTTCAATTACTATAATTACTCCCGTTGGGAATCATTTTGGTTGCAACTGATTCAAGTAACTTTGCATGGATCAAGTGGGTGTCGATCAAAGTGAATTGTTATTTTCAGATGACGCAAAACATAATTCCATTATACGCAAGCCTTAGACTGAGTGGTGTAGAATAAAGCCCTCTTGCTAGTTAAAGCGTCACGTAAGTGCAAAGTAGACAACTGGGCTTTAACTAACCCACACTTAACAAAATAGTGTGGTTTAAAGCCCCTCACCCCTCCCAAAAAAAAAATCTCAGTCATTTATTTAATTTAGTTTTAATTCATTCTTTTGTTAAAAAAATTGTAACTATAATTTAAACAATAAAGTAAATAAATTGACATACTAAATCCGCTCGAAGATTCAAGTGTGTCTCTCTATGAAATATTTTCAATCGGATAGCTTTGACGTGCTGTCGTAGGTACACGCAAATTTAATCCCAATAACAACTATAGATAGTGGTAAAAGGGTATCGAACACAGGGAGTTTGTGGAAGGTATGTCGATTATGTAGCTTTGCCCTTAAACTAAAATTAACCTAAATTGCAGAAAGTAAAGATCAATAGCTTGGATTGTTTGGTTTTAAAACTAAACTTAACTAATTAATTTCAAATCAAAGATTGGTTGTAAAACAGATTAGGAGAACAATGACCATCTTAGGATTCAGTTTCTTTTAACAATTGTGTGAAATTCCAACTAGAAAGAGTTACATAGACATAACTCGTGCATAAATAATCGAAGTGATAAAAGGGAACAAAGTACTCGGATTGATAAACGCGAGGTTGTTTCCCGATGATCAATTAATCAATAACCAACCCTAACCCTTCCCGTGATATCTCGATTGCCAACGGCACCAAGAACGTACGATTGAGACTAGAAATTGCACTATCAATTAACACGCTACAAACAATTATGCATACACCATGATAAACAAGCAAACACAAGTTATCATTCTAGAAATTCAGAAATAAACACACAAAAGTCCAAGAGAAACCTTCACCTAAGATGATCACCGAAAGTTTTAGCCACACATAGCTTGGTGAATCATCATAGCAACAAATTCAATGTTCATACGAATCGAAATCACAAACCGAATGTTAGAAATTGTTCCAAACCAAGCAAGAACAGCCAAAATCGCCCCTAGTGTGTTCTCTAACCGACCAATGATGAGAATAGGTGAAAAGACACCATAAAACTGATTTTAATGAGGCAGTTACACATATTCGCGTCATGTCCACCGTAACTTACGGTACCACCGTAAGTTACGGTGACCTTCAAGTTGTTACGGTAATAGTCTCCTGTGTTACGGTGAGTTTCAGGCAATATTCAGGTCCACCGTAAATTACGGTGGGACTGTAATTTACGGTGACAACCTGAATTTTGTGCTTTGTTTCATCTTTCGCTCCAAACTCGACCCGTTCAACTCCAAACCGTCCAAAGCTGCGTTTTATCCACTTTAAGCTCCCGAACCGCGCCTGAAACATAAGAAATCGTAGTTATCTAATTCAAGATAATTACACAATTAAATGAGGGATAAACTTGTCTTTTAACATCATAAAGGGTTGTCCAATGGACCACCCGTCACATCCCCACACTTAACCGTTGCTTGTCCCAAGCAACTCATCAAATCAATTTCAAAACAAGCGATCAATGTAAACCAAGCACAACATGCAATCCTTTTACTAACCCCTTTTTAACACCCAACTAATGCACCCCTCACTATGTCTCTCCTCTCGGTTACAAGTAAGCACTAGCAATGTAAGCTAGACACACAAAGGCTAACGGGCGGTTGCACAATTATAGGCTTGTACCTAAATCGATCCTTCTCCTAACAAGTGCCAAACATGAATGCAAATCAAAGGGACTTTCAAGGTTGTAACGTGGCTAGGTGTATGGGTAGGAAATGGAATATATATGAAGTAGCGAAAATTTAACCCGGTCTTTTTATTACACAATAAAACAAACTAACAACTACCAATTTAACTAATATATACAAGATAACTAAACATCACTTCTTTTTCATTTTTCATTGCTTTTTCTCTTTTTTTTTTCCAATCAAAGCAAACAACCATACAATAAAGCATCAACATATCTACATCATATTACTACAACTACTACTACTACTAACACTATAAGACAGTGTCAAATTTGGGTAAATTTTTAAGTAAGTAGCTAGGGGTAACAAACAATAGGCTTTTAGGCACAAAATTGCCAACTAAATGTCCAAACCCCCGCCCCTCTCGCAACCATGCTCATATATATAACTTATGAGGTCCAACCCCCCAAATCCCACACTCACACACACTATGACGAGGCTACCTAAATGCCCTTATCCTTTCTACATTCATGTTCAACTAAGGCCTCGAACCGTATTCAAGCACAAGTTCTAACGCACCCCCACCCGTTGCCACTCTCATCAAAGACAATCATTATTTATATACAAATGTGGCTTCAACTCTCACCAAGAATAAAAAGATATCAAGGGTTGCCGGTGCATCAATTTGGGGTTAATCTAGGGTGTTCAAATTCTCACAATGTTTCGCTTGACTCAAAATTTTTCAAAATCTTCAAAAATTTCCCCCATCCCCACACTTGGGATACATTGACCCCAATGTATGGTTTTAGGAGGCTTTGATCACTAAAATCCATTCAACATCAACTAAAAGTTCTTCAACTCAAACCACAAATTTCTTTTTGTATTTTTTCATTTTATATTTTTTTTATGCTTTTCTTCTTTTAAAACATGACACCACCAACAAGCACCAACCCAACATAACATCACAAACTAACACCACCCAACCGCCCAACCCAACATATCAAACTAACAAATATGCACAAAATATACAAAGGGAGAACACAACTTGACTAATAATATCGCGGTCCCGGCGGCCCAAAAATGGAAGACATCATGTCGTTCCATTCTCCAAACGCAAATGAGCCGCTACTACTCCCACTTTGTTGTTGTTGAGCTCCTTCTTGTTGCCGTGGGTCAATCCATTGTGAATGGTGGATCGGCGGGGTCGGATACGAAATACTACAATCATAAGGTGGTAGTGACGCATAATCCACATGTTGTGGATCCACAACCACCGGCCGCCCGGCGTGCCAGTCCGCATGCAATCTCCTTTCTTGATCATCATGATATCGATTATTTATTTCTTCTTCACGGGAATACGCATGTGTGCGATTCCATGCCTCTTGACGATCAAGGTTTTGTTTCAAGGACCGCTCTATGCTTGCACTCGTCATCGTGGTTTGGTCAAATAACGTCCGCTCCGACCCCGACCACGACTCAAAAATGGGTGCCGGAGGACGTTGATTCTCGATCACTTCTTGCATTGTGCCTTCATAAGCCCAACCCGGCACATAAGATCGCTCCGTATAATCGTAAAACATACCACCATAACCTCTACCATAACCCCCTTGACCGACATTCTCACCTCCTTGCGGCTCGTCCGCATAATCCTCATCACCACTTGGAACTGCTTCCTCGTCACTTTCCGGTTCATCTGGCTCACCCGGTAAAAGATCTCGTGCACCCACCTTTAGTGCTCTCCACCTTTGCCCTTCTGACTTTAACTTATGATAACGCTCCGATTGTGTGTATGACCAACCAATCCCCAACTTATCTAATGTAAAAGGCAGATGCCTTTTTGTTGCCCCTCTATCTTCAGATGTTATCGCCTTTTGCTGTTTCATCAGTCCCGTGATTATTCGGCAATACGGGACGATATCTCTTCCTAACTTATTCCGGCAAATCCATAAGTGGTTCATGATTAGATATCGGATGGGAAAGTGTGGAGCCCCATGGAGTAGCGAATAAAGAACAGGTACTTCAGGGTACCTTACTTGTTCCTTGCCCCCCCCCCCCCCCCCCCGTCTCGGAATGACATTAAGAATACAGATTGCTAACAACAATTTTGCTTCAATTCTCAAGTTCCTCCGGTACAAGATGCCACTGTATATACCGGGTAAAAACAGTGTCGCCAACATATCATTCCACCGGGGATGCTTCTCCGGCTTTACCAAAAGGTTATCAAGAGTGGGAATCATGTAGTCACGAGCTGGAAGACTATCATATTTCCCAAGCTTCTTCAACGTGTCAAAAGACATCTCCACCGGAATTCCATGCACTATACCCGTTAGCTTCATTTGTGATGGCTTTTCGTACGTGTTGCATTTAAGAGTTGCCATCCATTCTTGTATTTCAGTGATGAACAAGTTGTTTTTATCCTTATCAAAGCAATTAAGCGCCCCCACCCAACCTAGAGCGCGAAATTTATCAAACACACCGAACGGGCTGAATTGAACCTCATTAACTTCTCTCTCACAAATGAATGCAGCAGCCGTGTTTTTCAATTTGTTCATACTGTCATGGTAGAGTGTTGGTTGCCACTCCTCTGCTTGGTCATCCAATGGACCCGAATCCCATTTTGGCTTTTCAACCGGGTCCAACTCCATTTCCTCCTCTTCACTTTCGCTTTCGCTTACTCGACCCATGTATTGTCTCTTCCTTGGTTGTTGTTTCGGCTGTTTACCCTTTCCCTTCGAAGACGAAGATGAACTAGCTCCGGTCTTTTCTTTTGTTCGTGCCATTTCCTACACACATTAGAGCAAACAACACAACCAAACGAAACAAAATTAGACTCTTTTCTCCAAAATATCCCCACACTTGCTTGTTACTATGGTTGTAGATGTTAGTGAACCAAAAATTTATCAAGAATTTTTCAAAAATCGGGCATGGTATCTCTACAATGTAGAGATTTCCCACAAGTTCACTACTTTACTAACAATCCTACATCTACAAACCATAATCATGTTCAAGTAACAAGTAACAAGTCAAAACTATGAACAAGCAAGTGGGTGTAAACAAATAATACTATTAACCTTCATTCTCACAATGTATCAACAAAACATAGTAAATAAACGTCCATACCTTGTTTGAAGATGTAAGAAACACAAATGAGGCAACAACTTCAAAAAGCCCCAAAATTTCGAAACTAGGGTTTAAAATTCGAACCCGAAAGCTTCGTTTTCTAGTAAATCTCTTGGCAAAATCAGAAACTACGTGAAAAATTAATCAAAGTAGACTCCGATTTCACTTAGTTTGAACAAGAATTGAGTGAGATATGGATGATTGAAGGTTGAAGAAGCTATGGAGATCTTGTGGGTCTTTGTGAAAGTGATGGTAGATGTTTGTGATGAGGAAAGAAGAAAGGAAAAGGAATGGATGGGGATTATCCACGTGACCTGATGTTTCATTATATATTTTTTTTATGTACATGTAAAAACCAGAACGACGGATCAGTTTTCCCTGCGTACCGTAAATTACGGTGCAACCTGAACAAAAACTCCCACCATAAAACAGTAGAGATACACCGTAAAGCCTTAATCCATTTTCTCTCCACCGTAACTTACGGTGCCACCGTAAGTTACGGTGGCATCTGGGTCTTCCTGGTTCGCTGCAAAATGTTGTTTTAAGGTTCATTTTTTTTATATTTTTCAAATTTTTCAATTTTTTTATGTTTTTAAATTTATTCAAAAACGTGTAAAAATCACCCTATCCCCTCGAAAGTCCCGTGTTGTCCTCAACACAATGTTAGAGTAATTCATGACCCGAATATCCCTACACTTGTTTCAAACACGGATTTCAAGGAAATACGGTAATTGTGCAAACTATACAGAACAAAACAAAATGAAATACTACTATTTACACTACCAAACCTGGGCCTCTCACGGTTGTTCCTCATCGACCGGGCGTAAGATGTAGCCCGCTTTGTCAAGCTCCAAGTTATTGATGTCGTTCCCTTCCAAGTATGGCTTCAACCGGTGACCGTTCACCGTTTGTTGTTTTAGCGTGTGCTCATCTTGGATATCTACATCACCAAACCTCCCAACTCTCCGAACGACATATGGGCCCATCCATTTGCTTTTAAGCTTGCCCGCGAACATCTTGAGTCTTGAGTTATACAACCAAACTTTTTGACCCACTTCGAACGTTTTCTTTCTCAATTTCGCATCGTGTACTTTCTTGAGCTTGTCTTTATAACCCAATGCACATTCATATGCCTCATCTCGAATCTCTTCTATCTCGCTTAATTGTAGCTTTCTCAACTTTCCCGCCTCGTCATAGTCCGTGTTTACCGTCTTAATTGCCCAATGTGCCCGATGCGTTAACTCCATTGGCAAGTGACAACCCTTTCCATACACCATCCGGTAAGGCGTTGTACCAATTGGAGTCTTGTAGGCCGTTCGGTATGCCCACAACGCATCGTCTAACTTACTCGACCAATCCTTCCTATCCGTTCTTACCGTCTTCATGAGAATTTCCTTGATTTGACGGTTGGACACTTCGACTTATCCACTTGTTTGCGGATGGTAAGGTGTGGCAATCCGGTGATTCACGCTATACCTCTTCAATAATTTCCCGAAGTTGAAGTTCTTGAAATGCGAACCGCCATCACTTATAATAACCTGCGGGATGCCAAAACGAGAGAAGATGTTGGATTGAACAAATTTACAAACAACCGAATGGTCGTTTGTTCGTGTTGCAATAGCTTCAATCCACTTCGAGACGTAATCCACCGCTACCAAAATGTATAGAAAGCCATTCGAATTCGGGAATGGACCCATAAAATATATGCCCCATACATCAAATATCTCTACAACTAAGATTGGTTGTAATGGCATCTCATCCCTCTTCGATATGCTTCCCATCTTTTGACAATTTATGCAATTTCTAGCGAATTCACATGCATCCTTGAAAATTGTGGGCCAATAAAACCCACATGAAAGAACCCGGTAGCCTGTTTTGTGCCCACTAAAATGACCTCCACATGCGGACGAATGAGCATGGGTCAAAATTTCCAACACTTCTGACTCGGGCACACACCTTCGTATAACTTGATCCGGTCCAATCTTGAAGAGATCCGGCTCATCCCAAATGTATTGCTTTACTTGAACCATAAATTGTTGTCGTCGCTTTTTGGTCCAATGACTTGGGATGGCACCCGTGGCTAAGTAATTAACGTAATGAGCATACCACGGTGCAACAAATGTGGAAACGGCTAAGAGTTGCTCATCGGGAAACGTTTCATTTATTTCACTATCATCATCGATCCCTTCCACCGGAATCCGAGACAAGTGATCCGCCACTACGTTCTCACTTCCCTTTTTGTCTCGGATCTCTAAGTCGAACTCTTGTAACAATAATACCCACCGAATTAAACGGGGCTTCGCATCCTTCTTCTCCATCAAATATCGGACCGAACTATGATCTGAATAAACCACCACTTTGCTCCCCCAAATATAAGCACGAAACTTATCCAAAGCATACACCACCGCTAATAACTCCTTTTCGGTTGTGGTGTAATTGAGTTGCGCTTCGGATAAAGTTTTGCTTGCATAGTAAATCACCACCGGCTTTCTATCAACCCGTTGACCCAAAACTGCACCAATAGTGGTGTCGCTTGCATCACACATTATCTCGAACGGCTTTGACCAATCCGGTGGTTGCAAGATAGGAGCTTTGACCAAGTGTTCCTTCAAAACAGTGAAAGCTTGCATACATTCGTTAGTAAAATCAAATGGGACATCTTTTAACAACAAGTTGCATAAAGGTTTGGTGATAACACTAAAACCTTTTATGAAACGTCTATAGAACCCCGCATGTCCCAAAAATGACCTTACACCCTTAACATTTTTCGGAGGTGGCAAAGATGCTATTACTCGTATTTTTGCCTTATCCACCTCCATTCCCCTTTTAAAAATTTTGCATTGGCGGGTACTTGTTTTATTGCATCAAGGAGTGGAAGGTTAATTTTAACTTGTTTAAACATGTCCCACAACTCTTCTTTTTGGAGACCTCTTGATGCAATAAAATTCTTTCTACCCGGATCAAGTAATGCTGATGGAAACGGGACTTGACTCGGTTCACCCTCAACTTTTTCACTTTTTTCACTTTCTTTATTTTCACCCAAACCCGGGTGATTAACATTTGTTTCCTTAGGTTTAACCGGTGAAACTTCATCATCACTATCATTATCCGTGATGTCCTCAACTACCCCCTCAACCAATTCGGGTGACAAATTGGCTTTAAACTCTTTTCCACTTCTTAAAACACTAACATGATGAACATTAACATTACCTCTTGACGAACCGTGTGATGGATTTACCTTGGTGTCGCTAGGAAGTTGACCCTTGTTTTTCTTCAACTCCGCCACATCAGTTGCCAATTGACCCATTTGGGTTGTTAGTGACTGGATGCTTTTGTCACGAACCTCATCCTTTTGCATTCGAACTTCATCGAGTTGGTTCCGTTTTTGCATCTCCGCTTGCATGCTTTTTAGCATGTCCATCATTTCATTTCCACCCGAAGACCCCCCTTGTTCTTGACCCGCTTGATATTGCTTTTGATAGCCTTGGTTGTTCCCGCCTCGATATCCACTTTGGTTGTTGTAAGGTTGGCGCGAACCAAAGTTACCTTGGCTACCTTGAAAGTTCGGGTTAGCTTTATTAGAAGGGTTCCCATACCGAAAATTTGGGTGGTTCCTCAACCCGGGGTGGTAAGTATTCAAATTCATGTTGTTGTAATTTCTACCACCCCCTCCTTGACCTTGAACCGCATGAACCTCTTCATATTGCCCTTCCACCATCCCTTGGCAATTTTCAGCCGCATGACCTATTTCATTACACAACGCACAAACATCATAAATTTGGTTAGTAGTTTGAACATTACCATCATCTATTGCGTGCACTTGAGGTCGGGAAATGGCCGGTCGCGCTCTCCTCGATGCTTGAGCCTTTCTCTTTGATGTAATTGCCATGTTCTCCAAAAAACTCCCAATCATCATTTTCATAATTTGTGCCAAAAGTCCCACCGGTAATGGACATTAAATCACGAGCATCCTCGGCACTCAACCCCTCGTGGAAGGCATTCATCAACTCCCAAAGTTCAATCCCATGGTGAGGGCAATTTTTAATCATCATATTAAATCGTTCAAATGCCTCATGGAACATTTCACCATGTTGTTGTTGAAAACTCCTCAACCCCTTTCTAGCATCATTAGTCTTTTGGGCGGTGTAAAATTCGTCTAGGAAAATTTGTTGCATTTCCGCCCAAGTATAAATAGATGCGGAAGGCAAAGTGTAGAACCACTTCTTTGCCTTGTCCTCTAAAGAAAACTGAAACAAAACTAACTTGACATCGTCGGCCGAAAAACCTTGACTCCCAAGAGTATTACAAATTGAGTCATAGGCCTCCAAATGAAAATATGGTTCCTCCGTTGCTAGCCCTTTGTATTTCGGCAAACTTTTCAAAGAGTTTGTTCTAACTTCAAAAGTCCTCCCTTGATCATTGTGAGGAATAACTACCGGTGAGGGATTTTGAGTGATTATCGGCCTAAAATGCGCTTCAATTCCCCTCGTATTTTCTCTAAAATGCCTTCTTGGCACCCCCAACCTAACCCTTGGTCGAACAGGACCCATTCGCCTTGGTATAGGCCCTTGTGGTACATGTGGTTAAAATTGTTGTTGTGGCATCGGTTGGTGTTGTATCAGCCTTTGGAATTGTGGTTGTACGTTTTGCGGTCGAACTTGTTGCAATGGAATAGGGCGTTGCACTTGTAGCCCTTGTGGTCTTGGCCGAATATGTTGTGGTAGGAGTTGTTGTTGTTGTGGCATTCCACTGACACTTGCCATCCCTTGAGATTGGCTTTGCACGTAACCGAACTCTCCTTGATCACCATAACCCCCATAAGCATACCCGTCTTCATCATAGCCCTCAAAATCTTCGTATCCTTCCTCATATCCATCTCCTCCTATACCCGAAGTTTGCCCAAATGGAATGGTCGAGTATTGAAAACCTGACTGGTTTGATGGTCTAAATGTAGAGGTAGTATGGACAACAGTTGAACCTTGTGGTACTGTATAGGTTGAGGATGATTGCCCTGAAACTGGGAAGAAATGGGTGAGAGGTGGAATCGTAGTTGAAGGGGTAAGGTCCCAAAAACCTCATAAAAAGGATTTGAGACCATACCACAAACTGGCCTTTCAACCTTTTAACCCTGCGCGGCCGCGCATTGGTCTTACAAAAGGAAGAAAGTAATCAGTAATTTATAGTCGCGCACCCAAAGGAAAACATAAATCCTTGCGCCTTCTCCTATTAACAAAGGATTAAAATCCTGAGATCAATACTTCCGCCCAAATATCCAGACTTGGATATCATTTTACCCAGACTTGGGATTTATTCGTCTGTGTCCACACAGCAAGGTGTCACACCAGATTACAGCAGTAATCTTCTAGAAAGAAATACAATCATGCACCACCCAGACGGTTATAACCGTCTGGACACGTGTCATTACCACAGGCACCCCTGGAATCACAACGAAAGCATGCAATTGGAGAATAATCTCCACTTAATCACTATCCACGTGGCAATCCCGCAGCCATAGATCAAACCACGATCCGTGTGCATTCACATCGGATCGAGACAACTTGACGTTGGATCAAAGAACTTAACGGAAGAAAATATAACCGCTACGGCGTTAGCATCTTCCGTCATCTTTTCAATAACAGGTTTTCCCTCCCAAACTCCCGGTTATAAATACGAGAACTGTTCAGGTATAAACTCAGATTACACTCACCTTTCAAATACTTTCTCTTCTCCATTACCGATACTTATTCTCACACCGGAGTCGGGTCAAGGAGAGAACCCTCTTCTCCCCTTGGCGAGGCTAACGGTGTTCTTTTTTGCAGAATCACCGGAGAAGAAGTTCAACTGCAACTGAATCAACCGAGAGAGAGCTAACCCTTTTATGCGGATTCAAACCCCCTAGATATTTCGGTTCCGACCATTTATCTAGTGTTTCTTCATTGGCGCCCACCGTTTTCTCAGTTTTTCTAGTTTCTACCTCGTTTCGATTCAGTTCATTCCATTTTCTGTTTTTTCACATGGCAGAAAATTCGTCATCTCACCGGCAACCTGGTCCTCGACCAAACATCGGAAACAATTTACCAGTAGAAGGGATTGTAGAAGAGGCCTCGGACGATAATGAGGTTCAATCCAATCGAACAAATGATCCTGTTACTCCGGGAATGTTACCAGCAAACCCTGCTCAATCAATTTTACCACCAGGAGAAACTCCGATATCATGGTATGTCCGGTCCCAAGGGGCATTAAACGCAGTGTACACACAGTTGTGTGCTCAAACTGCTCCCGTGACCCAATCACGAAGGCCGGGATCTAGAGCTCATGCTTCCCAGCGAGAAGAATCAACTTATGATGATACAGGCAGTTACCAGAGACAACACCATGGTGAACCACACCCTCCTCGAAGACAATCGGTTCATGATAGGTTGGGTTCCCAACGGGACACTCACACTGATGAATCCGATCAAACATATCGTTTGAGTTCAAACACCAGCGTATTCAACAGACTGCAGCCAAACTATAACAAATGCAGGCCTCGAGCGGTTTATAACCCTGAGGCAGAGCATAATTATGACTTAGTTTACCGCCCTGCAGAAGTAGCGGAAAACTCGAAGTTCATACTGGAGATAGCTCTGGCTCCATTGGAGAGGGCAAAATTACCATCTAACGTTGGGAAATTCAATGGGTTAACTGACCCTGATGATCATCTGAGAGTATTCACCAGTGCAGGGTTGGTTGGCGGTTGGACTCTTCCGCTATGGTGTCATTTGTTTGTACAAACATTAACCGGCCCAGCGCGAATCTGGTTTGATAACCTGCCAACGGGACAGATCGAGTCGTGGAAAGATCTGCGTAAAAAGTTTTTAACACACTTCAGCCAACAAAGGCGTTCCATGCGTGATACATCCGACGTCATGAACATCTGGCGCCGCGATGACGAGAATCTGGAGGATTTTATCACTAGATACAATAAAGAAGTGTTGGAGATTGGAGGTGTTAACGAACAACTAATCCAGGCTCAGTTCAAGTACGCGGTTAGATGTGACGACATGGTCAAGGTATTATCTGGAACAGAGGGCCTTCCCAAGAGTTGGGAAAAGATAATGGCGGCGGCCAAGGTTTATGCGCAGACTGAGAAAAACCTTACTACAAACAGGCCACCACCACCACACAACAGGCCCGCAGACTTAAGCGCAACCGGCGAAAGAAGGTTCAAAAAATCATGGTGCGAGTCATCAGGAAGTCGTTCCTCTAAAGACGCCCGCACAATAATCAACAAGCTCTCTGCACAAAGAGAGAACAAGCACGAAAATAGGGAGAGGCAGTGGACTCCCCTAACAAAGACCCCGGCGGAGGTTCTGAGTACTGAGGACTATCAATTCAAACCTCCGATTCCGATGAAGAGTAAACGTGGTCAAGACCCGGTGCAATACTGCGAATATCATAAAGACAACGGGCATACCACGAACAACTGCATATCTCTGCGCACGGAAATAGAGAAGGCCCTCAAAAATGGAGAACTTACGCATTTACTCCAGAATATGCGCAAGGAGATTAAGCAGATTACCCGGGGAGAAGAAAGCTCAAGCAAACGGGCCAAAACTTAAAGGACTCTATAAGTTTTCCGCGGAAAAGACATGACCTATCAAATGTGGCGGAACTATCAGAGAGTAAGTTAAGTTCCATTTAATTATCAGAAAAACTTTGTAAAGCCTCTGAGCTCTATCCATGAATAAAATTACAAAGTTTCTATTATTTTTGTGTTTACAAAGTGCATGCAATTTCTTTTTAGTAAGCGCAAAAACATTATGGTAGTATAAAACAAGCTCCATGCGCGGTCAGTGATCACGTCACAAACGACCATAAACTCACACATGAGCTTCATACCAACTTCATTCGCCTTACTCAAGTAAAAGCAATTGTACTCATGCAAAATATTGTAAAGTCATTTAACAAAACAAATAGAAACATACTATTTTCAGCGTATAAATACGCCCTAAAGAGCTTTCAACACAGCAGTGTTTAGAATTCTTGCGCAACAGCGCACTGACAAAACAAGGATCTACATCCCACAAAAAAAAAAAAATTGTTCAATACAATTTCATCCTACTCTAAATCTTCACCCTCATCCGGAAAGATTTCTTTGAGTTGCGCCACGTGATCATCCGATTGCAGCGCCACATTTATCAACTCCATAACTGGAAGTTGCAAATTATTAAACTCTGTCTTCATGGAAGCAAGCGCGGCGGCAGTATTTACGCCAAAGGTAGCAGACTTGCTATCATCCCAGTTAATCTTCAACGCGCTATTCACATGTTGGGAACATTCCGCATAACCTTGCGCGTACCCATCTCGCCGTGCAGCAACCATCAAATTAGCAACAGTTTTATCCAGTTCTTCAGAGTTTAACACAGATTCAGCAACCTATGAAATCAAGCGAAAATAAGCATCAAAAAAGCGCATATATGATTTCACAACGAAAAAGGGGAAAGGAACTTACACAAGCAATCCCGCGATCCTTCAACCAGGCCATATCATTCTTTAAAGGTTCAAGCTCGCTTTCCGCTGTAACCCGCGCCGTTTCTGAATTTTCCAACTTCTCTTCAACCTCAGTCAAACGGCGGGAGGTTTTAGTATTCTCGGAATGCGCAAGCTCCAAATCCTTCTTTAGTTGTTCCTGGTCAGAAACCAAAGCAGTCAGTTCCTCTAACTCTCTATCTCTAAGGGCAAGAGTGGCTAAAGCTTGTACCTCCCGTTGCTCACTACGCTCCCTATGAGAACGCGCTTCCATCAGCGCAGCTTCTACATCAGCTTTCTCTTTTTTCAATTTTTCTACCTCCGCATCTTAATTCTTCAGATTTTCAACCTCAGCCTTAAGGTTATTTATAATATTGCGGAGGTTTGCCTTCTCAGCATTATCCTTCTCACAAATTCTCCTCCAATTTTTGCGTTCCTCAGATAGAAGCGCAGCTTCAGCTTCAGTTTTTCTTTTCCAACCAGCAACAGACCATTCCTCAGTCTTGCGCTCAGCTTCAAACTTAGCTTGCTCAGTCTCTAATTTAGCCTTCAACTGAGCCACATGTTTTTCATCTTTAGCAAACTTCTTTTGCGATACTACAAAAGATGCCCGTTCTTTATGCATGCTGTACCACTCACGCACTATACGGTGAGTAGTAGAAACATGAGAAGCAGTTTCTGCAAGATAAGATTGATAGGTCTGTTCATAAGGCTGATTTTCCTGAAATTTAATCTCGCCAGGCGGAAGTATCCCCTGCAACCAATCTTGGCATACACGCCAATCCGAGAAGGTATCACCTTTTTTCACATTCCAAACAGGGACATGAGGATCAGAAGCATCTTTCTCCGTATAAGTCCGGTAATAATATTCTCCCAGAGTTTCTTCTGGACGAATTGGAGATTGTTTATCAACACCAGCAGATGAGCCTGTCTCCTCAGTTATGACCTTCTCAGTATTCTCAGGTATAGTTTCAGAAGGTCTAGGGGGAGAAGATTGAACTTTTTCAGCAGTTTCCTTTTTTCCCAAATCTTGAACAACAGTTTCCGGGGTCGGTGGATTATCAGCATCATCTACCACGCCCGGTTCAACAATCTTTTCAGCCTCTGCATCAACACCAACAGGCTTCTCAGCCTCAACAGTTTTCTCAACACCTTCCCCAGCAATCTCTGAAGGCTCTAACGGGTCTGCAACAGCAGCGCGCGGAGGAGTAGGGGGAAGTTCTTTATTAACCACAGATGGTACTTCTATAGGAACAGGGGAAACAGGAACTTCTGGACAAATAAAAGTCTGTAAGAATTCCATCCGCTTAAAGAAAACAAGGAAGAACAACACTTACCAGGGACAGAGCCCGAGACAAATGCATCAAGATTTCCCTTTCTGGTAATTTTCTTCCTTTGCACCTTTTTAGGAGGTTGACTCTCCGCGTCAGGATCAGTTTGTTTCCGTTTACCAGCCTTCCGATGCACCAAGTGTTCAGGACTAGAGTCCAGGTCAATAGGCTCGTTAGGGTTGGATGGGGGAATATCAGCAGAATCCTTTGGTTCAGGCTTCGGTTCCCGCATAGTCACTACAGGAGTAAGACCCTCCAAAGAATCAGAAACCACCACATAATCACACCTGGAGACAGAAGAACGGCGCGTACCTTTCTTCTCTCCAACATTTCTCGCCTTCAAAGGTTGAGTTTTAATAGTCTCACTTCTCTTCGGCGCGAAAGTGGAAGTAGTTGCGCGTTTTTTCTTTTCAGGGCCTACGCCCAAATTCAACAATTCACCTACAAAAGCGCAAGGCAAAAAAAAAAAATTATTCAAAGCAAAAAGGAAAGGAAAAACAGATATAAACTCACCAGCACCAGCAGCTGGTTGAACAGATAGGTCCGCATCCCGCGGAAGAACAAAATTTCTCACGATACGATGATACCAAAGCTCCTCTTCAGGCTTCTTCTTGATAGTACCCATTCTTCCGCCTTCCCTCTTGAAGGCAACAACATACAGAGAAACAACTAAATTTGAAGAGAGAGCAAGTCAAAAAAAAAAAAAAATTGGGAAAGAGGAAAAGCCCCAAACTTACTGTGACCATCCTCCGTGTATACGGGTTTGTCGTCACGCTCCATCTTCCAATTTAAACTCATACCGGCTCCAACAAGAGCTTTCTCCGGCAATGCAATATTAGGCACATCCTTCAAATCCTGATACCAGTTTTCATCAACCGGAGTTTGAAGGGTTTCGATCGGAATATCTTCTTTCCCCCTAAGAACCATCCTCACAGGAATTACTCCAGCTTTGATAAAGAAGAATTTTTGCTTCCAATCATGAAAAGATTTTGGGGGTTGATGTAAAATCTTCTTTGCAGAAGCCCTCTGAACGAACGAATAAAAACCTTGGGTACAATGCATCTGATAAAAAACCCTAAATCCGGGAACAGTTGGCTCCACATGCATCGTCCGACATACGAATTCGAAATGTCGAACCCTAACCATACCAATAGGGTGAAGTTGGGAGATATGCAGATTGTAAAACCCAAGAATTTCAAGGAAAAATCTGGTAACAGGCAAGCGAAAGTTACCATCACAGAAAAAATCCCAAAAGAGGGTAATATACCCGGCCGTAGCATCTGCTGCCGTTTGCCCCTCTTCAGGATACAAAGCACCCCATTTCTCTGGAAATTTGAGATTCTGAATCAGACCCTCAAAGGATGCCCTTGTCCACTTTAACGGTGGAAGTTCAGTCGTCATTTCTTCAGTGAGATCTTCTTGATGTTCTCCGGTTGACATAAAGAAGGAGCAACCAAGTTTTCGGTAGAACAAGAAATGAGGGAAGTTTTTCAATAGAGACAATAATTATACAAAAGAAGTTATCCAGATGATTATATATACTTATCGCAATAAATAGCATCGGTAACTGTCACAGCGACTGTTCCGGGTGTCACAGTTCCCCAAGCAACAGAAAAAGAAGATGTCAGAACATACACGCGTTACACGCGCGCGTGTAAGACACGGACAGTAAAAAACAACTGACAATGACAGGTTGTCAAAATCAATTTACTGCACTAGCTTCAAGTCAAAGATTTTCCATAAAAAATCTTTACAAACTCAACAAATTCAAATCTTCTCATAGAAGCTTTCTTATTTTTTCGCGCCCAGAAACAT
The DNA here is from genome assembly GCA_030545235.1 of Helianthus tuberosus. Classification (NCBI taxonomy): domain Eukaryota; kingdom Viridiplantae; phylum Streptophyta; class Magnoliopsida; order Asterales; family Asteraceae; genus Helianthus; species Helianthus tuberosus. The sequence goes on along the minus strand of CM060364.1, from coordinate 75,382,196 downwards.
TTCCCTCTCATAAGTCCAGTGCTCCACTTACTTGCATAAGTACAACACTAGACTGGGGGGACTTGAAGGGGTAAGGTCCCAAAAACCTCATAAAAAGGATTTGAGACCATACCACAAACTGGCCTTTCAACCTTTTAACCCTGCGTGGCCGCGCATTGGTCTTACAAAAGGAAGAAAGTAATCAGTAATTTATAGTCGCGCACCCAAAGGAAAACATAAATCCTTGCGCCTTCTCCCATTAACAAAGGATGAAAATCCTGAGATCAATACTTCCGCCCAAATATCCAGACTTGGATATCATTTTACCCAGACTTGGGATTTATTCGTCTGTGTCCACACAGCAAGGTGTCACACCGGATTACAGCAGTAATCTTCTAGAAAGAAATACAATCATGCACCACCCAGACGGTTATAACCGTCTGGACACGTGTCATTACCACAGGCACCCCTGGAATCACAACGAAAGCATGCAATTGGAGAATAATCTCCACTTAATCACTATCCACGTGGCAATCCCCCAGCCATAGATCAAACCACGATCCGTGTGCATTCACATCGGATCGAGACAACTTGACGTTGGATCAAAGAACTTAACGGAAGAAAATATAACCGCTACGGCGTTAGCATCTTCCGTCATCTTTTCAATAACAGGTTTTCCCTCCCAAACTCCCGGTTATAAATACGAGAACTGTTCAGGTATAAACTCAGATTACACTCACCTTTCAAATACTTTCTCTTCTCCATTACCGATACTTATTCTCACACCGGAGTCGGGTCAAGGAGAGAACCCTCTTCTCCCCTTGGCGAGGCTAACGGTGTTCTTTTTTGCAGAATCACCGGAGAAGAAGTTCAACTGCAACTGAATCAACCGAGAGAGAGCTAACCCTTTTATGCGGATTCAAACCCCCTAGATATTTCGGTTCCGACCATTTATCTAGTGTTTCTTCAGTAGTAGATGGGCTAAAAGTAAGACTAGGTTCGACTTGAGTAGTGTTTGGTGGTGTGGTGTTGGTTGGTGTAGTGTCATGAGGTGGAGTAGGAATTTTAGTGGTATTAGGTATGGTTGTGTTTGGTGATGGGTGTGTGGAAGTAGGTATAAACGATGAGGTTGTTTGACCCGTTGTGGGTGGTAATTGAGATTCTTGCATGATGTTTCGTGGTGTGGTGGGTGATGTAGGTGAACCAACAATTATGTTTTCTCTTACTAAAACACGATTTTGCCTTAATGTTCTTTCAATTTCCGGATCAAATGACAATGGTGACGCTTTGTGAGAGCCTCTAGTATGCATGCACCTGTAGAACCTGCACACTAAACACACCAGTGTAAACCCGAAAATAACAAAGCAAAACTAACAAACTGACACGCGTTGCGCACTACTCCCCGGCAACGGCGCCAAAATTTGACGTGCTGTCGTAGGTACACGCAAATTTAATCCCAATAACAACTATAGATAGTGGTAAAAGGGTATCGAACACAGGGAGTTTGTGGAAGGTATGTCGATTATGTAGCTTTGCCCTTAAACTAAAATTAACCTAAATTGCAGAAAGTAAAGATCAATAGCTTGGATTGTTTGGTTTTAAAACTAAACTTAACTAATTAATTTCAAATCAAAGATTGGTTGTAAAACAGATTAGGAGAACAATGACCATCTTAGGATTCAGTTTCTTTTAACAATTATGTGAAATTCCAACTAGAAAGAGTTACATAGACATAACTCGTGCATAAATAATCGAAGTGATAAAAGGGAACAAAGTACTCGGATTGATAAACGCGAGGTTGTTTCCCGATGATCAATTAATCAATAACCAACCCTAACCCTTCCCGTGATATCTCGATTGCCAACGGCACCAAGAACGTACGATTGAGACTAGAAATTGCACTATCAATTAACACGCTACAAACAATTATGCATACACCATGATAAACAAACAAACACAAGTTATCATTCTAGAAATTCAGAAATAAACACACAAAAGTTCAAGAGAAACATTCACCTAAGATGATCACCGAAAGTTTTAGCCACACATAGCTTGGTGAATCATCATAGCAACAAATTCAATGTTCATACGAATCGAAATCACAAACCGAATGTTAGAAATTGTTCCAAACCAAGCAAGAACAGCCAAAATCGCCCCTAGTGTGTTCTCTAACCGACCAATGATGAGAATAGGTGAAAAGACACCATAAAACTGATTTTAATGAGGCAGTTACACATATTCGCGTCATGTCCACCGTAACTTACGGTACCACCGTAAGTTACGGTGACCTTCAAGTTGTTACGGTAATAGTCTCCTGTGTTACGGTGAGTTTCAGGCAATATTCAGGTCCACCGTAAATTACGGTGGGACCGTAATTTACGGTGACAACCTGAATTTTGTGCTTTGTTTCATCTTTCGCTCCAAACTCGACCCGTTCAACTCCAAACCGTCCAAAGCTGCATTTTATCCACTTTAAGCTCCCGAACCGCGCCTGAAACATAAGCAACCGTAGTTATCTAATTCAAGATAATTACACAATTAAATGAGGGATAAACTTGTCTTTTAACATCATAAAGGGTTGTCCAACGGACCACCCGTCAAGCTTCTTTCTCGGTCTAGGATAGTAGTGGGTTTGACGATTGGACATTATCATCAAAGTCTTGACAAATGGCTCTGTCAGTGTCCTCCAAGATCATATTCTTCAAATAATGCACACATACGTTATGTTTCTCATTTTTTTCAAGTATATGCGACGGTTGGATAATGTAGTCCATCGTTTCTTTAACACTCCGAATGTCCGTTCGATATCTTTTCTTGCTGAATTATGTATTTTCTTGTAATACAAGGGTTTGTCATCATCCGGGCACGAAACAGTTTTCACCAATGTTGCCCACTTCGGATATACTTCGTCAACAAGATAATAACCATACTTGTACTAGAAATCATTTTCATAAAATGATGACTCTGCTGTAACCCTATCTATGACATCGTCAAACATATTTGATGATTGTAAAACAATGATATCATTGTTTACGCGGTCCATATACCAAAGTCCACATGCAACATCCAAAGATCTTTGTGACGCGATTACTTGTAGTATTAGTGTTCGACCATCATAATCACCCGATGTTGTTGGCCTTTCCAAGCAGTTGGCAAAGTTGCCCACTCCCAATGCGTGCAATCAAGGCTACAAGCATTCCGGGAAAAAACGTATATCTGTGATTCGTCGATGGGCCTCGTAGAGATTTTGGTTGTCGAAAGACGTCGGACTCCTCCAATTAGGGGTGTTCAAAACATTCGGGTATCCGAATTTAGGATATCCGAAATTTTCGAAAATCTGATTTCACTATCTGAATCTGTATCCGAAATTTCAGATATCCGATCAGATAGTGAGTCGGATATCCGAATATCCAATTTTTTAATTTAATTTTCAATTTTTTATTTTTTTAATATTCGGAACCGGATATTTCGAATATTCGATAAAATTTTTTTTTGAATATTTCCAAAGATTTTTAAAATCACTATCTGAATCTGAATCCGAAAATTTTGATAATATCCAAATTTTCGGATAGTTCAAATTCAGATATCGGATAGTTCGCATCGGATTTTCGGATATAGATATTTTTAGGACCCCTACCTCTAATACCTCCTTCCGTAGAGATAGCTAACACCTAATAATAATTACAATAACAGTAACTACAACAACAATAACAAAAACAACAATAACAAAAATACCTTCGCATAAAATTTCAAGACTATCAACACACTCTTGATGGTATTTTTACATACTCATCCCATGCATTGGTCGCTAAGGTCGTATGCTAGTTGACGAATTGCGGTAGTACACTTTTGTAAAGCACAGAATCCTACTTTACATCTAACATCTGTTTTTGGTTAAAATATATATACTCGCATTCTAAATCACCGATAATTCGCAAAAATAAGCCAGTGACTCATCCGAAAACGATGCCAAATTTGATGATCATCATAAAACGGTTATCTAGATTAATAATCGTTCACTAAACTCATAAGTCTCCTGATCACGTTCAAGTTGAATCGTCACCTAAGCCATTGTAATAATCAAGTCATGAATCGTTCTCGAGTCAAATTGCGAGGAGTCGGATTGGGAGGTCGTTTCGAACGGTCAAAATTGTGCCCCCACCAAATCTTTTACCGTTGGCGCTCGTTAGTGGGTAACAACCTATCACATTCCTCCTAACACTCAAGAGTCTCCATAATTATTCATTTATTCACATTGATGTTTGTTATTAATTTTGTGACAACTGTCACTTTTCCGTACATTCCGTACACTAATTGAACAGTAATCTGTGCTTTAATAACTGTGCATGATCTAGTTTACGAGACAAATGAATTTCTGATTACTGTTATATACATACAATGGCATTTCATGTTGCAAGACTTTTATCATTACTACACGCAACACGATATAGTTCTAATAATGCACAGAACAGAATTGGCACCATTATCAGACAAACTAAAAGCACTGACGTGAGTTCAGTACAGAGACAGAAAATGTTTTGAGAACCAGTGTGAGCCAGAAACCAAGTTCTACACTAGTATAGTGTGTAGGGAAGTAAAGACCACAAAACTGCATTCCTAAGTGATAGTTTAAGTGCCGGGAAGTGCCTAAAACTCACCCAAAGTGCAGAATTCTGCATAATTCAGCAAAAATCAGCTTTTTAACAAGCTAGTTTCATGTAAAAATATGACTAAATGGTCCTGAATGCTTTCCAAAGTGTCGGGAATTAAAAGTGTCACAAAAGGGTACATAAAGAACACTAAACGGTATAGTTTGACACTTTAACGAACCGGTATCTAACCGAACAACCGGACACTACCCGAAACACCAAAATTATACTAGAAGCATTGTTTTAATGTTTCTGAGCTAGTTATGATCCCGAACACCCTAACACACTATATAACACACATTATGCATAACACCTAACTAATACACTTAAATCCTAACTATAAGATAACTAATTGGTTGAAACTTACACTTAGACCCCCCACCCCATATATGTGGACGGTCACAAAGTGTGGCCCCACCCCAAGATTTCCCATAATCTTCTCTTGATCTTGCAAATCCTTCTTGATCTTCCTTAGATTACTTAGAGATTATGTTATGTGCTTGAGGGACATTTTAACCAATAGACAAAGCTACAAGATGGTTATAAGTGGAACAAGAACTCATCATCTCACACACCATCCACCTTTCTCCTCTCCCCCTTGCCATTCTCGGCTGCAAACAAGCACACCACCACCACCACTTTCATTCAATCTTCCATCCATTCCATATACTCACAAAGGTGTAAGAAGGTGTCTTATGAAGCTTGGTGGTCTTGGATCTTGAAGGACCTTCATCATTTGCTATTATCCTCCACATTTGTCATCTTCAACCTCTTGTGTTCTTCCATAGCCTTGTGCTAGTAGTAAGGCCCTCATAACCCTTTGTTACTTCATATGTTGATGGTTAAAAGATGATGAACATTGTTAAACATAAAGAACACTAAATAACATATTCATGAAACTCTAACATAAGCTTATAAACATATGAATACTTGTTGTTTAGTGATGATTTGCTTCTTGATGATTGATGATTTATGTTAGTGATGTTAGACACCATAAGAAACCTACTAGATTGTGATTAAACACATGATCTAGTAAGTTAAGGTGATGATCTTGTGAAAGACCAAGATCATCATGCCTTATGTTTACATGAACTTGAATAATAAAAGTTGTTTTCATGTGATGATGATTTAAACAAAATACAAGTCTTGTGAGTGGATGATTTCTAAAATAGTTTTCCAAAGAAACCAAGTTAAATAACAAGATTTACATAAACATTATTTTTAAAGAAACTAATCATGATTCTAGTGTTGAAACAAGTATAAGAATACATTGTTTGCAAGAAAAATACAAAAGAATGATTTTTGGAAAAATCATCTAGTAAGTTGTAAACACCTAAATCTTTCAAGAATGAGATTTTTAAAGAAATAAACACACTTTAAAGGGTAACTAAACCCAGTAAACACACTACCAAGTTACTATAAGTTTTTATGAAAACTCAAGTTCATGACAATTATGTAGATAGCTTTGTTTTAGCACTTGGTAAGTGTAGATTGATTGTTGATTGTTTGTAATAATTTTTGAAAAGAAAATGATATGCTTTGATAGCATGGACACCTCCATTTTTAGGGGAAACTATGGCAAAATTTTCTAAAAATATTAACACTTAGAAAAATATTTTCTAAACAAATATTTACAGTGTGTTTTAACTATGGTTTTCAATATAAACTTTGCCATATACTTTTCAAAGGAGTCTCTCAAAGGTTTACAAGTTTACCGATACTCACACAAAACGCATGAACTCGCTCAACTTTTGTTGACGTTTTCCAAAAGTACATGTATTCAGGTGACAGGTTGGATCTTGGGCGCGGGTGTTGTTTCTAGAACTAGACTTCAAGTTTAGATGTCATCCACTTTTGTTGGTTTATAACTTAGTCGAAGGTTGTGTTTTAAAACTTAAATAACCGGTGTTTGTAATACTCAAATTTCGTGAATGGATGAACATCGTTTTGATCATGTAGTTGTTTATTATGATTGAATGCAATGATATTAAACCAGTCACACATCATACGCTTCCGCAAAAGTCAGGGTGAAACAGTTTGGTATTAGAGCTTCGATTGTAGTGAACTAGGTTTCCTTCTCGAGTCTAGACTACAATCACTAGAACTCTCTCACAAAAACATTTTTACAAAAAAAGGGTTTTTCATTGCGTTCACGTAAGCGTCAAGATCCATGAGTCAAACATTTTTCAAAGAAGAGACAAGGCAAGGACATTAGTAGGGAGGAGAATACCCCAAAATAAGGTGTCAACTAAGGCATAGTCTACATGAGTTAGACTTGCCAAAGACAAAATGACCCCCCCAAAGGATAAACGAGAGTTATATGTGATATGATGCATCGAATTGCCTGTTTATGCTAAGTAACATATTTGTTTATCGATATATACATACGATTAAGTGTACGGAATGATTATTGACGTGAATAAGATACCTTCGACTCCGAATCCTATTATTGTTCTTACTCGCACGATGAAGCTATCGACCTCGCGTTCATTGCAAAGCTCATGGCTGGAGTGATTACCAAACGAGATTATGAGCTTGCTTCCGTAGGAGATGGCTGTTCTTCCCTCTCGATCGTGAAGGTGACTGACTACGGTAGTGACGGCGAGGCAGAGGCGGCAACCTTCAACAACTTCTTAATCAGCGGGACGAGATCCATGCGGCTTTTGTGAAGCGAGATTGACGACACACTTGACCAGAAAAGGAAGATGAAGTATTCTTCTTAAAGGTGCCCCTCCAACTACTAGGAATTCTCCTTATTCCTATTTCGTTTAATCATCGTGCCTATTCGCGCGCAACGATAACGAGTGTTAGCGCGTGGACCACCGCAATGGTCCTTTCCATGTCAGAGGTATAAGGACAGTAGTGTCCCCTCCTTGGTTGATCATCTGCTTGGACGAGGGAAAATTGGGGTAACTGTGCAAGACAATTTATTATTACGGGGGCCTACGTAATAACGACTTGTAGTGCATGGAAATCCTGGTGGACTCTGCGGGTCAGGTTAATGATCACCATCCCTCCAAAAATAAGCTATAGGTGTTCACACCTTCATCTGGTAGAACAATGCATAGACCATTGCTTTAGCACTTTATAAACTAGGAAACCTATCTTTGCCTACTTCGTGTCTGACACTTCTACCCGTGTATGAGACGTTTGAGAGCCGGTATTTAAGCAAGTGAAGATGGATAACATTCGGAAAGATTCAGTAACGTTACACTCTCTATCACCCCTACATGGACAACCCCCATCTCAAGGGAAGTATACCCATCTTGTAAAGCTATGAAGAAGGAAAACAACTACCACTTCATGAAACTTGTATAACCAAGGCGATGTAGCCTCGAGTTCATTTTATTTTTCCCATTACAAAAAATAAGCCAAGTTGCCAAGCATAGTGAAGGCTCAGTAATTGTTTCCTCGCTCGTACATTGTTGATTATATATGCATGTGATATTGGGTGATTACATGTTTGCTTGTGGTAATATGTACCTCATAGACAATTATGGAATGTTGTCTAACCTACTCCCTACCATTTTGACAGACAGAAATGCCGCCCAGACGTGACACTGACACCATTACGTTAACTGAGGCCGAACTCAATGAGCGCATTTCCCAAGCTATAGCGTAGCATGAAGCCCTCCGCTCTGAACGCAACGGTGGCACTTCTGGAATTAACCCTCCAACTGGCTGCACTTATAAACAGTTCCTGGACTGCAAGCCATTAAACTTTGACGGCACAGGAGGTGCCGTTGCGTTTGTTCGTTGGGCAGAAAAGACTGACTCCGTTCTAAGAATGAGTAACTGTTCGCCCTAGCGGAGTGTTACCTTTATCTCAGGGTTGTTTTTAGATGTCGCACTCTCCTAGTGGAACCTTCAGGTTCAGACCCTTGTTGAAGATGCTGCTCATGCACTGAGCTGGGACGAGCTCAAGGAAATGATGGAGAAGAAATACTGTTCTAGGGCTGAAATCCAGAAGCTTGAGGTGGAGTTCTGGAATTTGAAAATGGATGGGCCGAAGATTTCTGAGTACGTCCAGCGATTTCACGACTTGTCTAGGGTCGTTCCCTACTTAGTCAAGCCGGAATTCAAGATGATTGAGCGATTCATTTGGGGACTTGCACCCCAAATCAAGAGCATGGTTACTACCTCAAAGCCCCCAACCATCGCAGAGGCTATCGATTTGAGTGTCACTCTTACTGAAGAAGCTCTACGCATGAGAAAATTTTCATAATCTGAGGATAACAAGAAAGAGACTCATGTGGATTCATCAGGTAACAAGAAGAGGAAGTCTTCAAACCTAAAGATAGGCACCCAAGTCATCTATAGAAGCTCTATAGCAAACAAGAGAAAGGAATTGAACCCGCCGCGTGGTAGGAAAGCTTATGGAGCCGCTAATAAGGCTGGTGGTAAGGTTTACTTGGGGACTAAGCCGAGGTGCGAGGAATGCAATTTTTACCATGAAGGTCGATGTCTGAGGCCTAAGTGCGGAAAGTGTGGAAAAGAAGGGCACAGCAAGGATGCCTGTTGGGCGAAGGATCCAGACAAAAGAGATAATGGGAAAATTCCAGGCTGCTACAGGTGTGGTGAAGCAGGGCACTTTAGGAAAGATTGCCCTAGGAAGAACCAAGCTAGGAAGGGTCTTCACGATCGGAGCTCGTGAAGCACGCCAGGACCCAGATGCGGTTACGGGTACGTTCCCTATTAACCAACCTTATGCATCCATTTCTGATTAATACTGGCATCAACTTTAATCTCGTATCCTTAGAACTTAAGAACTACTTGGCCTAGTTTCGAGTAGAATAGACGTCCCATATTCTTTAGAGTTGGCGAATGAAAGGTTAGTTAAGCGAAAGATTAAGGACTATAGTTTGGAAACTTAAGAGACCAAGAAGCCTTTCCTGGAGATTTGCCAGGAATACCCCCCCCCATACCCCCCCCCCCCCCCTCAACGACAAGATAAGTTTAGGATGAACCTCGTGCCAGGAGCGGCACCAATGACAAGATGACGCCTTACCGACTAGTTTCGTACGAGATTCAGGAGCCTCCAATGCAACTGCAGGATCTGCTAGACAGAGGAAGCTACCAGGCCGATTTTCTCACCCTGGGAAGCCTCAATGTTATTCGTTAGGAAACAAGACAACGGTTTTTGCACGCGTACATAGCCTAATCTAAGAGGAACTCAGAGGGAATAATGAGGAAGAAAAGTATTACGCGTGGATTACATGGAGATAGACAACTAACCATCAAGAATCGGTACCCCTTACCGAGAATCGATGACTTGTCAACCAACTACAAGATCCCCGCTACTACTCCAAGATGGAGTTAAGGACATGGTGTCCTTAGTTAAGGGCACAAGGAGAAAGTTGACAGTTTCCACTTTGCATAAATTCCAGAGAATTGGATATCAAGGATCGGTATCCTTTGCCAAGGATTGATGACACGAACAGACCAATCGTCAGGTTCTAGTTACCACTCAAAGATCGACTTGAGGACAGGATGTCCTCAACTGTGAATACAAGAAGGAAATATCCCTAAAACGACCTTTAGGACTCGCTTCGAGCATTACGAGTTCCTTGTCGTGCCATTTGGCTTAACACATGCATCGACAATATTCATGGACCTCATGAATCGAACGTGTAAGCCATACCTGGATAGATCATGATTATATTTATTGACTACATCCTTATATGCCCCACGACCAAGGAAGGTCGTGAGCAACATCTGCAATTTACCTTACGAATCATAGAGAAAGAACAGTTATGTGCTAAGATGTCGAAAAGCGGATTTCGAATTCGCGAGGTAAGAACTTTAGGATACATGGTGGATAAGAACGAGATTCATGCCAACCCTGCAATCAAGGGCTAAGGAGTTAGAGTTGCAATTATGTGACGCTTCTCGACAAAGTCTCGAATGCGCGTTGATGCAACAAGACCATGGCATTGCATACGCGTCACGTTGATTAAGGGATCATGAGAAGAAACCTTGATCTAGATACAGTAATTGTGCGCCGCAAATTTGACATCATTACCTGTAAGAAAACGCTGCACGACCTTTACTGATCACAAGGGTTGCAGCACACCGTTGATCGTAAGAACTTAAATATTAATGAAGATGGACTGAGCTACTGAACGATGCATACTGTATGGACATGTTACGTGCTTGGGTGATAAACTTTGATGAAAAGTTGAAACACTCACTTGCCCTTAGTGGAGTTTTCCTACAACAGTATTTATCACACCGCTGTTTAAACCGCTTCGTGTGAAGCTTTAGATGGAACATAATAAGTCAATCCCCGTTGTGTTAAACGAAGACCGGAGATAAACAATCTACTGACCCGAGTTGGTTTAGGAAAAATTAGAGGCAAGATCGTTCAGGTATGTGATCATATCAAGACAGCCCGCGGAATACAGAAAGATTGCGCCGACGAGCGACGGAAATCGTAGGAATTTGAGATAAGAAGTATGGCTTTAATGGGAGCCTCGCCTTGAGAAGGCGTGGTGCGATTTGGAAAACGTGGAAAATTGGACCCCCGGTATATTAGACCTTTCGAGATCCTGGTAGGGATCGGAACCATTGCTCACAAACTGAAACTTCCAGAAAAGATCAGTAGTGATCGCGACACATTCTGTCTAGTCTTTAGAGGAGTCTGACTCTAGGAACAGTCGTTGTACCCACAAACAAGATTCACTTCAACGGCAAACTCCAATTTACTATAGAACCTATTAAGGATGCGCACTAAGAGTCCACAAAACACGGAGAAGACATAGTTGATTGACTTGAGTACGTTAGAATTCATATCATGACCCAGAGTTACATGGGAACATGAAGACAAATTTTAAACCTAAGTGACCACATTTCATTCACAACTCCCCTGCGACCGATGGCATTGCTTGAATTTCGGGACGAAATTCTTTTAACGGGGGGAGTCTGTGACAACTGTCACTTTTCCGTACATTCCGTACACTAATTGAACAGTAATCTGTGCTTTAATAACTGTGCATGATCTAGTTTACGAGACAAATGAATTTCTGATTACTGTTATATACATACAATGGCATTTCATGTTGCAAGACTTTTATCATTACTACACGCAACACGATATAGTTCTAATAATGCACAGAACAGAATTGGCACCATTATCAGACAAACTAAAAGCACTGACGTGAGTTCAGTACAGAGACAGGAAATGTTTTGAGAACCAGTGTGAGCCAGAAACCAAGTTCTACACTAGTATAGTGTGTAGGGAAGTAAGGACCACAAAACTGCATTCCTAAGTGATAGTTTAAGTGCCGGGAAGTGCCTAAAACTCACCCAAAGTGCAGAATTCTGCATAATTCAGCAAAAATCAGCTTTTTAACAAGCTAGTTTCATGTAAAAATATGACTAAATGGTCCTGAATGCTTTCCAAAGTGTCGGGAATTAAAAGTGTCACAAAAGGGTACATAAAGAACACTAAACGGTATAGTTTGACACTTTAACGAACCGGTATCTAACCGAACAACCGGACACTACCCGAAACACCAAAATTATACTAGAAGCATTGTTTTAATGTTTCTGAGCTAGTTATGATCCCCGAACACCCTGACACACTATATAACACACATTAAGCATAACACCTAACTAATACACTTAAATCCTAACTATAAGATAACTAATTGGTTGAAACTTACACTTAGACCCCCCCCCCCCCCCCATATATGTGGACGGTCACAAAGTGTGGCCCCACCCCAAGATTTCCCATAATCTTCTCTTGATCTTGCAAATCCTTCTTGATCTTCCTTAGAGATTATGTTATGTGCTTGAGGGACATTTTAACCAATGGACAAAGCTACAAGATGGTTATAAGTGGAACAAGAACTCATCATCTCACACACCATCCACCTTTCTCCTCTCCCCCTTGCCATTCTCAGCCGCAAACAAGCACACCACCACCACCACCACTTTCATTCAATCTTCCATCCATTCCATATACTCACAAAGGTGTAAGAAGGTGTCTTATGAAGCTTGGTGGTCTTGGATCTTGAAGGACCTTCATCATTTGCTATTATCCTCCACATTTTTCATCTTCAACCTCTTGTGTTCTTCCATAGCCTTGTGCTAGTAGTAAGGCCCTCATAACCCTTTGTTACTTCATATGTTGATGGTTAAAAGATGATGAACATTGTTAAACATATAGAACACTAAAGAACATATTCATGAAACTCTAACATAAGCTTATAAACATATGAATACTTGTTGTTTAGTGATGATTTGCTTCTTGATGATTGATGATTTATGTTAGTGATGTTAGACACCATAAGAAACCTACTAGATTGTGATTAAACACATGATCTAGTAAGTTAAGGTGATGATCTTGTGAAAGACCAAGATCATCATGCCTTATGTTTACAAGAACTTGAATAATAAAAGTTGTTTTCATGTGATGATGATTTAAACAAAATACAAGTCTTGTGAGTGGATGATTTCTAAAATAGTTTTCCAAAGAAACCAAGTTAAATAACAAGATTTACATAAACATTGTTTTTAAAGAAACTAATCATGTTTCTAGTGTTGAAACAAGAATAAGAATACATTGTTTGCAAGAAAAATACAAAAGAATGATTTTTGGAAAAATCATCTAGTAAATTGTAAACACCTAAATCTTTCAAGAATGAGATTTTTAAAGAAATAAACACACTTTAAAGGGTAACTAAACCCACTAAACACACTACCAAGTTACTACAAGTTTTTTTATGAAAACTCAAGTTCATGATCATTATGTAGATAGCTTTGTTTTAGCACTTGGTAAGTGTAGATTGATTGTTGATTGTTTGTAATGATTTTTGAAAAGAAAATGATATGCTTTGATAGCATGGACACCTCCATTTTTAGGGGAAACTATGACAAAATTTTCTAAAAATATAAACACTTAGAAAAATATTTTCTAAACAAATATTTACAGTGTGTTTTAACTATGGTTTTCAATATAAACTTTGCCATAGACTTTGCTACAAAAATACAAGTATTGGAGGTTGGTTTTTATAAATAAAAATGGATAAATATGTGTTAGGGGTCATTTTCTTAACATATGTATCCTGACCAATATCCTACCTTTGTTTGTTTATTTGTAATCAGGATGCTGGAAGAGGATATTGCTGACATCTTGGGCGATATCCTGAAGCTTATTGAATTAACCACGTGCAGGTTAAGTGCAGAGGCTTGCTAACGGTCACAAGGACTTCTTCTCCTCAAGACTCGGACGAATTTTTTGAGAAAGAGACGTTGAGCCCGAAAGACCAGGTCTGCAACGTTCCAAGAGGGAATATTCGGTGAATCCCGCGAGTTTAGGGTAGTTAGTTGTTTTATCTTTACTATAAATAGATGAGGTCGGATCAGCTTAGAACACACATCATTTCACACTTACACTCTCGAACACAATCACTCTCTAGCTGATAGCAAACACTACATTTGTATTTCATTTCCGTTGTAACACTTAGTCGATCCGTACCACATCTCGCACTGTATCCTGATTTCTGAAGCAATTGAAGAACAAGGCAGCTGCGATTGTCAGCTCCCGAGGTTTTATGCCGGCGATCTAGATTGATCAAGGGCTTTCCTCGTACATCTCGTGTCATTTACTTTACTTTTTGCTCATTATTTACTCATAGTTTGATCATCGATACAGCTCAATATCCCGAGCCGTATCCTTAAACTGTTTTTGCAAGTAATTTAATTAACACATTTTTGACATTTACTTCTAGCACACTACCTCACTTAACTAATTTGATCACTTAATTACTTCGGTAATTTTTGACCAAAACAATTTGGCGCCCACCGTGGGGCAAGTGGTGCTCTCTATACTAAATTTTTTTTGTTAAATCGCTAATCGGTTTTTTATTTTCAAAACTTTTTGCTACATTGTCCACAATGGCCTCACGATCAAACATGAGTTCCTCTACTATGTCTGCTACGACTTCTGCTACTACAAGTTCGGTGCTTCCACCACCTCCTCCAAGAATGCCAGCCTCTACACAATCTCAAGATGTTATCCCTACTCGGAGTGTCCAGGGATCTGCTCCCGTTTTAGCTTCTAATGATGAAATTTTAACTTTATTTGGAAGTGTGCAGGAACAAATGAGGCAGCAACAGGAAACAAACCAAATGCTTTTAAGGGAAATACAACTCCTGAAGTCTGGCTCGAGCAGATCTGCGGAGGACAATGTCACTCCGTTACACCCCAGAGCGTTGAACTTTAGCTCAGCTGTTTATACCGAGGATAATAGGGGGAATATCGTGCCCAGTCTTCCCCAGAGTCATACTCCTGAAATACCCTCCTCGATTAGGATGTCAACCATCAGGAGCTCAGGATATGCTTCAGGATATGGGCAAAATCCTCCAACTGGTAACGTGTCTAATAATAATAATACTCATACTACTAACAGTGGTGGATCTTTGCAGGATACAGGTGTAACATCAGCACTTACTAGGGAACTTCAAAAGTTGAAGGACATGATATCTAGTGTACCTGGGGTGGTCCAGCCGATCCCGGAAGTATCCCAAGATAGCCACAAGATATCTCGTTTTGCATACCCTATATGTGATGCTGAGATCCCGAAGAGATTCCAAACTCCCAACATGAAGCTTTATGACGGGACTACGGATCCTGAGGAACATATTGCCCAGTATAGGGAAAGAATGGAGATTAACCCTATCCCTCCGGAGCTCAAGGAAGCGTGCTTGTGCAAGGGATTTGGTTCGACTCTAACAGGATCAGCCTTAAAATGGCTGTTAAACGTTCCTCCTCACTCAATTACTTCATTTGCTCATTTGGTTAATTTATTTAACAGTCAATTTTCTTGTAGTCGGAGTTTTGAGAAACTAACCAGTGATCTTTACAGGATAACCCAAGGGCCTCAGGAATCCTTGAGGGATTATGTGAACAAATTTAGTCGAGAATCCTTGGATATCCCACATCTTGATGTTGCAACAGCTGTGCAAGCTTTTAAGATGGGATTACAAAAGGATTCTCAGTTTTATCAGGATCTTGTAATGAATCCCTGCAGGAATCTCGATGAAGCTCGTAACAGGGCCTTGAGATATATCCGTCTGGAAGATGACAAGAAGATGCAAGAAAGGATGAACTCATCCAACACTTATGAATCGACTAACAGGAAGTCGGAATCCTCATTCAAGTCATATCGGCCTAAGCCATATGGTAGAAATGAAAACAAGAGAGTGAACGCTGTCGAAGATGAGGATCCTGAAGAGTATCCTGAGTTGTCTGAATATTGCTTTTCTGTTAATATTCCTGAATTGATGTATGCTATGCAGGGTTTAGGAGACAAGGCTAGATGGCCTCGAAGGAATCAACAAAAGGCTGACTGGAAAGATAAATCGAAATGGTGTGCTTTCCACGAAGACTTCGGACATATGACTGAGGATTGCATTGCTTTAAGGAAAGAAATAAGCTATCTTCTAAGCAAGGGATATCTGAAAGATCTCTTAGGAAAGAAGAAGAATAAGGGTCAGGATACTGAGAAGGATCCTGAACGAGCAGCATCACCTCCCGCGGATGCCAAGATAATCAACTTCATTTCGGGGGGATCCGACATTTGCGGAACTTCGTATTCGGCAGCTAAGAGACACGCAAAGGAAGCCAAAGCCGAAAGGGGAGACAAACCTGTCAGGATGACTACCCTCACGACTGACAAAGTGCTCACATTTGATGCTGATGACAGGGATACTGTCCAGGATCCTCACCATGATGCTCTGGTAATAACGTTATATGTGGCTAACCATTTTGTACGCAGGATATTGGTTGATAATGGCAGCTCCGTCAACATAGTCCAGCTAGAGACACTTAAAAGAATGAATGTATCTCCAATGGATATAACTTCGAAGTCCACCGTGCTTGTTGGGTTCAGCGGAGAGGCCAGAAACACAGTGGGAGAGATAAAGTTGCCGGTATACGTTGAAGGAGTCAACTCGATACAACGTTTCTGTGTGATGGACTCTCTATCCTGCTATAACATTATCCTGGGAAGACCATGGATTCACGATATGAAGGCCGTGCCATCAACATATCACCAATGCATCAAGATACCTACCCCTTGGGGAGTTGTTAAAGTTGATAGCGATCAGCAGGAGGCGAAAGAATGCTACTCATCCTCGATGAAATCCTCAGCCAAAACTAGTGCAGCATAGCAATTAAAGACGCGGGCCCAGGATATCGTGGCGGATCCGGAGCAGGATGTGAAGAAAGTTATCCTGGACCAGGATAACCCCGATATTTCGGTGCTCGTAGGGACCAATATCCCCCAGGATATTGAGGAACAATTAATTAACTTTTTGAAATGCAGGATATCTACATTTGCATGGAAGCATGAGGATATGACAGGCATATCCAAAGATATTATCACTCACAAGCTTGGAATTGATAAATCATTCAAGCTTGTGCAACAAAAAAGAAGGAAGTTTGCTCCTGAGCGGAACACAATTATTCAGGAGGAAGTTGAAAGATTATTAAAGTCAAGAATGATCAGAGAGGTTAAGTTCCCAAGGTGGCTAGCAAACGTGGTTGTAGTACAGAAGAAGAATGGGAAATGGAGAGTTTGTGTAGACTACACAGACCTGAACAAAGCTTGTCCTAAAGACCCATTTCCTCTTCCCCATATTGATGCAATGGTAGATGCCACTGCTGGGCATGAAATGTTGACCTTCATGGACGCATCCTCAGGATTTCAACAGATACAAATGGAGCCTTCTGACCAGGAGGATACCGCCTTCATGACGCCAACAGGTATTTATTGTTATACAGCTATGCCTTTTGGTTTGAAAAATGCAGGTGCAACATACCAAAGATTGGTAAACATGATGTTTAAAGACAAACTGGGGGACACCATGGAGGTGTACATTGACGATATGGTGGTAAAATCAAAGAAAGCTAAGGATCACCTCCAGGATATTAAAGGAGCATTTGATATCCTGGATCAATACAACATGAAGCTGAATCCTGCTAAATGCCATTTCGGAGTGGGGGCAGGAAAGTTTCTTGGGTATATGGTGACGAAAAGGGGGATAGAGGCAAGCCCGGAGCAGATTAAAGCTATCCTGGATATAAAATCACCCTCGAATATGAAGGATGTACAAAGATTAACAGGCCGGGTAGCAGCTCTAAACAGATTTATCTCAAGATCCTCGGAGAAATGCAAAGACTTCTATGATATCCTAAAGAAGAACAAAAGATTCGAATGGGGGGAAAAGCATGAAGCAGCCCTACAAGATTTGAAACGGTATCTCTCAACCGCACCTCTATTGATGAAGCCGGAAAATGGTGAACCACTATCCCTGTACCTTGTTGTATCAGGGAATGCTGTAAGTGCCGTTCTTATAAAAGACCATGAAGGTCAGCAGTATCCTGTTTATTATGTTAGTAAAAGTTTGTTAGATGCTGAAACTAGGTATTCTCATTTAGAAAAATTGATACTAGCATTAATTATGGCATCAACGAAACTTAGGCATTATTTCGAGACACATAGGATTCATGTTAAAACAAACTATCCTATTAAAAATGTGCTTAGGAAACCAGAGATGTCAGGCAGGATGGCCAAGTGGTCAGTAAAATTGAGTGCTTATGATTTAGTATATGAACCTAGGAATGCCATAAAGTCTCAGGCTTTAGCTGACTTTATGGCTGATTTTAGTAGTGACATTCAGGATGAGGTAGACCTAGAGGTTCAACAGCTAGGAGAATCCTCAGGATCCTGGACATTATATACTGATGGTGCATCTAATGTAAGAGGAGTAGGATTAGGAATACTACTAAAATCGCCACAGGGGGACATATTACCCCAGGCTATTAGGTGTGAATTTCCTGCTACCAATAATGAGGCAGAATATGAAGCTTTAATTGCAGGATTAGAATTGGCTAAGAGCATGAGTATCAAAAATTTGCAAGTATATGTTGACTCTCTGTTAATTACTAACCATTTTAATGGATCGTATGCAGTTAAGGGAGAGAAATTAATCGAATATCTCGATATTCTCAAAAAATTAGCAGGATATTTCGATGTTTTTATACTTGAACAGGTACCAAGGGAAGATAATGCTGAAGCAGATGCCTTAGCAAATCTGGGATCGTCGGTCAGGATACCTGAAGGGACACAAATACCAATAGTACATGTCTTATATCCTGCAACGAATCCTCGAGATAAAGAAGTAACTAGTATACAGAATCCTGGAGTAGAATATCCTGAGGAGGATCCTAGATCCTGGACGGCTCCAATCATGAGATATCTCAAAGAAGGACACATCCCTGGAAATGAAAATCCTAAGGCATTTAGGATGAAGGTATCACGGTTCACTATTATAAATAATATTTTATACAAGAAATCTCTTGCAGGACCGTATTTGAGATGCTTGGAGGATCTTGAAGCCAAAGAAGTCCTTCAGGACATACATGAAGGGGATTGTGGTAACCATGCTGGGGGCAGATCGTTATTCTCAAAAGTATTAAGAACAGGATATTATTGGCCAACAATGAGAAAAGATGCCGCAGAATATGCTCGAAGATGTGACTCATGTCAAAGACATAGTAACATACTGCATCAACCGGCTGAACCATTATATCCTATTGTTTCCCCTTGGCCATTTATGAAGTGGGGTATGGATATAGTGGGAAAGCTACCAAAAGCTCCGGGAGGAAAAGTCTTTATGCTAGCAATGACGGATTATTTCTCTAAGTGGGTTGAAGCTGAAGCATTTGTTCAAGTTAGAGACCAAGAAGTAGTATCCTTCATAAAGAGGAATATCCTGACCAGATTTGGAGTACCAGCTGAAATAATCTGTGACAATGGTTCTCAGTTCATAAGTAAGAGGACTACAGACTTTTGCAAGAGTTGGGGAATCAAAATGATCACATCAACTCCGGTACATCCTCAAGCAAATGGACAAGCAGAATCCTCTAACAAGATAATTGTCAACAACTTAAAGAAAAGGCTTGGAGCCAAAAAAGGAAGATGGGCAGAAGAATTACCCTTTGTTTTATGGGCTGACAGGACAACGATAAAGAATGCAACAGGTCAAACCCCATTTTCGTTGGTGTTTGGAGCAGAAGCAGTGATTCCAACGGAGATGACAATACCTACTGCAAGATCTATCTTAAGTGATCCTGAGAAGAATCCTGAAGCCTTGAGTCAGGATTTAGACACTATAGATGAAAAGAGAGATGCAGCAAGGCTAAGGATGGCAGCATATCAACAGAGAATATCCAGGGCATACAACAAGAATATTAGAACCAGAAGATTTAAGGTTGGAGATTGGGTATTAAGAAAGGCCTTCCAAAATACTGCTAATCCTGCCGATGGCAAGTTAGCTCCAAAATGGGAAGGACCATATGAAGTTGAATCAGAAGCAGGGAAAGGAGCGTATAGACTCAAGAATATGGAGGGAGATATGCTACCGAGATCTTGGAATGCTATACACCTTAAGCTCTATTTCAAGTGAGTCTAGAATTTAATTTCTAACTCGAGATGGTATGAATTCTTACTTCTTTTAAATGTGTTTGGTGTAATTTGTTCTTTATAACCTGATACTGACTTAAGCATCGGAGGGGTGTTAGCCAAGCTAACACCCACCTTAGTTTACATTTGTTTTGCAAGATATGTTTCAGGATATAGCTCCAGGATATGCACTCGGGATAACTCAGAAGATTAGAGGATTGGCCCCCTCTCTCACGTTTAAGGGATCCTGATCCCTTCACAGGTTTAAAGGTATTCACCTTTCTCACGAATTGGGTTTAAACACCCCGCCTGGAGCGCAAGTTATTCAGGGATAGTTCAAGGTGGCGGGACCAGTCCATGTAAAAGTGGCTGACAATTTCGTTACCATTGGCTATATCCTGAATCCTAACGGTATATGAGGATTGATCACCCTCTCTCACGAAAGGGTATTTTCATACTCTCTAAGGTTTAAAGGTTTTCACCTTTCTAAGTCTTGGAGTTTATACACTCCCGCCTGTAGCGCATGAAAAATTGGGATTTTCCCCAGGTTACAAAGGATTTATCTCCAGTACATCCTTGGGTTCTACCCTCGAGACGTAAAATATTGCTTATGCAATGCAAACTGACATTAAATAAATTTCTAAGATACTTGAAGACATTGTACACAGGGGACATCCCTGCCAAGATGATGGTGTAAAGCTAAAAGAATGAAGTTTGCGACTAATGCACTAAGTACCTTGCACTGGGGACATCTTCATTGGAAGAGTTGCAAAGGGATTGAAGTTCGGTAATAGGTTTATATCCTATGTCTGGTATGACCTTTCCTTTGTAAGCCTCATTTAAATTTTTAGTAACATCATGTTAAGTATCTTGACATATATCCTCAAAGTCCTTTTAAGGATATTTGATTAGAATGTTTAAAACTAGTATTGGCTTGGAACTTTGATCATCATCAAAACCTGGTTTTGAAGAGATAAACTATTTCTTACTTTCTAAAGAAATTTTTATAAAGTTAAAAGAGCGTTTGAAAGATCTATTTAATAAAAGGCTTCTGCAGTATGTTTCTAAGCATACTGGTCAGGATATTTTGCAAAATAACAATATGAAATTTTTACAAAGCTAAGAATTACACTAAATAATGCAAAGTAACAGAAAGAAAAGTCAAAAGATGAAATTATTCTTAAAGCGATCAATACTGGTTGATAACCGAAGGTTTCATCCTGAAACCCAGGACCCATCCACCTTCGGCTATCAAATTGTTTAGAGACAGAAATGAAAATTGTTCATAAAAACATAAAATTGTTCGAATGAAAATAAGCTCTAGGGGGTAGTGCCTTCTTGCTCCATAGCGGTTTCAGCAGCATCTATTTTGGGATCCGCCTCAGCATTCTTGTCAGCATCGATTGCCTTTTCAACCGCTTTAGAAGAATCATCGACAGTTGATTTGGAAGAAGTACCGCCAAGATTCTTCAGTTTGGTCTCCCAGGCTCCAACATCCCAAGAAGGGCATTCGAAGCCTAATGTTTTGGCTTCGTGAGCCATCTTCAACCTAGCTTGGAGAAGAGAAATGACGACGGAACTTTTGAGGCTTTCTCGGTAGCTGACCATATCCCGTTCGTACTGCACATGGGCAGCTTCCAGATCGGCTTGGGCTTGAATAGTAGCCTTGTTAAGAGCAACTTGGTGTTCCTGGGTCATAGCTTTGTATTTCTCTTCGTAGTGACGAGACTTGGCGGCCGCGATCATGCCTTGGTCTGAAATTGTGATTTCTGCTTCCTTTAGCTTGGATTCAAGTGTTTTGTTAAGCTTGTAGGATTCTTGATATAAGTGAACCAAACGCTCAAGACCCTGCAAAGGTAAAAGGACAGGGATCAATATTATTATTAAGTCTTTGAAAATAGTCTAAATTGCAGGATATGGTATAAAGATACTAACCTGGTTGAGAAAAGAAGTCATAAAACCACTGGCTTCGATGAATCCATGCTTTTCGTAAGGAAATGTGTCAGAAACGACAGGGGAATCGGGTTCTTTCCTTTTGCGGGAACTCGAACTCCGAGGTTTGGTAGCCGGTGAAGGTTTAGGAATGATGATGGCTTTGGAGCTGCTGGGTTTGGATGTAGCAGTGGTCTTGGAGCCAGGTTCTTTCTTGACTTGGATCTGGTCGGAATAGCTATCCAGTTCGTCAAGATCAAAGACTTCAGGGATCTTAGCTGACATCTCGGATGATGAGTACTGACTTGAACTCGGAACGTGTGTGGTAAAAGTCCTGTCTATTGCAGGTAACCGGTAAACGGTATTGATTCTCTCTTCTGACTCAGCGGTAGGAGGAGCGACTTCCTTGAAGTTCACTGTATAAAGATCAACAAGAAGAATATTAATAGAGGATATCAATCAAATCGTCTATGAGAATATTTATGATCCTACCGGTGGTTAACCACTCCACCGGAAGGTTAGCACCCTCAGCAATGGAATCTCGTTTGACAAAGAAGAATTTGCGTTGCCATCCGTCTTCATTTTTGGTGGCTTTGAGGATCAGGGGTTTGCTGGAGGTTGAAAAAAGCAAAAATCGGCTAGAGCCGTGGGATCGGAGGCGATAAGCAATAGGTAGATCCTCGATGCAGAGGTCAGAACAGTGGAGGTTTTTGATTTGGTTGAGTACAATTAATACTCTCCAAACCATGGGCATGGTTTGAGCAAAAGAGATGCCAGTAATACGAAAGAATTGCATCATGAATTCTGGGAAGGGGTATCGAAGGCCTAGTGAAAAAGGATATGCTGGAAAACAGATCCATTCGGTAGAACTAACATCCGATCGGATTGACCGATCAAATGGCCTGAAGACTGTGCTATCAGGGAAAGCGCCGGAGGCTCTTAAAGCTGCAATATCTGCGTTGTCAAAGGCGCAGATCTCCTTTTCGGGATTTTTGAGAAGATTCTGCTGGGTGAAGGTCTCGGCGGCCATTGCTAGAAAGATGAAATAAATTGACAGGAAGAAAGTCGAAAATGGAGAATTACCTGAAGGGACTGTTGATGATATCTGCTTTTCAAACAAGAAAAGAGAAGATATAGGGGCATTGTGGATCTCCATGGAGTAAAAAACGCGTTGGAAGTTATGATGTGATCTTGACCGTCGCTTCATTTTAAATGCCTTGAGTTGTGGGATAAGGTTTTTGAAATATATCCGTTGGATTGGTATCCCAACTGATATATTTGGGGACAATTGTTAGGGGTCATTTTCTTAACATATGTATCCTGACCAATATCCTACCTTTGTTTGTTTATTTGTAATCAGGATGCTGGAAGAGGATATTGCTGACATCTTGGGCGATATCCTGAAGCTTATTGAATTAACCACGTGCAGGTTAAGTGCAGAGGCTTGCTAACGGTCACAAGGACTTCTTCTCCTCAAGACTCGGACGAATTTGTTGAGAAAGAGACGTTGAGCCCGAAAGACCAGGTCTGCAACGTTCCAAGAGGGAATATTCGGTGAATCCCGCGAGTTTAGGGTAGTTAGTTGTTTTATCTTTACTATAAATAGATGAGGTCGGATCAGCTTAGAACACACATCGTTTCACACTTACACTCTCGAACACAATCACTCTCTAGCTGATAGCAAACACTACATTTGTATTTCATTTCCGTTGTAACACTTAGTCGATCCGTAGCACATCTCGCACTGTATCCTGATTTCTGAAGCAATTGAAGAACAAGGCAGCTGCGATTGTCAGCTCCCGAGGTTTTATGCCGGCGATCTAGATTGATCAAGGGCTTTCCTCGTACATCTCGTGTCATTTACTTTACTTTTTGCTCATTATTTACTCATAGTTTGATCATCGATACAGCTCAATATCCCGAGCCGTATCCTTAAACTGTTTTTGCAAGTAATTTAATTAACACATTTTTGACATTTACTTCTAGCACACTACCTCACTTAACTAATTTGATCACTTAATTACTTCGGTAATTTTTGACCAAAACAATATGTATTTAGAATATATATTTACATTAATAACACATTGTGTGTGATTATTTGTATACTTGGTGTAATAGTTATATTATCTTAGAATTTAAAGTAATATAACTTAACAAAATACCAAGGATTTACAATCCAAAATAATACCAAAAATCACAAGGAATAAATATATAAGTTACACACATAATGCTGCGAAACCGAACGAAAGAACGTAACTTACAAGATATTCCGGAAACTACATTTATGAGCATATTTTTTGTAAATATTATTTTAGATACAAAAGAAATGAAAGTATGATTTTTATTATTATTACAAAGTATATCATATTTTCGACAAGGAGAAAATATATTATTGTGGAACTACAAATACAAGAATACGAAAATACATGTATGAGATACCCCCATCCTTGGGAAGGAAATACGAAAATAAATACTTGAGAAGTATTGATACAAAAATATTGTTTAACAATTATTCCAAAATAAAACATAATTTAAAGTTAAAATATTTATTATTTTAACAAGTAATTATAACTTGGAATAATATTGGGGACATAAAAGAAACGTAACTCAAACACGTAAATACTAAGGCAAGGCACGGCTCGTTCGTCTAATAGACCCTAGTACATTGTAGGGAGTCGTGTTTGCTGAGGAGATTTGAGTTACGAGTATCGAAGACGCAAAACAATGAGTTCATGCTCCCCCTTTTCTCTTAACTGTTTTTGGTTTTATAACTCTCGGGGGTGGAATACATGTTACGAATGCTTAAACGGTATGAATTGCCTATGAAATACTAGATCATGTGAGCATAGACTTAATATTGAAATGCCATTAATTCTTATTAGGGACGAAGGTTAGATCTAACGGGTACGGCCTAGCCCCACTCATGGTCCTCATGTGATCACTTGAGTGCTTCGGTGTCCCAGTCGAGGGAAATCGACATAGTCGAGGGAAATCGACATAGTCAAGGGAAATCGACATAGTCAAGGTAAATCGACATAGTCGAAGGGAAATTCGACATAGTCGAGGGAAATCGACATAGTCGAGGGAAAATCGACAAGGGTATAAGTCTACTCATTACGAGTGCTCCCTATGTCCTCACATGCCTTAATGTCCTTGTAAAACATTTACTTGGTATGTTCATACACGCTTTTCATACCTGTTTTCAAAGGAGTCTCTCAAAGGTTTACAAGTTTACCGGTACTCACACAAAACGCATGAACTCGCTCAACTTTTGTTGATGTTTTCCAAAATTACATGTATTTCAGTTGACAGGTTGGATCTTGGGCGCGGGTGTTGTTTCTAGAAGTAGACTTCAAGTTTAGATGTCATCCACTTTTGTTGGTTTATAACCTAGTCGAAGGTTGTGTTTTAAAACTTAAATAACTGGTGTCTGTAATACTCAAATTTCATGAATGGATGAACATCGTTTTGATCATGTAGTTGTTTATTATGATTGAATGCAATGACATTAAACCAGTCACACATCATACGCTTCCGCAAAAGTCAGGGTGTCACAAATTTTACATTTATTCTTTGCCTATATGTATGATCATATTGTAACTTGTTTTGATTTAGTGAGAGTTATCATTTCCTACATGGTATAGAGCCAAAACCGATCCACCCTCCCTCCCTCATTCTTCATCATCGCTGCTATGGCTGCCTCTTCTTCCGACTCCACCCCTCTCCCTCACTCTCTTGCTAATCTCATTCCCATCAAACTCTCATCCTCCAACTACCTACTTTGGAAATACCAAATGGAGCCTCTTCTTTCCTTTCAAGGTCTCATATCACATGTTGATGGCTCAGTTGATTCCCTAACTCCCACTGTTACCACTAATGATAAAACCTCCCCTAATCCTGAGTATGTTTTATGGCTTACTGCTGATCAGCGCACCATTGTGCTCATCAATGCCACGCTATCGGAGGAAGCGATGACCGTAGTGGTCGACCAGGCCACCGCTCGTCAAAGGCGGCAGTATCTTGAAGCCACCTATGGTAACACTTCTATTGAAGGGGTCCAGAACCTCCGTGATCAGCTTCACACTCTTCTTAAACGGTCTAAATCTGTGACTGACTTTGGTCGTCAATTCAAGGGATTGTCGGACCAATTGGCGGCGATCAGATATCCGGTTAACCGGGATGATCAGACTCACTGGTTCCTTTGTGGTCTAGGACCCTCTTTTGAGTCATTTTCTGCCATCATCAAATCGGTTCAGCCCCCGCCATCTCTTCAGGATCTTATTTCCAAAGCCGAAAGACATGAAATATTTTTTCGGTCGTTACATGCAAACAATCAGCCTCCATTTGCTTTCATAGCCCAAGCCGATCGCACCAACACTCCTGTGCGTGGTCATCGTTCTTCTCGTTTCGCTGGATCTGGTAACCGTGGTGATCGCAATGGTGGTCGTGGTTATAACCGGGGACTGCCCCATTGCCAACTGTGCCGTCAATCGGGCCATTATGCCTTTGCATGCCCCTCGTTGTCCACTTTTGCTAATCACCACAATTCGGTTGATGAGAGCATTGCTAACGCTTTCTAATCGAAATGTGTTGTTAATGAATCTCGTCCCGATTAGTTTGCTGATTCGGGAGCAACGGACCACATGACTCCCAATGATCAAAATGTCATCAACACCACTCCATCTTCAGGTAATCAATCAGTTATATTTGGGAACGGTCACTCGCTACCTGTTGCCCGAAAAGGTTCCTCTACCCTCTCTAATTCATTAAAATTAAATAATGTTCTTGTTGTGCCACATCTTACGTGCAATCTTCTCTCAATTAGCAAACCTACTATGGATAATCCTGTTGATGTCCTATTTTCTTATACTTCTTTCTTTATTCAGGATCGTAAAACAAGACAGGTTTTGGCTCGCGATCAATGTGAAGGTGGTCTTTATGTTTTGAAGCCCACTCCTCAAGCTTGCTTTTCTACGTCCTCGTTTTCCACCGCATCTTTTGAACTTTGGCACTCCCATTTGGGACATGCCCATTTTGATGTTATTAATAATCTAAATAAACGTGGTTGTTTGTCCGTTTCTGGTTTATTACCTAAACCTCAATTATGTCAATTATGTCAATTATGTCAATTATGTCAATCATGTCAAATAGCCAAATCTAAAAGGTTACCGTTTGAGTCAAATAATAATAGGGCTACTAAGCCTCTTGATCTTATCCATTGTGACCTTTGGGGTCTATCACCGGTTTACTCAAATGATAACTTTAGATATTATGTCATATTTGTGGACGATTACTCTCGTTTTTGTTGGTTCTATCCTCTTCGTCTAAAATCGGATTTCTATCATACATTAGACATTTTTTTAAAACTTGTACAAAACCAATTTTCATCAAAGGTTAAAGTGTTTCAAAGTGATGGTGGCACAGAATTTGTTAACCATAAAGTTCGGTCTCTATTTGAACAAAATGGCACCCTACATCGTCTCTCATGTACATATACACCGCAACAAAATGGACGTGTCGAGCGCAAACATCGACATGTTGTTGAAACAGATTTGGCCATGATGTTCAATGCTCAACTTCCCACGTCTTTTTGGGTTGATGCCTTTTCATCCGCTGTTTACATTATTAATCGTTTACCCACTCAAACTTTAGAAGGTGTATCTCCATATGAGCTTTTATTTCACAAAACACCAAATTACAACACTCTTCGTACCTATGGGTGTCGTGTGTTCCCATATCTTTAGGATTATGCCGACCACAAATTAGCACCTAGGAGCCTTCCATGTGTGTTCATTGGATACAGTCCGATACACAAAGGGTACCGTTGCCTTGATCCTATTACCAATCGTGTATACATCTCTCGTCATGCGCGTTTTGATGAATCCATTTTCCCGTTTCATGGTAGTTCGGCCACACCAAACCTTCGCAGCTTGATCTTGTTGCATTTCAGGATGATGCTCCTACCCCCACTCCATTGGCCACTCCCGCCATGCCTTCGGCTACCTCTCCACCAGTTGATCAACATCAACTCTCTGTTGATGTGATATCTCACACTTCTACCCCACCAATCTCCACACCACTTCCGGTGCACCCGTTTCCGTCGCCACCTCCTTCCCCTTCTCCATCGTCTTCATCTGAAGATACATCATCGTCCCCTGCGTCTCCTTCGTCTGCGTCTCCTTCGTCAGCCGTCAGTCCGTCCTCGGCGGTCCCGTCGGTTCCTACACCGCCACCCTTACCATTTCATCCGATGATTACTCGGGCCAAAGCCGGCATCTTTAAACCTCGCCATTTTGCTGACTTCTCCCATTTAGTTAATCAGCCACTACATCATGCCTTGCATGCGGCTAGTGACCCTAAAACTCATAAATCTGCGATTAAAGACCCTAAATGGCTAGATGATATGAACAAAGAGCTCGATGCGCTTCATAAAAATCAAACCTGGTCCCTCGTTCCTCGTCCTACTAATCGCCACATAGTTGGCTCCAAGTGGCTCTTTCAGACAAAATATCTCTCTGATGGCACTATTGATCGTCATAAAGCCCACCTCGTTGCTCAAGGGTTTTCTCAATACCCGAGACTTGATTACTCTCACACTTTTAGTCCAGTTGTCAAAGCGTCTACAATTCGCATTATTATGACCATTGCTGTCTTGAATAATTGGAAGTTACACCAACTTGATGTTAATAATGATTTTCTACATGGGAACTTAAGTGAATCTATTTATATGGAACAACCACCGGGATTTCTTGACCCGCAGTTTCCAGATCATGTTTGTAAACTGAACAAAGCTCTTTATGGGTTAAAACAAGCTCCACGGGCCTGGTTTCGTAGACTAAGTGACTTTCTTGTTCGTAGTGGGTTTACCTGCTCTCGGGCTGACCCGTCTTTGTTTATTTTTAACAAAGGCACATGTGCTATGTATGTTCTTGTATATGTTGATGATGTTATTGTGACAGGTAATCAAGGACACAAATTACATGCATTTATTAAAGCTCTCAACACTGAGTTTGCACTTAAAGATTTGGGTGAACTTAGTTACTTTCTTGGCCTTGAGGTTGTTCACATGAATCAAGGTTTGTTTATACATCAAGCGAAATATGCTACCGAAGTGCTTGAACGAGCTCGTATGATGGATGCAAAACCGGCTGCTACACCTCTCTCATACACGGTCTCGTTTACCTCAACGGGTGACCCGTACCATGATCCGACTTTTTATCGATCCATAGTTGGTGCACTACAATACTTAACCATCACTCGTCCTGATCTTTCATATGGCGTGAATCAAGTGAGTCAATTTTTACATGCTCCAACAACACAACATTTTCAAGAAGTCAAACGCATCCTTAGATATGTTAAAGGCACGATTTCATATGGGCTCAATTTTACCAAACCAACCAATGTTAATATACTTGGGTTCTCTTATGCGGATTGGGCCAAGTGTCTAGAAACAAGGAGGTCCACCTATGGTTATTCTATCTTCTTTGGTGGCAATCTTGTGTCTTGGAGTTCAAAGAAACAACCAACTGTGTCCCGCTCCAGTTGTGAATCTGAGTATCGGGCCATGGCTAATACGGCGGCAGAAATTATTGGTATAACTCATCATCTAAGTGAACTTGGTGTCCTACCTACAAAGTGCCCAACGCTTCTATGTGATAACCAAAGTGCACTCTTTATAACTCAGAATCCAGTTGCTCACAAGCGGGTTAAACACTTGGAACTTGACTATCACTTCATTAGAGAGGTTGTTGCTTCGGGTAAGTTACTCACCAAGTTCATTCCATCCAAGCTTCAGGTGACAGACATTTTTACGAAGAGCTTGCCTAGACCGCAATTCGAAAGCTTTCGCTCCATGCTCCGGCTCAGTCTACCACCGTCTCGCTTGAGGGGGGATAACAACCTATCACATTCCTCCTAACACTCAAGAGTCTCCATAATTATTCATTTATTCACATTGATGTTTGTTATTAATTTTACATTTATTCTTTGCCTATATGTATGATCATATTGTAACTTGTTTTGATTTAGTGAGAGTTATCATTTCCTACAGTGGGGTGACGAAGTCCTTAATGGCACCAAGGTAATGGTGTTGGGGGCATTATTGGGGTGAGTGGCGGTGGACGCTACCCCCACACCACCCGTATTTGGAGTGAGGTCTCTTAATGTATTTATGTCACATGGCTACATGAAGGAAATCTGGAGTGAGGTCTCTTAGTAGAGTGGATAGGATTCATTTGGAGTCCTGATAATTCGTCAATTGATGAGGGTCTTTGTAGGAATGCATCTTTAAAGAAAGTGGAGAATTACTTACATGACCTTCTTTACACAACTTTTTGGTTTTTATGAAAAGCTTGGACTACGTTGGTGTTAAATAAAGTCAAGTACTCTAGGTCAAAGATATTCCAATGTATTAAATTTCATGTGGATTAATAATAGATCTAGGTTGCAGCTGATGACTTGGTGAAATTGGTGTAGCTCGTCATTGACTTGTTTATAGAGTGTTCTTGTTTCTGTGCTAGGGGTGTATGGTTTTGGTCTAATAATAGATATAAGTTGCAACTCATTACTTGGTCAAATTGGTGTGGCTCGTCGTTGGCTTGTTTCTAGAGTCTCTTGTTTATGTGCTTGGGGCGTGTGTGGTTTTGGTCTAATAATAGATCTAGGTTGCAGCTCATTACTTGGTCAAATTGGTGTGGCTCGTTGTTGGCTTGTTTCTAAAAACTCTTGTTCTTGTACTTTGGGCGTGTTTGGTTTTGGTTTGATTACGATTGTTTGTTTGTAGTTTGTTTCCTTGTTTATGTTCACTGTGTTGGCTAAGCTTACTCGTTAGCATTTGTTTGCTAATATATAATGGTCGTTAAAACAATACCTTGACGTGTCTCCAAAAATCAATCATGATCAATTTAAAATTTATGATTTTATACATTAAATTGTATAAATCTAAAATTCGTTTAAATCAAAGACATAGAAATAAACACATTTAAATAAATTCATAAATTTTAACTAAACTAAATAAGAAATTTAATTATTTGGAAATTGCAATATCCTTTATGTTTATGCGAGAATATGGATTTTAAATTGTTCAAAAGCCTAGGAAAGATAGAGCATGAGTTTCATTTACTCATTGGCCATTGACAGTTTTACTTTTGAATATTCTGTTTGTCGATTCAACCTTTTACCTACTTTTCCTCATCGGTCCTCCGTTAAAAAAAATTAACAAAGGTAACTTTTTTTTTTTTTTTTTTTCTGAATTACAAACAAATGTTTTAGCTTCAATTTTCTCTTATCTTCAATGTTGTCATAGAAGTCATCATTAGGAGACTTCTCTTTCCTCTTCCCCTACCTCCGGGTCTCCCCTCCATTCCCGTTTCCTTGTATAAGTTATATGTATGTAATCTAGCGTACATAAAAACATCTATAGATGAGCATGTGAACTTTTATTCTCCTTTTATGTTAAAAACCAGTTCAAAACTATTATTATTACAAACTATAAATTAGCAACAAAATATTGCTTTATGGAGTTGTATCATATGCATGGGTAGATTTTCAAAAAAAATGATTTTTCATTTCTAACACATTGCTTTTATTTTTTTGCAATTTAATCCTAACATTTTTTTATTTTCATCTTTGACCCCTCATAGATGAACATAACTTTTATTCTCCTTTTATGTTAAAAACCAGTTCAAAACTATCATTATTACAAATTACAAACTATAAATTAGCAACAAAATGTTGCTCTATGGAGTTGTACCATATGCATGGGTAGATTTTAAAAAAAAAAATTTGATTTTTCATTTCTAACTCATTGCTTTTATTCTTTTGCAATTTAATCCTAACATGTTTTTATTTTCATCTTTGACCCCTCATAAGTTTCATCTTTCAGAAATATGATTTGCTCTATGTTTCGACGTGGACGCAAACTTTTTCTGGAAAACGAGTCAGGTCAAATATAATATTTTTTCATTCAAAAAAACCATTTTTACGTGCATATTTTTGTGTAGTATAAATTTGAGTTGGTCTACGTTCTGATTTGGGAGATGAGTCCGGACAAATATAATATGTATTCGTGCATATTTTATGTATGTTTCGTAAATTTTGTTTGGAATCGTGTGGAGTCAAATTGTAGTTTCCTTTCAATGTATGAGTCGGGTCACATATAAATTTAATTTACTTTACTTTTTGATCCAATCGCAATGCTTATATAGGTTACTACGGTTCAATCTGATATGTCGAAACGCATGTTTTCATACGGTTAACGCATCACACGACGTTTGAACCAATTCATTCGATGTTTACGATGTTCTCGTGCCGCAACGCGCACGAATATTATTGCTAGTTTTAATTAACTTAAAACAAATACTAAATGTTAATAACCAGTAAAAAATATCATTATTTTAATTAACTTTAAACAAATACTCTATATCTTGATTTATAATTTATGAATTTGTGATTTTATTTTTGAACACCCATGTTAAGATATGTTCAAAAGGAGGTATCGATATTCAAAATAGTAAGACTGATACTAATAACTAATAAAAAATATTAATAACAATAGAATATGTGTAATGTCTATTCTAGATAGATAATGTAACCAGCTGGGTAGCCCAGTTGGCCACCGACACCCACCTCTTACCAAGAGGTACCAGGTTCGAACATTGGGGCGAACAAAGTACCCTCAAAGGGTCGGCTCGGCAAGGGTATTTACTGCCAGGCTCAGGCTTGTCGGGTGGCGGCCTGGGAGGGGTTATCCCCTCCGCGGTCAGGGGTACCGTGCATTACCCTTTTTTTTTAGATAGATAATGTAAGGTTGGCAAATCGTGTCTTAACAGGTTTAACAGATTTCTGACGGCACGCACAACATAAGTTTCAAACATGATTACAACTCGTTTAACTACTTTCTACCTCATGTTTATAAAACTGTTTTATGTTTTATGTACAAAGATGAATAAATGATAGATCCTAACATTGTAATTTTAATTATTTTAAAAATTAGAAAAGTCAAAGGGTGTATTTTTCAGTTAAAAAAGTCTAATCGTGTCTTAACAGGTACCCAATTGCCAGCCCTTCATAACAGGCCTTCTTAGACGTGTTTACTCCAACTCCTATGTATAAACAATGAATGTTAGATTTTAGCACAGTGGCTAACTTTGAACGGGTGCCTGTCTGCACTCGCTGTGCCAGATTCTATATCGCAACATGGCAGCTGGCGATCATGGCACGGCGAGCGGACGAGTGTGGGAAGCAAGTGTTTGTGAATTTTCTCTGGTCAAACCTCTAGGAATTTCCATGGTCAAATGGGCTATATAGTAATTCTCCATATTTTGAACACTATTTCCGTACCTAGTATTGACATTTGACTTGTATCCGTATGAAAGTCACAAAAAATACTATCTTTGTCCTTGTCTTGTCCTTCTAGCTTCCTCTCAAAAGTCCCAAAAGTCTTTGTACTCACACCAACACCAACATTTCCATATAATAATCGTCCTAACCTATATTTCTGGACACGTATCATACTAAACCTTAAAGTTTCTTTCTTTATGGAACCTCGTGTGTGACTCGTCCCTCTTTCATTGTCTCATTGATGCTGCTACAATTCTCTTAAATTTTCTTGATTTATGCTCCAAGTCTTGATCTTTAGCTGTACCCATCATTTCTTTTAGGGTTCTTCATCATTGAGTGGCACTTTGAGCTTGAGTTTCAAACAGTTTTTCAAGATTTCTTGAAGAAAAAGTTTCAAAGTCTTCATCTTTAACATGGGTAAGTTGTAATTTAGGGTTTTCTTAATATCTAGTGTTAATAACTTAATATATATTGAGGGTTCTTGTTTCTTGCTCTGTTTTCTTGCATACCCATATCATATTTTTGATCTTAAAGCCAGTTAAGTCACTATGGGAACTCAATCAACTCATCAAAATGCTATCTTGTCAAAGTCAAACCCCTTAGTTTATGGTCAACGAGATTTTAGTTCTTTGGTTATAAGTAATGGTAACCAAAAGAATGATATAATGGAGAAGAAAGAGGGGTTTATAGGGGTTCTTGAGGTTTTTATACACCAAGCTAGAGATTTACACAATATATGTATATACCATAAACAAGATGTGTATGCCAAGATTTTCTTGACTAGTGACCCTGAGGCAACTGAGTCGACTCAGACGATTAACGGGGGCGGCCAGAATCCGGTGTTTAACGAAAGTCTTAGGATTAATGTCCGAAATAGCGATTGTTCATTAAGATGTGAAATTTGGATGCTGAGTAGGGTTAAGAATTATCTTGAAGATCAGCTTTTAGGGTTTGCTTTAGTACCGTTATGTGATATATTTGTTGAAAATGGGAAGTTAGAGAAGGAATTTGAGCTTTCGACTAGTGAACTTTTGCATTCGCGTTCCGGTTTTGTTAAGTTAAGTATCGTCTACACTGGATCGCCACCCGATGTGGTCGAAATCCCGACCCCACGTTGTTTACGTGATCAAGATTCGGTTGAATCAAATCAAGTTTCTTGTGAACTTGAAAAGATTGAGTTTCCGGATCCGAAAGTCATGAGCGAAAACGAAATCATGGTTTCCGAATATTACTCTGCACAGGGTGTGGTCAACAGTCAGTCAACCGAAAACTACGATTTACTTGATTCAGATTCAACTGATCATTTGATTAGTTCTCTTACAAACAATGAAAATGAAATCTCTCCAAGCATCGATTGGGAATCGTTGGAAAAGAAAGAAGAGAAAAGTCCAACTTTCGTTGACTTGATTAAAACCGAACCTGAGGAGAAAGTGGTGCAGCAAGAGATTGTAGACATGTACTTGAAAAGCATGAAGCAGTTCACCGAGGCGTTGGCGAAGATGAAGCTTCCGATTGATAAAGAAATTGGATCACCTGATTCAGGGGATCGAGATAGTTTGGAGTCAAACGGGAAAACGTCAAACGGGTCAAAGGGGGAGGGTCCAAGCCCGAAAGTGTTCTATGGGAGCAGAGCGTTCTTCTGAGCCGTGTTATTTGATTGGTTCGGTAGACAACTACGAGGTAATTTCAAGTTTTCTGTGCATTTGTTGAGAAATTAGATCCATAAAAACTTATATTCTCTGTTGTTTCAGACTTGTATGATATGTATGTATGCAACTATAGTTAAACGGTAAAGTTGTTTTCTTTTCAACAATATATTATCTGCTTTTACTTGAGGAATTGCTTAAAAAGGAGGTCATTAGCATGAAGAAGTAACAGCATAACTTGGTCTGGTTTCTGTTTTAGAGTAAATTATGTTTATTTTCATCAATAAACTTTCAAGAACTTTAATCTATGGTAATCGGAACTGGTTTAGTATAAATGGGCTTGGATCAGTTTCGGGTCGAATTCACGAACACATTTAGCTACACGGGTCATGTTCTTGTCGTCCTGACGGTGTCACAGATTGCCCATTTAATTTGTTTGTTTTTTTTTCAAAAAAAAGTTATTTTTAAAAATTTGTTTGTCATAGCTTAAACTGCTTGGATTTTTTTATGCGAAAATTCGAAATAAGTATAAGGTTTTATAGTTCAAACGCAATTATTTCGTATATGTTTTAGATTATTAATACGTAAAACAGTAGAATAAAATAAGTTTTTTGGGTTAAACGAGTCATGTTCGTGTCAATCCAAAAAAAACTCATGTATAAAATTTCTGGATTCGACCTGCAAACCCATGAACATGGCCCATTTAAAACACCTACGCCTAGAGAAAACCGCAACTCATGAACACGACCCCTTTAACACGCATTGAAAATACCTGTACCTGATGATGATAGATACATTCTTTACCAAATAAGTGTGCGCTTGTGCCAAGTGCTCATGTATGTGGCCACTCCTTATTAAAGCACCAACACTCATTAAAGCACCAACGGCAAGCACGGTTCGAAGCTGGGAGATCAACTACTTGACCCGAAACAACTTCTTGGTGAATGTTTGTTTAGAGCTCATGTAGGGCTTATATATGAACATTAAGCAGGTTTTACAAACAAGTAGGATGACAAACACAAAGATTTCATTAGAACAAGACACGACAACGAGACATAAATGATCAAACCTCATGATTCACCTCCAAAAACCTCACTGAATGATGGGTATTTTTTTGTTTCCAAAAAATATCAATGTCTGGACATAAACTTGTAGTTGAGATTCAAGAACACCCTTTTGTTGGTTGTCATGATGTAAAAGATACAAATCCACTTTCATGTGCTTTCTTGTCTCTGACCTCCCACAAATTTTTGATATCTTTTCTTTTTGGTCATATAAAGCAAAATCTTAAAAAACAAAAGCTTTACATCCTGTCACAAGATTGATTATGGTCAAGAAAGCAGCTTTTGCACAAGATTTCAGAAAGTGATGATGGGAATGTTGTAGTTATGCTATTTTGGTTTTCTTTTTTTATGTTAAAAAACATATTATTTGAGAATGTGTGGAGGCAAAATGAGCATGTTAGGAGGTTTGGTCCCTTTTTTAGGTGTAAAAAACTGAATCATACATGTTCCAATGCAACCTAAATAGTAAGATATGAATGGTTTTATGGACAAGTATTTTTCACTTTTTACTATTTGTGTGATAGTGTGAGGTTTGCAATGGCATGTGTTTCCTAAAAAGTAATTCTAAAATTGGTCTTATTTCATAACTAAATCAAGTTTGTGGCTATACCTAAAGTTATGAATGAATGGCTTGAGCTAGATGCAAAGGTAGGGGGGGTGAGAAATTTCGGACACTACTGGTACCATACTGATACCGTACAGGTGCCCTACCATACCGCTACTCATCGGTCATATATGGTACGGTATTCAGTTTTGTAGCTCAAATTCAGTATTGGTACTATGCGGTATGCTACCGACCAAACATATAGAGTACGGTATTTGATTTGGTTTTAGCTAAACTTCGGTGTTGGTACTATGCGGTATGGTACTGGTTCGGTACAGTATAGGTATTGACCTCATCCCTATGCTAGGGTGTGTATGGTCCGGTTTAATTTAGATTGAATTGATAACTACGATTTTAGAGAACATTAAACCAAGCCATCCAAACCGTCCCATAAGTCCATAACATAGATTCAAACGGTTTGATAGGTTAGGCCAAGTTAGTTTTTTAAAGACAACTCCAAAAAAATCGTTAAAAATACATTTTGATGAAGGTATTTCATATCCTAATTCTTTGATCATGAACAAGACTCTAGTTACTAATTCATCTTGTTGGGAACATTGGACTTCATGTTGACTATTTTGAGAACATTGGACATCATGTTGACTATTTTGGTTGACAAAGTCTATTGTTTTTAATGATGCATAATGTGACCCACTTAATAATGATTTTATCTTTTCATGGTTAAATTAAGAACTAATTAACTCGTGGTTCGTAATTTGCTTGGTAAAAAATTATACTAATTCAGCTCGAAGCCTCGGACTACTCATAAATGAGTTCGAGCATATGGTATCTCAATCGCTGACTCCTCCGAATAAATTATACTAGAATTTTCTTGTATATTGATACCTTTCTTTAAACTTGTATGATTTGATATAATCATTTACTTGTTATATGATACTTGCAAATATAAAACATATCATCAAAATATAAAATAAATGAGTCCAATCACCAAGACATGAGCTCACTCTAGTTAAATGCGTACTCAATTGCAAGCTCAAGTTAAAGATTACGAGGCACTTGACTCGCTTTGTTAATTTGATTATTATAGATTACAACACCTTGTGTCATCAATGAAAAGAAACAAGCAGGGGTGGAAGTGCGGAACCAGGTGGGTGTCAAGAGGATCCGTTAACCCCTGGTCCCATAAATTTGTTATATTTTTATAAGAATCTAAGACTTGAGTCGAAAAAGGAGTTAAGAGGGTCCGTTGACCCCTCTTTTAGTTGTAGCTGGTAAAGAAAAGAGCCTTATAATGATCTTTATGTAAAGAAGTTATGGTTATGCACCACTTGAAACAAGCATAACCAAACAAAATAGTTCAGGTAACTTATCAAATATTCAAATGTGTAAACTAAACAAGAACCTTGATGCAATTCTATTCTAACAACACTTAAAAACGAAAACAATATCTAAAAATGAAACCAAGAGACAATGAACTACCAAGTTTTTGCAGTCTTTTTCATCTAATATAAAGAAACAAATCATCATCAACTCATCAACTATCCTTTCCTATGCATCACCAGAGATACATATCTCGACTATAAGCCGCAAACTCATATTACATCTCACTCAAAAACCCAAAAATGTAAGTCAAAATCAAAGTATCAATCCTTAAAAAAGACACAAAAATAGCTCACTTATAATCCTAATATCCCTAGAGAAGCAATCTACTTGGCTCCACTTTTTTTGACACTTCTTTCGACTTCAAGACATGTCGTTCCGAAGTTTGTTCACCAAAATTCATTTGTTATAGCAATCTGGACTCCGTATTATTCAAGAATTCCTGCAACAAGTGAAATGAACAAATTAGAAGACATGTTTGGGATAGTTTTGACTTTTGACTCATGTTTTCTAACTTATAACGCGTTTAAGGAGCGATCATACCTCTGTTAGTTTGTCGTTTGGCTACACCGTAACCATCAACATAACCAGGAGGACTTTTGGTATGGACATCAGAACCGCCACCATCACTGCCACCACCTATCCCATATCCACCAAACGAACCGGACCCCTCTTGCTCGCTGTTTCTTGACTGCCAAGTTGGGTCTCCACCATATACAGAACCGCCACCGCCACCACCACTTCCACCAGCATAAAAGTCTGAAAAAGGTTCTTCATAACCACCATTAGCAGCAGCATATGGTGATGTTCGGACGTCGCTAGTTGTAACATTTCTACCATACCCACCACCTCCTAACCCATAACCGTTATCACCTCCAAAACCGAGATTCCCACTTTGAGTAGAAGCGTCCCTACCACCTTGATTTGTAATCGGATTCGAACCCCAATTGAGACCTGTATTTCCAAAAATACCCCCACCGATAGCACTCGACCGGGTCGCATTTGACCCATAGTTAAATCCACCATTACCCCACAAATTCCGGGGGTTCGAACTGAAAAGAGAAGCATTCCCTCCATTCCCACCACCATTGCCGCCATCAAAACCGATAGGACCCGCAAACCGATTTGTATTCCCGACAAAATACGGACTCGGGGTCATTCCCCTTCCATAGCTCAAACTCCTATTGTAGTTTGCGTTTGTCATCCCCGGTTCAAAGTTCAATCCCATTCCATACGCGGAACCAAATGGGTCGAACCCGCCTCTACCAGCCATCCTAACACCATAACCACCAACCGCACCAGGAGAATACGGTCCTT
Source organism: Helianthus tuberosus (assembly GCA_030545235.1). NCBI lineage: Eukaryota > Viridiplantae > Streptophyta > Magnoliopsida > Asterales > Asteraceae > Helianthus > Helianthus tuberosus. Next base: position 75,342,851 of record CM060364.1, on the reverse strand, counting down.
GAGTGTAGCCATTAAGAATGCCACTCGCTCGACCCAAACCATATGGATAAGCACCAAGCATGGCTCTGCTAGGGCTCGGTGAAAGCTCTTTTGGGACCGCACGTTTCACTTCAACCATTTTGCCGTTTAGTTCATGGAAGGTTTTTAACAACACTTTGTCTACAGAATCTTCTGAATCGTAAGTAATGAATCCAAAACCTCTAGGTCTTTGTGTGTTATGATCATACATAACCACAACATCCGTAACTGCACCGAATTGTTCAAAGTACCTTCTGAAATCATTTTCAGTGACTGTCGACGCTAAACCTCCTACAAATATCTTTCTTGTTCGGTTTGGACCCGGAGAACTTTGAACGCTACCACTGTTTCTACTGATTGTACTCTGTTCTTCTCTAGGAACAGCCTTCTTTGCCTCAACCTAACATTTGTATAAACCTTTAATAACATTATCATATTTCAAGATTCCAATTCAAAGACTTATGATCGACGAACACGAGCTTACCATTCGGCCATCGATATGATGCTTCTCCTTGATGACTCGCTCAGCGACAGCAGGATCCGCAAAAACAACAAAACCAAAACCACGGGCACGTCCTGTGGTGTGATCCTTCATGATCACAGCTTCCAAAACCTCACCGAAACTGCTAAAATACTCTTGTAACCGTTCTTCATTCGTGTCCCACGATATCCCACCGACGAACAACTTGCCGAGATCCGACTGCATTTTCTGTACACAGAAATTCGCCAATCAGCAACCCTAAATCTCAACTAATTCACACTTTACAGTTAACAAACTACAAACTACAAACCACAAGTTCCCATCAAAACAGGGTTTCAATAACATCTAAACAATCTTAAACAAAACTAATCACAATCATACTAGTTCATCAAGTGAAAATGCAGATCAAATTAACATAAATTAATACAAATTAAAAGCATTATACCTAAGTATTATGTTACACACAGATTAATACACCTAAAATTAAAACCGATAATCTTATTTTCAATCAAGAAAACATCGGATCCCTCAAAGACGACAATTGAAGTCCTCCTGAAAAAAAGGGTAACAAAATTAACCAAACCTTTATCAAACTTAACCAAGATTAATAAACAACAAATACCCAAATCATAAAATAAAAAATAAAAAATACCCAGATGATAAATCTTGAAACTTTAAGATCTGATAGGAGGATCAACAAGAACTGAGGGCATGTTCATCCTCCTCAACTTTCAACACTGCCCCCTTTGATTTCAATTTCAATTTCACTCTCAGAATAATAATAAAAAAAAAGAAAATCTTGATTGAAAAAGATTGAATTGTTATTAACAATTAGGATGAATGGATGATGAATATATGTGTGTTTGTGTGTGTGTGTGAGAGAGAGAGAGAGAGAGAGAAAAAGAAAAAAAAAAAAAAGAGAGAATTTTGGGTGTTTGATCTGATTAATGGAAGCAATGGGTGTTCTCCAAACATATGCTTATATAGTTATTGGGAAAATTTAGGTTGTACAATGTATGTATGTACATGCATAGTTTGTGAGATGATGGATCAACGGTTGAGATTGCTTGATGAAGGGATTTATATTTTATCGTATGTTGTTACAACACACCGGATGTGTAGGCTTTATGAGCAACTTGTGTTGGGTCTACACATAGTTTGTCTATTTGACATTTTAACGTACTTTTGTTAATTTATTTGGTAAAATAAAGTTGCTAATTATTGTAATTTGTAGGCATTGTCGATACAAATTATGTTGATTATTTCCTTTAAAACAATTATTTAGGATAGTTTTGTTTATTAAAATGTTTTGAATAAATATGTGTTGGAATCAAAGTCTATGAGAAGTAACGTGGGGCTCAAGAAATAAAGCTTTGTGGACTCCTAACTTGTTAGGTACTTCTTGTGTTTTTATGCACTATGCTTCGATGATTTTGGTGTGGTTTTGTTTGGATTTGATTTGTATTGTCAATTGTCATATTATTATGCAATAGTATCGTATTTTCGTGTGACTATCAGGGGCGGAGCCAGTGTATAAGGAGGGGTAGCTCGGGTTACCTCTCAACTTCATTTACGTAGTGTAAAAATATCATTCAACTCCGTCTACGCAGTGTAAAACTTTTATATTTTTATACCAAAGATACCTTGATCCAAAAAAAAATGAGAAACCCCTGAATTTTTAGGCTAAATCCGTCACTGATGACTATGCGAGGTTTTTAACATATTGTCAATGGTTTGGAAACCGGGCTAGCAACCTGTCGACTCGTTGAACCTTTTTTTATTCATAATTTAAGTTTTTAAGAAAAATATGAGTTAGATTCCTTAACTGTGGTCGGTAGAGAATAAAAACTTTAGAATAACATTGGACCAACTTGAGTGGACCTAGTATATAGAATGACGAGTCTCCGTAATTTTATGTTTATTTTTATATAGAACGTATATTGTTAGTTTTCAACCAACAATCAAGATTTTTGACCCTGACCTCGAATGACATGAATTATAGCATACAAAACACACAAAGTTTGTAGAAACATGTTTGTGAGATCATGTTGGCAGTCATCAACCAACCATATCCATTCACTCCTCAATGTTGTCAACAACCACCTCTACATAACGTGGATACCCTACTACCCTAATATTATAATATAGCCGCAATTAGTGTTTTAGGCTGAATCGTAGTGATTAAAAAAATTTCATCTTTACCTAAATATATATGTTGTATATTTGTGAAGTTAGTGTTATCGCTGACCAACGGGTGATGGTCTATTTGGTCATCTTGGTGTAGGGTATGTAAATATGGTGTCTAGCTTCTGGCTAGTTGAATTAATAAAATTTCGTTGGCCGTTCAAAAAAAATTGCCTTTAAACACCTTAGGAGGGGGAGGTCTTGGGCTCAAGTCCCACAGATAATAGGAGTAAAGAAATTTGGCGTTAAAAAAAAGAGTTACAGCTAAATCTTTAAAATTTCTTTTAGAGTTAAATGTCATTTTAGTCCCTGTGGTTTGGGCCATTTTGCCAGTTTAGTCCAAAGGTTTCATTTTTAACTTATGGGTCCAAAAATGTTTCACAGTTGCCATTTTAGTCCACTGGGTTAACTTCATCCATTTTTTTCTGTTAACGAGAAGGCCAATTCAGTCATTTTATATGGCTGAATTGCCCTTTTAGTTAACAGAATTACATACAAAATGACCAAATTGGTCTTCTCGTTAACAGAAAAAATGGATGAAGTTAACCAAGTGGACTAAAATGGCAACTGTGAAACCTTTTTGGACCCACAGGTTAAAAATGAAACCTTTGGACTAAACTGGCAAAATGACCCAAACCACAGGGACTAAAATGGCATTTAACTCTTTCTTTTATTTATTAACTCGTGTAACACACAAATTTCTAACATACAAAATTCAATATTAAGGGGTGGACTTGAGGAAGAACATGTGCAAATTTCCCATTATTGCCCAGAATCTATAGTATTTTGTAAAAAATATATAAAACCAAAAACTAAAAATATGAAATTTTGCATCTTGGCTAAAAGAAGTCAATACTATTAGTATAGTCCATACAAATGTGTGTAGTAGAATCAGACACATAACAACACTCAAGTAACCAACTTTGTAGTTCAATTCAGTTCAAATAAACTTACTAACTGGAAACCTATATCAGTACCCTTTAACTATTCCACAAAACCAACAAGAATATTGATGCAATTCTCATAACAATGCCAAACAAAACACGAAAACAAAATCCAAAACACGAAACCAGGAGACCATGAACTACAAGTTTTTGCCATCTAAAAGGTAACAAACAGATAAAGAAAACCTCAACCGAAAGCGAAAATCATCATCTATCATTTTGTATGCATCACCAGAAATGCAAGATGATACATATTTTGACTATAAGCCGCAGACTGATGTTACATCTCACTCCAAAAGACCAAAAATCTAAGTCAAAATCAAACTATTAATCCTTAGAAGACACAAAAAACAACTCACTTATAATCCTAATCATCTCTAGGAAAGCACTCTTTTACTTTTTTAAAGTTTGTTCACACCTGATACACCACCATTCATCTATTATAGCAATTTCAGTTCCAAACTATTCAAGAATTCCTGCAACAAGTAAAATGAAGTAATTAGTAAACATTAAAAGATGTGTTATTCAGTAGAGGGTGAATGCAATTGTATGTTGATACAAAACAATTAGTTTTTTTTAGGAAGTTTGCGAATGGGGATCATTCCGACTCATGTTTAACACGTTAAAAAGTGATCTTTATTAGTACACAGGTATGGTTGTTGCTTTGATTCACTTAGCTACGTTTTACGTTATCTAACTACCAATAGCTCTGCTATGAGTGGGATTATACTGGGTACGTTTGTTTGTTTTGAAGATTAAGCATACCTCTGGTTGTTTGTCGTTTAGATACATTATAACCATCAACATAACCAGGAGGACTTCTAGTATGGACATCTGAACCACCACCGATCCCATATCCGCCAAATGAACCGGACCCCTCTTGGTCACTATTTCCCGCCCGCCAAGTTGGGTCACCACCATATAGAGGGTTGCTAACACCACCACCACCGCCACCACCACTTCCACCAACATAAAAGTCGGAAAAAGGTCCTTCGAACCCACCATTAGCGGCGGCATACGATGATGTCTGCACCTCACTAGTAGTAACATTTCTACCATACCCACCAACTCCTAACCCATACCCGTTCTCACCTCCATAACCAATGTTCCCGCTTTGAGAAGAAGCATTCGCATTCCCACCTCCTTGATTTGTAATCGGATTAGAACCCCAATTGAGACCCGCATTCCCAAATATACCCCCACCGATAGCACTCGACCCAGTCGAATTTGACCCATAGTTAAACCCGGTATTACCCCACAAGTTTCGGGGATTAGAACTGAATAAAGAAGCATTCCCTCCATTCCCACCACCATTCCCACCGTCAAAACCGATAGGACCCGGAAACCGATTCGTATTCCCGACAAAATAAGGATTCGGGCTCATTCCCCTTCCGTAGCTCAAACTCCTATTAAAGTTCGGACTTGTCAATCCCGGTTCAAAGTTCAATCCCATTCCATACCCGGAACCAAACGGGCTGAACCCACCTCTACCAGCCATTCTAACACCATAACCACCAATCGCACCAGGAGAGTATGGACCTTGAGTGTAGCCATTAAGAATGCCACTCGCTCTACCCAAACCGTAAGGATAAGCACCAAGCATGGCCCGGCTAGGGCTTGGCGAAAGCTCCCTTGGAACCGCACGTTTCACTTCAACCATTTTACCGTTCAGCTCATGGAACGTTTTTTGCAGTACTTGGTCCACTGCTTCTTCTGAATCATAAGTTATGAATCCAAAACCTCTTGGTCTCTGTGTGTTATGATCATACATAACCACAACATCCGTAATCGTACCAAATTGTTCAAAGTACCTTCTGAAATCACTTTCAGTGACTGTCGATGCTAAACCTCCTACGAATATCTTTCTTGTTCGATTCAGGCCAGGAGAACTCTGAACGCTACCACTGTTCCTACTAATCGTACTCTGATCTTCTCGAGGAACAGCCTTCTTTGCCTCAACCTAACATTTGAACAAAATCTTTAACAACAACATCATACCATATTATTATATTAATCATCTCAAGATCTCAATTCAAAAACTTACGATCAACATTCAACTAACTTACCATCCGCCCATCGATATGGTGCTTCTCCTTGATAACCCTCTCTGCGACAGCAGGATCTGCAAAGACCACAAAACCGAAACCACGGGCACGCCCTGTGGTGTGATCCTTCATGATCACAGCTTCCAAAACCTCACCAAAACTGCTAAAATACTCATGTAAACGTTCTTCATTTGTATCCCACGCTATCCCACCAACGAATAACTTTCCGAGATCCGATTGCATTTTCTGCACACCCAATTCAATCCATCAACAACCCTAAATTCCATAAACTCAAACTTTGCATAATATCCAAACACAATTGGTACAAAATTAAGCATAACTAGTTACAAACTTGTTATACAAAACAAATCACAATCATCCAAGTTTATAGAGTGAAAATGCAGATCAAAATAATAAAGATTAAAAGCGATACATAGGATTAAATCAAGAAAACATCGGATCCTTCTAAGACGACCAATCTAACGACAATTAAGGAAAGCAATCAAAGAAAGATGCAAACTTTTGTCGAATTGAGAACAGATTATAAAATAAAAAGTAGAATAAATGGATACCCAGATGGCAAATCTTGAAAAGAAAGAGTTAAGATCTGAGAGGAGGAGTAATAAGAACTGAGGGCACGTTCATCCTCCTCGACACAGCCCCCTTTGATTTTGATTTATGAATAGTATTGGTGTTGATAAAGATTAAAGAAATCTTGATGTGAACTTATCTTCCTGTGTGTAAAAAATGGGGGATGTCGAAAAAGATTGGAAATTTATAATCAAATGGTAGAGAGAGGTTGTGTGTGTGAGAGAGAGAGAGATGAAGAGGGAGAGAGAGAGAGAAATAATGAAGGGTGTTTGAAGGAAAGATAAATGCAATTGGATTGGATGCTTATATAGTTAATGGGAAAATGTTTGGTATTACGATGTATTCATATCTATTCATAGCATAGTTTCGGTACTGGTACTGAATATATCAAATCGAAAATACCGATAATGTTTGGTATTACGATGTATTTATAGCATAGTATCAATACATTTTTTTAACGGCCAACAGAATCAATCTCGAGCACTCTCAGGGCATCGACTAGACCAAATGGAGTACTCCGAGAGTACCTGGGTCCACCACCAATTCCGGGGAAAACCCGATAACCCACCCGCCCGTAGTCACAAGTTAACGGTAAAACCCGTTTGGCTCAAGGATCCAACCCAGACTTTCATGGGTCTCCTATCATTGCCCATCAATGCCTCACTCTGCACCAAGTGCGAGTTGAACTTGCATCTCCAAAGATAAATGCAAGTGTTCCACCACTTGATCTAGAGATCATTGGCATAGCAAAGTATCAATACTGGTATTGAATATATATCAAATCGAAAATACTGATCTAAAAAATCATCAAAATTGGGTATTGGTATCAAAAGTACTCGGTACGGAGTATTTGAAGGTAAAAACCAGTAAAATACTTGTACCGTATCAAACTTAAAGCATTGATCCATAAAACATCAAAAGGTGGGTACTGAAATTTGATCAGTACAGTTTTTTTTTTTTTTTTTTTTTTTTGTACAGGTATTTTTAGATACCAGTACTAGAATGCTCATCCCTAATGCATAGAGTATGTGTAGTCATGGAGCAATGTTTGTAAACGTGGTCAATCCCATAGTACAAGTAACCCAACCTTGAGTCTAGGGCCGTCATAAAAATAAAGCCTCCACTTAAATCGCTTGGCTACTTCAAATCGCAATTATGGTTGGACTTGCTTCAATTCTTGAACCTGTTGATTGAATTGCAATCTCGTTGTGCTCAAAAATCACAATTCTGCTTTTCTCTTTTGGCTTCAATTGACTCAACACGTTAGTAAAACTTTAACATAATAACTTATTTGCTGAGTTTGATTGTGTAAACTTAAGCTTATTTGTCGATTAATTTAGTCATTTAGGTAATAAAGTGATTACTTATCTACATGATATAGTTGATACTTGATTTGTTGATTGAACTATTTTTCGAGCTATTACTTTAATACTTGAACATCGAATATGATTGTGTGACTGAATTGAGTGTTGATGTTGGTAGATTAGATCTAACCATAAAAGAGTATGGTTTATAACAAATTAAAGACTGAAAAAGAGCCCCAAAATTTTATTTTGCTTGGACTCCAAATTTCATTTCGTCTTAGGCCCAAAAAAGTTGGGTTGGCCTCGTTTGCGACGTTGCAGCTGCTAGATCATCATCATCAACGGGTTAAGATCATTTGTCAATGGGATTCATTGTAGGTTCTGCCACACCGGATATATAGGATTTGTCCTTCACCTCTTGTAATTTGTTTGGTCTACAAATTTTATATATTTTTGGTACTTATTATTGTCATTGTAAAGGTGTTACCTAATACAACTTGGCAACTAGCAACTTGCTGTTTGTTTTTTATATTCTAGTGCGATTCCTCCACATGATATAACGGAAATTTAGTTTTGTTCGTAAACTAGTTGATGACCCGCCCGCGTTGCGGGGCGATGGCCGAATAATGAGTGAGTGTTAGTCAGCTCATTGACACAAAAAAACAATTAAATCGAGTCAACCAATTAAAACAAAACACTTTTATAGTTTTGATAAAAAAAACTAAAACAATGGCAATATTGTAATTTTTAACTGAGTGAAAGTTGTATTTTTTGACTGGGGTAAAATCGTAAATTGGCAAAAGCTAAAGTAATGGCAGTACTGTAAATTTGAACCTGGGGCAAAATTGTAAATTTTCACATGGGCAAATTCGTAATTTTTAACTTGGGGTAACAACGTAATATAAATTTGAACTAAGTGCACAATCATAATTTTAAGCTTGAGGCAAAATCACAATTTTATTTTAAACCGAGGGCAAAATCGTAATTTTGAGTTGGGGGCAAAAACATAATTTTATTTTGAACTGGGAAAAAAACGTAATTTTGAATTTAGGGCGAAATCACAATTTTTAAACGGAAAAAAAATCACATTTTTTGAACAGAGGGCAAAAGGGGGCAAAAACAAAATTTTATTTTGAACTGGGGGCGAAAAGGTAATTCTGACCTGAGGGCAAAACCACAATTTTATTTTGAATGGAGCGAAAAATCGTAATTTTGAGCTAGGGACAAAAGCGTAATTTTATGTTGAGCTGGGGGCAAAACCGTAATTTTAAAGAGTGACAAAAACGTGATTTTAGAATGGATATAAAATAATAAACTGGTTGGTCCAATGGAAGAGTGCCAGGCAAAGTCGTACTTTTGAATTGAGGGCAAAATCGTAATTTTGAGATGGGGACAAAAAGCGTAATTTTATTTTGAGCTGTGGGCAAAAACCTAATTTTAAAATGGATATAAAACAATAAACGTGTTGGTCCAATGGGGGAGTGTCAGGCAGCTGCCTGACACTATTCCCCTCACTTGTATTTGTATAGGTAGGAAATTACAAAACTTAGGGTAAAATGAAAACTTCGATGACTTATGAGAACATAAAGAACTCGTCTAAAACGAAGATTTTTTTCCAAAAGAAATTTACCAAAAATCCTAAAAAATCAACTTTTACAAAAAAAAATTGTTGATTTACACCACCGTAAAAAAACCGTTACGGTAGGTGTAAATGCTAATGTTAGTAACTTTTTACAGTGAAGTAAAAAGGTTAAAAACACCTCTTGGGATTTTTTATTTTTTTACAGCTGTGTTAAAACATTTTTATCTACGTGTGTGCAAAAAATGGTGGCAAACTCGTACGAGAAGTAGGAGTTCTCTGAGTAATGGTGGCAAACTCGTACGAGAAGCCGGAGTTCTCTGAGTTCTCACAACTTGGGGGGGATTCTCTTGATCCGAAGCCTATATAATATATATAGTCGTGATAAGCCCAAAACGATATCAAAAATTGTTTTACATCGACCGAAAACCACAATAACGAATACTTGTACTGATTTCGATAATGCCCAATACCATTATCGGTTTGTTTTTTCATCGTACCGGTACTCGCTACAGTTTACGATATTAGAAAAATAATTCACTTTGAAATTTGAATACAACTCCGTTCTCAAAAAAATTGTACTGGAACGTCGAGAAAAAGACTTAAACACATATGTGTGTTCAACTTCTTAGAAAAATTAACGAACGTAAGTTATTAAAGAAAAATAAAGTTAAATAAAAATTAGGTGAGTTAAAAGGCCTGTATCATTCAAAGTATGTAAGGTGATATTGAAACTTTAAATAAGAGTTAATTATCATTTTCGTCCCTATGGTTTGTTTACTTTTGCTATTTCAGTCCAATTTTCAAAAATTCATCAGTTTCCTCCCTGACATATTGGAAACGTGTCACTTCAGTCCAAAAATTAAAACTCAGTTAACTCGGACAGGTTAAATGAAGGGTATTATTGTCAATTCATATATCTTTTATTTTTCACCCTTATTTTATGAATTGACAATAATACCCTTCATTTAACATGTTTGATTTAACTGAGTTTTAATTTTTGAACTGAAATGGCACGTTTCTAATATGTCAGGTAGAAAACTAGTGCATTTTTTAAAATTGATCTGAAATGATAAAAGTGAACAAACCACAGGGACGAAGATCACAATTAACTCCTTTAAATAATAATAAAAAAAACACTGAAAAGACTATTTAACTATTGTTCATAACCCATGTAAAATTAATAGTATATAATTTGATGAATTTATTCATGACGTTATATAGAAAACGCAGAAATAGTTAAATTATATATATATATATATATATATATATATATATATATATATATATATATAGGGTCAGGATTTAGAGATAAAGGTGAAAAGTGTGAGAACGGTAAAAACGATTTTGATGGTGACATGTGGCATTGATGTTAAATTACACTAAGAGGTAATATTGTCAAAAAATCCACTCACATGAACTGGGTGTTCAAATAAACCGCCATAAAAACACCCAATTTTGAAAAACGCCAAACACTCAAAAGCTATTTTTTTAAGCTATAATTTACAACAGCTCAAAAAAAACCATTTTTTGAACGTCATAAAACACTCAAAAGCTGTTTTTTAGCTATAATGTACAACAGCTCAAAAAACCATTTTTTTAGCCAGCTCCTAGTTAAAACGCTATAACAAAAAAAAAGCTATATTTTCATAGTTCAAAGTGTAACTTATAGTGTGAACAAGTGTGAACACAAGTATTTAATTAGTTTCATCATACATGGGGGAATGTGATTAGAAATAAAAGAATTCATACTAGTTAAAACGTTTAACAAAAAAAAAACTATATTTTCAGGGTCCAAAGTGTAACTTATAGTGTGAACAAGTGTGAACACAAGTATTTAATTAGTTTCATAATACACGTAGCGGGGGATGTGATTGGAAGGATGTGATTGGAAATAAAAGAATTCATACTCCAATGAAGACACATAGAGCTCCCAGTTAAAACGTCATAACAAAAAAAGCTATTTTTTGAGCTATAATTTACAACAGCTCAAAAAACCCATTTTTTGAGCCATCCGCCTAAATTAATATTTTTTGAGCTCAGAAAAATCATAATTTGTACTGTAAAAACACCGTAAAACACGCAGTTCAGAAAAACGCCATGAAAACTCAGTTGAAAACGCCATAAAACACTCAGTTCAGAAAAACGCCATGAAAATACCTAGTTAAAACGCCATAAAAACACCTAGTTCAGGAAAACGCCATGAAAAAACCTAGTCTAAAACGCCATAAAACACCTAGTTCAGAAAAATGCCATAAAACCCAGTTAATTTTTTTTTCGAAAAGTATATCAATAGTATACTCATTGGAAATATAAAAAAACGCTGAGTTTTATGGTGTAATTTTTTTCGAAAAAATAATCACGTATAAAAAAGTTATTGTCGTTTAAATATGATGGGGGAAAATGGCATGTGAGTAGCATGTGCACCTTTGATTGTATCTTCCTATTTTACCTCTCCTGGTAGTTCCAAGACCCCTATTATACAAAAATGTCACCGCATCAATCTCAGCCACAAACAACTAAGATCTTGTGGCTGAGAATCGTTCTCACTGTTCTCACACTTTGAGACGTTCTCTCCTGATCATGTTCCTATATATATAGTGGAGGGTTCCAATGAGAAGAATTTTTTTGTAAGAAGAAAAAAGAAGAAGTTTCAACCAATAAGAATGCTTCATTTTATTTCATTTAATATTTGTATTTAATTTTAATATAAGGGTATATTAGTAAACTTACATAAATCATTAATTTTATTCTTCTCTTTTAATAACTAGCTAAATTAAATTTGTAACTCATTTTCAAAATATATACTTTTTCCAAATTAAAAAAAAAACTTAATTTAAAGTGTGGAATAAATTACTAGTTGTGTAGGATAAATTACGAGTTGTGTAGGATATATTTCGAGGTATGTAGGATAAAATTCTATAATGTGTAGTGTATATGTAGGAAAATTTTGATATGTGTAGGTTTTGTAGATTATTAGTAGGATAATTAATAATTAGTTGACTAATTAATTAAAGAGAGAAAAACTAATGATATGAGTTATAAATGTAATAGCATTTTACTAATATGCGCTTTTTTCTCACATTAAATTTCTTCTCAAATGAACATTCCCATATATATATATATATGGTAAGAATCCTAAGAGAAGTCCACCCTATTTGAGAAACTTGAGAAACATTCTGGACCATACATTTTCCCTAAACTTTTCGTAATATACACATATGTATAGTATAAAATTGACTATATACATATATGTATATTGTCAAATCTTGAATTATACACATATGTATATTATCAATTTTAAACTATACATATGTCTATATTACGAAAAGCTTAGGGAAAATGTGTGGTTCAGAATGTTTCTCAAGCCTAGTGTTTCTCACGTGATCCTAACTCTCTCTCTCTCTATATATATATATAGATTATAATCACGTGTATTACATGATTTAAATCATAAAAGTTGTTTGTCTACAAAGTACAATAAGACAAGTAGATATAAATGATAATCATTTCACAAACTTGCAATCTTTTGCTAATAGGAATTAATACACAACCTGCTTCTAAAGTGTTTTATCATTAATTCTTTAGAAAGCTTTGTAATTATTTTTACATCGTGTAGTTAAACACTAAGAACATATTTTTATAACCCATAAGTTTATTTTCCTTTATTTTGTAATACAAATTAACCTATCTTGTCTCACGTATAATTTAAAAAAATTGTTAGGCTATAGTAATAAACTGTTAAGTTACATTGATAAACGTAGAAGTTTTATAATAAAAAGATTAAGTTGTTAAATCATGTAATATGGTTAAATCTGAAAAATATTTAAACTCATACTTGGGTTTACATTTGATTATTCTCCATAGTAACTCAAAGTTTGTTTCAAACACTTAAAAATCCATAGATTATGCATTTTTCTGGTAATTTAATTCAAAAGTATCATTATTATTACTATTAGAAATATAATGGAATTTAATTGTTTTTAGTAAGTTTTAACACAAAAATATCATTATAAATCATAAATATATATTTTGCAGTAGGAACGGTTATTAAGGTAACGATATTAAAAGAAGCAATATTGTCATTATATGATATTAACATGATTTAAAAAATAAAATAAAAAATTCAATTTTGATTAGAAACGATTTTTTAGGGATGATATGATGTTGACACGTGATGTTCTTTAAAATCGTGTGTTATAACTAAGATTTGTTCTTATAAAAGTATAGAAAACTTGTACATAAATATTGTTACCATGTAATTTATATTATTTATATTGTATTGATAATAGGGGTGTTCATCGAATCGAATATCGAATTATTCGAATAATTTTTATTTTTCCTTGAATTCGAATTCGATTAAAACCTACCCAATTCGATTCGAATTCATATTCGAATAAAAAACCAATTCATATTCGATTAAAAATTTGAATTCGAATCGAATTCGAATAAATTCGATTTGATTCAGTTTCTTTTAAAACATGTAAATAACTATTAAAATGAAACACAAGTTTTAAACCAGCCATAAAAACATTCCAAATAAAGTACGATAAGTCTAACGTTCAAAACGAGAATCCGGGAATAAACACTAAAGTACCATAAGTTTAGGGTTAGAAATCTACTGATAAATTTGCTACTTAGGTTTTAGTTATGGGTCATGTAGTGGGTTTGATAATGGGTAATTTTAATACTTGGAATAAATTTTAAAAATAATTTATAATATAGCCCAATAAAAGCTAGATATGTATTATATTTTAAAATAATAAATAAAATGTATAATTTTTATTCGAATTTCGCATCGAATCGAATTTGAAATTATAAATTCGTATTCGATTTACTTGATTCGAATTGAATCGAATTCGAATTCTTATAATCGAAACGAATTCCTGGTAATCGAATCGAATTTAATCGAATTTCGATTTTTTCGAATTCGAAACGAATTCTAAACACCCCTAATTGATAAGATGTAAACAAATATGAAAACCCATAAAAATTTTGACCGTGTACTACTACGCTAAAAGTAGAAAAAATAGTATATAATAAAGTTATCTACAAAAGAAATACAACACTTAGTAATAAAAAAACAAATGAAAATTAATCAATATCATGAACTATAATTTTGATAATAATAGAAAAGGGATAAAAGACAGATAATCAATTTTCTAAAAATTTAAATTGAAGGAGGTGAGTTTGATTAAATAATATTAATCTATTAAATAAAATATTAATAAAAATGAGTGATTAATCAATATAGTCGTTTTTAGCCCGTTGGTCCTTGCTTTGAGGACCAATTGTGGCGTTTTGTGGTGAATGATATTTATCTTTCAAAAAAAAAAATGAGTGATTGTAGGAGAGAATGTCATGTGTAATTAAATGAAGTCTTTTATTAATATATAGATTTAGATTAGATTAGATGAATTTATTCATGACATTATATACGAAAAAGACAGAAAAAGTTAATTTTTTAATTTGTTCAATCCTAAACAATTTATTTAGTAAATATGAATAATTTTCGTTTTTTGCATATTACTTACACATATCTAGTAATGCATAGGTTATAATATCTACACTTGTTTATGTAACAATAGAAAAATGAAAACCTACAAATTTGTAGGATCTAACAACTTTTTTCACTATATTCCTTTTGGTAGATTCTGAGTAATTCTTACTATTATTTTCCAAATCATACAAGGTTTTCACTAACTTTTTCCAAACTGAATGGGTTCCTGGGAACCCACAAAAGTGGCCTAGTTCCGCACTGGTGTATGTGATTGATACAATTTTAATGTATCAACATATCAAAAACTTGAACGATTTAGATTTATTCGGAATACAATAATCTTCTGTAATGATTCTCATATTTTACACCTCTATATGTTTATATGTGTGTTATTTTGTATAAAGGCTTTTTAAGAAGTGTAAAAAGATTGGATACGATACATCATACATGTGCATGCGTCAAATTAACTTCACATGCTTTAAAACTACGTCATGTTTAACACACTATTGCAATGGGTTAAACATAGCATTGTTAAGCCATTAAATTTCTACAACTACTATAAAATAATAAAAACCTTATTAGATTTTTGGTATTGATCAATTGTTTATGAGAGTATAATGAAAATGATTACATATAAGAGTAATGACAATGCATGTTATCTTTTTCCAGCGATCCCTTTCTGGGCGTTTCTAAAACCCCCCAAAATATTGTTTACACCGCCCAAAATCAATTGCTTTTGTACTAGTGATCAGAGGTAAAGACGATTGAACGATTGATGTAAGATGAACGAAAGATCTTGAAGAAAGAACTATAAAAACTATTGGTGGGAAAGGCGAAGACAAATCTGCAACCATAATGGTGAAAGGCAGGCGACAACAGATCTACAACCAAAGTGGGGAAAGGTAAAAGCCTTGTATATATAATTACAATAAATCTTAACTATGATAAAGACAATTACATAAACTATATATAAACAAATGTATGTTGATCTGATTTGTATGTTCTAATGATTTAGAATAAGAAAATTATATTTCATGGTTATTTAGTTATTACTGTATTCTTGTTTGTTGGTGGAGTCTTTGACTAGAGACTAAAAAGACTCTTGCATATGTTGCTAAAGAGGGTTTAAGAGGTATATGAATTTGCAAAGTCTTAGCAATTTAAGTTTTAATTTTAGGTAAAAGATATCACATTTAGAGATGAGTTTATTGAAGTAGATGTGAGAGTAGTTGCCTTATCCTAGCTTTAACTTTATTCCACCCTACTGTTTGATTCCCATTGCATTTAAAAAAAGTTGGTTAAAGTTGGTTTGGTGTCTTTAACTTAAGTGGAGTCTACCTTATAAATCAATGAATTAATGTGTTAACTAAATAAATAATTGATAGATATAGTTAATACTAGTGTACTGGTGGGATGCATTGCCCCAAGTTGATAGCTAAACTTTATGTTACACACTTATACATGAAAAGAATAGTTAAGAGATATATTCATAACTGTAATCATATTATATTTAGCTGATCAAAGGTTCTTGGATTGGTATAAGGACCTCATGATGATGACAGTTGGAAATGTGGGAGTATATAATTTGTAATTTGTAAATTGTAATCTGCTTCACTTAATGTTTTGACTATGAAATTTCATTTATCCTTGTATAACTACATTGAGAATTAGAATTCCTTCAAGTTTAGTGAGTACAAGGAAATTGGTGCACTCCTTTAGTGAGTCTGTTTAAATGTCGGATGTTACGAGTTTGAATTTGCATGATAGTTTTTGTTTGACTCTGACCCGACGGAAATTGAGTTGATAGACATCCGAATTCCAATAATGATCCGAGTGAAATAATTTTCTGGTCCCATCACTAATTACAATTACAACTCAAAATCTGAAAACAACTTGACCAAATGTCATTTCATACCCTGCCTTTCAGTTCGTTACACTAGGCGTAAAATCTTATTTAAAACTACTTCTACGTCAACAAAACGATAACTAACTAAACCTTCTCCGGTCATGAGAACACTAAAAATCACTAATCGATTGCATTCAAGAGAACACTGAAAACCACTAATCGATTGTGTCCAAGAGAACACTAAAAATCACTAATCGTTTGCGTTCAAGAGAACACTAAAAATCACTAATCGTTTGATAGCCCGAGTTAACGAACAAATGAAAAGATTATATACGCTTAGGATAAAGAAAACGTTATAATAAAAAAAACCTCCATACGGGACCTCATTCAGTTTCTTCATCATCAACCTCCATAAGAAAGGGATCCTTTAGAAGATCAGAAGCAGAAGGCCTTGCTCGTTTCTGACCAATACATCTCTCAATAAATGCTTTCAATTCCGTATCTGCTACCTTATCAAAGGCTTGCGGCATCACACCACTCGTAACCTTCTTGTATATTTGAGCAACACAATCACATTCAGTGTACGGTATCTCCATTGTAGCCATTTCTAGCAAGCACATTCCAAATGAGTATATATCCACTAACTCGTTGTAATCCTCCTCGTACAGCTCAGGTGCCATGTATTCTGGCGTTCCTATCAATGAATGAGCCACATGGCTCTTTCCTACAACTGCCGCTAAGCCCAAGTCGCCAATCTTAACCTGCAAAACGTATATCGAAAATTAGCATGCGTCCGTTTGATATAATCAACTGAAAGCAAAGGGTATGTTTAGTAGTAATTAATTATTTACCTTTCCGATATTTCCATTTATGAAGATGTTGCTACAATTGAGATCTCGATGAATGACACATGGCTCGTGGGTGTGAAGATACTCCAAGCCTTTAAGAATCTGTTTCGACCACTTTTTTAAAGCTTTGGTTGATACACGCTTATGTTTCTTCCTGTAATCCCTCAGATTTCCTGATGTGCATTCTTCGGTTATAAAGTTCAAGGTGTTATGTTCAGTATCCCTCCAGAAACCATACATAACTATGAGGTTTTCATTCTTTAGCGTCTTCAGTAGTTTTATTTCTGAGAACAGCCTCTTTAAGACAGACGGGTCCCCACTGAAATTCCGTAGCTTGACTTGGTTCCAAGCCACGTCTCGGCCTTCTGCTTGGTCAAAACCCCTATAGACCTTCTTTACCGCACCAGCACCCAACAGGTCGCTGTACCGACCGAATCTTCCTGACGGGTCAACCTCAACGAATGGTTCTCTGTCTTGATCAGATGGATCAGGACTGATTTTTTGCATCCTATAGATTTCTTTCGTTAACTGGCGATTATCCGACAGATTCGCCTAGTTACTGAAAGAAAAAAGGAGCATAGATTAGAGCCATTAGCCAAACATATCATGAGGTTACATGATTTCACCTGCTCAGTAATCACAATAACCTGTTAAGCTGATAATACTAGCTATCCACTAGGATACAGATGATGTATCTATACTAGATGATTCGTTACAAGTGATCATGTTCAATCATCATTCATCAAAGCTGGTAAATTGACGATTATCCAACATATTTGCCTAATTACTGAAAGAAGAAAGATCCATTAGTTAACCAAACATATCAAACAAGGTTACATGATGATTCCACCGACTCCATAATCACTATAACCAGTTAAACCGATAATACTAGCTATCCACTAAACAACAAATGATGTAGTTAGGGTTCATTCACAATTGGTGATATGAACTAAAAGTCACAAAACTATTTACACTACACATAATCAGAAACAACAAATCCTATTAATGCACAGTAGTTGAAAGTAACACGAATCAATCTAACGTAGCTTTTATATTCTTCTATTAACCAATAGCAGTGTCGAATCTAACAAATCAAACTATAAACAAATAATGAAATAATCAATAAAATCAATAAAATCATAAAGGAATCATCACATTCTAAGGTTCAGATGATTAATATTGACAACGATTCCGATCTATTACGAGATTCAGCACGATAAATCAGAAATATAAAAGTTGTACAATCCAAATTAGGGTTACGATTCAGCAGACTACAACAATCGGAAGAAATTGACAATTGAAACAGATGAATTACATTACATAAAATGAAAATTAACTAGTGGTGTTACCTCCTCAAGGATTAACAAGTTGTTGAGACGAACGAACGTTCTCGAATCTCTGCTGCTACTTGTCGATGCGAATATGCGTGACGAAAGGCGTGTGGGCGAGGAGTTTGTGGCGTATAAATAGGAAAACGAGAATGATTCCGTACTTGAAATATATATTAACTGCGATTTAATATTTTTTTAGGGCTTTGACTTTTGCTTTATAATTTTTAATTAAATTTAATATTAAAAAATTGCTAAAAGTCAGATTTGATTCTGACGTGTATCTGAAGTATACAAAAATTGGTCAGCAAAGTGCTGCCAGCATGTCATGACAACTCAATTTCACATGAAAACGTGGACTGTCATTTTATTCTTTGATTAAATAAAAATCATTGGTAACAGATCATTTTTAATATAGACAATGTTTTAAAATCCGGGTTTGATATGGTACCGGATTTGGCTAAAAAACGGTTTAACCAGGTGTATGGGACGGTTCAACCGGGTGTACCGGGCGGTTTAATCGGTTCAACCGGGTGTACCGAGCGGTTTAATCGGTACAACCGGCCGATTTGTACCGGTTTTTAAAACATTGAATATACAACTTATTTATTTTAGAGTTAAATGTCATTTTAGTCCCTGTGGTTTGGGTCATTTTGTCAGTTTAGTCTAAATGTTTGAAACGTTGTCGTTTAAGTCCAAATAGTTTCAAGTGTTGTCATTTTAGTCCATTGGGTTAACTCCGTCCATTTTTTATGTTAGCTAGAAGGGCAATTCGATCATTTTATATGGTCGAATTGCCCTTCTAGTTAACAGAATTACATATAAAATGATCGAAATGCCTTCTAGTTAACAAAATAAAGAGATGGAGTTAACCCAGTGGACTAAAATGGCAACGTTTAAAACTATTTGGACTATAATGACAACGTTTCAAACCTTTGGACTAAACTGGCAAAATGACGCAAACCACAGGGACTAAAATGACATTATCACCGGCAATCTCCGACCACCTTACCCTGCCGTGACCACTTTGTCCTAGTCAGGACCGTCGCCAAGAATCCTAAAAAAATTGGTGCCGGGGACAAGTCGAAAAAAAGGGCCCTAAAATATAAAAAAATGTTAAAATATATTTAAAAAAATCAGGCCCCTGGGGAAAGCTAGCTCTGGTCATCGTTCACCCTGCCCATGCTTTGGTCTGGCCCTGTTACAAGTTCATACTATCCACACATTTGCGTGTGCATCGCAGCTATAAGTATAATCGCGTATGTGAATAAACGAAGAAAACTGATATGCTTTGTCAGATTAGAGGTGTTGCTTCTGGTAGTGCCAGAAACCAACCAGCGAACCAAGATCAGCTGAACAAACAAATTTGACACTAAATGATGATGTGAAGAAACATATCTACACAAAATAGAATACAAACTTTTATCTCCTTGTTATGCAAACTTTACACAAAAGCGATTAAATAAAATCAACATATAAGATACAATATGGCTTTTGCGCATGCTCGATCACACACCCCATTTCAAGACACATCAGAAAAGGTACTCTTTGCTAGTTTGATTTCTAAGAAGAGAAATGAAACAAAACAACATGTGCGGATATAGTGGGTGGATTACATGGGATGTATTAAACATTTGATACATCCTCTACCCCTTGCATGTTCAGTCAAGGTTCTAGTTTCATGGAAACGACCCGTGATTGCCTGTTACGCTTTGCCACCCTCACAAAGACTATTGATAGGCAAGATGGGGCCCACCATGGCCGCCGCACTTTTTGCTCCCCCTTCAAGCAAGCAACTGTAAAAGTACAAAAATATATTAATCAAAGTGTTTCACCAGTTTTTTTAACACTTGAACTATGCCATTAGCCCTTGAAATTTTATTGCATGTAAAGAATTAATATTTTTTTTTCTATCTCAACAGTTAAAATGCATCTGTAGAAAGCAATCATAAAAATCAAGATTGTTGAATATTCTAAAATTCTGCTTATGTTATGAAAAAAAGCTATTTGGGAGACGATCCAGAAGTATTATTATATGGGAATTAAAAAAGACGGCTGCTACTAATGGATGACCAACACTGGTGATTCAAAAACATGATATGGTCCTAAAGCTTGCAAGTTCCAGAATTTTATATATGGCCATATAAAAAGGGTAATGATTTAAAATAGTTAAATACATTAATGATCCCAGTGTGCTCTGGTAAATTCAAATTTCAAAACATTTTGTAAAAAGCTGCCACATTGTCAGCGGAAGTGGTGACCTCAGAACCCTCAGAAAGATCCTAGTCATTTCCAGCCTCACTTCTACTCACTCCACCAGACACCTCGAGATGCTACACGGTGAACGACATGTCATGAGCTTTAGTGTCATCAACAATGATCACCGTCTTGCCAACTACCATTCTATACTTCTATAAACAGTTTACCACTCTCTATGTCCTCGTTATACGGCCTGGGAATACAAAGAAAGAAAACACAATCATCGAATCATTAGCTCGGATCGCCGAGAGCAAACTCAGGTGACGATATTAGAGTTTCGATTGGGAGTCGGTGACACCGTGACGGAGCAGAAAGAATAGAAGAACAGGGGGAGAAGACAGAAGAGGAAAGGTCAAAGAAGCAAGGGGAAGGTGGGATTACTATTTTTTAATATTTATGGAAGGGTCAAATGGTCATTTCACAATGACTTACAAACATATTTAACCTCTGTCCGTTGGTGTTAGGGACCAATTGGGTTACAGTGTGGCAAAAGGCTGTGACAATCCGTAATCTGGAATTTACCGGTTTACCCCAGGGACCATCCGTGTAATCAACTCTAACTCAAATAAATGAATAATCCTATGTTATCCGTTCCGTCCCACTAACAACATAAGCAAATATCCAAATAACATGTCTGCTAAGTAGATACAACTTTACATCTAACAAATTATGATTTATGATATTGCATAATTACAGGGGAGCTTGTAAGAGACTAAAGTTAACTAATAACACATGGCAAACAAAGGAGTTTGAGAGAGATAACCTTTAATCCTTCTAAGTTCCTTGCATAGTGTTATGAAATCTCCCCATTTCATGTGGCAACGCCGAATAAACCGAAGAATTTGTTCAGTTGTAAACATGGACATTCCTTCTAGATACTCCCCGTTAACACCATTTTCTTTGAATGTTTGGCGATACCCGCCCAGATTTATTTCCTCTAACCAAAGGCCAACATCCTGGGAGACAATATTTGAGCACATAGTGTCAGTCACTCTGCAATATTCTCCCAAAAACATAATGACAGTGTAATTCGAAAAGGAATGATGGTGATTCACACAGAAACATACATGCTAACTGCTAAGGTGGCATTTACTACTTGGTTCTTTAGATATACAAGTTCTATGAGTCTATGACCATGGTATGATCATTGTAGCTAACTAGTGTTATAAGCATGCACAAATAATTAGTTTATTACTTTGTTTGTGTGCTGGGAATTGGGATTAATAAAGGGTACAGATATATCTGTTGAGCTTACAAGTGATATACAAAAACTAACAAGATTATCGATTCAACCGATTAAATTGTCTTCCTTTTGCTCTTTCTATTATAAATGATCCTCTAATGCCTAAGACCCCTGATGTGTATGAAAATAATACATTGAACACAAACAAATGGGATCATGACCGAAAAGTCAAGATACTTCAGGC
The DNA here is from genome assembly GCA_030545235.1 of Helianthus tuberosus. Lineage (NCBI taxonomy): Eukaryota > Viridiplantae > Streptophyta > Magnoliopsida > Asterales > Asteraceae > Helianthus > Helianthus tuberosus. Next base: position 75,320,497 of record CM060364.1, on the reverse strand, counting down.
TCTTAAATGAACATGCTCAACTGATCCCAAGTAAAGTACAATAAACACTTTCAAAAAAGGGTGTTTGGATGTGCACTTGGTTTTAAATTGCGTGATGCGCTCCGATGCGTTTGGTCCAATATCTGATGCGCGATGCGAGCGCATCACGTATGCGATGCGCTCTTTATAAAAATATACTAACATATTATTTAGACATAACAATTTATAAAATACATAGTTAAACTAAAACAATTGACCTAATAAGAAAATAAGAGTTGTTCTTTTTGGTTCAAATCAAGCATATTAAAATGTATCTAGAACCACAAAAAGTGTTTAGGAACCATAATGGTCCAAATCAAGCATACTAAGATATTAATTATTGAAAAAATCCAACCCATTTCATAAAATCTGGAAAAAAAACATAACAAACGCTGTTGCATGCATCAGACCGCATTATGCGAAATCGGCGCAATATTCTCGCATCACGTAAACGCAACGCATCGGTTGTGGCGATGCGCTCTCATCAGCGCATCACGCACTATGTTCGCATTTTAAGACCCAAGGATGTGCATTTAAAATGGATTGTTAATTCTAAACAATAGTCAGATAAAATCTTGGTTTTGAAAGGCGCGAGACGCTTCGATGCTTTTTTATCTCAAAAAGATGATGCGTGTGGCGTGCGCATCACGTATACTAGACGTTCATTATTAATAAATACTAAAAAAACTATTTATAGTTAACATTTTAACTTGTTAACTTTTAAACACTATAATATAAAATATTCGCATCATCTTTGGTTGGATATGTTAAATTTGTTAAAATATCAGACCAAAGATGATGAGAATATTTTACATTTTAGTGGTTAGACATTAACTAGTTAAAATATTAACTATAAATAAATTTATTAATTATTAATAACGAACGCCTAGAATATGTGATGTGCACGCCATCGGCCACGCACGCGTATCAACTTTTGGGATAAAAACGCATCAGAACGCCTCACGCCTTTTAAAACCAAGGTTTGACCAAGTGTTTATCTGACTCTTGTTTAAAACTAATAATCCATTTAAATGCACATCCAAACACCCTTTTCTGAAAGCTTTTGTTGTACTTTACTTGGGATCAGTTGAGCATGTTCATTAAGAGCCTGAACGATCTTGACTTCTCGCTGATAGTCACGTTTGTTCCTTTGATTCAATTAACCGCTTCACTCCTTCTTTAAATATGCAATTTCTATGACCATGGTATGGTATGGTATGATCATCAATCATTATAGCTAACTAGTGTTACAAGCATCCGATAAAACACAAAAATCACTTATTACTTTGTTTGTGAGCTAGCATCAATAAAGGCAGACGAATATCAGTTGCACAGACAAGTGACCTGTTATTCTAAAATCAAGCTTAGTTCCTAGTGTGATAGAACCTATCAAGATACAAAACCTTTAGATGTGTAGAATAAGATTCTAGATTCAACCGGTGAATTTGCCTCTCTTTGCTCCTTCTACCACAAATGATCCACTAAGAACACAAATGAACAGGATCATGACCGAAAAATAGAAACCGAGCACAAATTTAAACCCCAAGAACAACTCATACATCCACCAAACTTAAGATAACCACATCAACATAAAAATTTAATTAATTTATCGGTATAGCATTCACTATCAAAACACACAGAAAACAAAACAACTAGAATCAAATTTCATCAATAAATGAATATACAATCCCCAAAAAGGTCAAAAACACCTCCAATTTGACTATCCCAACAAAACGCCCAATTTCAAACTACAAAATTTCCAACTGAAAACACAATTGAATCACTAGATCTATCTATAATAAGAGAGATTAAACATTACCTCTACCGTCCAAATGAAGAAATCAAGCGGCTCCGGAGGCCGTTCTTTGCTCATCTCACGAAACAATAATCCAATAGGAAACCCTAGAAAGAAAATCCGAAAGTGAAAACCGCAATTGAAAGGAGAATAATAAGAATTGAAGGAATCTAGAAGAAGAAAACAAAAGAATCGGTTAGATTTACCGTGAAAAAGTGTAGCGATTAGGATATAGATTCAGTGCATATGATAGAGAGAGAGAGAACTTTTTGAGTGTGTGTTAGTGTGTGAGAGAGAGAGAAAAGAGAAAGTAGAAGGTTGAAAGGATGGTGGTTTGGTTGTAGTTTGGAGAGTGTGTGTGTGTAAGGAAGGGAGAGTGATGCGTTTGTCAGCATTGACATGTGGACCATCTCTCGTTGCTTTGTATTTAGTATTTTCCGCTTTTGTCCCTCCTTGATGAATTATTTTGCAACTCTTTTGCTTTTTCATCTACCAAAATGTGTCTTCTTGTTTATCTATCATTACCTTTAGAGATTTATGTCCATGCTTGAGGGCCGTCTTCAAAAAAAACCTCGAAAACATTTGGATTATAGTCGAGTAGAAAAAAACGGGTCCCTATAATATAAAGTCAATATTTTGATTTCCTAAACTTTTGCTATAGAATGTGACGTGAAACACATGTATAATGCTCTCTCTTAATCTCACCTCCGCCGAAAGTGCTCGACGGGGATAAACTCGTCGGAATAGCGTGTTAGGTCTCTAGGGTGTCCCGGTGACAAACCCTGCGATTACCTTCCTCTCTATTCTGCCTTGTTGTCTCCCCCATTCGCCTCTCGGGCCGGTAGTCGTCCCTTTGTAAGTTTTTTCTTCTTCTTGTGGCTTCCTTGGTTTCCAGGTCTCTATTGATTGCTTAGTAGGTCTGATACCGGTCGCGGCTATAGCTGATAGTTAAGCTAGACTGGTTCGAATCCTATTAACCTTTTAAAGGTTTCTGTGGTCCGAGGGAGTGCCTATGTGTTTCCTGTTTTTTATCGTTTCATCATGGGCAAGAGAGTCTGGAAAAATCAGCATAACAGTTGGAATACCATTCTTAGCAGATCGGAGTACAGGAAGGAGAAAGTTTTCTTGAACAGAGAAACCAGACTTCGTAATGCTACATCGTTTTTTATTACTAATCTCCCGGACTCGTGCACGAGGTCAACTTTGTGGAAAGCCTTTGAACATTTAGAGAATCTTGAGGACGCGTTCATCCCTTTCAAAAAGGATCGGGCGGGTAACAAGTTTGGGTTCATTAAACTATCTAACGTCAACGACCATACCAGTTGGATTGAAAGATTAAAAGAAGTTCGGATAGATGGGGCTATTCTTGATGTAAGTTTAGCCAAATTTGACAGGTTTGGGAGCAAGATTGAGCCGATTAACTCGGGAGATAGGGTTTTGGTTTTCTCCAGACTTCAGCCGCCGGTTCAGGTTTCTAAATTGGACATGGAGTCTGGCAAGAACACTATGTTTCATCCAGGTTCGAGGACTTACAGTTCTATTGTTAACCCCATCTCGGACAACAATTCTGATATTATTCTAGAGCTACCACCGATTAACACGGACACAAAGAAAAAAAGGGAATTCAAATCTCTTATAGGAGAAGCCAAGGATATTGATATTCTTAATAACCTGTTAGAATATCTAACAGGATTTATGGAGGATGGCTTTGAGTTGAGATATCTGGGTGGGTTGAAGGTGTTATTATGTTTCTTAAGTCCCGAGGATGCAGAAGAATTCCGAATCCATAAAGCCGAGGAGTGGGAAAAGTGGTTTTCACGTGTGTACGTATGGGATGGAATCTCACCTATCTACGAGAGAGTGGTCTGGGTTAAGATTTTGGCTGTTCCGGTTACGTTATGGGATCGGAATTTTTCAACAAGATAGGAGAGAGGTGCGGTCGACTTCTGGTCAAGTCCGATGTCGAAGCTTCCGACGGCAACATGGCTGAAGACAGGCTGGCAATCTTGGTTAATTCTGGCAAGAGGGTCTCTAAAGAGTTCTCCCTAAGATGGAAGGATCAAGTCGTAAAGGTCTGGGTGGAGGAAATCGCCGGCCAATGGAGTCCCGACTTTTTGAATACGGGGGATTCAGGGACGGAATCGTTGGGAAGGTCGTTGGAATTTGAACAGTCTCAGGTGAGTTCCGACAGGTATATGAATGGATGCATGTTTCGTTCCCCGTCTACGTGCATGGGAAATCAAAAGACTGTTGAGTCCTCCAATAACGCGACGCACGTGCAGGAACAAGAAAACCAAGGGGATCTGACACCGCCGCTTTCTGCTGGTAATGTAGAGAGAGAAAATGTGGGGCCCGAGGTGCAGGTGGACCACATCCAGTCGGTTACTAGAAGCCCTTGTTTGGAGGAAGATAGGCCCAGTCTTATTACTATCAGGTCCAAAAGAAGTTCTAGGCCCAAAAGTAAGGCCCAATCTTTCACTGTCCCAGATTTAAACAAAGAATTGGAGAACCCAATTACCTCTGACCCCTTTAACATAGACGAGATATTCAGAATGGAGGAAGATGAAATTAGGGCCAGGGGAGACACCGAGACTAGAAGATTACAGGATGACATAGTGGGGGAAACCGAGGAAGAAGAGCAGGTTCGTTTAAACTTCGAAGAGGAAGTTGCTCGCACTCTGGAATTCGGAGCCGCCATTGGGATCAGAGTAGTTGTATTCGAGAATCATGTGAAAAATTTGGTTAATGGGGAAATGGAGACTAACTTTGGCAAATGAATTTTGTCTCCATAAACGTCAACGGGGTTTCGGATCCTCGGAAAGGTCAATGGATTCGGAACATTAAAAGTTCTTTGAAGGCATATTTTCTTGGTTTACAGGAAACCCATCTTAGGGATATGTCGGATTTTTTCATTCAGAGGCTTTGGGTCCAGTCTAATATGGAAGCCGCTGTGGTTGACTCAGTCGGCAGATCCGGGGGCCTAGTGTCGATATGGAATCCGGACGTCTTCATAGTGGACCAGGTCCTCAAGAATCAAAGGTTTTTGGTCCTTTCCGGGTTTATTTCGGGTATTGATGTCAGAGTTAATGTGGTGAATATGCACGCTCCTAATGATTCGTCGAATAGAAGAGTCCTGTGGGCCGACCAGGTTGAAGGAGTTTGGGTCTTGATGGGGGACTTTAACGAAGTTCGGTCTGAAGAAGAGAGGGTCAACTCGATATTCGATCGTGGTTCGTCTGACGCCTTCAATGGTTTTATTTCCAGCTCCGGCCTCTTGGAATACCCAATGACCGGAGGTAAGTTTACGTATATTTCTGGTCATAGAGATGTTAAGATGAGCAAACTCGATAGATTCCTGGTTAATGATTCGTTTGTGAGTTTATGGCCAAACGCTAGATCGGCCGTTCTTAGAAGAAGCTTTTCAGACCATTGCCCGATATCTTTATCTTGTTTGGCAATTGACTTCGGCCCCATTCCGTTTAAATTTTTTAATTCGTGGGCCGGGGATCAAAACTTGGTTGAGTTAGTGGATAAGGTGCTGCTCTCAGCTAATGGAGGGGATTATTCGAATATCACTATGGGCAACTGGGGAGTGGAACTTACTGGGTTTCTTAAACATCTAAAATTAGCCATAAAGAAGTGGAGAAAGGAAATGATATTAAATGAAAATAAGGAGATTAAGGAATTGTCTTCTGTAGTGGAGAAAATCGAGAATAATGCTAGCTTGGGGCCCATAACTGAGGAGGATAAACAGTTAAGAATGGAGTGTCGGGTTAAGATCAATAGACTGGAGATGATTAAGGTTAAGGATCTCCAACAGAAATCTCGGGTCAATTGGCTGAAACACGGGGACGATAATAGTGCTTTTTTTTCCACAGGGCTATTGCAGTTAATTTGGCTCAGAACAGAATTAACGGTTTGTATTTTCAGAATAGGTTCATTACAGAGCCTTCGGAGCTAAAAGACGAGATGAGAAAATGGTTTAAAAAATTGTTTTCGGAACCTATTAGACGTCGACCAGAATTTCTTAGCTTCGAGCTGCCCAGTATCTCGGCTCATAGCGGCACCTTTCTTTGTGAGAGATTTACGGAGAAAGAAATTCTGATGGCAATTAAGAGCTGCGACGGGGATAAGCCAAAACCTTTAATTTCGGGGTTCATGAACGAGTTTTATCAGTCTGGCACAGTAAATTTTGGGTGCAATTCCTTGTTTATTGCTCTCATTTCTAAATCTAAAGATCCGCAAGACCTCTCCAATTTTCGGCCTATTTCGCTCGTGGGTTCTCTGCTCAAGATCCTAGCCAAGGTCCTGGCTAATAGACTCAAGGTTGTTATCAACGAGGTTTCGTCTCCGGTTCAATCGGCCTTTGTTGGGGGGTGCAATATTTTGGACAGCCCTCTTATTGTGGGTGACTTGGTTGCTTGGGCCAAGAAATCTAAAACCAAGCTGGCAGTCTTCAAAGAAGATTTTGAAAAAGCGTACGACTCTTTAAATTGGAAATTTTTGCTTCGCATGATGGAGAATATGTCCTTCCCGGATAAGTGGGTTTCTTGGATCAAGGGATGTCTTATTTCCGGGAGGGGCTCGGTTTTAATCAATGGATCACCAACCAAAGAGTTTAACTTTAAAAGAGGTCTTAGGTAAGGTGATCCCCTCTCCCCTTTTTTTGTTTATTATAGCAATGGAAATAGTCAGTATGATAATGAAAAGGGCGTGCAATTTGGGATTATTTCATGGCTGCCAACTTCCCAACAACGGCCCAAATATTTCCCATCTTTGTTACGCGGATGACGTTATATTCATCGGTGATTGGTCAGAACAAAACATCCTTGCTTTAAATCGGATCCTAAGGTGGCTAAATCTGGTTTCTGGGCTCAAAATTAACTGCCTTAAGAGCAAATTATATGGGGTAGGAGTTAGTGACAGTAAGGTGGTTCGGATGGCGAGTTTGATCAAGTGTGAGGTTGGTTCGTTTCCTTTCCTCTATTTAGGAATCCCCAACGGTGCCAACATGAAAAGGGCGTCCTTTTGGAAGCCGATCCTTGATAAGTTCACTCTTAAATTGTCCAAATGGAAAGCTAAATATCTTTCCTTTGCCGGGCGTTTGACGCTAGCGAAGTCGGTGCTCGGTAGTCTTCCGACATACTACTTGTCCTTATTCGCCGCCCCTAAATGCATCATTAACAATCTTGAGAAGATAAGGAGGGAGTTCGTTTGGGGAAAGTCCATTTCGGGTCATAAACTAAGGTGGTTAAGGTGGAAATTCTTGTTGAAATCTAAAAAGAAAGGAGGTATGGGTCTAGGGGGAATTCACGGTTTCAACCAAGCGATGTTGTCAAAGTGGTGGTGGCGTTTCAAAGAGAATCCTCATCAGCTGTGGGCGGAAGTGGTGACAGCCATCCATAGTGGTTATGCGGCGGTTTCCGTCCCTCCTTTTATCCCGCTGAAAAAAACTATTACTAGAGTCTGGAAGGATATCACCTCGGTGGAATCGGCCTTGGCAAAAGTTGGGATTCACTTAAAGGAGAAGCTGATTAAGGAGGGTCAAGTTTGGAAATGCCACAACGACCCGTCTGGGTCTTTTACCGTCAAACAGGTGCGACAGGAGATTGAAAACGTCTCGCTTGCGGATGAGCCAACCGACGAAGTTTATCGTTGGAACAATTAGGCTCTTCCAAAAGCCAACTACTTGCTATGGAGGGCTTTAATCGGAAAGATCGCGGATAAAACAACTTTGGTTCATAGGGGTATTAACCTTAGTGATACGTTATGTCCTCGGTGCGGTTTATCGGACGAAGATACTGACCACGTTTTCTTCGGCTGCCTGTGGTCTCAATGTGTCTGGTGGAACATTCTGTCATGGGTTCGGGTATCTTTCCCGATGAATATAACCGGTCTTAAGGACCTCTTTGATTTCCTCAAGCATCGACCAGGCGGAGAAAGATGGAAAAAGATTGTTTACTTGATTGCAATCGGCACTGTTTGGAGATTATGGAATGCAAGAAATAGCATGGCGTTCAAAGGCAAATTCACCACGGTCTCAGCGATCACGGATCAAATCAAAGAAGACACGTTCCTTTGGCTAAGCAATAGATCGAAGTTAAAGCCGACGCAATGGGAGAAGTGGAGATCTTTTGATATTTTAGACTTGATGTAATCAGTTTCCCATTTTCGTTTTTGCTTTCGTTTCCGTTGTCGGTTTTCGTTTGTTGTTTGAGCCGCTTGCTGGCTCTTTATATTTATATATAAAGTGAGTTTGCCGTTAAAAAAAAAAATATAAAGTCAATAACTTGATTTTAAAAAGGAAAGATAAATATGTGTGAATCAGTACATTCGTATATTACTTGAAAACATAAAAATAAAAACAGAATCCGACATGTTACGCCAGGTGGAAACTTAGTCTGTTTTGATGCACTTGCTTTGACAAACGAGATAAACAATAATAAAAACAAAATAAAAACTGAGAATTGATAATATAAACAAAATAACACTTCAGATTTAAATTGTGAAAGAAAATGACAATTGAAATAGAAAGAAAATGAAAAACAACAAAACGAAAAAAAGAAAAATTAAGTTGGAAAGAAAAGGGAAGAAAAAGGAAAATAAAACAGCATTAAAAGTATTATGGGGGAGAACTGAACTTGAGACATAACTTATCCACCACTTTTAAGGGTACGGTAGTAACCACTAGAGCATGTCTTTTAGTTGTTAACGTATCTGAAACAAAGAATACATACACACACTTATAATATATTATAATGTAAAAAAATATTCAGGCCCCCGGAGGGACTAGGCCCTGAGCGGTGGCCCACGCCGCACACGACTCTTTTGCTTTTTGATCTACCAAAATGTGTCTTGTTTATCTATCATTAGCTCTAGAGAAAATCATAAAAAGTAAATCCAAAGCGACCAACAAAATGATTACAACATGTTTACTATATCAAAGTTGGACCAACTCTCCCAGGAAGGAGATGGGAGCTTTGATCTATGGCAAGTACAAATGTAAGTGTCTTCCTTGATAAGGTCCACTGTTTTAGCAATCGGGATGAAACGGTCTTCGAAAGTCTTCTTGTTTCTCATTAGCCGAATCCTCCAAACAGTCGTAATAGTTATTATATGAACAATCTTTCCATCTCTTTGAACCAGGGCTGGAGGATAAGACACCAAAGATAATTGAGAGGGAGTCAAAATTGGTTGGAAAAGGAATCCGCATCCACACGAACACATTCAACCAAATGCTTATGGCAAATAAGCACGAGGCAAAAATGTGGTATGTGGACTACACCATATACCCACATCTAACGCACTGTAAATCCGCAACTGGCACTCCACGATTAGCCAAAGCCGTCTTTGACGCCACTCTATCCATGAGGGCTCGCTAGACGTCCAACATGTTATCTTGACTCGAGGTTACCCAAACTTTTAACCGAGAAACCACCCCTTCTGTATTCTAAACACTTATGTGTCTTTTCCTCTATCAAGGGCAACATGATATAATGTCTGTTTTGGTAAAAAATCACAACAAGGATAATGTAACCAAATCTGATTTTTGTGAGGTTGAGTGCTTAGTTTGATGAATAAATGTATGAACTAGTATGGGATGTTGTCAATGATGAACACAAGGATTTATACGAGGAAAAAGCCCTTGATCAATGAATGATCTCCGGCATAAAAAACCTCAGGTGATGGAAACTACCGATCACCAAATGTGTAGCAAAACAATAACAATGATTCTAGTACAACTTCGGAAGATAACAAGCTCAATACAATGATTTGCTAATGTGTGTGTGTGTTTCGCAAATGACTATCAGAGAGTTCGAGTAATAGCTAATGTGTTTCTATTATGAGCTTATTATCCCCTTTAAAATTAGAAATATCTAGCTAACAAACTATCCGAAATCCATGCAAGCTTCACACGTTCCCCCTTAACGGTCATGACTCCCTTTGCACGTGCCATAATTAGCATATTCCTCCGATATTCCCGTGTTGACTAAGTTCACTTCACATAATACCTGCAAATGTAAACTAAATACACAAGGAACAATTGTTAAAAAACATAGACATAAATAAGGATCCTTGATCCTCAGACTCCCTGCGTTATCCGTTAAGGATCCGTGATCCAGGTTCAATCTTAGGATGGATGATCCTCAGCATAAAATCCATGCCCTAACAATTGCCCCCAAATAATTAATTGTAACTAGATGAGTCATATTTTCGCTGAAACCGGACTATTCGTTGCCAAGAAACTAGCTATTACAAGTGGACTAGCCGTTACAGTGATGACGTCAGCGGCAAGAACTTCCCTGCAACAAACATCATTATATATAAGGAATAGATAGAGATGAGATTGTCATTTAAAACCTGATCTTTGCAATTCATATCCGCAATTCAGAAGTCTCAATGGTATTCTCTCTCTTCTCTTCCTTTAATCCTTAGTCTCTTCTTCTTCTTTCTCTCTCAAAATCCATGGCGAAGATGGTTACCCGGTCCTCCCCGCTGAAGGATCCTGAGACCGATAGCCCACCCATGAGTCAGGGTCTCCTCAAGAATCCTTCCCTAGAACTATGTCGTTTTACTGATCCTAAAATTGATCAGATACGTCATTGTTTCCCGGAGGGAACAATCTTCAGGCCTTTTGACTCATCGATGAAGAGCGATTGCAAATCCGACATCTGGGTTTCTTTTCATGCTTCCCCTTTTTAGATCGGTTTTTCTTACCCTTTTCCGGCGTTCACCCAAAGTTTCTTCACCCTGACCGGCTTGTGCTACATCCAGGCAATGCCGATGTTGTGGAGAGTACTCTTCACTCTTGAACAAATCATTGAGCATGAGGGTATAGACCTGAATCACCTATACAGCCTGGTCAGCCATGGGTCTCACCGTTTTCTCTTCAAAGCCAAGCCTCAACACCCACATCCACTCCTTAAAGTTACCAACAATGATACCAACTAGAGAAACCAGTTCTGTTTTGTCAGGAGAGATTCCATTCCCAATGGAAATCATCTTCCTAAAAAATGGAACTTGAAGGGTAGGATATAGGATCCTTAGGCTAGGATCATAGAGAGTTTCTTTCTTTTTTGAAGAGAATAACTGATCCTTATTTTTTCTTATTTATCCAGTTGTCAGCTTAACAACTCTAGTAAATACACCCGCCACACCTGAGAGACTCGCCGCTTTCTGGAATCTGGACATAACTGTCAGGACATACCAACCAAGGATCAAAGATTCAGAAGAAGCTTCATCAGCCTCCTACACCATGTTAAGTAAGTATCCACAGATTTATGCAAATATTTAATAAAAAAAATTATGAATACTTATCTGTATTTTGTGATTGTAGGTGCTGCTAAATCATCATCCAAATCTGCTTCCCGATTCAGAATGGGTGACATTGAAGGTATCATCTCCCCTAAGTCCATCAAGAAAGAGTTGGTCGTAGGCCAAAGCCTACCGGAGTTCAAAGGGACACTCACCAGAGTCAAAGCAGGAAACAAGAGGAAGAAGCCCAACGAGCCCTCCGGTGATACTCCCCAGATTGAGCAACAGTTCCATGAATTTGTCTCCGAGGTAAGGATCACGGATCCTCAATTCTGTCTCCTATCCATGGATCATTGATTCTGAATGTTATTTTCTATGTTTTGCATAAATTTGCTGAGATCCACACCATCCAAAGCAAACGCCTAGCTGAGGCAGAGGATGGTCTTCAAGACCTTCAAACCATGTGCGCTGCTAAAGATAAGAGGATCTCCCACCTGGAGAAGGAGAACAAGGGCTTGGAGAAGCAGGTCCTAGTTGCTGAAATGAGGGCTAATAAGGAGCGGCTAGAGATTAAGAAGCTAAGCAGTCTGCTGCCATTGTGATCCTCAAAACCAAAATCCGGATGGCTATAGAGGCTGCTGATCCTTCCTTCAATAGGGCTGAGTGGGATACTGCTGGTTGGAGGTAAAGGATTCATGAGTTCGGGGATGATGAGAAGCCAGAAGAGGTGCTGACTGTTGAAGCTGGTGCAAACGGCACCAAGGATCCTGAGCAGGTGGCAACGGCTGGTGGCAGTGGTGAAGCTAAAGTGGACAAGGCAACGAAGGTTTAGGCTGCAACAATGGGCGATGATAGAAAATTTAGACGTGGCCAGAGCCCATTTTTTTAGGATTTGATGGTTTTTGTGGTTTATGGTGTTTTCATTTTGAATAATATGGGTTGTACTTAAACAATAGTTTCTTAGGGTTAAGGATCACTGATCCTGTGAACAATAGGGGGTAACAAAGATGGATGGGTCCTTCTGTTTGTGGAGGATGAAGTCTTTGGTGCCCCTCGCTTTTAATTTCCTGCATTTGAACCGTAAGTATGAACACCCTTTGCCAACCCAAGTGGACGGGCCACGTATTGTTGATAGAAGCTTGGGTTAGCAATTTTGACAAACTTTTGAAAGGGTTTTAATAAATAAATAAAACTTAACCTTTTGACTATGTTTGGTGTTGTTCCTTTTATTTTGAATACTGTTATGTTTATACTTGTTAGTCAATTTCATTTCATATAACTTTGAAGAGACACTGGTTTAATTGATCGGAATCAACTGAACCAGGGGGTTTGAATCTACATAAAAAGGGGTTATCTCTTCTCATCCGATTCGTGGGTGAGTGATCTTCTTCCTCTCACAATAACTGCAAAACAACCACCGTTAGACTCGCCACGGGGAGAATGGGGGTTCTCTCCGTGACCACCCTCCGGCGTGAGAATAAGTACAGGTTTTATGAAGAAGAAGAATAAGTGAATTTGAAGTGTATGTAACTTGAGAATTATACCTGAATTATCTTTCTATTTATAGCCGAAGTTTGGGCGAGAAAACCTGTTGGTGAAAAGTTTGACGGAAAGTGCTATATCCGTAAGCGGTTATTTTTCCCTCCGTTAATCACTAACGACTCGAGTATGCACATGGATCGCTATTTTGATCAACGGTTGGGGTGTTGCCATGTGGAAAGTGGGCAAGTGAAGATCTCTCTTCAATTCCGTGCCATCATCGTGACTTCGAGGGATCTTGGGATGATGCCACGTGTCCATTAGGTTATAACCGACTGGTGGTGCACGATGAAGCCTTCTAGAAGAATACAGCTGTAATCCTGTGTGGCTCTTCTTCATGTTAATTCTATGGTAGCAGAGAAGTCGTTTTTATCCAAGTCTGGATATTGATTATGCGGAAGTGTTTGCTGGGTTTTTTATTCATCTGTTATGGAGATTGGTGCAAGGATTTGCTGGTTTCCTTTTGGCGCGCAGATGTTGCTTGTTACTTTTCTTCTTAGTCCTCTTTGTAGGACCAGTGCGCGGCCGCGCAAGGTCTAAAGGGGATTAGAAGGATGAGGATGTGGTATGATCCCAAGTAGGGGTGCAAATGAGCCGAGCCGAGCCCGAGCTCGACCAGGCTCGAGCTCGAGCTCGTTTAACATATGAAAGCTCGAGCTCGAGCTCGACTCGATTCGAGTTTTATTTCTAAAGCTCGAGCTCGGCTCGAAGGTAATTTTTCAAGCTCGAGCTCGGCTCGGGCTCGACTCATTTAGTATTTATTAATTAATTTATATTAATTATAATTATTATTATACATATAATTTAGTTATTTTTATATTTATATAAATGGTAATTATTATTATATAAATATATGTTTAATATATTAATAAAAAAATATATAAACAGAAAGCTCGATTAGGCTCGCGAGCCGGCTCGAGCTCGATAAGCGAAGCTCGGACTCGGGCTCGTTTACTAAACGAGCTTGTTTTTAGGCTCGGGCTCGAGCTCGTTTAAGCTCGGCTCGTTCGAGCTTTTTTTCGAGCCGAGCTCGAATAGCTCGCGAGTAGCTCAGCTCATTTGCACCCCTGATCCCAAGTATTCGAAGCAAGGTTTTTGGGACCTTACCCCTTCAAGTCCCCCCAGTCTAGTGTTGCTCTTATGCAAATAAGAGGAGCACTGGACTATGAGAGATAGGTGATTTTTTGCTGTAGAGTTTTTGGCGTGGGAGTGAAGAATCCTTTTGGAGATGATATTCTTGCTCATGATTCTGATTTTGAAAATCTTTGACTTTGGGCGGGTGCAAAGGTACAGTGATGGCTGTTGACGTGTGACAGGCTGTCACTGTCAATTGTACGTCACTGACCGTGTGTCCCACGCGCGCGTGAACTTGCGTTATTGCTGCTTCTCACTCACCTTTGATGTTTGGATATCCGTGCCAACCCCGAAAAAAAGTATTGTTACAGTTATCTAGGTTATTTATGGTGGTGAGTATATAAATCCTTTCAATTGTTTATCTTCGTTAATCATTGCTTCCTTGAAAATCCTTTTCTTCTTTGTCTCCTTTAACAGTTTCTTGAAAGAATTTGTAATTTCTTTCTTCTATGTCAACCGGAGACCATCACGAAGATTCTGCTGAAGAAATGGCTGCCGGTCTTCCACCATTGAAGTGGTCTAAGGAAACCTTTGATGGTTTGGTTCGAAAATTTAAGTTTCCTTCTAGTTGGGATGCTCGGTACCCTGATGAGGGTCAGACGGCGGCGGATGCTCTGGCCGGATATATCACTTTATTTTAGGATTTTTTTCTCTGCAGGCAATTTCCAATTGCCTGCAACGAAATTTTTTCTTGATATTCTGGATTATTACAAGTTTCATATCTCCCAGATGCACCCTATTGGGATGGTTAGGGTTCGTCATTTCGAATTTGTTTGTCGTACAATGCATATTGAACCGTCGGTTCCTCGATTTCGAGTTTTCCATCAAATGCATTATTCTCAGGGATTCTATTCTTTTATGCAAAGGGCATCTGCGAAAAAGATCCTGCTTCAACCTCCAAAGTCGTTTCATGACTGGAAACAAAAATTCTTCTTTGTTAAAGTTGGGGTTATCCTGATGAGGATGACTTTTAGGGGGAAAGAGGATGTTCCGACCGAGGCCGTTCAGACTCCTTTTTCGGAAAATTGGTATCAGGATTTGAAGGACGTTCCGTCAATTGCTCTGCTAGAGAAAGCCCTGGTTGGTGCTAGCATGCGTCTGAACTGGCGAATGAACCGTGAAGAGAAGCCGGTGTATATGGAGGATGGCAAAAGTAAGATTTGGGGTTTGCCCTTTTTGCTCCCCTTTCTTGTTTTTTTTTTTTTTTTTTGATTTTGCCTGTGCTTCTCTTCTTTTGCAGTTGTTTCTTTGTATGTTGTTGCTTTTGAGAGAGAAGGTGGGAAGATGGCTACTATTCGCAAGAAACCGGATGAGGAGCTTTGGTATCATCGAATTGTGAGAAATTTTGTTCTTCCGCGAAATGATGACTTAGCCGCGCAACCTGCTGCTGGTGCTGGTAATTTTTTACCATAACGCTATTTTATGCTGTTTTTTACGCGCTTGAATTAGTTAGTCTTTGTATTTCTTAGTAGGTGAATTGTCTAACTTGGGCATAGGTCCTGAGAAGAAAAGACGTGCGACGACCGCTGCTACTGCGCCGAAAAAGAATGATGTGGATAAGGCTCAGTCTTCCAAAGCCAAGAATGTGAGGGAGGAGAAGAAAGGTATGCGTCGTTCCTCTGATTCCTGGTGTGATTATATGGTGGTATCTGATTCTTTGGAGGGTCTTGCGCCTGTAGTTATGAGGAGACCTAAGCTGGAGCCAAAGGATACTGCTGACATCCCTTCGTCAAATCCTGATGACCCCATTGATTTAGAGTCAAGCCCTGAGCATTTGCTGAGGAAGAAAGCGGGCAAAAGGAAACAAGCTAAAGCTGAGGCTGAAGGTCAGCCTATGAAGAAGGTTCAGAAGAAGAAAATCACCAGAAGAGGCAAACTTCATGCTTTTACTGTGAACCCGCTTCTTGGTAATTGTTCTTCTTTGTTTACCCCTTATGCTCGTTGAATGTTTGTAACATGTTTTTGTTTTTGTAGAAAAACCAAGTTCTCCTGTTCCTACAGAGTCATCGTCTGTGGTTAATGAGGAGTTCCCGCCTTCTCCTCCTCATGCCCCTGTTAACGAGCAGTTTGGGAACACTGAGGCCCCTGAGAATGAGATGGAGAAGACGGCTGGGGCGGAGAATCCTGAGGCTGAAAAGCCTGCCGATGTTGCTATAGATGCGGAAAAAGTTATGAGCCCAGAGGCTGTGGATATTGGTGCTTATTATCCACGAACTCCTGAATTTGTTGCTCAAAATTCGGAAAAAGGGAAATCTGCTCAAGAGATTCCTGTAACAATTTCTCCTTCTGTGGCTTCTAGTTTTATGCCTGAGAATACTGAGAAGGTCTCTGCTGAGGACCAAGGTTCTTTTATTCGTTCTCATGAAAATTTTCCTATCCGCCCGGATGAAACCCCGGGGGATTACTATTACAGATGCTATTCGGAGAAACAAGCTGATGAAATTCATACGCCGGTGTGGAAATTGAAGAAAGGGGATACTTTCTCCGACTGGCCTGTATGTCGAGAATGGTTGTCGGGAACTTTTCCTCCTGGGGAGATCAAGTTTCAAGAAGGGCGCCCTCATGAGCAGACCTATCATGCTTACCTTGCAGAAGCTGCCAACTATACATCCACTACGCACCGTATAGTGCGTGAATGGCATAACATGCATAAAGAGTGGGCTGCTTTTAAGGCGTCCAAGAAGAAAGTTGCTGAGGATGAGGCCCGAGCTGCCCAGTTGAGGGCTAAACTTGAAGCTGATCAGGCCAAATTTGAAAATGATCGAAAAACTGAGGAATGGTCTATTGAGGGGTGGAAAAGTAAAGCGGAAGCTGCCCTTCTTTTCGAGGAGCGCAAAAATTCGAAGAATATTTGTGAGAAGGATAACGCTGAGAAGATGGGTCTCCGCAATGTAATCAACAATATTAAAGCAAAAGTTGAAAAGTTGAAAAGTTGAAAAAACAAGATGCGGAGATCGAAAAATTGAAGAAAGAAAAAGCTGATGCTGAAGCCGCGCGGGATGAAGCGCGTTCTCATAGGGAAAGAAGTGAACAACGAGAGGTACATACCTGCGCTACTCTTGCCCTTAGAGATAAGGAGATAGAAGAACTTATTGCTTTACTATCTGAGCAGGAACAACTTAAGAAAGATTTGGAGCTTGAGCGGACTGAGAAGGCTGAAATTTCCCGTTGTCTTGCCGAAACTAAAGAAAAGTTAGAAAATTCTGAAACTGCGCGGGTAACGGTGGAGAGTGAGCTTGAGCCACTGAAAAGTGACATGCCATGGTTGAAAGAACGCGGTATTGCAAGCGTAAGTTTATCTTTATCCCTGATGATATTGTTTGTCGATACTACTGTGCCTTTCAACTCTTATTTCTCTTTTTTGCGTAGGTTGCTGAATCAGTTCTTAATTCTGAAGAACTAGACAAAACGGTAGCGCATCTGTTGGTTGCTGCGCGGAATGATGGTTATGCCCAAGGCTACGTGGAGTGTTCTCACCATGTAGTTAGTGCTTTGAAGACTGACTGGGATACTAGCAAGTCTGCTACCCATGGTGTTAATACGGGGGCTGCCCTTGCTGCTGCGCAGGAGCAATTTAACAGTTTGCAACTCCCGGTTATGGATCTTATTAATGTTGCGTTGGAATCTGAAGATTGATGCGTGTGAAGTGTCGTATAGTTTTTAATGTATATTTAAGCTCTTTAACACTTTTTAGCCAAGTTTTAAATTTATAGAACACGATATTTACTAACACTAAACACACATATGGGCAAGTGCACCCATCGTGAGCGTAGTATAGTGTTGGTAAGATACCGAGGTCGTCCAAGGACACAAGAGCTTTTAATACCGGTTTATCCTCAACGTCTAATCAAATCAAAAGTTTAGAAAAAGGTTTTTAACTAGAAAAAAATAAAACTAACTAAAATGCTGAAAAATAAAATAAAAACAGATAGACAAGATGAATCACTTGGATCCGACTCGTGTTTAGTGTAACCTTTGGTTATTTCCGCACTTTTTAAGAGATTATCTTAGTTATTGTAGTAGGCCCCTCTTCTGAAGGTGACGTTACCCTCAACCTAGTAGTTTGAGTCAGCAAGGATACAATCCTAAAGGGTTGGATTATTGAAAGATAATTAATTAAGTTATTAATGCATATTGTGGTAGGCCCTCTTCTGGAGGTGACGTTACCCTCGGCTAAGTAGTCTGAGTCAGCAGGGATACAGTCCTAAGTAGCCGGGTTAAAGTTTTAATAGTAGTTTACATATGAGGGGATCAAGGAGTTCGGACCCCCGCCATCCAATACCAGTGGGTATTGAAGGAGGTCCTACTAAAGTTGACCCAGGTCCTTGCAGGATCTATACACTGAACAAGGCAAGACTCTTACCAAACCGTTCCCTTAACCCCCGACCAGGTAGCCAACATACCTCCATATAGACCGTGGAGATATGAATGGTGAAAATCTTTTATTTTATATAGACAGTAAAATAATGCCAAGACACCACAGATAAACGATAAGGAAGACTCACCTTCAACATAAGAAACTAGTTATTAAAGTCATTAATACATAACCAAATAAAAAGTGCGAAAAGATTAAAAATGAAAAGTATTACACTAAACACTTGTCTTCACCAAGTGATGTAAGAGACTTAGACAAACATGGCCTTTGATTGTCAAGAACTCTTACGATCAATCTTGGATCCCGAGACTACTCACACACTCTATGATGGATGATGGATGATGGTGGTGGATGATGGTGTTGTGGTGGTGGTGGAGTGTGGGTGAAGTGTGAGAGAGGTGGTTTGCCAAGGGATGGTTTGCAAATGAGCCAAGCACCCCTATTTATAGCCTGCACAGAAGCCCGGACACGGCCCCGTGTCCATTGGGCACGGCCCCATGTCCATCCGTCCTCTCTTTCTTCATTAATTGCAGTTTGTCTGCATTAGTTGACCACGCCCCCGTGTCCGCTGGGCACGGCCCCGTGGTGGGTGATAGAAGCTTCTACAACTTTGTCTTTTCTGCAGACACTCGGGCACGCCCCCGTGCTCATTGGGCACGGGGCGTGTTCAGCCTTCTGTTATCTTGTTTTGCTTGGGAAGATGCTGTCGAGGGGTCGGGCATGCCACGTTTATCCCTTTTCTTGTATTTATGTTAGGTTTAGCTGCCTTTTTGCTTCTTTTGTTCATTTGAGCTCATTTAATCCTGAAAATACAAAAGGAAGACAAAAACACACTTTTTCCAACATTAGTACTAAAAAGGGTTAGTTTAATGCCACATTTGATGTAATTTATATGTTGCATTTTGCACACATCAAGATCATGTGGCGCAGTTGAAAGAAATCTTCCCAGACAGAGAAGAAGATGACGAAGACCTAGCTTAGGTTTTCCTTGTGCTTGTATGAACGATGGACAATTAGCTTTTGGGATATGGATCCCTGTGTTGTTAATGCGCTGCTGCACAAGTAAATTTGTCTAATACACTGCCGTGCATATTTATAGTTTTTTGTTAAGGCGTGCAATGCGCCAGTAACTAATATGAGAATGTGTTTTATCTTACAATATTTTGCATGGGTACAATTGCTTTGATTAGGTAAGGTGAATAAAGGTGGTATAAAGCTCATGTGTGAGCGTAAGGTCTTGCACGATGTGTGTGATCGCTGACCGCTCATGAGATTTGTGTTATATCTACCATAATGTTTTTGCGCTTACCAAAAGGAATTGCATGCACTTTGTAATAAACAAAGAGATAATAGAAACTTTTTTTAATTCATGATAGGGCACAGAGGCCGTGGTACAAAGTCTTCTACTTAGGATAATTACATGAAACTTAACTTACTTATACTATAGCCCTCGCCATGGATTGGTAAGATACAGGACTTGACCAATATGTGAGGAGACTATTGTATGATGCCTAGTTCTTCGCCTTCTTGCCCGGGCCCTCCTCACTGCGAGTAATTTGTTTTATATCTTTGCGCACATTCTGCAATAGGTGAGTGAGCTCACCGCTTTTGAGCGCTTTTTCAATCTCAGTGTGGAGAGAGACACAGTTGTTGGTAGTGTGACCATTATCTTTATGATAGTCACAGTATTGATTTGAATCTTGGCCCCTTTTATTCTTTATTGGCGGAGGGGTCTTGAACTGGTAATCTTCTGTACTCAGCACCTCCGCCGGGGTTTTGGTCAGGGGGGTCCACTGCCTCTCTCTATTTTCCTGTTTTGTCTCTCTTTGTGCAGCGAGTTTATTTATAGTGGCTCGCGCATCTTCAGATGAGTAGTTTCTAGAATTTGAATCACGCCAATTCTTTTTGAACTTTTTGCCGCCACTGGCGCTCATATCTGTTGGGCGACGTGTGGTGGAGGTGGTCTGTTAGTGCTGAGGTTTTTCTCTGTCTGGGCGTACACTTTGGCTACCACCATCAGCTTCTCCCAGCTCTTTGGTAGCCCCTCCATTCCGGACAAAACCTTTATCATGTCGTCACAGCGGACGGCATACTTAAACTGTGATTAAGTGCTCATGAACATCTCCTATCTCAAGCACTTCTTTGTTGTAGTGTGTGATAAAATCTTCTAAACTCTCGTCATCGCGTCGCCAAATATTCATTACGTCTGAAGTATCTCGGATAGACCTCCTCTGTTGGCTGAAGTGTACTAAAAATTTTTCTCGCAGATCTACCCATGATGTTATCTTCCCGACAGGTAGGTTATCGAACCATAGTTGTGCGGCACCTGTGAGAGTCTGGATGAATAGATGACACCACATTGGTAAGGTCCATCCTCCTACCAGACCTGCACTAGTGAAGACCCGAAGATGGTCATCCGGATCTGTCATGCCATTGAACTTGCCAACATTAGATGGGAGTTTTGCTTTTTCCAAAGGGGCCAAAGCAATCTCGCTGATGAACTTGGAATTTTCTACTGCCTCTGCCGGGCAGTAGATTAAATTGTAATCGTGCTCTGCTTCCGGATTATAAACCGCGTGAGGTTCACAACTTTTGTAATTCGGTTGCAACCGACTGAATACACTTGTACTGTCTCCTTCGTGGTATGTTATGTCGTACTCATTGGTGTGGGTGTCCCGCCTCTGGTGAGAGTGCGGGCCCAACCTGGAGTGAACCGATTGCCTTCGGTGAGAATGAGATTCATCGTGATATTCTCTTCGTCGATTTTCGGAATGAGTGGACTCATACCTTACGGGAGATCTAGAGTAAACCTCCGTGTCTTCTATCTGAACTTGTGATGGTGCTTCATGATGTAAAACATGAGGTATCGATGGTGCTCGAGCACGAGATACAGGTCTTCGTGACTGAGTGGGAAGAGCAGTTTGTGCACAGAGTTGTGCATATACAGTGTTTATTGCTCCTTGGGATCTGACATACTAGGAAATGGGGGTTTCTCCGGGAGGTAGAATTGAGTTTATTGGAATTTCGGACTGCATTCCTGGAGTGACAGTATCGTTCGGATGATTTTCAGTGTACTGAACTTCATTATCATCCAAAGCCTCTTCCACCATCCCTTCAACTTAGGTATTGTGAACGAAATTTGGCCGAGGGCCGGATTGACGGTTTGTCGGAGTTCCTTCCATTTGAGAAAACGGAGATAAAAAAGTGAATCAAAATGAAAAGAGATAAATGAAACTGAGAAATCAGTGGGCGCCAATGAAGAAACTCTGGTTTAATTGATCGGAATCAACTGAACCAGGGGGTTTGAATCTGCATAAAAAGGGGTTATCTCTTCTCGTCCTATTCGTGGGTGAGTGATCTTCTTCCTCTCACAATAACTGTAAAACAGCCACCGTTAGACTCGCCACAGGGAGAATGGGGGTTCTCTCCGTGACCACCCTCCGGCGTGAGAATAAGTACAGGTTTTATGAAGAAGAAGTGAATTTGAAGTGAATGTAACTTGAGAATTATACATGAATTATCTTTCTATTTATAGCCGAAGTTTGGGCGGGAAAACCTGTTGGTGAAAAGTTTGACGGAAAGTGCTATTTCCGTAAGCAGTTATTTTTCCCTCCGTTAATCACTAACGACTCGAGTATGCACACGGATCGCTATTTTGATCAACGGTTGGGGTGTTGCCACGTGAAAAGTGGGCAAGTGAAGATCCCTCTTCAATTCCGTGCCATCATCGTGACTTCGAGGGATCTTGGGATGATGCCACGTGTCCATTCGGTTATAACCGACTGGTGGTGCACGATGGAGCCTTCTAGAAGAATGCAGCTGTAATCATGTGTGGCTCTTCTTCATGTTAATTCTGTGGTAGCAGAGAAGTCGTTTTTATCCAAGTCTGGATATTGATTATGCGGAAGTGTTTGCTGGGTTTTTTATTCATCTGTTATGGAGATTGGTGCAAGGATTTGCTGGTTTCCTTTTGGCGCGCAGATGTTGCTTGTTACTTTTCTTCTTAGTCCTCTTTGTAGGACCAGTGCGCGGCTGCGTAAGGTCTAAAGGGGATTAGAAGGATGAGGATGTGGTATGATCCCAAGTTGTTAAAAAGAATAACCCTATTACCAAGGGGGAGTGTTATAAATATATTTATTATTAATGAGGTTATCAACACTTAAAATAGATTAGGCTTGTTTCACAAGTTTTTCTCTATTATATATAGTCTTTTGTACTTCTTGTAATATACATCTTAATAAATGAAATATTAGATCTCTTCTCCATATTATTTCAATCTTTTTCTTTGCTATTAGGCTAGTTTCACAACAATTTACAGATATTTTTATTACCCCACTCAAAATCATTGAAGTTAAAAGATATGCCGTCTATTTAAAACGAAAGAAAACGCATATAAATAACTTGCAACAAAAAGTTTATATAAAATTTTCAACTATATGATTGCCCAAACTCAATACTGAAGTATTTAAAATAGTTGTGATAAATACAAAACAAAAGATATTGTAGTTTAATATAAACTAGTTATAAAAACTGTCGCTGAATTTCTTTTGTTATTTACTCTGTGTTTATATGTGTTTGAAATCACTACGAGCGCGTTGCACACAAAACCGCTGACAAGAATAAAAAGAAAATGCAGAAAAAAACACTAAAAAATAAACGAAAGAAAATCAGCTTAAAAAGTTGTATGGTAATGATGTTTTTCGGTAGAAACCCGTAGTCAGAGATGAGCAAATAGTAATGGGTACCGGTACCGAATTTCCTGAACCGGAAGATCCTAAGTACCAGTTCGGTACTGACGTTTGGCGTTCCTGGTACCGGTTCGCTACCGGTTTTTACCTTCATATACCGATACCATAACCGGGGTATCAGTTGGCACCGAGCTCATCCCTACCCCTGAAACTAAAAAAAAAGTTGTACGATACCATTGTTGTTCGTACGGTACCTGTGATCACGGATGAGCAAATGGTATTGGGTAGCAGTACCAAACTTCTCGAACTAAAAGACTATCAAACTCAATTCGGTACCGACTTTTGGCGTTTTATGTACCAGGCTGGTGCTGGTTTTTACTTTCATGTACCGATAACGAACCGATATTTTCGATACAAGTACCGGTTGACACCAAACTTATCAAACTTAAAAAGTAAAGAAAATAACAATTTTATAATATTAAAATAATAAAACTATAAAAAAACTGTATCAAATATTTTATTATAATATTTTAAAAATACTATTTTGAAAATTCTGTTCATTGCATTGTCTTTTTAATATATAGATAATGGATATGTATCTTGTAATGACTATTGTTCTGGTCAAAATTACCTAAGCAATTTAGTGAACAAATTAGTTAAGGGAGGTAGTGTGCTAAGAATGTGTATCAAAAATATGTTGAGTTGGTTGTTTGCAAAAACAGTTTCAGGATATAGCTCTGGATATCGAGCTATATCTATAATCAAACAACGAACAAAAAGTAAAGGGTGACACGAGATGTACGAGGAAAGCCCTTGATCAATCTAGATCGCCGGCATAAAACCTCGGGAGCTGACAATCCCAGCTGCCTTGTTCTTCTTATTACTTCAAATCTCAGGATACAGTGCAGGATATTGACCAGATCGCTACTAAGTGTTACAATGCTTTTTCAGAAAGTGAGAGTTGCGAGAGAGTAGAAGAGTTCGAGAGTAGTGAGTGTGATGTCCTATTCGATCTGATTTATCCATCTATTTATAGCTAAGAAACAAAACAAAATCTCCTATAAATGGGGGATGCCACCGAATATTCTTTAGTTAACGTTGGAGACCGAGTAAAGCGGCCTCAACGTCTTTCTTTGAACAACTTGGACCGAGTCTTCAGGGGAAGAGGTCTTCAAGAACGTTGCAACCTTGAACTCGTATCCCTGCACATAATCCGTTAGTGATCCTCAGGATACCATCCAGGATGTTACCAATATCCTGGGTCAGCATCCTGAGTATGAACATTTATCATATAGCCAAGATATAATTCAAGATATTATCCAGGATATGGGCTCAGAATTTCACCCATAACAACTATCACTATGTACAATGAATAAGTTATATTTGATTTATACTTGGTAAAAACAATAAAATTAATGTGTTTTTTTTCAGATTTAATTATAACAAGGATAATATATAATTTTATGAACCAAAATGAAACAGATCTATATATACTTTCTATAAAAGGAGAAATCCCAATGACATAAGAAAAGCTGATGTGGCAGCCATAGAGACTATCCAACAATGTCTTTCTTATGTCATTGATTGCATCATAAATCTTAATATAAAATCACTTTAAATTTTAAACCTCTGCCATCAAACCACTGTCATATTCAAAGTTCAATCTATGTTATAAATTCATCAAAACCACTGCCCATCTTTAAAATTCTGGCTCCAAATTCAAAATTCAAACCGTATACATATATAACATTCATTATTCTGGCTTCACATTCAAAATTCGATCGCTCTCTCAAATCCAGTTCATCTCCACGAGCATCTTTGTATCTTACGATTCAATCGATCATCTTCTCAATTTGTTCGATTCTGTCCACTTCCTCCTCACCACCATCTTTCAAAACCCTAGCACCTAAACCACCACCATTCCTATGTTCCAGACATTCATTTCCAACTCCAACCCTCTCATCATCAATTCTACAAACCCTAACTTCTTCCTCATGCTTAACAACATCATCCATCCCTAAAACCCTAGACATAAAACTTCCAACCCTTTCAAAAAAGAGGACATCATAAAAAAGAGGACATCATCAACCAACGTGAATCTCTATTATCTTGTATTATTTACAGATCTTACATGTCTATCAGCGTTTTCTACTTTAAGAAATTCGTACGTTAACCATTATCTCCATGTGTGATGTAGACTGAAATTAAAATGCAATGGAGTGTAACAGAGATGAAGCGGTGAGGGCCAAGATTATTGCAGAAAGTAAGATGATGAAGGATGATTTTGAAGGTGTTTGTGATGTCCATTGTGCTACAGCCCAAAACGATGCTGCAAAGGACCTATATGGAATACTTCAAGTTGATAGCTTAGCTGATGTGGCAACCATCAAGAAACAATGAAATGAGTAAAATTGAAAAAATCGTTATGCCCCTTTATTGTTTTGTTTTTAATTACGCATCATAATGTTCATACATTACATTTTAGAAGGGAGCTTGAGATGTTTTCTTGTGTTATGTTCATACATATGGTCTAATCTGCACATGATTGATGTGTTTTTTTGTGGTTGCAGATGGCCAATCTCAACCCTTGACTACTGAAGAACATGGTCTACAAGTGACACCTGGAATCACAAATGGAATCACAAATCTTATTGCCAAACTGATCAACTTTGGTTCCATGGTTTAGTTAAAGAAAAATACTGGTCTGGTGTAACTTTTTATTATATTAATCCTTCCATAGTAAGTGTGTGTGTGTGTGTGTGTGTGTGTATATATAGGGTAGGGATCCTAAGAGAAGTCCACCCTATTTGAGAAACTTGAGAAACAATCTGGACCACACATTTTCACTAAGCAAAAAAATGCAAAAAAAGGTGAAAAAATGCAAATTTTTGTTTTTTGTTTTTTTTTTTTGGAAAAATCGCAGCTTTTTCTTTAAGGATTAAATTTTTTATTATTTTTTTTAATTTTTTTTGGGATTTATACACATGTGTATATTGTTAATCTTTTAACTATACATATATGTATATTGTCAATTATACATATATGTATATACATGTTTAAAATTGAAAAAATATGTGTTATAAATCCTAAACCTTATACCATAAACACTAAAGCTAAACCTTAATGCTAAACCCTAAACCCTAATTCTAAACCCTAATGCTAAACCCTAATGCTAAACCCTAAAGCTAAAACTAAACCCTAAATCTAAACCCTTAATGCTAAACCCTAATGCAACCCCTAAAGATAAAGCTAAACCCAAAAGTTAAAGCTAAACCCTAATGCTAAACCCAAAAGCTAAACCCTGATGCTAAACCCTAAATACTATTACTAAACCCTAATGCTAAACCCTAAAGCTAAACCCTAAACCATAAAGCTAAACCCTAAACCCTAATGCTAAACCCTAAATAACACTTATTTTTCAATTTTAAACATGTATATACATATATGTATAATTGACAATATACATATATGTATAGTTAGAAGATTAACAATATACACATGTGTATAAATCCAAAAAAAAAAAAAATTAAATCCTTAAAGAAAAAGCTGCGATTTTTCCAAAAAAAAAAATGGCATTTTTTTAACATTTTTTTTGCATTTTTTTGCTTAGGAAAATGTCGCAACCCCCGATCCCTGATCCCCGGGAACGGGCGGACGCGATCACAGAGTTTCGGTGGTATCAGGTTGTTAAATCTCGCAGCGGAATTTACATCAGGATCGTAGTTAGGAAATGTTTATCAGAGTAAAACCACTTCATTTAATATTAATAAACACATGGGTAAAACCCAAGTTTCTTATTACAATACATTTATAGGGACAAACCCTATTTTATTGAATTTAAAACATTGTTTATTTGGTAACTTTTATAGCCACATTATCCCCAAGCCTTCAGTGCTCTCCAGCTGGCTTTTTGCTAATTGGCTTTCACATTGGGTTACCTGAAACGCGTTTTAAAAACATTTGTCAGTCGGAAATACTGGTGAGTGAATCCCAATTTAATCAAGAAATATTTTATCGATTAAAACAGTATTGAGGACGATTACAATGTTTATGTCTACACAATTACTCCATTTGGTACTATCAATCCACTGACTTGTGGGTCATATTACACATTGGCTAACTCATTGTCCAATGGTAACGTACTATCAACCTTGACTTACTACTCACAGTGTAGTACATTTTGTATACAAAACCCCAACATACCGGCAGTAATTGAAGAACTACAAAGACTCAATCACCGCTTAATCACATTGTAAAACAATTAAGGTTTTGTAAATTATTCCAAAAACATTAACAAAAAGAGGATAAACTCACATTGCTGTCTTAGGCTTTTCGTAAGGTTTTCCTGGATATAATCTATAATTTATACAAATGTACATTGGTTAGTATCATAACCCTTTGAAATTATTAATGATACCCTCCCCGAGACGGCATTCCAACAACTACGTCGGGCAGAACCACGACAGTTGTTACGGAACCCTAAATCAATCGGGTAGCGTAACTATTACGAAACTGGGGTTATAATACTTACAACGGAGCAGAACCTCGCTAATTAGGGGTATAATACCCGTGTATTATAACTTTCCTACAGAAATTGTGATTTGAGATTGAAATGTGAGCGACGAAAAACGTAAACTGATGGCCTTCTTATATAGTTGTGATATCTGACTTCCAGGCGGCCCGCGTAAGGTAAGGCAAAGCCTTACGCGGCCCGCGTCAAACACACGGTCAACACATAGCTTATCCGGATCATCACTAGGCTTGACACGATGACAACACGTGTCAGCTCAGGATGTATCCGCGTTTGATGAGCTCTCGCGGCCCGCGTCGACTAACCAAGACTCTTACGCGGCCCGCTTTAACTTATAGTTTTACCGGAATCAAGTTTAGACCTTGATACCGCCCGCGTGAACTTGGGGTGAGGTATTACGCGGCCCGCCTCAGCCCTATATTTCTTGTTTTTTTATTTATTTTATAATTATAACATAACTAGGGCTCGGTTTTCACATACGGGGTGTAATATAAAACATATTGGGACATTTTATAATATACTAGAGGGTCGGAAATATTTATGAGAACATTGGTTTTACCGAGGGTTGTTACATTCTCCCTACCTTGTTTTAGAGCTCGTCCTCGAGATCTACTGGAATAAATGCGGATATTTCTTTTGCATTTCTGATTCGAGCTCCCATGTGTACTCAGGTCCTCTTTTGGAGTCCCACTTCACTTTGACTAGAACTAGTCTTTTGTGTTTGAGATTCTTGACTTTTCTGTCTTCAATTTGTAGAGGCCTTTCTACAAACTTGAGTTGTTCATTTACCTCTATATCCTTAAGAGATACTATCAATGATTCATCAGCTAAACACTTTTTGAGATTTAATACATGAAACACATCATGTATTCCTGCCATTTCCTCTGGCAATTGTAGCTGATAGGCTACAGGTCCTATTCTTCTAATAATGTCAAAAGGTCCAACATACCTGGGACTTAGCTTTCCCCGTTTGATGAATCTTACTACTCCTTTCCAAGGAGAGACTTTCAATAATACTTTATCTCCTACCTGAAACTCCAATGGGTTACGTCGGTTATTGGCATAACTCTTTTGTCGATCATGTGCGGCTTTCAGTCGTTCCTTGACTTGAATAATCTTATCGGTTGTTTCTTGCACTATCTCAGGTCCAGATAGTTGCTTTTCCCCAATTTGTGCCCAACAGACTGGGGTTCGACACTTTCGTCCATAAAGTGCTTCAAATGGTGCAGCATTGATACTTGTGTGATAACTATTATTATAAGAAAATTCTATTAAACGTAAGTGATCGTCCCAATTACCTCCGAAATCAATTACACAAGCTCTAAGCATGTCCTCCATTGTCTGGATTGTCCTTTCGCTTTGTCCATCCATTTGAGGATGATAAGCTGTGCTCAATTTTAACTTGGTTCCCATTGCCTTTTGGAAACTTGACCAAAAATGAGATGTAAAACGGCTATCCCTATCAGAAACAATTGATAATGGAATACCATGTAAAGAAACAATTTCATTTACATACAATTTAGATAATTGTTCCATACTAATTGTTTCCTTCATTGGTAGAAAATGAGCTGACTTGGTTAGTCTATCTACAATCAACCAGATTGTATCATTTCCTTTCCTAGTTTTGGGTAATTTAGTAACAAAATCATTGTTATCAATTCCTATTTCCAAACGGGCATTTCTAATTGTTGTAACAAACCTGAGGGTTTCTGATGTTCAGCTTTAACTTGTGAACAAGTTAAACATTTAGAAACATAGACTGCTATGTCCTTTTTCATTCCTATCCACCAGAAATTTTTCCTTAAATCCTGGTACATTTTATCACTTCCTGGATGCATTGTATACTTAGATTTATGGGCTTCTTCTAGTATACGATGACGTAGGTTTCTTAGTTTAGGTATCCACATTCTCTTTTCATGGAATCTCCAAATTCCATCTGTTCCTTGTTTTAATTCCTTTAACATACCTTTTAATTTTTCAGAATTATCCTTGATTACTGATTCTTGTGCTTCTCTTATTTGCTCATTTAAATCTACTTGCAGATTTAATTTAAGAGAACGTACCTTTCTTGGCTTTTCATGATACTTTCTACTTAAAGCATCTGCTACTACATTTGCTTTTCCTTCATGATACTGGATATCACAATCATAATCACTGAGTATCTCCATCCAGCGTCTTTGTCTCATATTCAACTCCTTTTGTTTGAAGATATACCTTAAACTCTTATGATCAGTAAATATAGTAAACTTACTACCATAAAGGTAATGTCTCCAAATCTTAAGAGCAAAAATTATAGCTCCTAATTCTAGATCATGGGTTGAATAATTTTCTTCATGATTCTTAAGTTGTCTAGATGCGTAAGCTATAACTTTTTGGCGTTGCATCAATACACATCCATAACCTAATCTAGAAGCATCACAATAGACTACAAAGTCTTCAGTTCCTTCTGGTAATGCTAGTATGGGTGTATGGGTCAATCTTTGCTTAAGGATTCTAAATGCTTCTTCTTGTTTTAATCCCCATTCAAACTTAACAGATTTACAGGTTAACTTAGTTAAGGGAATGGCTATTCTAGAGAAATCTTTAATAAATCTTCTATAATAACCGGCTAATCCTATGAAACTTCTAACCTCAGTTGGTGATTCAGGGGTTTTCCATTTAGTAATTGCCTCGATTTTCGTTGGATCTACATGAATTCCTTTATGATTGACTAAGTGTCCAAGGAATTGTACCTGTTCTAACCAAAATTCGCACTTTGAAAACTTAGCATAAAGCTTTTCCTTTCTTAACAAACTTAAAAGTGGGTGCAAATGCTTTGCATGATCTTCTTTACTCTTAGAGTAAATTAGAATATCATCTATGAATACAATTATGAATTTATCCAAATATGGCTTACATATTTGGTTCATCATGTCCATAAATGCAGCTGGGGCATTGGTTAAACCAAATGGCATGACAGTAAATTCATAGTGACCATACCTTGTTCTAAATGCGGTCTTAGGAATGTCCTCTTCCTGTACCTTTAATTGATGATATCCTGACCTTAAATCAATTTTAGAGAAAAATCGAGCTCCTTGCAGTTGATCAAACAGATCATCGATTCTTGGTAATGGATACCGATTCTTAATCGTGACCTTGTTTAATTCACGGTAATCAATGCACATACGCATTGATCCGTCCTTCTTTTTAACAAACAGTATCGGCGCTCCCCATGGCGACGAACTTGGTTGTATAAATCCTTTTTCCAACAATTCATCTAATTGTTTCTTCAATTCTTGCATTTCGGCAGGTGCCAAACGGTAAGGTGCTTTGGCAATTGGTGTTGTTCCTGGTAGTAGGTGAATTCTGAATTCAACTTCTCTGTTTGGAGGTAGTCTTGGTAATTCTTCTGGAAAGACATCTGAAAACTGAGATATTATTGGAATATATTTTAGTTCTTTTCCTTTAGTGTTAGTGATTATAGAAATCAAATACACTATAGAACCTTTTCTTATACAACTTGCAGTTTTCATTACAGAGATGAACTTAGTGGACTTAGAAGACTTATTTCCTTTAATTGTGATCGTTTTACCTTTTGGTGAATTTACTTGAATTGACTTTTGATCACATACAATATTAGCTTTATTGGCTATTAACCAATCCATTCCTAAAACAACATCGAATCCTGCCAGATTCATGGGATATAGATTTGCTATAAATTTCTGATTTAAAAATTCTACGCTTGCTCCCTGCAAGATTTCAGAAATCCTAACAGTTTCTCCATTAGCTGTTTCTACTAGACATTCTTGTGGTAGTTTAGTTAATGACTGATTTAAAATTTTGCAAAATGAAGTATTAATAAAACTTTGGTTCGCACCAGAGTCAAATAATACTTTAGCAAATATATCATTAACTAAAAACATACCAGCTATAACGTCTGGGATCATCTTGGCTTCTTCTGCAGTCAAAACAAATGCTCTAGCATTTTTAGTATTCTTGTTATCTGTGGCTGGAGCTAATTTTGGGCATTTTGGCCTGATATGACCTTTTTCTCCACAGTTATAGCATAATCCATTACTGGATTTCCTCTTGCAATTTTCTTCCTTATGTCCTGGCATCTTGCAATAGTTGCAGAGATTGGAGCATTTTCCCGAGTGCTTTTTCTTGCAGACCTTGCAATAAGGTGCAGAGGTAGAACCCATATTCCTATGATTGAAATTTCTAGAACGAAATTCTTGAGTAAGCCTTTGGGTTAGGTTTCTCCTCTGGTCTTCTTCTCTAGTACGAACTAATTCATCAGTTAAGGTATTTGTTAGTTCTACAACTTCTTCTATGGTTTGAGGTCTAGCTGCCTTGACTATGTGTCTAATCTCCCCAATTAATCCCCAAATATAACGAGAAATTAACACTGGTTCTGGTGAAGCAAGAGTTGGTACTATTCTAGCATATTCAAAGAATATCTTAGTATACCCCTTACTATCTACACCAGTCATCCTAAGATTTAGGAATTTGTTTGCTATCTGTTCCTTCTCATTGGGTGGGTAGAATTTCCTTTCTACCTTATTCTTAAATTCTTCCCATTCCATATTATAGGTTTGATCACTTCCTCTTGTCTGAAGGATAGTGTTCCACCATTCTAGTGCTGCATTCTTAAACAGATTAGAAGCAAACAATATTCTATCTTCTTCAGCACACTTGCTTATCCTTAAGACTGCCTCAGTCTTCTCTATCCAGCGTAAGGTTGCAATGGCCCCTTCATTGCCCGAGAATTCCATTGGTTTACAAGACCAGAATTCTTTATAAGAACAACCATAAGGCATGGTTCTTCTTCTTTTGGGAATAGGCAATTGAAGTACCGGTCCATTATTTACACTGTTTTCTGGTTCAACGGGTCGCTTACTGCTATGTTTACTTTTATTATCAGCATCTTTAACAGTTTGAAGAATAAACGACATTGCATCTATAATTCCCTGTGCCACTATGTGTTGGATAGCACTATTGTCCACTTGGTTTCCATTGTTATTGATGCTCGGATTATCATTAACCACGTTAATGTTACTCTGGTTATCGTTATTCAGATTTCCTTGATTTTCTTCGTCGGCCATCTGAATTTTAAACATTTATCCCATATTAATATCACAATTAATATCACATAACACACAATCTAGCCAAAAACGTAGATCATTGCTACTATACTCTTTTTCATATACTTATGCGTCTATTACACACTAGTACAGAAATAAAAATTACAATACCAACAGTAATAAAATAATAATATGCATCCGTACACACATATTTTATTTTATTATATTATTATTACTACTGCTTCCTCCATTCTAACATTCACGGATATGGATTCATCCAAAAATCCATATTGCGCTCATCGTATTTCCATACGAGACGCTCTCCCACCTGACGCATCATCTCACTGCTTTCTAAAATTTCCTCCCCAAAAGTCCTAAGTTCTTGGACGTTTTCTGCACTCATTGGGGGTGCAGGTTCTAGGACTGGGTTTGGAATCTGGGGTGCGGGTTCCTGATATGGAGGTAAAAGTGCCTGAAATTGGTAAGGATCTTCCAAGATTCCCCTAATGTAGTTATCATGGTAATAGGGATCTAAAGGGTCCATACCTGAATAGGCTCCTATAGGTGTGTTTTCAGGAATAGAGTAACGTTGCACATAGTCCCTATTCTCATACCACCATGGGTCGTAATTTGGGTCTAGGGGATTTGGTGCAGGTACCTTAGGAATTTCGTCAGGGTTAAAGTCATGCATCTCCACTTGGGTTTCCTGGTTTTCTATCTCCATGAGTTGTTCTGAGTTTTGTGGTTGTGGGGCTACTAGTTGTTCCAGACTTGGGTCAGCAGCAGTTGTAGCTAGGATATGGAAATTAGCTAGGCTTCTATTTAGCATATCTTGAGTATGAGCATCTGTCTCTCGCTTAATAGCTGCTAAGGCCCTTTGCTGTTGCAATTTTCGCATTCTCTTCCTACGAGCAAAAGCATCTTTACTAAACCATCCTCGTTTCTTATTAGGAAATGGTTCTTCAGATTTAGCTCTAAAGGCAAATATTCCATCCTCCTGATCAGCAGAATACCCTGAAAGGGCAGGCTGTGATGATGTACCTTCACTCCTAGGTGAATCAGATAACTGACGATTCACGTCTGATGGTCCTTGATCACTCATACTGAAAACTAACAGAGAGTCAAATAACACATAACAAATAAATACAGTTATGCACATATTTCCGTAATTTATTTCCTAACACAAAATATAGAATTTAAGTGTCAGCAGAACACTTCTTTGGCTCAGACCAGTAGCTAGGCTCTGATACCACCTTCTGTCGCAACCCCCGATCCCTGATCCCCGGGAACGGGCGGACGCGATCACAGAGTTTCGGTGGTATCAGGTTGTTAAATCTCGCAGCGGAATTTACATCAGGATCGTAGTTAGGAAATGTTTATCAGAGTAAAACCACTTCATTTAATATTAATAAACACATGGGTAAAACCCAAGTTTCTTATTACAATACATTTATAGGGACAAACCCTATTTTATTGAATTTAAAACATTGTTTATTTGGTAACTTTTATAGCCACGTTATCCCCAAGCC
Source organism: Helianthus tuberosus (assembly GCA_030545235.1). Classification (NCBI taxonomy): domain Eukaryota; kingdom Viridiplantae; phylum Streptophyta; class Magnoliopsida; order Asterales; family Asteraceae; genus Helianthus; species Helianthus tuberosus. The sequence continues at coordinate 75,286,570 of CM060364.1, read as the reverse complement.
TTCAGTGCTCTCCAGCTGGCTTTTTGCTAATTGGCTTTCACATTGGGTTACCTGAAACGCGTTTTAAAAACATTTGTCAGTCGGAAATACTGGTGAGTGAATCCCAATTTAATCAAGAAACATTTTATCGATTAAAACAGTATTGAGGACGATTACAATGTTTATGTCTACACAATTACTCCATTTGGTACTATCAATCCACTGACTTGTGGGTCATATTACACATTGGCTAACTCATTGTCCAATGGTAACGTACTGTCAACCTTGACTTACTACTCACAGTGTAGTACATTTTGTATACAAAACCCCAACATACCGGCAGTAATTGAAGAACTACAAAGACTCAATCACCGCTTAATCACATTGTAAAACAATTAAGGTTTTGTAAATTATTCCAAAAACATTAACAAAAAGAGGATAAACTCACATTGCTGTCTTAGGCTTTTCGTAAGGTTTTCCTGGATATAATCTATAATTTATACAAATGTACATTGGTTAGTATCATAACCCTTTGAAATTATTAATGATACCCTCCCCGAGACGGCATTCCAACAACTACGTCGGGCAGAACCACGACAGTTGTTACGGAACCCTAAATCAATCAGGTAGCGTAACTATTACGAAACTGGGGTTATAATACTTACAACGGAGCAGAACCTCGCTAATTAGGGGTATAACACCCGTGTATTATAACTTTCCTACAGAAATTGGGATTTGAGATTGAAATGTGAGCGACGAAAAACGTAAACTGATGGCCTTCTTATATAGTTGTGATATCTGACTTCCAGGCGGCCCGCGTAAGGTAAGGCGAAGCCTTACGCGGCCTGCGTCAAACACACGGTCAACACATAGCTTATCCGGATCATCACTAGGCTTGACACGATGACGACACGTGTCAGCTCAGGATGTATCCGCGTTTGATGAGCTCTCGCGGCCCGCGTCGACTAACCAAGACTCTTACGCGGCCCGCTTTAACTTATAGTTTTACCGGAATCAAGTTTAGACCTTGATACCGCCCGCGTGAACTTGGGGTGAGGTATTACGCGGCCCGCCTCAGCCCTATATTTCTTGTTTTTTTATTTATTTTATAATTATAACATAACTAGGGCTCGGTTTTCACATACGGGGTGTAATATAAAACATATTGGGACATTTTATAATATACTAGAAGGTCGGAAATATTTATGAGAACATTGGTTTTACCGAGGGTTGTTACAGAAAATGTGTGGTCCAGAATGTTTCTCAAGTTTCTCAAATAGCCTACTACTTCTCACATGATCCTTATCCATCAGATTTTAATAATGTCCGTCGCTAATTTCCCCATTCACCGTGAAATCGAACAGTTTCTTCATAGATTCCGTCCGGTTTCAAAGCCGGTTGAGGATTACGAGTGTTCTAGACTCGTTCAAGGCATGCTTGTTTGTGCGATTTACAGAAATAAGGATAAAGCTCTGTATTTTGATGCCGCGGGGAAACATGAAAGAAGACCACCTCACGAAACGAGGTTTCATAATCATGGGAAACGAAGAAATTTGATATTGGAAGGTATCGAAGATTTGGATACAACTTCAGGTCACGAAGATGACTCTGCAATAGTTGATCATGACGACTGTAATAAAACGAAAGGGATTTCGAGCAGTTGGTCGATGACAAAATGAATTAAATGAATCAATCGAGTATGATACAACTACCACAAATTGGGAACCACATATTCGTGTGTAAAAGCTCGGAAAGATGACCGAATGGAGATCTGAATATCCCCTTGGTAGTTGTTACAACATGACACATGATAAAAGCGCTTCTTTAGACAATCTGGGACTATGTTCCGTTTTAGGGTTTCCAACTCATGAAGGTTAGCTGACGCTCCATGGGCTATGAGGCGGTCGCGATCCAAATCGATCGTTGTTAAGCCAAAGCCGGTTGAGGATTACGAGTGTTCTAGACTCGTTCAAGGCATGCTTGTTTGTGCGATTTACAGAAATAAGGATGAAGCTCTGTATTTTGATGCCGCGGGGAAACATGAAAGAAGACCACCTCACTAAACGAGGTTTTATAATCATGGGAAACGAAGAAATTTGATATTGGAAGGTATCCAATATTTGGATACAACTTCAGGTCACGAAGATCACTCTGCAGTAGTTGATCATGACGACTGTAATAAAACGAAAGGGATTTCGAGCAGTTGGTCGATGAAAAAATGAATTAAATGAATCAGGGGAGGGTGGGTAGTATGAGTCTGAGTATATTGTGGTTCGTGTAGGGGTAGGGATAATGTTTTATGGGTGGTGAGTTGTGGTTGATTTATAGGAGGAGGTTATGAAACGAATATATGTTTATGCGAATTTAAAGGACTTGCAAGGAATGCTACCATCTATGCGGGCTTTCCATCCATATATTCCGTCCAACATATGACACAAGATAAAAGCGCTTCTCAAGACAATATAAGATTATGTTCCGTTTTATTACGGTCGTCATGATCAACTACTGCAAAGTGATCTTCGTGACTTGAAGTCGTACCCAAATCTTCGATATCTTCCATGTAAAATCTCGGAAAGATAACCGAATAGAGATCTGAATATCCCCTTTGTAGTTGTTACCACATGACACCTGATAAAAGCGTTTATTTAGACAATCTGGGACTATGTTCCGCATTTTAGACTGGTGGGATTGAATGGTTTTAATATATTTCATCTTGGACTATCTAGTCTAATACTTGAAAATGGATATGATCGTGTCAAGATCTTTATCTATCATATTATCGACCAACTGCTTGAACTCCGTTTCGTTTCTCGGGTTCGCATTCGACAGAAGACACCAACTTCCAAAAATCAGGTTCGAAACTCCCCGCTTTGGCCAAAGCGGGGCGTTTAGGGTTCAAACATTCCACCCCGTACAGAATATAACATCGCATCAAGTCTCATTACCCATTGTCGGGAAAAAAAACCCTAAACGCCCCGCTTTGGCTAAAGCGGGGCGCTTCAACTGACATCGTACACCATCACATCACCGTTTGTCTGGAAAACAGGCCAAAACGCCCCGCTTTGGCCAAAGCGGGGCGCTTCGAAAGGGTGTGGAAATAAGGTTTGGGTGTGTGAATAGCATGACCCTTTTTATATATGTTTTTTAGTTTTGAAATGACCATTTTGTCCTCACATGGGGTGCACATATCCTCAGTTAATTGAAATTTCTAACCAAGTTAGGGTCAAATGACGTAGGGTGTAACAGGTTTTACAATAAAAAGATTGTGACTGTAATTATTAAAGGTAAAAGTCATTCATTGCAATCCAGTACAAACATAAAGGACGGAAACTGTAATTTACCCTAAATATTTAAAACGCTAATAAGTGAAAGTTATGGCGATCAAATTTAAATACGTACCTTTAAAAAGAATCTTTATACGGTAGCGATAAATCTCGTTCAAAGTCAACAAGCTGACCCAGCTGCAACCGCTGAAGTTTTACGAAAGTACGGTGATCATTTATACAGCAAACAGGATTTTGATGAGGCTATGGCTCAGTACATTCACACGATTGGTCATCTAGAACCTTCATATGTGATCCAGAAGTTTCTAGATGCACAGAGGATCTACAATCTCACTAACTACTTGGAGAATTTACACGAGAAAGGTCTTGGGTCAAAAGACCACACTACCCTTCTCTTAAACTGTTATACGAAGCTGAAAGATGTAGACAAGTTGAACGTTTTCATCAAAAGCGAGGATGGCGTCGGGGAGCATAAATTCGATGTGGAAACCGCAATTAGGGTTTGTCGAATGTTAGCAGTCTTTTAGATATCAGATCTTCTTTTAATAGATAAAAACACGAGTTTGCTTATGATATGAAACGTTGCATATAAATAAAAGAGTAAAATGCCATTTTCGTCCCTGAGGTTTGGCCAGTTTTGTTACTTTCGTCCAAAGGTTTGTTTCCCTGGATTTGGATCCAAAAGGTTAAAATTCTTGCCATTTTCATCCGGCTCGTTAACTCCATCCATTTTTCTCCGTTAAGTCAGGGGTATTTTCGTCTTTTTTTGCTAACTGAAATGGCAATTCAGACTTTTTCACTTTATGTAAAAAACCGAATACCTCTGAAAAGGACCAAATTGCCCTTTAAGTTAACAAAAAAGATGGAAATACCCCTGACTTAACGGAAAAAATTGGATGGAGTTAACGAGCCGGATGAAAATGGCAAGATTTCAAACCTTTTGGCTCCAGATGCGGAAAAACAAACCTTTGGACGAAAGTCACAAAACTGGCCAAACCTTAGGAACGAAAATGGCATTTTACTCAAAACAAAAAAATCATAGTTTATATATAATCAATTTCTTCATTCATACAGGAAGAAACATCGACAATGAGAGAAGAAATCCAGGATTTGAGGACAAATGCCAGAATCTTTCAACTAAGCAAGTGTACTGCTTGCACTTTCACGCTCGACCTGCCAGCTGTCCACTTTATGTGTATGCATTCGTTCCATCAACGTTGTCTTGGTGACAATGAAAAAGAATGTCCCGAATGTGCCTTCATTTCTAGAAATGAAAAGAAACTTAGAACAGAACTCCATGAATCAAGATCAGTTCTTTAATCAAGTCAAGAGTTCAAAAGATGGATTTTCGGTAATTGCTGAATATTTTGGAAAGGGGATTATTAGCAAAACTAGTAAAGGACCCTCTGGATCACCGGATTCAACCACTGCTGGTTTCTGAGTTTTTGTTTGTTTGTTTGATATTTTTTTTTATAAACCAGAAGAGTTGCCAAAAAGGAGTGTAATTTCAGGAGGAGATACACTGCTTTATGCCTTTATTATTACTTTTTTAAATTTGTTGTTTTACTACGCAAATTCTGAAGAGTTGTGTTTGTGAGATTTGAAAAGTTTTTGAGTTGTTTTTATATGAATTTTAGGAAAAGCTATATTACATGCTGTGTTTGTAAAATGATTGATTCTTGGTTTCGTGTCCAGCCCGAGAATGGACAAAACACTAAAAGGGTACTTGAAAGCTACCCAAGACAAAACAAGTTGTGGAAGCATAACACAGTAAAGCGGAGGTAAGTATAGCATCATAAAACTAACATATTTTTATACATGTGGTTAGACAATTACACTCAAAGACGACCTAAAGTGTAGGTAAATCTAAGCCCCTTATAACAACACACGACCACATAAAATCCTTAACCTTAATCCTACGTCTCCACAAACTCTTATCTTGGACCATGTCCTTAGTTCTACATTTGTTGGCCAACTGCTTCAATCTGTTTTTTAACCAAATTCAGCTATAGCCTCGTCCTTGGAACACAATTTCATCTAAGGTTGCAATTGTAGTGTCCCTATGAACACAAGGAACATGGATATGGGGTTGGTAACCATAGAGAGCTTGAAAAGGAGTGGACTTGATAGTTATATCATTCAACAAGAGATAACCACGCAACTCAAGTTTTTTTCCACACATATGTTAACCACCTTAGTTTGGCCTTGGTGCGAAATATGGGATACAAAGCCTTGATTTGTAAAACTATATTTTGTGAACAAGTCTTTTGTTAAACATATAACTTTTGGGAATTGTCTTTTGTGTACAAAACTTATGACTTGTATCTTTATTTAAATTAATCGTATGGATGGACATCGTACTTATTTTATTCATATAACATGTTTACTTCATCGTATGCAATGATTATTCAACAAGATCATGCCTCGCACTTCCGCCTTATTATACCCTTTTTCCTATGCCTTATTCCTTGCCCCAACCCCTAACCCAAGCACAACTACACTCTTCTGTTATATTTTAGAAAGTATCATCATATTTACTAGATGTGGCAATTTTGACCCTCTTTACTTTTGAAGAATTGGTTGATTCAGTTTTTTAATGGGTACTAGTAATAATTTAAAAGTTGCTAAAACGGTAACAGGTTGAACATCGCACATAGTGTATTTCAAAGCATAAAACCTCCTAAACTATTTTTTTCAGAACTTACATTATTATTGTTGTTGCTGCTGCTGCTGTCAATGGCAGAGGTATAATATAAGGAGGGGTATCACGGGCTACGGCTCAACCCCGTCTTTGCAGTGTAAGTTTTTTTTTTCGGTTTTAATATAAAAGATATCCCTAAAAATAGGATACTTTAATTTACTTAAATTCTAATTTTTTATAAGCCAAAACCTTTTACAACACCAAACTTGTATATTCATTAAGCCCAAATGATAAAGTTAACCCAAATTAAGTATAATATAATTGAAAGAGACCCAATTAACAAACATAGCCTAAGCCTCAAAACAATAAAATATCCTTTTGTTTTGTGGGTGGGCAGCAATGTAAGAAGAACGTCACACAAATGTGATCGTCCCAGACTCCCAGCGCCCTTGCTGCTGCTCATGAGCTCATCCTTGTTGCTGCTCCGTTGACCGGCGGTTGACCTGCGTGTTGGTGAGTGTTTCTTGTCCTTTGATTATTTGTTGTTGTTGTTGTTTATGTAGTATTGTTGTTTGTAGACTTGTTAGGGTTTAGTGTTTAGATAAGTTAAATTTTACAAAAAGTTATAGCTTTCTAGTTTTTTTTGTTAAATTCCATACTTGAATTTATTGAAGTTGAAGGTTGATTCTTTAAAGTGACGATGAAACCACAATCTAAAAAATAATCTCTCATTGGGAACTTTTTCGTAAGGAAATTTGAGGAAATTGATGAAACGATTTAAAGCTATGAAAAAAGGATAAGGACAAATCTATTAGGTATTTGTTTTACTTTATTTATTATCGTTTTTTATTATTGTATGATTGCATGGTAATTTTTTAGGATACCCCTACATTAATGGTCTAGCTCCGTCACTGGTTGTTGGTGTAATAATGTATAACCTTTGTTATCATATTTGACATAACAGTTTTTATATAAAGAACCATGACAATTCTGCAATATCTCTTTTCGTATATGAACTGATATTTTGATAGTCGTTCAAACCTAATTTAATAAGTTTGAAGGTTTTTTTTTCCGGAATAAATGCATATGTAAAATAGGTTTATTAAAAGATTAGTAAATTATAGGACTTTAAAAAGTCCAACTTAGATGAAAAGTAAGGTGAAGATTTTTGTATTATAATATTTCATTTACTAGTATTAAGCCCTTGCGTTGCAGCGGTTGTCATAAAACTGTATTAAGTAGTAGCAATACTATACTATTGTCAACGACCATCATCACCGGAAAAGCTCGTAAAAACAAAATAAATAAAAACGGGAAAAAAATAACGCCGAGCGAAAAGCAGACGTAAAATCTTTGAAACACACACGCTCGTTGCTGAGAAATTAAACCGAAACGCAAAACATAGAAAAAAATAACTAAGTCCATCCAGTACCCGCGTGTTAGACGAACTTGTCAAACGCAGAAAAATAGATGTGACGCGACGGGCCAGTCAAACGGGAAAAAATATACGAAAAAATGTTGAACCCACATGCACGTCGCGGTGCGTTAACTCACAAAATTTAGAACGAAACGAAAAACTTGGGAACGATGAAAAGTATGGTGGATCAAAATTGAAAATAAAAAAGAGTTGGGATTAAATTGCAAAAGATGAAAAACTTTGTATTAAAAGTAAAAAAAAAAAACAAAGGGTCTAAATTGCAAAATAGAAGTTATTTATTAATTTTAGATAAAGATAAGGATAAAAATAAGTGATATCTATATATTGGTTATTAATTAATTTTAATATTAAAAGAAATTTATTAAACAAATATAAATAAAATTTATGAGTTTGAAAGAGAGAATGACATGTGGCATTAGTTGGAGTCTTTTATTATAAGTTAGATTTTTTTTATGAAAAGCACGGTGAAGATTTTTTTATTATAAAATTTCAATTAATTTTTAATTTAATTTTTCTCTAATAATTTGCGTTTGTTAACTTAAAAAAATACGTAATTATGTTTATTTTTTTATCATCCCGATATAAATTTTATTCCAAACAAATTGTATTGAAAATAAAATGTTTTTTGGTATTAACTTGCGTTCGTTAACTTAAAAAAATCTAAATATGCAATTATATTTAGTTTTTTACAGCGTTCTGATATAAATATTATTAAAAACGTAATTGTATTCAAATTAAATATTTTTTTGGTATCGTAAGCTATACCGAGTACCAATGTTATACCGAAGTAAACCTAACCTAACTGAACTGATACCGATTGAACTACCGAACTAGTACTATATCACCATAACCGGTTTGATGTTCGGTTTTAGTATTTTCGGTACAAGCACCGAATAAGTTTTCTTTTTGTTAAATTATAATAGATTTGTTATTGAAAATAGAGTTGTATTCATAATGATGTTTTTTTATATCGTAAAATATATCGAGTACCAGTAAAGTATCGATACCATAACAAACCAAACCGATGACGACCAAATAACATCGGTTTTGTATTCTTTTGTGGGGTTTTATCGATATAATATATGCGTTGATATGTTTTCAGAAGATAACTTTTGTGTAAATTAATCAGATGCATCTAAATTAATTGAAAGACTTTCATTTTGTGTAAATGCGTTGATATGTTTTACAATAAAAAGATTTTGTGGGGTTTTATTGAAAGACTTTCATTTATCAGATGCAACATATAACTTAACATTAATTTAGATGCAACGTATAACTTAAGTTTGTGTCAACAACTTAAAGATACGTTAAGATTGAGATTTTATCTATAACAAATAATAATTAATAAACTTTATTTATTACGTAAAAGAGTGAATATCTGCAAGAATCTTTATCATCAGATTTAATAATATATTATGGTAATTTTAAATTTTAAAATTAATTTATTTGAAAGAATTTGCCACATGAAAACATGGCCAACCACTACAAGATGTCCGAAATTGGTACAAGTGTAGGTATGTTTCGGGCCTACACCTATTATTAGTGTTTTCTTTTTCTTATTACATACAACATCTCAAATGGGAAGATGACAAAAGATTGATATAGATACGTTTTATGGTTGGTTGAAAAGTTACAAATATATTACACTTAATTACACAAAAGTTATCTTCTGAAAACATATCAACGCATATATTATATCGATAAAACCCCACAAAAGAATACAAAACCGATGTTATTTGGTCGTCATCGGTTTGGTTTGTTATGGTATCGATACTTTACTGGTACTCGATATATTTTACGATATAAAAAAACATCATTATGAATACAACTCTATTTTCAATAACAAATCTATTATAATTTAACAAAAAGAAAACTTATTCGGTGCTTGTACCGAAAATACTAAAACCGAACATCAAACCGGTTATGGTGATATAGTACTAGTTCGGTAGTTCAATCGGTATCAGTTCAGTTAGGTTAGGTTTACTTCGGTATAACATTGGTACTCGGTATAGCTTACGATACCAAAAAAATATTTAATTTGAATACAATTACGTTTTTAATAATATTTATATCAGAACGCTGTAAAAAACTAAATATAATTGCATATTTAGATTTTTTTAAGTTAACGAACGCAAGTTAATACCAAAAAACATTTTATTTTCAATACAATTTGTTTGGAATAAAATTTATATCGGGATGATAAAAAAATAAACATAATTACGTATTTTTTTAAGTTAACAAACGCAAATTATTAGAGAAAAATTAAATTAAAAATTAATTGAAATTTTATAATAAAAAAATCTTCACCGTGCTTTTCATAAAAAAAATCTAACTTATAATAAAAGACTCCAACTAATGCCACATGTCATTCTCTCTTTCAAACTCATAAATTTTATTTATATTTGTTTAATAAATTTCTTTTAATATTAAAATTAATTAATAACCAATATATAGATATCACTTATTTTTATCCTTATCTTTATCTAAAATTAATAAATAACTTCTATTTTGCAATTTAGACCCTTTGTTTTTTTTTTTTACTTTTAATACAAAGTTTTTCATCTTTTGCAATTTAATCCCAACTCTTTTTTATTTTCAATTTTGATCCACCATACTTTTCATCGTTCCCAAGTTTTTCGTTTCGTTCTAAATTTTGTGAGTTAACGCACCGCGACGTGCATGTGGGTTCAACATTTTTTCGTATATTTTTTTCCCGTTTGACTGGCCCGTCGCGTCACATCTATTTTTCTGCGTTTGACAAGTTCGTCTAACACGCGGGTACTGGATGGACTTAGTTATTTTTTTCTATGTTTTGCGTTTCGGTTTAATTTCTCAGCAACGAGCGTGTGTGTTTCAAAGATTTTACGTCTGCTTTTCGCTCGGCGTTATTTTTTTCCCGTTTTTATTTATTTTGTTTTTACGAGCTTTTCCGGTGATGATGGTCGTTGACAATAGTATAGTATTGCTACTACTTAATACAGTTTTATGACAACCGCTGCAACGCAAGGGCTTAATACTAGTAAATGAAATATTATAATACAAAAATCTTCACCTTACTTTTCATCTAAGTTGGACTTTTTAAAGTCCTATAATTTACTAATCTTTTAATAAACCTATTTTACATATGCATTTATTCCGGAAAAAAAAACCTTCAAACTTATTAAATTAGGTTTGAACGACTATCAAAATATCAGTTCATATACGAAAAGAGATATTGCAGAATTGTCATGGTTCTTTATATAAAAACTGTTATGTCAAATATGATAACAAAGGTTATACATTATTACACCAACAACCAGTGACGGAGCTAGACCATTAATGTAGGGGTATCCTAAAAAATTACCATGCAATCATACAATAATAAAAAACGATAATAAATAAAGTAAAACAAATACCTAATAGATTTGTCCTTATCCTTTTTTCATAGCTTTAAATCGTTTCATCAATTTCCTCAAATTTCCTTACGAAAAAGTTCCCAATGAGAGATTATTTTTTAGATTGTGGTTTCATCGTCACTTTAAAGAATCAACCTTCAACTTCAATAAATTCAAGTATGGAATTTAACAAAAAAAACTAGAAAGCTATAACTTTTTGTAAAATTTAACTTATCTAAACACTAAACCCTAACAAGTCTACAAACAACAATACTACATAAACAACAACAACAACAAATAATCAAAGGACAAGAAACACTCACCAACACGCAGGTCAACCGCCGGTCAACGGAGCAGCAACAAGGATGAGCTCATGAGCAGCAGCAAGGGCGCTGGGAGTCTGGGACGATCACATTTGTGTGACGTTCTTCTTACATTGCTGCCCACCCACAAAACAAAAGGATATTTTATTGTTTTGAGGCTTAGGCTATGTTTGTTAATTGGGTCTCTTTCAATTATATTATACTTAATTTGGGTTAACTTTATCATTTGGGCTTAATGAATATACAAGTTTGGTGTTGTAAAAGGTTTTGGCTTATAAAAAATTAGAATTTAAGTAAATTAAAGTATCCTATTTTTAGGGATATCTTTTATATTAAAACCGAAAAAAAAAACTTACACTGCAAAGACGGGGTTGAGCCGTAGCCCGTGATACCCCTCCTTATATTATACCTCTGCCATTGACAGCAGCAGCAGCAACAACAATAATAATGTAAGTTCTGAAAAAAATAGTTTAGGAGGTTTTATGCTTTGAAATACACTATGTGCGATGTTCAACCTGTTACCGTTTTAGCAACTTTTAAATTATTACTAGTACCCATTAAAAAACTGAATCAACCAATTCTTCAAAAGTAAAGAGGGTCAAAATTGCCACATCTAGTAAATATGATGATACTTTCTAAAATATAACAGAAGAGTGTAGTTGTGCTTGGGTTAGGGGTTGGGGCAAGGAATAAGGCATAGGAAAAAGGGTATAATAAGGCGGAAGTGCGAGGCATGATCTTGTTGAATAATCATTGCATACGATGAAGTAAACATGTTATATGAATAAAATAAGTACGATGTCCATCCATACGATTAATTTAAATAAAGATACAAGTCATAAGTTTTGTACACAAAAGACAATTCCCAAAAGTTATATGTTTAACAAAAGACTTGTTCACAAAATATAGTTTTACAAATCAAGGCTTTGTATCCCATATTTCGCACCAAGGCCAAACTAAGGTGGTTAACATATGTGTGGAAAAAAACTTGAGTTGCGTGGTTATCTCTTGTTGAATGATATAACTATCAAGTCCACTCCTTTTCAAGCTCTCTATGGTTACCAACCCCATATCCATGTTCCTTGTGTTCATAGGGACACTACAATTGCAACCTTAGATGAAATTGTGTTCCAAGGACGAGGCTATAGCTGAATTTGGTTAAAAAACAGATTGAAGCAGTTGGCCAACAAATGTAGAACTAAGGACATGGTCCAAGATAAGAGTTTGTGGAGACGTAGGATTAAGGTTAAGGATTTTATGTGGTCGTGTGTTGTTATAAGGGGCTTAGATTTACCTACACTTTAGGTCGTCTTTGAGTGTAATTGTCTAACCACATGTATAAAAATATGTTAGTTTTATGATGCTATACTTACCTCCGCTTTACTGTGTTATGCTTCCACAACTTGTTTTGTCTTGGGTAGCTTTCAAGTACCCTTTTAGTGTTTTGTCCATTCTCGGGCTGGACACGAAACCAAGAATCAATCATTTTACAAACACAGCATGTAATATAGCTTTTCCTAAAATTCATATAAAAACAACTCAAAAACTTTTCAAATCTCACAAACACAACTCTTCAGAATTTGCGTAGTAAAACAACAAATTTAAAAAAGTAATAATAAAGGCATAAAGCAGTGTATCTCCTCCTGAAATTACACTCCTTTTTGGCAACTCTTCTGGTTTATAAAAAAAAATATCAAACAAACAAACAAAAACTCAGAAACCAGCAGTGGTTGAATCCGGTGATCCAGAGGGTCCTTTACTAGTTTTGCTAATAATCCCCTTTCCAAAATATTCAGCAATTACCGAAAATCCATCTTTTGAACTCTTGACTTGATTAAAGAACTGATCTTGATTCATGGAGTTCTGTTCTAAGTTTCTTTTCATTTCTAGAAATGAAGGCACATTCGGGACATTCTTTTTCATTGTCACCAAGACAACGTTGATGGAACGAATGCATACACATAAAGTGGACAGCTGGCAGGTCGAGCGTGAAAGTGCAAGCAGTACACTTGCTTAGTTGAAAGATTCTGGCATTTGTCCTCAAATCCTGGATTTCTTCTCTCATTGTCGATGTTTCTTCCTGTATGAATGAAGAAATTGATTATATATAAACTATGATTTTTTTGTTTTGAGTAAAATGCCATTTTCGTTCCTAAGGTTTGGCCAGTTTTGTGACTTTCGTCCAAAGGTTTGTTTTTCCGCATCTGGAGCCAAAAGGTTTGAAATCTTGCCATTTTCATCCGGCTCGTTAACTCCATCCAATTTTTTCCGTTAAGTCAGGGGTATTTCCATCTTTTTTGTTAACTTAAAGGGCAATTTGGTCCTTTTCAGAGGTATTCGGTTTTTTACATAAAGTGAAAAAGTCTGAATTGCCATTTCAGTTAGCAAAAAAAGACGAAAATACCCCTGACTTAACGGAGAAAAATGGATGGAGTTAACGAGCCGGATGAAAATGGCAAGAATTTTAACCTTTTGGATCCAAATCCAGGGAAACAAACCTTTGGACGAAAGTAACAAAACTGGCCAAACCTCAGGGACGAAAATGGCATTTTACTCTTTTATTTATATGCAACGTTTCATATCATAAGCAAACTCGTGTTTTTATCTATTAAAAGAAGATCTGATATCTAAAAGACTGCTAACATTCGACAAACCCTAATTGCGGTTTCCACATCGAATTTATGCTCCCCGACGCCATCCTCGCTTTTGATGAAAACGTTCAACTTGTCTACATCTTTCAGCTTCGTATAACAGTTTAAGAGAAGGGTAGTGTGGTCTTTTGACCCAAGACCTTTCTCGTGTAAATTCTCCAAGTAGTTAGTGAGATTGTAGATCCTCTGTGCATCTAGAAACTTCTGGATCACATATGAAGGTTCTAGATGACCAATCGTGTGAATGTACTGAGCCATAGCCTCATCAAAATCCTGTTTGCTGTATAAATGATCACCGTACTTTCGTAAAACTTCAGCGGTTGCAGCTGGGTCAGCTTGTTGACTTTGAACGAGATTTATCGCTACCGTATAAAGATTCTTTTTAAAAAGCATATCTAACTTGCTTTCCATATCTTTCTCGCCGATACATAGAGCAGATTTATCCTTCATTATAAGCAGTATGATTCCCCATTCGCATAACATGTGGGAAACTTCTTTGACCACGATTGAATGTGCGATTAAGCGGTTTTTCAAATCGTAGATATTGAAGGTGTTGCTGCCATTTCGTTGGTCTGCGATAACGCATAATAAATATCCACGAAACCAACCGAGAAACTTCTTTTCTCCTTCGAAAGCCCAACATGGACCTCTATAGTCAACTTCGTAGAAATAAACAGCCTCAGGTCGACCAATGATAAACTCCTGATAACAAAAAACAATAAATAACAAATATAAAAAAAGTTAAGTTCGGTTTCGTCCCTGAAGTTTGTCCATTTTGACTACTTGAGTACGAATCTCAAATTTTTATCCCTAGGGTTTGGCCAGTTTTGCGAGTTTCGTCTAAAGGTTTGTTTTTTCGCATCCGAATCCAAAAGGTTTGAAATCTTGCCATTTTCATCCGGCTCGTTAACTCCATACATTTTTCTCCGTTAATTCAGGGGTATTTTCGTCTTTTTTGTTAACTTAAAGGGCAATTCGGTCTTTTTCACTTTATGTACAAGCATTTAGCATAATGTACAAGTATTCAAAACAAAACAAAGTAGGTAAAAAGTCATAAATACCCCTGACTTAACAGAGAAAAATAGATGGAGCTAACGAGCCGGATGAAAATGACAAGATTCCAAACCTTTTGGGTCCAGATGCGGAAAAAACAAACCATTGGATGAAAGTTGCAAAACTGGCCAAACCTCAGGGATGAAAATGGCATTTTACTCCAAATTCTTAACATATCGTGGCTTGTCGTTTCAAAAGATTAACCATTTTCGTACTCAAGCAACAAGGGTACTTTGGTCATTTACTAGAAGTAACAGAAAAAATCTAACATAGCTTGCAAAAAGGACGAAAATGATTTTAACTTTTGAAACGACAAGCAACAATATGTTAATATTTTGGGTTTCGTACTCAAGTAGTTAAACCGGACAAACCGTAAGGGACGAAAACGAAAATTAATTATATAAAAAAATTAGAAAAAAGAATCAGGGCAAGATGGTGATACCAGACGGTCATTCATTGCAACACTGTTAGCATTAGATCCTATTTGATCGAGGGTTTGCCGGCTAGCGGGTTGAGTTTGCAAGTTAAACAAGCTTACAGAAGTTGGAGTAACTGCAAATAACTGAAATGCTTTCCCATCAACACGAAAACCCATTCCAGTTATAGAACATTGGGTTTTATCTTGACGGTTTTCCACTTGAAGCATGAACCGTTTGATGCGTTCACGTGCAATATCCCCTTGAATGCAATAAATGCAGCCATTGTCTAGTCCAATAGCTATTAGTAATATTGGTGGAGCTTCTTCTAGAACTAGAAATGATGTTATCTGCAGAAATATAAGTATTCTAAAATATATAATAACCTTTACAAGAAAAAATAACGGAAGTTTAGAATGGAAACCTTTGCTTCTGGGAACTGGTTGGTGAATATTCGTAATATCTGGATACAATCGGGAATTGATGTGCTTGGACCCTCGGGTTGAGTTTTATCAAGGTCGAAAACCTTGAGGCACACAGATGATAACTGTGGAGATATTTGTTCATCTTCTCCGACAGTTAGTAGGAAGTTTCTTTGCTGGTTTATTTAGAACAAAAAGGGAATTAAATTAAATTAAGGTTTCGATCACAAGGAATGAACAATCAAAATACTCTGAAAAAAAAAGAAGCTTCATAAATTACACATAACAGAATATTACAAAACATACAAAAGAAGCTTCATTTATTTGGTGCGCTGCCACTCCTATGGAGTTTCTATCAAATTAAAACTGAACTACCTATGGTTTTTACTCAAATATGGAAGAGATCAAGAGAAAATTGTTTTTCATGTGGAAATCACAAAAGATCAGTACATTGTAAACCATGCCTTACAGAATCTAACTTTAGTATTTTATCACTCCCAAGATGTGTTTTAGTCATCTTTTTTCCTTATGAGATGAAAGGTCAAAAGTCCACGTAGGAATTAAAAAAAAAAGAATTACATGTCGGATGAATCTCAAAGTATTTTATATCCGTCTGGTTTGCATTCAACATTCAATACAAAAAAAGATGGATGCCACCATTGGGCGTCCTCAACCAACCGGTATCATGGGCCACAGCCAACATGAGCGAGGTAAATCACATTCAATATCAATACAGGAACTAAATTTGAAACCCACCATCTCTGGCAGGTTTGAACTAAATTTAAAACCTAGGGGCCATGTCTCCAAACAAAACTCCCTTATCATTTCCAGTTTTCTCACTCATCCCAAAATTCCCAATCCAAACACTCTATTTAAACTAGAAAAAGATTGTATCCACTAGTCCCTATATAAATCTACATGAAACATAATCTTCTTTATGCCCAAGTTATGCTAAATCAGCATGATCTATCACAGATACTGATGTATATCAGAGTACGCAACGGCTAGAATTCTTAGA
The DNA here is from genome assembly GCA_030545235.1 of Helianthus tuberosus. Taxonomy (NCBI): domain Eukaryota; kingdom Viridiplantae; phylum Streptophyta; class Magnoliopsida; order Asterales; family Asteraceae; genus Helianthus; species Helianthus tuberosus. The sequence goes on along the minus strand of CM060364.1, from coordinate 75,269,971 downwards.
ATTCGAATGAACGGTTAAGCAACGGTCGAATGGGATACAGAAACACCACCCGATTCAAACCGAAGAGCGTCCTAAATTTGAGTATAGGATACAGAAAAATCACCACCTAAACTCAAGTTTCGGTTCCAAAGAACACCACCCAAGTTGCTACCTTGGATTAGCAATGGAATAGAAAAACCTGTTTACTCGTAGAGAAGAAAGCACAGCAGAAAAACTGAGTCATAAACACCACCATTCATTGATTAAAACGACCAGTACATATAAGAACAAATCCTACCCACGTCCTAATTCTAGGGAACATGAAAAACTAAAGTACGACTTAAAAAGCACAAAAAGCAACTAGCCAAAGCTTAATGAAAATGCATAAAATTAAAAACTAAAATGAGAGGATAACCCACACATGGTGGCGACGTGGGTGCTGGCATAGTTGTTGATGGTGAATAGTGACAAGGTACCTATATGCTACATAGCGAATGGCGATAAATAGCGGTCGCTATTTTATAAAAAGCAGGCACTATTTTATATATAGTGATACACTAGAAAAAAAATTATATGTATATTATTTCAAAGGGGTTGGTTAACGTACAATATTCCTTAACGTACAATGTGTACGAGATGAAATTACGCACGTTATAAAACTCAAAAACCCTAATCACGCATGTTGAAAACCATAATCACGCATGTTGAAACCCATAATCACACATGAACATAATCACACATGTACAAAATCAGAAATCACGCATGGGGTAAAAAACCTAATCACGCATGTTATATTTTCACAGCGTACGTTAAGCAAAATTGTACAATACACTTTCACTATATCAAAATACCCTGGTATATACGCTATTTTACATGTATATTTAACAAAAACCTAAAACCCAGCTATTTTATAGCTATATTTAATCGCTATTTATATTTAAAAAAAATAAACTAAAATCCTGCTATTTATGGACATAACTTGTAGCGATCTTCGACCTATACGCAACGTTATTCTCTATAGCGACCATAGCAACCGCTATTGAGTATTGACAGTACTGGATGTACCAAGAATTCTTCAACCTCCCCCATGGGGCTCCATCTGGTTCAATTTGAGCCCAACGCCCACTGGCCCATTCGTTATCCCATATATGGATGCTGACCCAGGCCCAAGGAAATGAACAACTATGATAGGAGTATGACCCCGAATCACCGGTTCAAATCAAACGATAAAAGAAAAAGATAGTTCTACGGCTCGTTTAGATACAGATTCACCACCAAACGAAACGGTAGGGCTGCGACGTCTAACCGAAGATACAGATACACCACTACGGTTAGAGAATCGTGTCTAAGTTCACCACCCAACGCGCCACGGTTGAGCTAGCATAGACGAATTAATTAACCCACACACATGAGATAATTAACACAAGAAAAAATCATTCTAAAACTCACTGCCTTCATTAACGAGTTATGAGCTGCGAAGATACATAAAGGAAATAATAGAAAACTGCCACTAACTATTTCCTAACTTTAAGGAAAGTGAAACCGAAGGTACTGCTACAAATGCATAAAAAAACTACTAGATGAAGCATACTAAATTAACTACTCAATACATGAAAGCAAATTAGAAAATGATTATTGCTACATGATGTGGACGTGGGTTGTGCATGACTTTGCATGATCCGTTTCAAAACCAATATGGGTCTCCGGTCTGACCCAATTAACCCAAGTTGTTATTGACCAGTTTATTGAACTCGAACCATGTGACTATCTCTGACCCGATTGTAATAACGGATAACAATTTTAAATTGTGCCGTTTTTATCGGATCGATATTGCTATCAAACTAACTTGTTTAAAATGTTTTGGTTGTCCTTACCACTATCATCCACTCCATCTTTGAGAAAGTTTGCCCTCAAACTTGATGGGGTAGCTTCAAATTTATATAATGGAGACCTGCCAAAATAAAATGCTACAAGAGCTTGCTGATAACGGTTATGGGCTGATAGAGGTAGTAAGGTAATCTTTTTGCCCTCTTTGAGAAATGAATAAGTATTCTGATGTTCATCATGCATGACCCGTCTGTCAAATAACCAAGGCCGACCAATAATATGTGGCATGCATCCATGGGTAGGATGTCACACCAAGCCTCGTCTTTGTATTCCTGTCCGATGGCGAATGACAGTAGAACACGTATGCTAATTCGAACAGCTTTACCTTGGTTACGCCATTGGGGGTCATAAGGTGAGGTTCTGTGGCCAGGTTCAGCTTTGTGATCATGGACTGCGAGGCCACGTTAGTGCAGCTGCCACCATCAATGACCATTGAACATACCTTGTTCCGTATAGTGCATCGGGTTAGAAACAGAGCCTCACGTTGTAAGTTGTCATTGTTAGCAATGGTCTCATTCATTCATAGACACACACTGAATGGTACATCCAGTACACCTCATGTTTCATCACTGCCATCCTCCGATCCGCCAATTTTGAAGACTGTTGACGTACCCGATGCCCGATGGTTCTGGTACTACTTCAAAGCATACAAGGCGTTATTTTCATTGTCAGAGATTAGGCCATGTCGCATCAGAGTGCCCCAACAAAAGAGTTTTTACATTAACTGAGAACTGAGTTTAAAGCATTGATCACAGATACCTTAAGAAAATACGGTACCAGATCAAAATTAAGACCCCTATTTCAAGCTATGTAAAGCGATAAAATTTGCGTTAAGATTAAAAATATGAAACAACGCATGGGACTATGCAAAACCTTTGTCACCATCAGTGTTAGCTCATTTTTCTTTGCAACACTACCCTAAATGCTGACCATAGTTGCCAAAAGGCTACCAAGTCAGCCTCAATACAGTAAGCTTATTATACAAAAATAGAGGTAGCAAAAAGGGAAGTCAATAGGTTAGATAACACACTTTTGTTCCACTTATAAATAAAAATTAAAACGTCATTAATTACACATAATTCTTCTAAATCCAAGCTTATGTTTTTCCTAATTCGTCTAAATCCAAGCTTATGATTCTCCTAATTCTTCTAAATCTAATGTCACACCATATACCAAAAGCTAAAACAATTCAACTATTGCTACAATAATATCAAAATCATGAACCAGAAAGTAAACCTTAAGCTGTTGAAGAAACAGAACAGAGGAAGTGTGAGCTTGGAATCCATAACTGAACTTAAACCCTCGATCCAGTAAACTAACGGTCCCGTCTTCGCATCCGACCGCGATTTTCCCCCGTCCGCTCGAACAACACTCGATTCGTCCGGCCACTTCCTCCGGCACCAGACCTTTTCCGGCGTATTTCTCCTCGAAGAACTCTAATTTCCTCCACTGATACATGAAGTTGATGTTGTTCAAATTGTTTGTTCTATGCAGTTGTCGTCATCATCATCGTTATTGTTTCAATATGTGTGATCGATTGATGGGGAAATTGAAATTGAAAAGTAGAGAGAGAGAGAGAGAGAGAGGGGACGTGTGTGTTTGTTTTGTTGTTGTTGGATATTAATATCTGTATCCGTTTAATCAGGTGTATCTATTTCCACACCTCTGTAATTTTATTTTCACATTTTTATTTGTATACGAGCCATATAGTCTTATACGGCCGTATAAAATGTTTATGCACATAATTTAATGTGATGAAATGTTTTTTTTTTGTTTTTATATGTATACGGGACGTATAGTTATATCCGGGCCATATACATATTTATACGAGCAATATAGCTTTATACGGCCTGCATAATTTTGTTTCAAAGGTTTGATAAAGGTTTTTAGTTTTGAAATCTATATACGGGCCGTATAATGTTATACGGCCCATATATCCCTTATAGAAAAGTTAATTTTTTGGTGCAATCGGGAAACCGTTTAATAAGTTTTGTAAATTTTAAAATAGTGTTGTATATATCGGATTATGTTACGAGTTTGTAGGTAAACGTATTTATAATGTTTAATAAGTTTCCACTTTGTAAAACGATAAATATGTGATATGATTATGATAAACTACGACAACAATTATTAAACAAACAACTTAACATCTAAACATATATAAGATTAATATTAAAATGTTTTACATCTAAAACAAATAAAAAGATAAGTTTTTACAATGTTTCAAACGTAAAATAACAAAAAAAACATACAATAAGCAGCTACGGCGGTGGTGGTGGTGCAGCGCCAGCTCGTGGAGGTAGGGGCGCACCAGAATGCATAACTACAATCGCCTCGACCATCCACTGTACATCCCCTCTGACTGCAGCTACATCCGACTCGACCTGAACGAGTCTCTCCTCCACCTGAACGAGTCTCTCCTCCACCCCCGGTGGAGGCATCACACGCTGTCTCACGCTCCGTCGAACGTACGGGCGATCACCATGTACATCCTCCGCAGCTACCTGTGATCGATCGATGGTATGATCGACCCCCTCATGTACCCCGCCTCCCTCTCCGTCGCCTCCCTCCCCCTCGCTTCGCTCTCCCTCGCCTCCCTCTCCCTCATCCCCACCATAAGCCCAAACCAGCCCCTGTCCCTCGACCTCGTGAGCCAAACCCATCGATTGGGTTGTGCCCCTCCCAACCCTGTCAAGATGGAGTGTTAGGGTCATATCCTTTGCCACCTGCGGGGACAAGAGGCGAGGGAAATGCTTCGCCAGACGGGTGACGAAGCCCCCACAGCTAATGTGGGAAGAGGTACGCTTAAAAGCATACTCAGCGAAATATGCGGCCAACCTGTACGCCAAGTCCCCCCCCCCCCCCGCCGGTAAGTAAGTCGTGCAAGTAGATTAGGTCATTTTGGGTGACCCATTCCCTGCTATCATTACGACCGGTGATCGTCACGCCGATACACCGATGTAGATATCGGTGTAACGGGTCATAAAGGCAACTCGCCCGTGCCTTCGGGGATCGCGAAGTCGGTGTCGCGAACTCCCCGGACCCAAAAGTGCCCCACCAAGGCCACAACACGTCATTGGACGTGCTGATGTGCGCATCAAAAAATGCCTGGGACACTGAGTACTCCTGTGAGTACAAACCCAAGGCAATGGCAAACTCAGGAAGTGTCATCCTCTGAGTCTTGCCGCAAATAGTAAAAGCTGGTGGCGGGTGTCGTAAAAAAATGTTGTAAACCCCCACCCCGGGTGTCCATAAATGAAAAAGTACATAAAAACTCTAAAGTAATCTCCCTGTGGGCCCACTCTGCGGCGGCATCAAATAAGCGGTCCCACGCGGAGTTAGCTGGCATGAACTCCCAGACCCGACTGATCGATCCAATATCGGTAAAAAACTGAATATCAATGGTCCGAGGCGCATCCAGCTCCATCTCTCGTAATCTACCCAAAACCCTATAGGCAGCCGTACCTCGGGGGATTTCGCAAATAAACTGCCCCATCTCAGTAAAATTGGGCACAACCTCCTCCTCCTGTCCATGTCCACGTCCCCGTCTGCGTCCACGTCCCCGACCCTAACCTCGACCTTTACGGGCCGCAGCAGCTGCTAATGACTCAGCCATATCGTCTGTAAAAATAACAATTCACTGAACACCTTAGATAATCTCATAATTTTGAATTCTGCTCTCTGCTTTCTGCTTTGGTATTTTTGTTATTCATTTCTGGTGTCTTTATAAGGAATAATCTTTTCGTCAAACATTTTGACCAAACTTTCAAGAACCTGAAACAATCAACAAACACTTAGAAAAATTTTTGATTTTGAAAAAAATTTCAAGCGGAATCAATTGAAGCGAAATAGCTTCAAGCGAAATAAGGTTTTAAGCGAGATAGCTTTTCAAGCGAAATAATGGCTTTGAAGCGAAATCACTTATTTCGCTTGAACTTTCAAGCGGAATAAGAATTCAAGCGAAATTATCCAATTTTATCAGGAATTGTTCGATTTAAGGTCCAATACTTTCAAGGATTAGTTAAAACTATGTTTCGCTTGACATGTGTAAGTTTTAAGCCATTTTGACCGTAAAATTTCAATCAAATCAGAAAAGAATGAGTAGAAGTGTGAGAATCCGGTAAAATCAAGCTGAATTGGTATGAACTCTTCGTCCTGAGCTCTGATACCACTTGTGGGATCGTTCGGTGACCCTAAACAGTCAGTATGAGTAGTTCATCATCAAGTACAAAGGCGGAATCAATGTAAAAGATGTCAACACAGCTTGTTCCTTTCTAATTATCCTTTTATTGATCAATCCTGAGCTTTTTACACGTTCAAATGACAAACGGACAACACATCGACTCAGAGCATATGATCTAATTCCGCTCCAAATGACATGCACATATCAGGTATTTATAATGATGAGATTTCGCTTGAACATGTCATGTCAGTTTCAAGCGAAATAATCATGTGTTGATTTCGCTCGAACTGCACATTGACACTTTCAAGCGGAATCACCCACTTTTACACATAAAACCCTAATTTCTAACCCTGTTGTGTGCTCGTTCATCATATTTAGACATAAGACTCGATTAAGACGAAGTTAACAGACAGTAGATGCACCAACAAGCCCAAACAAAAAATTATGCCAGCTCGGTCCGTATATACGCTTACGGTCCGTAAGCCTGTCTGTTGCCCACAAAATTGATTTCCTTGCGGACCGTATGGCATACGGCCCTGCGGTCCATATACTCAGTCGTAGAGCCGAGAAGTGTGTCTTTATTGGGTATTCGAATAAAAAAGGGCTATAAAATGTTTATTCTTGATAATAAAATAGAATTGTTTTCAAGATATGTAAAGTTTTTTGAATCAGTTACACCTTTTAAAGATAAACTGAATTTTGGTTCAATGAATGAAAACAGTAATATTGACACAACAAACTTAAATATTTTTTATATGTATGATACCCTAGAACATCAGACATTCACAACACCCGATGATGAAACAAATGATCAAAACAATAAAGGGTCGGGGACACATGGGTCTCAGAGGTCAGTATTAGGAGGTATGGATACTATAGGCGAGGCTCAAGGTGAGCAGCCTAGTACGAGTGATACCAATATTGATCAGGCTGAACATGTGATAACTGACAGTGCTGAGGATCATACTTCTGAGGGAATACAAACTGATCAAGTAGAGGTCCAACCCATACCTAGGAGTTCAACTAGGAGTTCTACTTTACCTAGAAACCTTAGTGACTATACTGTTGAGGGGAAAATGAAGTATGGTTTAGAGAAGGTGATCAATTACTTGAATTTGTCACCGCAGTATAAGTGTTTTGTGGTTGTACTTGATAAAACTTGTGAACCTAAAACTTTTAATGAGGCTTATAATGATCCAAATTGGGTATCAGCCATGAATGAAGAAATGGAAGCTCTTCATAGGAATGATACCTGGGATCTAGTTGATTTGCCTCCTGGTAGAAGTGTTGTAGGTTTTACATGGATTGATAAAATTAAATATAAATCCATTGGGAGGATAGAAATGTTTAAGGCCAGGCTTGTTGCTAAGGGTTATAGTCAAAAGCAAGGTGTTGACTTTGATGAAACCTTTCTCCTGTAGTGAAACTTGTAACTGTTAGATGCGTTATATCTATTGTTGTTCAAAATGATTAGAAATTGTTTCAGTTAGATGTTAATAATGCTTTCTTATATGGTAACTTGAATGAAGATGTGTATATGTCTTTGCCTGATGGGTATTTCTCTAAAGAAGAGAAACGTGTTGGTAAATTGAAAAAATCATTGTATGGATTAAAACAGGCTCCAAGAATGTGGAATGCGAAACTGGTTAATGTGTTATGTGATTTAGGATTTAGTCAAAGTAGTTGTGACCATTCCATGTTTTATAAAAATTAACAAAGATGTTACTTTATATTTACTTGTCTATGTTGATGACATAGTGATTACTGGTAATTCAGTTTTAGAAATTGAATCTATAAAAGAACATCTTAGATCTAATTTTTTAATAAAAGATCTAGGAGAGTTAAAGTATTTTCTTGGGATAGAAGTCATTAGGTCCAAAACGGGTGTATGTTTGTCCCAACGAAAATACTGTTTGGAGTTGCTAACAGAGTATGGTATGAGCGGGTGCAAACCTGTTAGTAACCCTATAGAACAGAACCACGTAGTTACATCTTTATGTAAAGAAAATGCTAATATAGTTGATAACGTTACTGGATATCAACAACTAGTTGGCAAGTTAATCTATCTTGCTCACACTAGACCGAATATATCATACACAGTGCATTACTTGAGTCAGTTCATGCATAACCCTACTAATGGTCATCTTAAAATTGCTTTCCGATTGCTAAGATATTTAAAAAATGCTCCTAGTAAAGGGGTGTTATTCAGTGAAGGGTCAGAGTTGTCTCTTACTGCTTATGCAGACTCAGATTGGGCATAGTGTCTACATAATAGAAAGTCGGTAACTGGGTTCTGTGTTTTTTTTTTTGGGAAACACTTTAGTGTCATGGAAGAGTAAAAAAACAAGCTATTATGTCGAGATCTTCAGCGGAAGCTGAATATAGATCGATGTGTGCAGCAGCTTGTGAAGTAATTTGGCTAAAAAATGTGTTGCGAGAGTTGGGTATTGGTGTGGATGTACCGATAAAGTTGTTTTGCTATAATACTACTGCTCTATCTATTGCAGCAAATCCTGTCTTTCACGACAAGACTAAACATTTTGAAATAGACTTGTTTTTCTTAAGAGATTTAATCTCTAAAGGAATTATAAAACCAGTTGGTGTTCGTTCAAAAGATCAGCTGGCAGATTTAATGACTAAGGGGTTGTTAATTGGTCAGCATGTTGATTTGTGTTCTAAAATACACATGTATGATGTGTTTGGGTATTAAACTGAGGCGGGTGTTAAAATATATATATACCTTGTTTCAATTTAATAGTATATATGTATCAGTTTTATAGTTTGGTTTGTTTTTGTTACATGTAATTGCTGGGTGTTGACTGGACTTGCTGGACTGGACTTATTGGATGTTGACTACTGGGCTTACACTGGACTTCTCCTGCTGCTTTGGGCTTATTGCCAGAGGGCCGGACCAGGCCGGGTATAGGTCTGCTATAAAAGAGTGTTCTCACCTAACTTTAGTTCAGAGATAATTTTCTTATCGTTCAGTCTCTCCTTTCTCTCTCTAAAAGTCACTTATAGGGTTTCTGTCTGTTTAATCGCTTATTCGTCTTGTATAAGTGATATTGTAGTGAGATCTTGTGAGAGTTGATGATTATTGTGTTGATAATCGTCTGTAGTTGAGAGTTAGTATCGATTGTATTTTCGATATGTTCTTTGTATTCGTTGTAATCGTCAAATTTGTTGAGTAATAAAGCTCTTTGGTTTGGGTTCTTGTTGATTACGGTTTGATACCTTTGTTTTGACACATATCAAGAGAAACTAAAATTCACCCATGTGTCCCAATCTGTATTGTAGGTTTTTTTACCTATTTCTGATACATAGAAAGGCTAAAGCTTGCATTTCTCCAAAAATTCTATCAAGAGACACGCTTGTTTATTTCTCATTACCTTTAGAGATTTATCTCAATGCTCGAGGGCCGTCTTCAAAAAACCTCGAAAACATTTGGGCGTTGGGCGAGTAGAAGAAAACGGGCCCTGTAATATAAAGTCAATAACTCGATTTTAAAAAGAAAAGATAAATATATTTGAATCGGTACATTTGTATTTTACTTGAAAACATAAAAATAAATGAAAAATGGGCCACTAAAATATAACTTTTTTCAAAATGTGTGTGTTTATATATATGAATAGTTAACAAAATGTGTGTGTTTATATACAGACTAAAATTGCAGATTTTAGATATTATCCATGGGGACAACACAATAACTTACTATCTTCAGTTTTTTTAAATCGCTAACTCACACACTCTTTAAACCTACTTATTATATATCTCTCAACCACTTGGGGAAAAGACCAACTACACCCCTTAATATCGCTAAGCTACAACCCTTTTTAGTAATAGACTTACCAATAAAACAGTAACTTTTGACCTTGAGAAAATTAAAACCCTTGATTTATAAAGAAACAAACTAATCAGTTTTGCATTGAGTTTTTAATCAGTTTGGTACAGTAAAACCTCTATAAATTAATACTCGATAAATTAATAACCTCGATAAAATTAATAATGTGACCGGTCGGACCGGTACAAAATTAGACCCCAATCGATATAATAATAAGATAATAAATTTTTTGAAATCCTAGTGTGTATATATTGGTCCAAACGAAACTATAAATTAATAATTACTAAAATATTCCAAATTCTAAGATTGTCTAGCAAAAAATGAATCTATTTGTTTTTTTTTTTTTTTTTGAACTTCAAATCTATCTTGAATTCATATTTAAATCTTCTCGTTGCACATAAGAGTTGGGGCATTGTCTTCTCGTATTACAACAAAAAAATGTGAAGAGTTGTTGCCGCTTGCAATGAACTTAAGAAATATGCTTTGAAACTTGTTTTTTTTAATTTATTTTTGAGTAAATTACAAAAATCGTCCTTTATGTATGTCACTTATTGCAAACTATGTCCGTTGTCTTTAATAATTACAGAAAACGTACTCGATGTTTGCAAACCTTTGCAAGTTATGTCCTCTAGCCCTTAGTTAATTATTGTGGTTAAATCTGATCAAATGGACCCCACATGAGGGTATTTTGGTCATTTTACTCTCATGTGGGGTCCATTTGATCAGATTTAATCATAAAAATACCCCCATGTGGGGTCCATTTGGTCAGATTTAACCACAAAAATTAACTGAGTTAGAGCTAAAGTACATAACTTGCAAGAGTTTCCAAATATCGAGTACGTTTTCTGTAATTATTGAAGATAAAGGACACAGTTTGCAATAACTGGCATATATAAAGGACAATTTTTATAATTTACTCTTTATTTTTTGGTACCATGAAATAACTTTTTGTATTAAAAAACAATGAACTTGAAAAATTCAACTAATGTGTGAATTTACATTGGACTTAGAAATTTAAAGGTCATAGGTAAAACCACGCTAAATTAATAAATTATTAATTTATCGATATAATAATATCTTGCTAAATTAATAAAATATCTCGATCCCAACGTTATTAATTTATAGAGGTTTTACTGTATTGTGAAATAGAATGCATAAGACATGAAGTACAGATGGAGTGGACTCCAACGTTTTAATACATGTTTTTTTTTTTTTTGTAATTTCAGTTTTATTAGTTGACTTGGTTTGGGAATGCAGAATTAATGTTGGCAATGGAGGATCGGGACTGTTTCTCATAGGATCGGTTGTCTATCTCTAAATATTAGATTTATCGGTCCGGTTCACATCGATCAGGTCTCATAATAAAAGTTAAAACCAATTAACTTGCATTTGAAGATATTTAAACTCACACCACTTTTGTAGCGATTGTCACCAATGCAACTAAACCACAAGTCCATAGCATCTAGTAAGTTACTACTATGTAACTTTCAAAGGTATGCTTCATGTCACGACAATAAAGGAATATACATAGAAATTTAGAACATAAAAATTGTGTTGAGGTTTTGAATGAGATAATTATGGTATAGAAGTGCCAAGCATGGGCTTCGAGTTTACAGATTCATTGAAGTGTATGATAGTTCTTTATGCAACAAACATTTCAATGACGAGATATGTAACAAATCTCGCAAAAAATTGTTATTTCCTATTCTAAATCGATATATTAAGAAACCCTAATTAAAACCCCAAGTGGTACGGTGCGACCCTAAAATTTAAAAACGCCCGAAACCAGCAACAGGGCCCCCTAAAACTTAAGGGGGTATTCCCTAATTATGTTTATCCGTTCAAAACGAAAAAAAAACACGTAATTTCGATTTGTGCCAACTCACCAGGGCTATACTTGACACAAGGCAGGCCTAGGCTAGGTGGCCTAGCCCCGCGACAGGCGCCAGGAACCCTGGCAGCTGGCGCGACACGCGGGCGGGGTCAAAATCCAGTATAAAACCCAAAGGAGTGGCACTTGCATGGGTTAATTATTACGACGTAAAAATTCATTTCGTACGTTGTTTTGTGCTCTGATCTTTCCAATTACATTCAAAACCTTGAATTTCTGCTACGATAACAGGGTAATAACTCGATCATTGCTACGATACAATGTCTGATCGATTAAAACCGATCCGATGGATGTTTAAGTGCTGCCTACATTAGGCTATACTTTGTCATTCGTCGTGAGGGTTTCAATCTCGCGAAATTTTCGTAAATGTTGAATTAAGTTACTAACCTAGTTTTGTTTGCATTATATATTTTAATAGGTTCACCAGCATAACCAGTAGGCTACCCGTGACCGTTTAAACTTGCAAATTGAGTCATTCTCTTTTTATCAAATTGTTTTACAAAACCTCAAATCATTTTCAGTTATATTTTACAAGGATTAAGTCTTTGCAAATCTTAAATTACTGGCAGTAAGTGGGGTATTGTATACATTACTGCTGTATTATCACTTTTAGGTGGGCGAGCCTAAATAGTGATACACGTCACTTTTGGGTGACAGCTATGCAGTTAATGCGGTAAAATATCGGATATCGGTCAAGGACCGATATTTGAGATATAGGTTATCTCGGTGAGATATCGTTGGGATATCGGTAATTTTAATATAATGAAAAATTTACATATATAGCAATTTAACAATAATAATTCAGTGATATATCGGTTATATCGGTCAAATATCGGTGATATATCGGTTATATCGGTCAAATATCGGTGAGATATCGGTTATATCGGTCAAATATCGGTCAATATCGCCGATAATATCGGTACCGATATTCTAACCGATATTTGACACCGATATTTTACTAGGGGACCGATATAACCGATATCTCATCGATGTATCACCGATATTAACTGCATAGGGTGAAAGGACCCAATAGTGATATGACCACAGTCACAGATCCGATCGAGTGACAACTGAACCAGATAATTATAAGATAGGGGCAACTTTAATTGCTCTTAATACTGTGAATTATAACACTGTGTCATTTTGTACAAATTGAATGCACTCGCCAGTATTTTTCGCTGATCAAATCTTTTTAAAACATGTTTCAGGTGATTTACTGTGAACAAGGAAAAGTGCCGCGTAGCACTCCAACTTAAATGAAGTGGCTCAGTAAATAAATAAACATGTTCTCTGAAAACCAGGATTTTTTCCAGTGAAATTCCCTTATTGTAAAATACGGGGTCTATCCCGAAACTTATAATAAAATAATTTGGTGTTTTCCGTTTAAACGATCCTGTTAAAAAGTTCAACTGCCAATTAAACACAAATACCACGGGTTTCTGTCCTGCAGAATGGATTGTAAAGTTTCGAAGAGCCTCCAATTATGTTCCAAGCCCAGGAAAAACCTAAACTCTTTTCAATTTTCCCGCTCAATCGGAACTTCCTATCAATCTGGAACCTGCCATCCCTGAACCTATTATCAACCCCCAACTACTTCCAGGGCAATTGGAAGAATGGTGGACCAACGACTGGCATTTTCAAAATTTCATGAATAACCCAGATGTGTACTTCCCCCAGTTTGAACCTGCTCCCGCTCCTTTTCCACCCATGAACACAGAAAACGTCGCTGAACTCCGCCGCTACGGCGAGGAATTGGTGGATGCGTGAAATCGGATTCGAGAAGTGGGAGAAAACATCTCTTGGAAGTACGATGAACGAGAGCGCCGCTTTTGAAGACCGGTTAACTATAGTTAGATGTTTTGTATAATAATAATATGTGAAAAAAATATAATAAAAATAATAATAAAACAAAATAAAACAAAACAAATATATAATAATGATAATAATAATAATAATAATAATAATGTATAATATTGTATGATAAAATAAAATAAAATATCTGTAAATACGTGGTTGTACGGACGCATAAATATTATATATAAGAATATAAATGTCGCAATGTCGACGATTTTGGCTATATGTGTTGACTTACTTGTGTTTGTGATTGCCATATTGTGTTTGGTTGCTATCCATTTTATGACAATAATTCGTATATATTGTTAATCATTCAGATGGCAAACGCAGTAAACTTACCGGCAAATGAAGTTAATCAATCGGAACCAAATAATGAAGAACATTTTCTCAATAGAGAATATATAGAAAATATAGTTGCTCAGGGTATAGCCAGTGCTATCCCAGCAATCGTCGCCGCCGTTAAGAATCCCGTCGAACCTTCCCAAGCCAACCATAGCAAACGCACCCGCGACGATAATTTCAGTTATAGCATAAACGGAGGCGATAATAATAATGTAACTCAAAACCCATTACCTAAAAAGATGAAGGTGATGACGACTGGTTGCACTTACAAAGAATTTCTCGCCTGTAAGCCAGTCGAATTTGTGGGTAATGAAGGAGCAACAGCTCACAACGTTGGTTAGAAAAGACCGAAGCTGTGATCAAAATAAGTAAGTGCACAGAAGAAGACAGGGTGATGTATGCATCCCACCTTTTCAAAGAAGAAGCATTGGAATAGTGGAACATGATGCTGCAAGCTAAGGGAAGTGACATGGCTTATGCCATGAGTTGGGAGGAGTATAAAGAATTGGTAGAAGAAAGTTTTGTCCTTCCTACAAAAAGGAACAGATGACAAATCAATTCCTGAACCACCGGATGGTGGATGTTAATTGTCGTGAGGATACTTCGAAATTCGTCGAGTATGTTAGAATTGTACCTACTCTGGCCTCGCCAGAACCCATCCTTATATCTCGCTTCATTTGGGGATTGATTAGCGAGATTCGCGACATAGTCAAGGCAGCGAGACCTAGGACTATCGACGATGCAGTCGAATTGGTCAACACCTTGACCGACGGATTGGTGCGCACGAGAGAAGAAAACAGGAAAAAGGAATTGGCTCAAAAGATTACACAAGGTTTCCGTGTGGGTAATAATAATAGTAACTTCAAGAAAAAGGGAACCGGGCAGTCTTCCGCACCGCCATTTTGCGAAAACTGTAAAAGGAAACATTTTGGAAAATGTATGGAAAATTGCAATTTCTGCAAAGCACCGGGGCACCGAGAGGAGGAGTGCAGGAAGAAATCAACGATCTGCTACAACTATGGAGAAGCCGGGCATTTTAAGCCAAATTTCCCTAAATTGGTCAAGGCAACTGACAACAAAGCAAAAGCGACCGATGTAATAAGAAGAATGCTAGAGCCTTTTAGCTGACAACGCATGAGGTAGATCTGATACCGGACGTGATAGCTGGTACGTTTCTTGTGCATGACGTTTACGCAAAAGTATTATTTGACTCTGGTGCAAACCAAAGTTTTATAAATACTTCATTCTGCCAAGCTCTTAAACAACCCTTAACCAAACTTAGGCAAATTTATGTGGTAGAAACGGCAGAAGGAAACTCTGTTAATATAGATAAGGTACTTCAAGAAGGAAAGATAGAACTCTCAGGACATAAGTTCTCGGCAAACCTTTTACCTATGAATTTAGCCGGATTCGACGTGGTGTTAGGAATGGATTGGTTAGCAGCCAACCATGCTCGAATCCTATGTGATCGAAATTCCGTAGAAATACGTACTCCAGCAGGGGAAATAATTCTGATCATGGGAAATAAGCCACATAAACCAATGAAGTTCATTTCAGTAATGAAAGTTGCTAGTTACAAACGAATGCAAGGCATAGTGTATATGATTTCGGTAATCATTAACACTAAAAGCAAAGAACTTAAGGAAATTCCATTAGTATCCGAATACCCCGATGTATTCCCAGAAGATCTACCTGGATTACCACCAGATAGGGAAGTGGAATTTAGAATTCATCTAATACCTGGAACTGCTCCAATAGCTAAGGCACCCTATCGTTTAGCACCCACAGAAATGTTAGAACTGAAAAAGCAGTTAGATGAATTATTAGGCAAATGATTCATATAACCTAGTTCATCCCCTTGGGGAGCACCGGTGCTGTTAGTGAAAAAGAAGGACGGTTCAATGCGGATGTGTATCGATTATAGAGAATTGAATAAGGTTACCATTAAGAATCGATACCCATTACCTAGGATTGATGATCTTTTTGATCAACTTCAGGGAGCTAGGTATTTCTCTAAGATAGATATGTGCTTCGGGTACCATCAACTGAAAGTACAGGAAGAGGGCATTCCTAAAACTACTTTCAGGACTAGGTACGGTCACTACGAGTTTACAGTCATGCCATTTGGATTAACAAATGCTCCTGCAGCATTCATGGATATGATGAATAGGATCTATAAGCCGTACTTGGATAAATTTGTCATTGTTTTCATCGACGATATACTCATTTATTCCAAAAGCCAGGAAGAACAATGTGAGCACTTGCACGCACTTCTAACCCTGTTAAGAAAAGAAAAGCTCTGCGCTAAATTTTCAAAGTGTGAATTTTGGTTACAAGAAGTGCAATTTTGGGACACATGGTGAATCACGAAGGTATTCACGTAGATCCTTCTAAGATAGAAGCTATCACTAGTTGGAAATTCCCGAAGTCAGCCACAAAAGTCAGGAGTTTTCTAGGATTAGCTGGATATTATAAGCGTTTTATCCAAGACTTTTCTAAAATAGTTGTTCCCTTAACCAAGTTAACCTATAAAACTGTTAAGTTTGAATGGGAACCTAAACAGGAAGAAGCCTTTAAAATTCTTAAACGAAGGTTAACAAATGCCCCAATTCTTGCCTTACCAGAAGAAACAGAAGATTCTGAAGTCTACTGCGATACTTCTAAACTAGGATTAGGATGTGTGCTAATGCAACATAAGAAAGTGATTTCTCATGCATCAAGGCAGTTGAAAAAGCATGAGAAAAACTACACAACTCTTGACTTAGAATTAGGAGCCATAATTTTTGCCCTTAAGATTTGGAGACATTATCTGTATGGTAGTAAGTTCACTGTCTTTACAGATCATAAGAGCTTAAGGTACATATTTGGGCAAAAAGAATTAAACATGTGGCAAAGGAGATGGATGGAAATTTTAAGTTATTACGACTGTGATATTCGATATTGTCACACCCTGACTTTTGCGGAAGCGTGATTATGTGTGACTTGCTTAATATCATTGCATTCAATCATAACAACAACTATATGATAAAACCGAAGATGTTCATCCATTAAATAAGTTTAAAAAACATAACAACAACATTGTTTTAAAACATAGAATTCAAATTCGAGTACAAACCATGCAACTTGTTTTTAGAGTTCATAGTGACTCGACAAAAGACATTAAATAAAACCAGGCTTTGGAAGACGTGTCTCGTCCAAGATAAGACACACTAACCAAACCCTAAGACCATGGATGACATCTTTTATTCTCAAACAACACTTGGAACTTTCGAACGCCCGCCAGATCCACATTTAATTCCGTGAAATACATGTAGTTTGAAAACATCAACAAAAGTTGAGTGAGTTCGTGTGTTTGTTTATGTGTATGAATAAACCTTTGTAATCATTGAAAGTATGTATGTAAGTTTGTAAATCCCGGTATGAAAGCAACAAGGAAAACAGATCATTAATGGTTTGCAAGGCCATTAATATGTGTGACGTGATGCAGGAAGGCTCAAACCTAGCAGACTTTGCACCGGGCTTCCGGCTGTAAGACATAGTCATCCCATGGGCCAAACCCTGGTCCAACATGGACGGGGCTCGCTAAACCCAAATAGATCTATCACTCATGTCCCTCGGTCCTAGAACGAGGATTAATGGTCTTAAGCGTCATACCTACCACTCACATGATCTAGCAGTACCCTTCCTTAGCTAACCATACCAAATAATAACGTTTGTAAACAGTTGTAACATGTACTTCACCCCCGAAGTTATAAAAATGAAAACACTTAAAAGAAAAGGGGGTCACGAACTCACAGTCTTGTGTCTTCGTATCACAGTAACTCAAGTTTCGCCTGGCGTACACGACTACCTACAATCGTACTAACGTCTATTAGACGAGCGGGTTGTGCCTTGACTCAGTATTAATTAGTGTCTTTGAGTTACGTTTCTTCGTGTCTTCGATATTATTCCAAGTTATAATTATTTGTTAAAATATTAAATATTTTAACTTAAATTATGTTTACTAATTTTTGGAATAATAGTTAAAATAATATATTTTAACTTGATATTCTTCAACAATTTGTACATGTATTTCCTTCCCAAGGATGGGTGTATTCGTATTCTTGTATTTGTATATTTTTGCCATGTATTGGGATCGTATTCCGGTGTGTATTTATACGTATGAGAATACGTATTTTTATTGTATTCATTAAGTATTCTTATACTTAATTTTGTATAAATTTTTCTGGAATATTATATTTAATAAAAGTTCACCAATATATATTTCCAAAATATATACTTTAAGAAATATTATTTACAATTTTCCTTTGGCAAAAATATTTGTATTTTCCTATAAGTTCCAAAAATAATATATTTTCAAATCTAACTTAGAAAATATATATAAACTTATTTTTCTCCAAAAATGATATATTTCATATTTATTTGAGAAAATATATCTTTCACCCCAAAAATATGGTATTTCATGTTTGTTTAAGAAATATATATTTTCTCCCAAAAATAATACATCTTCTAATAATTCCAAGAAAAATATATATATTTTTATTCACCCAAAATAATATATTTTCCTCTTGTAAAAAATATGATATAAATTTGTAATAATTGTAAAAATCATATTTTTGTTTCCTTTGGTGTCCAAAATATTATTTACCAAAATATACTTGTGAATCAATTTTCCGGAATATTTTGTAAGTTATATTCCTTAGTTCGGTTTCACCAATATTTTGTGTATAACTTGTATATTCATATTCTTGGAATTTTGGTAATATTTTGGATTGTAATTTTCGGTATTTTGATGAGTTATATTATTTCATGTCCTAGAATAATATAACTAATACACAAAGAATACAAATAATCACACACATGGTGACTTCTAAATATATATTTCCTAAATACATATTTAGTCACTTTTATTTATAAAAACCAAGCTCCAATATTTATAATTTTTGTAACAAAAATTATGGCAAAGTTTATGTAAAAATTTATGGTTTGAAATACACTTGTAAATATTTGTTTAGAAATATTTTTCTAAGTGTTTAATTTTTAGAAAAATTTTGCCATAGTTTCCCCTAAAAATGGAGGTTTCCATACCTTGAAGGTGTATCATTTCCTTTTGTAAAATCAACACAATCAATCAACAATCAACAACAAACAATCTTTACTTACCAATTTTGCCAAAAACAAGCATAATCTACTACTTCATGAACTTGAAATTTCACAGAAATTTGTAGTAACTAACTAGTGTTCTTAGTAGGCCTTGTTACCCTTTAAAGTGTGATTGATTCTTTAAAAACATCATTTTTAAAGAAAGTAGATCTTTACAACTTACATTCATGTTTTCTAAAAATGTTTCTTCATGGATCTTTCTTGTTACATAAGTGTTTCTACACTTTATTAACCACCAAAATAAGGTTTGTTTATGTAAGAACCAAGATCAAGTAAATCTTGTGTTTTTAACTTGGTTCCTTTGAAAAACCATCCATGAAATTTTAGATCTACAAGTATTACAACTTACTTTGATCATTATTTTACAAGAAAACCACATATTCTTTCAAGTTCATGTGCTATGTGAGGATGATCTATAATCCTACAACATTTTCATCCTCTCATCTTGCTAGATTATGTTTTTATTCATGATCTAGCAAGATCATATGATGATCAACATCAAATCCATGAATAATCAACAATCATCAAGGATAACAACACATAAACATCATAATTTCTTCATGATTTAAGCTTATGTTCAAGTTTTATTCTTGTGATTCTTAGTGTTCTTCATAATAATCAACATGAATCTTCTTTTAACCACTAATATAAGATGTAAAATGGAGTGTATGATGTTCTTACCACTAGCTCAAGGCTAGGGATGATCAAGAGGAGAAAAGAGATGGATAATAGCGAATGATGAAGGTCCTTGAACTTCCGAAAGCTCCTAGCTTCTTTATGTAACCTCTAACACCTTTGTATATGCTTGTATTGTATGGAGGATGATTGAATGATGGTGATGATGGTGGTGTTTGGTTCGGGCGAGAGCAAGCAAGGAGGGAGGAGAAGAAGTGTGTGTTTAGTGTGTGAAAGAAGTGAAGTTATGATCTTGATGTGCATTCTTATAATCCATTTCTAGTGTTTATCTCATGGTTCTTGTTTCATTAAAGTGCCAACACAATCTATTATAAAATTGAAAGAAATCACAAGTGTGGGGGCCATGTTGGTCGTCCACTAGGTGGGGGGGGGGGGGGGGTAGTAGGCTAGGTTAAAACTATCTAGTTAGTTATTAAGTTAAAATACAAGTATTGGTTAGATACTTTAGTTACTAGATATTTATGTAGTGTTATGATGTTCGGGGACCATAACTAGCTTGGTAATGTTAAAACAGTGCTTCTAGTGAAAATTTGGTGTTTCGGGTAGTGTCCGGTTGTTTGGTTGGTTACCGGTTCGTTAAGGTGCTAAACTTTGCAGTTTAGTGTGCTTTATGTACCCTTTTGTGACACTTTTGATTCCCGACACTTAGGAAAGCATTCAGGACCATTTAACCATATTTCTGCATGATATTAGATTGTTTAAATGCTGAAAATTGCTGATTTTTGCTGAATTCAGCACTTTATGTCAGTTTTAGGCACTTTCCGGCACTTAAACTATCTCTAGGAAGGCAGTTTTGTGATCCTTACTTTCCTACACACTATACTAGTGTAATACTTGGTTTCTGGCTCATTCTGTGTCTCAACACATTGTCTTTCTATGTACTGAGCTCTGTCAGCATTTTCCTGATTTGTCTAATAACTGTGCTAACTGTGTTTCGTGCATCATTTTAGTCATTAAGCACTAATCATGGTTTAATAGTTGTACGGATAATGATATGACATTAAGCAATATATGATGCACATGTATGTATATGGCAATAATCAGTAAGCAGTTAATTGTAATTCAGCACAGTTATTAAGCACTAATCATGGTTTAATAGTTGTACGGATACCTGAAATTTTGACAGTTGTCACATTCTCCCCCTGTTAAGAAAATTTCGTCCCGTAATTTTAAACTTTACTACTAGCTGCAGGGGAGTTGGGGAACAAATGCGGGTACTTAGCTTTCATGCGGTCTTCACACTCCCAAGTAAACTCTGGGCCGTGACGTGCGTTCCACCAAACCTTGACGAGTTTAACACTACTCCTCCGAGTCTTGTTAACTTTCCAGTCAGTAACCTCAACAGGTTCTTTGGTAAAGTGGAGTGCATCGTCAATGTGAACTTCGTCAGCAGGAATAACCACTGTTTCTTGTGTTGGACTCTTCTTCAGATTAGATACATGAAATGTATCATGAACACCATTTAGTTCTGCTGGTAGCTCCAACTTGTAAGCTACAGGACCAATCCTTTCCAGGATTTTGAACGGTCTGATAAATCGTGGGTTTAACTTAACACGCTTCCCAAAGCATACCACACCTTTCCAAGGTGAGACTTTCAACAAAACCATATCACCCACTTCAAATTCCAAAGGTTTCCTTCTTTGGTCCGCATAGCTCTTTTGTCGATCACGAGCCACCTTGATGCACTCTCGGATCTGTATAATCTTATCTGTCATCTCTTGGACCAATTCTGGACCAACCAGCTGTCTATCACCTGCATCTGCCCAGCATAACGGTGATCGATACTGATGTGCGGTAAGTGTCGTATATTTCAGGTGTATATTTTAAGCCCTTTTTTAACACTTATTTAAGCCAAGTTTTAAATTTATAAAACACGATATTTCACTGACACTAAACACACATATGGGCAAGTGCACCCATTATTGAGTGTAGTATAGTGTTGGTAAAATACCGAGGTCGTCCAAGGACACAAGAGCTTTTAGTACCGGTTTATCCTCAACGTCTAACCAAAATAAAAGTTTAGAAAAAATGTTTTAAACTAAGAAAATTAAAAGCTAACTAAAATGCTGAAAATAAAAATAAAACAGATAGACAAGATGAATCACTTGGTTCCGACTCGTATCTAGTATAACCTTTGATTATTTCCGCACTTTTGCACATAATTAAGAGATTATCTTAGTTATTGTAGTAGGCCCCTCTTTTGAAGGTGACGTTACCCTCACCCCAGTAGTTTGAGTCAGCAGGGATACAATCCTAAAGGGGTGGATTATTGGAAGATAATGAATTAAGTTATTAATGCAGTATTGTGGTATGTGACAACTCGAAATTTAGAACCTTTCGTTGTATGCTTGAACGTTAAGTGACTAACTGATTTGATGATTTAATGAATGATATATGTGAACTTATATGATTATGTGTGTGTTTGTGTGTATAATTATATATGAACCGAGACACAAGAACCCGACTCGAGACCATGTGGCCTCGAGTGAACAATGCAACATGTGGGCCGGTTGGGCCGCACCTCATTTAACCCACCCGAAACCTACTCGGACTAGTATATATATCATGCTCCTAGCAAGCCTTGCCATTTTTTGGACAATCCACACACACACTCTCCTACTCCCTCTCACTAAAACCCTAAGCTACAACATCCTTCTCCTTCATTCTCGGATCCAATCGACAACCATAAGGAGCTCTCGGATCGTCTCTCACACACACCCGCTTGGAAGCTTCACACTCACCTTTGAAACCTATCAACCGGTTAGTGTCTTTATGATGTTTGTTGTTAAGAGATAGTATGAATGATAGGACTTAACTAGTGTAGTTGTATACTTGATGATGTTTGTGAACCGGATATGTATGTTGTTGATAATCGGATAACATGTTTTGATTTCGGATATGTTGCATAATGAGCACACGATATCTTATGTCTAAATGTGATTCAAACCATCGAATATTGATGTTCATGAAACCGGCTTGCATATGTGAATAGAAAGCATCATGTTAATCGGATTAGGGTAGATTTTAGAGATGTTATGTGATGACTTGAAACCATTAAATGAGTATGATCGAGTGTTTGATTGTTGTTCATGATTATGTTTGTGATTGATGCTAGAAACAGGAAAAATGATGAATAAGTTTGAATAATTAACATGAACATGACTTGAAGTTATGAAGAACAACTTGAATGTGATATGAACATGCTTGAATATTTGAAATCTGATATGTTTGATCCAATTTGGTAAGTTGCTAGACAAATAAACATGTTTAAGTGGATAGTACAAACTGTTTCATGAAATCGGTTTTCCATTGGATAGTACACTGTACCGAATCAGCAGTTGTCCAACCGAAACCTCCAGTTGCGACTCGAGACCACCACATGATGAGTCGAAATCCCCCGGTTGCGACACAGGTTGCGAGTCGCAAACACCTGGTTGCGACTCGAGACCACACTTGATCAGCACAAACCTTATGACTCGAAACCACAGTTACGAGTCCGGTTGCGACTCGAGACCAAAACAGCATGAACCGAGACCATGTTTGCGAGTCCAGATTGCGACTCGAGATCACCTTAGTTGCGACTCGAAACCAACATATGCGTGCTGAATTGGACTTGCATGATTAAGGGCTTAAGTAATTGGGCCGGACTCTTGGGCCTAATGTACAGACCTTATATGTTACTGTTGAACGTGAATGTTGAACGTGAATGTTGAACTGCCATGGATGAACTTGCATGCAATGTGCTAGCATACGTGTAGAACATACGTGCAATACGTGGTTTGAACCTGACTTGTATGATACAACTATGATAGGACGCGAGTGACCACAATATTGCTTGTTTGACTTTTCTGTGTACCTACCGAGCAAACCAAGGTGAGTTCACACCCTCTACAAAGCATGGGATTACCAGGGGTCGGGAATTGGGGTTAAGGAACATGGGTTCCTCGTCCTCCTTGGGTAGGACAGCAAAGGTTCAGGAATATAATTCCTCGTCCTCACGGACAGATAACTCGTACTAGACCAAAACTCTATCACGAAGTCCCTCCTTTTTATATCGACTTAATCGCCGGGCCAATGGCGAGCGGGACATTAGTTAGATAGCGCTATTTAGGTCTGACAAACCTCACACCGTGCCGCAGAGGACGGGCGTGAACTAATGGATCTGGGGCACGTCAATGATGATAGACATTGACAGTTTCAGGGCACATAAACATGACTACAGTCAGCAGTCGATATGGTAACGAGTCTAGTGTATACATGGGGTAGCCCCCACGACCGAAATGCCAGATAACTACACGGGGTAGCCCCCACGGCCGAAATGCCAGATAACTACACGGGGTAGCCCCCACGGCTGGATTGCCAGAGTAACCGGGAATAAACAAGTCACACTTTTTAACTATGGGGTAACCCCCACGGCAGGATGCCAGCTAAAGGAAACTGTTTTCGAAACAACTTAAAACGAACACCCAACCGTGAACTCACTCAACTTGTTGTTGACTCGTTACTACATGCTTTGCAGGTCCCTAGGTTCTTAACTGGAGCTTGCATGGAGGAGGATCGTTGTGGGACATGGACGGCTGTGTGCCATGTTAAACTTTGAAACAATTAAACTTATGTTTTGATTTAAGACTTATGCTTCCGCTTGCAACTTAACTATGTTTCGTTAAACACCAATTGTATTGGTTGAACTTTTATAACTATGTGTTTGCTTGTTCAATATGATTGGTGGCTGGATCCTGGTCAGTCACGCCTCCAAGCGGTAGTACTCCGCAGGTGGATTTTGGGGGTGTGACATGGTAGGCCCCGCTTTTGGCGGTGACGTTACCCTCGGCTAAGTAGTCTGAGTCAGCAGGGATACAGTCCTAAATAGCCGGGTTATAGTATTAATAGTAGTTAACTTATGAGGGGATCAAAGAGTTTGGACCCCCGCCATCCAATACCGTGAAGTATTGAAGGAGGTCCTACTAAATTTGACCCAGGTCCATTGCAGGACCTCTAAACGCTGAACAATGGCAAGACCTTTACCAAACCGTTCCCTTAACCCCCTACCAGGTAGCCAACATACCTCCATATAGACCGTGGAGATATGAATGGTGAAAATCCTTTATTTTATATAGACAGTAAAATAATGCCAAGACACCACGGACAAACGATAAGGAAAGATCACCTTCAACATAAGTAACTAGTTATTAAAGTCATTAATACAAAACCAAATAAAAAGTGCAAAAGATTAGAAATAAAAAGTATTAAACTAGACACTTTGTCTTCACCAAGTGATGTAAGAGACTTAGGCAAACATGGCCTTGATTGTCAAGAACTCTTACGATCAATCTTGGATCCCGAGACGACTCACACACTCTACGATGGACAATGGATGATGGTGGTGGATGATGGTGTTGTGATGGTGGTGGGTGGTGGATGAAGTGTGAGGTGGTGTGCCAAGGGATGAGATGAAATGAATCCAAGCACTCCTATTTATAGGCTGAACAGAGTGCTGGACACGGCCCCGTGTCCGCTGGACACGGCCCCGTGTCTGTCTGACAATCTCTCTCCTCATTAATTGTAATTCGCAATTACAATAAATGCGCATGCTGTACTTTCGACACGCCCCCGTGTCCGCTGAGCACGGCCCCGTGATGGGCGATAGAAGCTTCTATAGGTTTGTCTTTTCGGCTGCTTCTTGGGCACGGCCCCGTGCTGGCTGAGCACGGGGCGTGTTCAGCCTTCTGTCTTCTCCTTTTTGCTTTGGAAGGTGTCGTTGAGGGGTCGGGCAGTCCACTAATATTCCTTTTCTTGTATTTATGTTGGATTTAGCTGTCTTTTTGCTTCTTTTGCGTTTTTGAGCTCATTTAATCCTGAAAATACAAAAGGAAGACAAAAACACTCTTTTTCCAATATTAGTACTTAAAAAGGGTTAGTTTTATGCCTCATTTGATGCAATTTATATGTTGCATTTTACACAAATCAAATACCCCCACACTTGAACTTTTGCTTGTCCTCAAGCAAAACTCTTTAATATGTGGCTTATACTCCCAAATGGAATAGGTAGAAGAGAAGGTTTTGGGCTTGTCGTAGAGTGTCGGGATTTCCAAGATCTTTTTGGGTTTTATTTTTATTTATTTACACTCCTATTCATAATGATTTATTTAGAACTTTTCATAAAAGAAATTACTTATTTGGGCATAACATGCCTTTTTTTTTAAATTCTATTTATATACAAGTTCACATACCTCACGGGGAAATCACTCACACTCGGCCGAAGGTGTATTTTTAGTGAATCACTCGAGAGCGGCATGGAACTTATTCCTACCATAGTCTTGCCAAGAAATCAATCCTCCTCCTTTTTAACTTTTATACCTTTGTAGATATCAAGAGTGTGACAACTCGAATTTCCGACTTTCTTTATTCGCATTTAATGCACGTTGACGTTGACTGTTTAGTTGTTTGACTTGCCTGATTTCGTAACTGTACACTTAGTGATATGATAAAATGTAGTGTGTTTGCATGGTTATGTGTAATATGATAGCTTGTATGCTGTTTGTAACTTAAACTGTTAAACTATCAGAGAACTCGACGAAACATAAGTGAGATTCGCCAAGACCAATCTCGACGAAACAGGTCAGTTTCGTCAACAAGCTTCTCAACGAAACAGGCTGTTTCGCCGAGCCCAGTTTCGCCAAAAGCCCAGTTCGGGCCCAGCTTGTTATTTCGGGTTTTAAAACATGTAACAGCCTTAGTTTCACCCATTTATCATAACAGCCGAAACCCTAGAGCCCTCCTCTCCTTTGTGACGGCAGTAGGAGCTTCTCGGAAATATCCCTAGCGATCGATTGTGTTTTCTCATATCTCGGTTAGTATGTGTTCGTTAATCGGTTCATGTTTCTGTGATATCTCGATCCATGCTTGTGCTTATAGTTGATGTATGTTACTGCTGTGATTATAAGAATATGTTGATGTTATAGATTGTGGTATGTATGGTGTAGTTGGATATAAATCATTTTATACGAAACCTAATACAATCGAATGCTCGGTTCTGGATATTGTTATTATTATGTTCTGATTCTGAATATAAGTTAGCATCTTGATAGGGTTCAAAGATATGATTGTTGGATGTTAATTTAATACGTTATACACAAAAACTAGGGTTTATGCTAGACAATGATTCTTGGATGATTGAGTTATGATGATTCGTTCTGCACATTGACCTTCATATGATTTCTGTTATTGATGACGGCTGTTAGAATGATTAGGGTTTATGTGTTATTCGCATCTGCTGTAACTGATGACTGTGAAACTGAACTGTCCGACGAAACAGGACTCTCGGCGAAACAGAATGTGTTTCGCCATGAACCATCGACGAATTAGAATCCTGTTTCGCCAAACAAGGCCACGACGAAACTGAATGTGTTTCGCCAACTATTGTGTTTCGCCAACTGTTATGTTTCGCCATTATGTGTGTTTCGCCGAACAGTTAATCTGCACAGTAACTTGGGTTAAATTCTGTTAAGTGTTAACTGGAATATTTAACTGCTGTTAAGTGTAACCATCTTGTATATGATTGTGATTACGTGCTACATGTTTATACATGCACAACTTGAACACAAACTGATTTCACATACGTGCATACTTTAGGACGTGATTGATTACTTGCGAGCATACACTTAGCATACCGAGCAAAACAAGGTGAGTTCACACTCTTACCAAGGCATGGGATTCCCGGGGTAGGGAATGGGACTGGATGATTATCTGTACTTACGTTATTATTGGGAATTATGGATTTCTGGCCTCGGTTGGGAAAGGTCACATATAGATACTGCTAGACTAGTGATACATGGGGAAGCCCCCACTACTCTTCGCAAACATGCCTGTAAGGGCCGCGATACTGAAACTGTTCTTCGCAAACATGCCTGGAATGGCCGCGATACTTATACTACTCTTCGCAAACATGCCTGTAAGGGCCGCGATACTGAAACTGTTCTTCGCAAACATGCCTGGAATGGCCGCGATACTTATACTACTCTTCGCAAACATGCCTGTAAGGGCCGCGATACTGAAACTGTTCTTCGCAAACATGCCTGGAATGGCCGCAATACTTATACTAATCTTCGCACACATGCCTGGAGGGCCGCGATACAAATAAAACTAGTCTACAATACATGGGAAACCCCCACTAATCTTCGCAAACATGCCTGGAGGGCCGCGATGTAATTGATGACGATACATGGGTTACTAAACAAACAAACGATTTATGAAACGAACATTATTACTAAACAACCCACTGTGAACTCGCTCAACTAGTTGTTGACTCTCTGTTACATGCCTTGCAGGTCGTTAGGTATACTTGGAGCTTGCACTGGGAGGCGCGGTCGTTGTGGACAAGGATCGTGAATGCTTTGTTAAACGTTTATGACATTACATACTTATACTCATGTTGGTTTACTTTTATGCTTCCGCTAAACGTTGATATTATACTTATGTTTTGAAACACCTTTCATATTGGTTTGGTTGAATTACATCTACTTTTACTTATTACTTAAATGTTCAATATGATTAGTGGCTTGATCCTGGTCAGTCACGCCTCCAAGCGGTGATGCTCCGCGTGTGGATTTTGGGGGTGTGACAGATTGGTATCAGAGCCATTGGTTATAGAGAACTCGGTTTTAACAAAGGGAAAACGATTTTATTAAAACCAGACTATAACCAGAACAGTGCTCTCAACGATCCACAACGACGCTTCGCTCCACGTGCAAGGCTCAACATCATAGGTACTACTATTCATGTTACTTTACCTACTTGCTAGAATTACATAGAACTTTGCTCGTGGTGTGCTCAGATTACAGAACCTACTATACGTTATTGCTTGAGAATACTTGTGTGCTCACTCTCTTCGCACTATTCGCGAACCTCTCTTACACATGTCCTCCTTGATGTCAAGATCATGAGTGGACGCGTTAACCTAACTCAAGCCCAGTTGGCGGCTTCGATCACTGAACAAGTTACTGCAGCACTCGCAGCTGCCCAGGCAGGAGGTGTAACCTGCCATCACCACTTACTCTAGGATCTTTAGATCCTACTCTTGTAACTCAACACTTGTGCTTAATTTTGATTACTCATACGCACACGACAAGTCAACACGCTCAGCCACCTGTATGCACATACAAGACTTTTATGGACTGTCGTCCTACTACTTTCAGCAACACTGAAGGAGCTGTTGAACTCCTCCATTAGTTCGAGGAACTCGAATCGGTCTTCGAATGTGCGAATGACCTGAGGCTCGTAAGGTGAAATAGGCCACTGATACTCTCGAAGGCACCGCGCTAACTTGGTGGAGCGCGCAAGTTCAAAGACTGGGCTGGCGGCTGCTAATGCCACCCCATGGAATGATTTTAAGGAACTGATCAAACGTGAATACAGTAGTTATGATGCCATCCACAAGTTGGAAGTGGAGTCCTTTAACATGAAGATGACGGGGTCAGAGATAGAAGCGTACACGAAACGATCTAACAAACTGACAATTTTGTGTCCAACTATGGTGGATCCTCCCATAAAGAGCTTTGAGCTGTACCTCAAAGGCTTAGTACCAGGAATTCAAAACCATGTGAAGACGGCTAAACTTGCTACTATTCAAGATGTTACTCATCTTGCTCATTATCTCACAGACCAGGCAGTGGAACAGAACAAGCTGCCTAGGCGTATTGGTACTACTACTACTTCTGCTATTCCCAGTGACAACAAATGAAAGTGGGATGGAACCTCTAGCAAGGGTTCGACTACGATTCCGTCCCAGGCACAGCAGCGAAAGATCGATGACAACCAAAGTCCTGGTCAGCAACCTTTTAGTATTCAAGGGCAGGGTGGATACAAGGGAAACCACCCTAAGCGCAACCGATGTAACTTGCACCACAGCGGGCGGCGCAACCGAATTCATTGTCAATGATGCGACAAGCTTGGCCATGGAGCCAAAGAGGGTAGAAACTCACGTCCTGCAAACCAGAACCAGAACTAGAACCACAACCAAGGAAACGGGAACAATAATGGAGACAACAATGGGGGTAATAACGACGGCAATGTTGCCAGGGGTCGAGTGTTCGTGATGGGTCAGGGTGATACTAGGAATGATCCCAACTTGGTGATGGACCGCCTCATTGTCAAGTTGAATTTCAGATCGAGCTCGCTCCAGGAGCAGCACCCATAGCTCGAGCACCTTATCGCTTAGCTCCAACTGAACTGGAAGAACTGTCGAAGCAACTGCAAGAACTTTTGGAAAAGGGTTTCATACGTCCTAGCTCTTCGCCCTGGGGAGCTCCAGTATTATTTGTGAAGAAGAAAGACGGTACCTTTCGTCTGTGCATAGATTACCGCGAACTCAACAAGGTGACGATCAAGAATCGTTATCCTCTTTCGCGCATAGATGATTTATTCGACCAGCTGCAAGGGTCGAGCTACTACTCCAAAATAGACTTAAGGTCAGGATATCACCAGCTGAGAGTCCGGGATGAGGACGTCTCCAAAACAGCATTTAGAACTCGCTACGACCACTACGAGTTTATGGTCATGCCATTCGGGCTAACGAACGCGCCTGCCGTATTTATGGATCTTATGAACAGGGTGTGCAAACCCTATCTCGACAAGTTTGTTATTGTTTTCATTGACGACATCCTGATTTATTCGAAGAATCGGGAGGAACACGAGCAGCACTTACGATTTATTTTGGAACTCCTTCGAACGGAACAACTGTACGCCAAGTTTTCAAAATGCGACTTCTGGCTTCG
The DNA here is from genome assembly GCA_030545235.1 of Helianthus tuberosus. NCBI lineage: Eukaryota > Viridiplantae > Streptophyta > Magnoliopsida > Asterales > Asteraceae > Helianthus > Helianthus tuberosus. The sequence goes on along the minus strand of CM060364.1, from coordinate 75,239,363 downwards.
TGAAGTCCACTTCTTAGGCCACGTGGTAAACAAGGATGGGATTCATGTTGATCCATCCAAGGTAGAATCGATCAAGAACTGGCCTGCACCTAGCACACCAACTGAAATACGCCAATTCTTGGGTTTGGCGGGTTATTACAGACGGTTCATCAAAGACTTCTCAAAGATCGCACAGCCGCTTACACTACTGACACAGAAAGGTGTTGTTTACCGTTGGGGTAATGCACAGGAAACAGCGTTTCAGCACTTAAAGGATAGACTTCGTAGCGCACCTATCCTCTCATTGCCTGAAGGCACGGACGATTTCGTAGTCTACTGCGACGCATCTATCCAAGGTCTTGGATGTGTATTGATGCAGAGGGATAAAGTTATTGCTTATGCTTCGCGCCAACCTAAGATTCACGAACGGAATTACACGACACACGACCCAGAGCTGGGAGCCGTTGTTTTTGCGCTCAAGATATGGCGACATTACTTGTATGGCACTAAGTGCACTATATACATTGATCACAGAAGCCTCGAACATATCTTCAAACAGAAAGAACTGAATATGCGACAGTGACGAGGGGTTGAACTGTTAAATGACTACGAATGCTCAATCAGGTACCACCCAGGCAAAGCCAATGTTGTGGCTGACGCCCTCAGTCGAAAGGACACCGCGCCTAAGCGCGTGCGAGCTTTACAACTCACTATACAGTCTAGTCTTCCTTCACAGATACGAGATGCTCAGGTAGAAGCATTGAAACCAGAAAACGTCAGGGCTGAAGCTCTGCGCGGCTCAAGGCAACGGTTAGAACAAAAGGCAGACGGTGCCCATTATGTAACCGGACGCATCTGGGTCCCACTCTATGGAAATTTACGCGAGCATGTAATGGATGAAGCTCATAAGTCTCGCTACTCGGTACATCCAGGTTCGGTTAAAATGTACCACGATATTAAGACTACATACTGGTGGCCTAGCATGAAGGCCCACATAGCCACATACGTTAGCAAATGCTTGACTTGTGCGAGAGTCAAGGCAGAATATCAGAAACCGTCAGGACCACTCCAACAACCTGAGATACCACAATGGAAATGGGAGCAAATTTCCATGGATTTTGTTACTGGCCTACCTAGATCTCAGCGCGGAAATGATACTATTTGGGTGATCGTGGATCGACTCACAAAGTCTGCTCACTTCTTGGCAATCAAAGAAACAGACAAGTTCTCTACCTTGGCAGACATTTACTTAAAGAAGTGGTCTCGAGGCACGGAGTGCCCACCTCTATTATCTCTGATCGTGACGCACGTTTTACTTCAGAGCTGTGGCAAGCAATGCATAAATCTTTTGGCTCTCGTTCAGACATGAGCACGGCGTATCATCCTCAGACGGAGGGGCAGTCTGAGCGCACCATTCAAACTCTAGAAGACATGCTTCGGGCGTGCGTAATTGACTTTGGCAATGGTTGGGAGAAACATCTGCCACTCGTGGAATTTTCATACAATAACAGCTACCACACCAGCATTAAGGCTGCACCATTCGAGGCATTGTACGGGCGTAAATGCCGGTCACCTCTCTGTTGGGCAGAGGTGGGAGATAGTCAAATCACAGGTCCAGAAATGGTAGTCGATACTACAGAAAAGATTGCACAAATACGACAACGCATGGCGGCAGCACGCGACCGTCAGAAAGCATACGCTGATTTAGACAGGAAACTACTCGAATTCCAGGTTGGGGATCGAGCGCTACTTAAAGTTTCACCCTGGAAGGGTGTGGTTCGTTTTGGCAAACGCGGCAAACTTAATCCACGATATGTTGGACCTTTCGAAGTTACAGAGAAAATAGGTAAAGTGGCCTACAGATTGAACTTACCAGCTGAACTCAGTGCAGTTCACAACGTCTTTCACGTGTCGAATCTGAAGAAGTGTCTGTCAGATGAGACCCACATAGTTCCTTTTAAGGAACTCACTATCGACGAGCGGTTGCAGTTCGTCGAGGAACCAGTTGAGATCACGGACCAGGATGTTAAGGTCCTCAAGAACACGAGAATCCCTCTTGTACGAGTTCGTTGGAACTCCCGCCGCGGCCCAGAGTTCACCTGGGAGCGTGAAGATCAAATGGAACTCAAATATCCCCAGTTATTCGGAACCAATGCAACTACTACAGAGGCTGAAGCTACCAATACAGAATTTCGGGACGAAATTCCAAATCAACGGGGGGATAATGTGACACCCCAAGAAAACCAGTAATCTTCGCAAACCTGCTCGGGGAGCCGCGATACGATACAGGTAAACAACGTCACACTACTAGCTTCCTCAGTAACTGCATGCTAAATTTCAGGACGAAATTTCTTTTAAGTTGGGGATAATGTGACAACTCGAATTTCCGACTTTCTTTATTCGCATTTAATGCACGTTGACGTTGACTGTTTAGTTGTTTGACTTGCCTGATTTCGTAACTGTACACTTAGTGATATGATAAAATGTAGTGTGTTTGCATGGTTATGTGTAATATGATAGCTTGTATGCTGTTTGTAACTTAAACTGTTAAACTATCAGAGAACTCGACGAAACATAAGTGAGATTCGCCAAGACCAATCTCGACGAAACAGGTCAGTTTCGTCAACAAGCTTCTCGACGAAACAGGCTGTTTCGCCGAGCCCAGTTTCGCCAAAAGCCCAGTTCGGGCCCAGCTTGTTATTTCGGGTTTTAAAACATGTAACAGCCTTAGTTTCACCCATTTATCATAACAGCCGAAACCCTAGAGCCCTCCTCTCCTTTGTGACGGCAGTAGGAGCTTCTCGGAAATATCCCTAGCGATCGATTGTGTTTTCTCATATCTCGGTTAGTATGTGTTCGTTAATCGGTTCATGTTTCTGTGATATCTCGATCCATGCTTGTGCTTATAGTTGATGTATGTTACTGCTGTGATTATAAGAATATGTTGATGTTATAGATTGTGGTATGTATGGTGTAGTTGGATATAAATCATTTTATACGAAACCTAATACAATCGAATGCTCGGTTCTGGATATTGTTATTATTATGTTCTGATTCTGAATATAAGTTAGCATCTTGATAGGGTTCAAAGATATGATTGTTGGATGTTAATTTAATACGTTATACACAAAAACTAGGGTTTATGCTAGACAATGATTCTTGGATGATTGAGTTATGATGATTCGTTCTGCACATTGACCTTCATATGATTTCTGTTATTGATGACGGCTGTTAGAATGATTAGGGTTTATGTGTTATTCGCATCTGCTGTAACTGATGACTGTGAAACTGAACTGTCCGACGAAACAGGACTCTCGGCGAAACAGAATGTGTTTCGCCATGAACCATCGACGAATTAGAATCCTGTTTCGCCAAACAAGGCCACGATGAAACTGAATGTGTTTCGCCAACTATTGTGTTTCGCCAACTGTTATGTTTCGCCATTATGTGTGTTTCGCCGAACAGTTAATCTGCACAGTAACTTGGGTTAAATTCTGTTAAGTGTTAACTGGAATATTTAACTGCTGTTAAGTGTAACCATCTTGTATATGATTGTGATTACGTGCTACATGTTTATACATGCACAACTTGAACACAAACTGATTTCACATACGTGCATACTTTAGGACGTGATTGATTACTTGCGAGCATACACTTAGCATACCGAGCAAAACAAGGTGAGTTCACACTCTTACCAAGGCATGGGATTCCCGGGGTAGGGAATGGGACTGGATGATTATCTGTACTTACGTTATTATTGGGAATTATGGATTTCTGGCCTCGGTTGGGAAAGGTCACATATAGATACTGCTAGACTAGTGATACATGGGGAAGCCCCCACTACTCTTCGCAAACATGCCTGTAAGGGCCGCGATACTGAAACTGTTCTTCGCAAACATGCCTGGAATGGCCGCGATACTTATACTACTCTTCGCAAACATGCCTGTAAGGGCCGCGATACTGAAACTGTTCTTCGCAAACATGCCTGGAATGGCCGCGATACTTATACTACTCTTCGCAAACATGCCTGTAAGGGCCGCGATACTGAAACTGTTCTTCGCAAACATGCCTGGAATGGCCGCGATACTTATACTAATCTTCGCACACATGCCTGGAGGGCCGCGATACAAATAAAACTAGTCTACAATACATGGGAAACCCCCACTAATCTTCGCAAACATGCCTGGAGGGCCGCGATGTAATTGATGACGATACATGGGTTACTAAACAAACAAACGATTTATGAAACGAACATTATTACTAAACAACCCACTGTGAACTCGCTCAACTAGTTGTTGACTCTCTGTTACATGCCTTGCAGGTCGTTAGGTATACTTGGAGCTTGCACTGGGAGGCGCGGTCGTTGTGGACAAGGATCGTGAATGCTTTGTTAAACGTTTATGACATTACATACTTATACTCATGTTGGGTTACTTTTATGCTTCCGCTAAACGTTGATATTATACTTATGTTTTGAAACACCTTTCATATTGGTTTGGTTGAATTACATCTACTTTTACTTATTACTTAAATGTTCAATATGATTAGTGGCTTGATCCTGGTCAGTCACGCCTCCAAGCGGTGATGCTCCGCGTGTGGATTTTGGGGGTGTGACAAAGAGGACTTTGTGGGTTAAGGGTTAGGCTAGGGTTAAAGGTAGGTGGTTGGGTTAGTGGTTAGTAGAAAAAGGGCTAAAAGCGTAACAAGTGTCGGTTTTCGTATTTTTTTTGCAACTTTTTTATTTTGATGAAGCTTTTATTCAAACTAAGTTATCTTTGATTAACTTGTTTGTTTATTTTCTTTTTGCTTCATCATCATTTTTTTTTCACGAACAACCGAACTTGTTACTAAAATAAAGGGTTAAAAAATGAAAAAGGTTTTGGTGGGTAAAAGGGTTTTTTGTTTGGGTGATGAAACGAAAAGGTTTAGGCTCAAAGGGGCTAACTAGGGGGATTTTTGGGTAGGTGGTAAAAGAAAAAGAAAAATAATGGTGTAGAAATAAAAAGGGGTTAGTCCTAATGCCTCCATCATTTACTTACTCGGGTTTAAGTTGATAAGGACCGGGAATGTATTGTCATGGCAAGTTCTAGAGTCGTAAGAACCAAGCGGCTATTCACACAAGAAACGAAAAATGAGCATTTAGTCAATTGATATGTAATTGTGTGCTCAATAAAGGCTCAAAACTCACTTTTGTGGGAATGGGTTTTTATGTGATCAAGTATGTATAATCAAATTTTAAATAAGTTTGTCATGCCTTTTCATAATTTTCTTATGTTGGTTCTTTTTATCACTACGCTATCGGTTGTAAATTTGTGAAAATATAACCTTTTTGAGAACTTGAATTTCCCGAGTTAAACCTAGACAAGTAAAAAAATGAAATTTTTGAAAAAAATTTGGGGTGATTAGCGGTTCCAATAGAGTTTTGTGTAAGGCTTGTATTTAGGACTTGCAAAGTTCAAGGTTTTAGCATCCCCCCCCACACTTAAATTTCACATTGTCCTCAATGTGTCCCAAAAATAATTTTTTTAGGTTGATTAGATGTGTAAAATAGTGTTTAAAAAGCAAAAAATTGTGTTACTGGGCACTGGACACGGCTCCGTGTTGTCCGGGCACGGCCCCGTGCTCAAGTGCCAGTAACAGAATTAAAACAAGAGAAACAGAAGCCTAGACACGGGGGCGTGTTGGGTGAACACGGCCCGTGTCCAGTTACCTGAACTGGGCGTATTCTGCAGGGTGCTCAGCACGGGGCCGTGTTGGTTAGGCACGGCCCGTGTTGAACCTTCTGAAATGGAGAAAATTGTCGGGTTGCCTTGTTCTTGTGCATGGGTTCATTTTTCTCGTTCCCCTTTTCATCCTTTACCACCATGAGTGTGTTTTATTCCTGAAAATTAAAACTAACTAGAAAACATAAAAATTACTCTAAATTAAACTAAGGATAGTTCCGTGGAATGCCTCCATGGTGCGCCACGTTTATAAGGGTCCTTGGCTAGACCCAAAGTCTGGTCATATGTTACCCAAGTGGGATGTGTTGCATCCCATGTTACACCGTCGGAGAGCGTCATCCAAGCTTGAGTCTATGACCTTCTTGTAGTTGACCGGATCTTCTTCCTCTACTCGCCTTCCACATTCGAATTTCACTTCCTCATCCCCAAACTTCAATGTTAGAGTTCCGTTATTCATATCCACAATGCTTGGGCGGTGGCTAGGAATGGCCTCCCGAGGATGAGAGGGACCTCGGTGTCTTCTTCCATGTCTAGGATGACAAAGTCGGTTGGAAAGACGAATTTGTCAACCTTGACTAGCAGATTTTCGGCGACACCTTGTGGGAATTTGACGGACCTGTCGGCGAGTTGTATGCTCATCTTTGTAGGGCTTGTTGTTCCTAGGCCGAGTCGTTTAAACATTGATGTGGGCATGAGGTTGATGCTAGCCCCAAGATCGGCTAAAGCATTTCGGACGGGGGACTTCCCAATTGAACAAGGGATTGTGAAGCTCCCGGGGTCGATTTTCTTTTGTGGAAGTTTGTTGAGTACTAAAGCTGAGCATTCTTCGCCTAAGTTAACTAATTGCAATGATTCAATTTTCCTTTTGTGAGTGAGGAAATCCCTCATGAATTTTGCATATTTAGGCATTTGGGTTAGGACCTCAATAAAAGGAATATTAACATGCAATTGTTTTAGTAAACTTTCGAACTTTGCGAATTGCTCATCGGTCTTTTGACGATTCAACCTACCGGGGTACGGGATTGGAGGAGTCTTGGTGGGCTCTTGATTTGGTGTAGAAGCCTTTTCTGGCACAGGAGGAGTCACAGGCTGGCTAGAATGGCTTCTTTCATTTGGCGGCAATGGAGCATCCTCGGGACCCACGGTTCGATTTCTTAATCGACTCGATCTTGGTGGGATCCACATGAATTCCATCTTCGTTTACCACGTGACCAAGGAACTGTACTTCACACAACCAGAACTTGCACTTCGAAAAATTAGCATAAAGTTTCTCCTTCTTGAGCAGCTCTAAAATGGCTCTAAGGTGTTGCCCGTGCTCTTCTTTTGACCGTGAATAGATCAAAATATCGTCGATAAATACAATCACGAATTTATGGAGATATGGCTTGCAAACTCAGTTCATCAAGTCCATAAATACTGCCGGTGCATTTGTCAAACCAAATGGCATCACTAGAAACTCGTAATGTCCATAACGAGTTTTGAAGGCAGTCTTTGGTATACTCTCTTCTTGAATCCGCAGCTGGTGATAACCTGATCGAAGATCGAACTTGGAGTAGTAACTTGAACCCTGAAGTTGATCGAAGAGATCATCAATCCTCGGCAAAGGATACCGATTCTTGATGGTTAACGTGTTCAGCTCTCGGTAGTCAATGCATATATGAAAACTACCATCCTTCTTCTTGACAAATAGAACTGGAGCTCCCCAAGGCGAGAAGCTTGGTCTAATGAATCCCTTGTCCAAAAGCTCCTGAAGCTGCGTCGACAACTCTTGCATCTCTGAAGGTGCAAGTCGATAAGGTGCCTTGGCTACAGGCGCGGCGCTTGGAACCAAGTCAATATGGAACTCGACTTGTCGTTGGGGCGGTAATCCTGGCAAGTCTTCGAGGAAGACTTCAGGATATTCCCTTACCACGGGGATATCTTCCAGCTTCGGCTCTTCGGATTCTTTATCAACAATGTGAGACAAAAAGGCAACACATCCTTTCCGCAAAAACTTTCGAGCCTTCAAACAACTGATAATCCTTAGAGGCGTATCATGCTTTTCTCCGTGCACTACGATCGTCTCTCCATTAGCCATCGGGATACGGATGATCTTCTCATAACATATGATCTCAGCTCGGTTGCTTGACAACCAATCCATCCCAACTACTACATCGAAGCTTCCCAACTCAACTGGCAGGAGATCTATCGAAAACTCTGGCTCTTCAAGCTCTATCACACAGCCTCTAATCACTTCTTTGGCTTTTACTAGCTTCCCATTAGCTAGTTCTATTGAATATGGGATATCTAACTTACTGGCAACTAACCCAAGTATATTCTTAAATTCTAGAGATACGAAGCTATAGTCGGCACCTGTATCAAATAGCATAGATGCAAAATGTTGGTTGATAGGGAATGTACCAGTGACTACGTTCGGATTGACGAGCTTCCCTAGCTCCAATGTTGAAAACTCTCCCCTGGGCTTGGTTGTTCTTCGGGCAATCCCGCTTGAAATGCCCAACATCTCCGCAATTAAAGCATCCTTGGCCGTTCCCAGTACCACCCTGATGGTTGTTTTGGCTGCGTCTTTCTTGATTGTTGTTTCCTCCGCGGTTTCTGTTACCAGCTTGATTTCCAGAACCACCACGATTTCCATTACCTCCCTGGTTATTCCTATTCTCGTTACCATTTCCACCACGGTTTCCATTGCCATTCCCATTACCTCTCTGACCACCATTTCCACGACCAGTACCAGCCCAGCACGTCTCCTTCGAATGACCATTCTTTCCACAAGTTTCACATTTCCTGAACCTACACTGGCCGGCATGATGGAACTGACATACATCACGTTTGGGCAGGGTGCCCATGTATCATTTCCCCTTGTTCTCAGATCCTGCAGCACCAGTCCTAACCTTGGCTGGTGGGTTCGCATCTCTTTTCTTGTTACCACTGTTGTTGTTTCCTTGGGTACCCTTCTTGAAATTTGAGAACTTCCTCTTGTTCTCTCCTGACGACTCGACATGAGTCTCCTTCTTCTTTCCCACAAAGATTGAAAACTTGTTCAATCTAATTGCTTCTTCAGTCAATGCCACGCTCAAATCAATGGCCTCAGTGATCATTAGAGGCTTCGAAGTAGTCACCATGCTCATTATTTGGGGTGCCAGTCCCCAAATGAAATGTTCAACTCGCTTGAATTCTGGCTCTACCATGTATGGGACAACACGAGACAGGTCATGGAAACTCTGTACATACTCAGGAATCTTAGGAGCATCCATCTTCAGATTCCAAAACTCAGTTTCCAACTTCTGAATCTCAGCCCTTGAACAGTACTTCTTGCGCATTAGCTCTTTCATCTCATCCCAAGTCATTCCATACGCTGCAGCCTCACCTAGAGTCTGAACTTGGAGGTTCCACCACGATAGAGCTCCATCAAGAAACAATCCAGAAATGTAAGTGACCTGGTGCTCTGGCGCACACTTGCTCATTCGCAGCACTGAATCTGTTTTCTCAGTCTATCTTACAAAAGCTACAACACCTCTAGTGCCATCAAAGTTCAGAGGCTTGCAGTCAAGGAACTGCTTGTAAGTACAGCCTGTACAAGCAACATCATTCACAGAAAGCATTAGCAAACGCACATGGAATGTCCAAACATATCGTAATGTGTCTTAAGTTACTTAAACATTACCGTGAGGTGGGTTATTTTCTGAGGTACCTCCGCTGTGTTCAGAGCGTAAGGCCTCATGTTGTGCGATTGCTTGTGAAATCCGTTCATGCAGTTCTGCCTCTGTTGTGGGCAACTGAGTGTTCCTTCGAGGAGGCATCTTCTATAAAAAAGATTGTATAGGTCAGGTTGAATTCGTATGATATATATATATATATAGTATATATGTAATAGCATTTATTATAACAAGCAAGTATATGGTATCACAATTACTACACGAACATGACATTCAACAACGTATTTAATGAGAACATTACGATTGAGCTTTCATTAATCATCGACCACAAATATTGTTACATGTTTTACAAAAGTATCGTATCAAAAAGGATCACAGGGTCACACTACCCTTGTCCCGCAAATCTATCGGTCTACAAAAGTCATATAGTCAAAAGGTGATCCCCAAAAGGCTTCACTAGCTCCGCTCAATAGTGGTGCTCTCATCAAAAGTAGCTACCTACACAAAACCAAAAACCGGCTATGCTGATGGTGGTGGAGGAGGAGGTGGAGGAACAAAAAGCAAGCTGCGCACATGCGCAAGCTCCTCCTCAAGGTCATAAACATGACGCAACAGATAATTGATCTGCTGCTCAACGGTAAGAAATCGGGTATCAAACTCGGGAAATGGAGTAAGCGGTGCAGGAGGATGTGAAAATGGGGATGGTGATGAACGAGGGGGAACAAAAGCAGGCTAACAAGGACATGGCAAAGGATGTGGTGTCATCTCAAGCTCCAAAATCCTACAGCTCATGATCTCATACTGGAGCTGCAATGATAGAAGTAACTCATCCCGTGTATAACCAGTAAAGTGTGAGGGATGGTAGGGATAAGAAGTCGGCATGGTGTATGGTGGGAACCATCTGAGTGGCTCATCAAGTGGTGAAGAACAAAAATGAGCAAAAGGTGCAGACTGAGGTATATGGGGAAAAGCTGCTGAAACATGAGGGTCATGGCTAGGCTACTAGCCTGAGGTGCCTTCCCCTGGACGGGGTGCGGGTATATCATGCAAGAAAACAATAGGGAGATCAACACGGTGAACATCAGACTCCACTGGGTGAAAAGGAGCAACATCGGCGGGTGCAGGTGCAAGTGGAGGAATGAGTGGCTCAATAATAGGAGGATCAACGGGTGCAGGAACTGGATCTGGTATGAGAGGTGCAATGTCAGGTAAGCCAAATGGAATAGGGTCATGATCAGGAAAAGGCTCAGGAGCAGGTATCGGCTCAGGATCAGCAGGTGCAGCATCGGGGATCGGGCTGATCAATAGGAATAAAGTCTAGCTCAAGATCAAGCTCAAAGTCGTGTGGAGGGGATGGTGCCGCTGACATGGCTGTATCATCGTCAGAATCAGTGGCATAACGTCGCAATCCAACTTCCTGCAAGGCGGAAGAAGTCACAGACTCAAAGGAATCTGAGACAGAGTGTAAACTAGAATCAGAAGAAATCTCAATAACGGGGATCCCAAGAAGTGGAACATCAACAACGTCCTCATCGAGCTCTCCATCACCATGGGCATCATCGGGAGGACCATCAACAAACAGATCAAAATCATCATCAAATAGATCATCAAAAGGTCAATCCTCAGGTGGGATGACCATGAGGGGAACGGGAGCGAGGATCGGTGCCACAACATGCTCACCATCGGGACGCCCGATGATAAGATGATCGTGAACTGGAATGGGAATAACAAAAGTATCCTCGTCTGGAATACCATCAGCAAGCGGTAAGTCATCTCCAAAATCAGGCAACGCAAACAGCTCAAAGTCGTCGTCGTCGTCGAACATCATCTCCGGGTCACTCTCTGAATCTGACGTGAAGACCTCCGGCTCTGGCATAACCTCATCATCAGAGACTACTGCCATGGGATCATGGTCATCGGACAATCCGCTATCAGATGATGACATGGTATCTGTAACATAACAATCACCACATATGCACATATATTAACTACTAACATTAAGCATGTAATCAATGACAATGTAATCATGTATCCTTCCTAGTCTCCCAGACTAAACCACCTAGTCTCCCAGACTGAACCACCTAGTCTTTCAGACTAAACCACCCAGTCTCCCAGACTAAACCACCTAGTCTTTCAGACTAAACCACCTAGTCTCCCAGACTAAACCAACTAGGTAACTGTGCATTGTGTTTCTTGTCTTTTTTTGTAAAAAATGTTTGTTCCCTGGATCTGGGCGTTTTGTGTATACAATGAAAACATGTTGTGAAAACAATTTCGTGGGAGCCCTAATGATTGTAGTCTAGACTCGAGAAAGAATCCTAGTTCGCTACAATCGAAGCTCTGATACCAAACTGTCACACCCTGACTTTTGCGGAAGCGTGATTATGTGTGACTTGCTTAATATCATTGCATTCAATCATAACAACAACTATATGATAAAACCGAAGATGTTCATCCATTAAACAAGTTTAAAAAACATAACAACAACATTGTTTTAAAACATAAAATTCAAATTCGAGTACAAACCATGCAACTTGTTTTTAGAATTCACAAGGACTAGACAAAAGAAATTAAATAAAACCAGGCTTTAGAAGACGTGTCTCGTCCAGGATAACTAAACCCTAAGACCATGGATGACATCTTTTATTCTCAAACAACACTTGGAACTTCCGAACGCCCGCCAGATCCACATTTAATTCCCTGAAATACATGTAGTTTGAAAACATCAACAAAAGTTGAGCGAGTTCGTGTGTTTGTTTATGTGTATGAATAAACCTTTGTAATCATTGAAAGTATGTATGTAAGTTTGTAAATCCCGGTATGAAAGAAACAAGGAAAACATATCATTAATGGTTTGCAAGGCCATTAATATGTGTGACGTGATGCAGGAAGGCTCAAACTTAGCAGACTTTGCACCGGGCTTCCGGCTGTAAGACATAGTCATCCCATGGGCCAAACCCTGGTCCAACATGGGCGGGGCTCGCTACACCCAAATAGATCTATCACTCATGTCCCTCGGTCCTACAACGAGGATTAATGGTCTTAAGCGTCATACCCACCACTCACATGATCAAGCAGTACCCATCCTTAGCTAACCATACCAAATAATAACGTTTGTAAACAGTTGTAACATGTACTTCACCCCCGAAGTTATAAAACTAAAAACAGTTAAAAGAAAAGGGGGTCACGAACTCACAGTCTTGCGTCTTCGTATCACATTAACTCAAGCTTCGCCTGGCGTACACGACTACCTACAATCGTACTAACGTCTATTAGACGAGCGGGTCGTGCCTTGACTTAGTGATGTGTGCAAAATGCAACATATAAATTACATCAATTGTGGCATAAAACTAACCCTTTTTTAGTACTAATGTTGGAAAAAGTGTGCTTTTGTCTTCCTTTTGTATTTTCAGGATTAAATGAGCTCAAATTAACAAAAGAAGCAAAAAGACAGCAAAATCTAACATAAATACAAGAAAAGGAACAAACGTGACATGCCCGACCCCACGACAGCATCTTCCCAAGCAAAACAAGAAAACAAAAGAATGAACACGCCCCGTGCTCAGCCAGCACAGGGGCGTGCTCAAGTGTCAGCAGAAAAGACAAAGTGGTAGAAGCTTCTATTGCCCACCACGGTCCGTGCTCAGCGGGCACGGGGCCGTGGTCAACTATAAGATTTGCAGAATCCAGACAAATCTTCATAGTACAGATATGCTTCTGCACACAGGGTCGTGCTCAGCGGACACGGGGGCGTGGTCAACTAATAAGACAAGCTGCAATAAATGAAGAAAGAGAAGGATGTGGACACGGGGCCGTGCCCACTGGACATGGGGCCGTGCCCGAGCTTCTGTTTAGCCTATAAATAGGAGTGCTTGGCTCAAGCTCAAACCATCCCTTGGCACACCACCTCTCTCACACTTCACCCACCACCCACCACCACCATAACACCATCATCCATTGTCCATCGTAGAGTGTGTGAGTCGTCTCGGGATCCAAGATTGATCGTAAGAGTTCTTGACAATCAAGGCCATGTTTGCCTAAGTCTCTTACATCACTTGGTGAAGACAAGTGTCTAGTGTAATACTTTTTATTTTTAATCTTTTCGCACTTTTTAATTGGTTATGTATTAATGACATTAATAACTAGTTTCTTATGTTGAAGGTGATTCTTCCTTATCGTTTGTCTGTGGTGTCTTGGCATTATTTTACTGTCTATATAAAATAAAAGATTTTCACCATTTATATCTCCACGGTCTATATGGAGGTATGTTGGCTACCTGGTCGGGGGTTAAGGGAACGGTTTGGTAAGAGTCTTGTCGTTGTTCAGCGTTTAGAGATCCTGCAAGGGACCTGGGTCAAATTTAATAGGACCTCCTTCAATACTTAACGGTATTGGATGGCGGGGGTCCAAACTCTTTGATCCCCTCATAAGTTAAACTACTATTAATACTATAACCCGGCTACTTAGGACTGTATCCCTGCTGACTCAGACTACTTAGCCGAGGGTAACGTCACCTTCAAAAGAGGGGCCTACCATAATTTGCATTAATAACTTAATTAATTATCTTTTAATAATCCGACCCTTTAGGATTGTATCCTTGCTGACTCAAACTACTGGGTTGAGGGTAACGTCACCTTCAAAAGAGGGGCCTACTACAATAACTAAGATAATCTCTTAAATAAGTGCAAAAGTGCGGAAATAATCAAAGGTTACACTATACACGAGTCGGAACCAAGTGTTTCAGCTTGTCTATCTGTTTTTTTTTATATTTTTTTTTCAGCATTTTAGTTAGTTTTTATTTTTCTTAGTTTAAAACATTTTTTCTAAACTTTTTGATTTGATTAGACGTTGAGGATAAACCGGTACTAAAAGCTCTTGTGTCCTTGGACGACCTCGGTATCTTACCAACACTATACTACGCTCACGATGGGTGCACTTGCCCATATGTGTGTTTAGTGTTAGTAAATATCGTGTTTTATAAATTTAAAACTTGGCTAAAAAAGTGTAAAAAGGGCTTAAAATATACTTAAACCTATATATACACCTAACACGCATCAATGATCTATAATCCTACAACATTTTCATCCTCTCATCTTGCGAGATTATGTTTTTAATTATGATCTAGCAAGATCGTATGATGATCAACATCAAATCCATGAATAATCAACAATCATCAAGCATAACAACACATAAACATCATAATTTCTTCATGATTTAAGCTTATGTTCAAGTTTTATTCTTGTGATTCTTAGTGTTCTTCATAATAATCAACATGAATCTTCTTTTAACCACTAATATAAGATGTAAAATGGAGTGTATGATGTTCTTACCACTAGCTCAAGGCTAGGGATGATAAAGAGGAGAAAAGAGATGGATAATAGCGAATGATGAAGGTCCTTGAACTTCCAAAAGCTCCTAGCTTCTTTATGTAACCTCTAACACCTTTGTATATGCTTGTATCGTATGGAGGATGATTGGATGATGGTGGTGTTTGGTTCGGCCGAGAGCAAGTAAGGAGGGAGGAGAAGAAGTGTATGTTTAGTGTGTGATAGAAGTGAAGTTATGATCTTGATGTGCATTCTTATAATCCATTTCTAGTGTTTATCTCATGGTTCTTGTGTCATTAAAGTGCCAACACAATCTATTATAAAATTGAAAGAAATCACAAGTGTGGGGGCCATGTTGGCCATCCAATAGGTGGGGGGGGGGGGGTAGTAGGCTAGGTTAAAACTATCTGGTTAGTTATTAAGTTAAAATCCAAGTATTGGTTAGATACTTGAGTTACTAGATATTTATGTAGTGTTATGATGTTCGGGGACCATAACTAGCTTGGTAATGTTAAAACAATGCTTCTAGTGAAAATTTGGTGTTTCGGGTAGTGTCCGGTTGTTCGGTTGGTTACCGGTTCATTAAGGTGCTAAACTTTGCAATTTAGTGTGCTTTATGTACCCTTTTGTGACACTTTTGATTCCCGTGTCACACCCCGATATTCCACGTATTACCGGTGGGCCCAGTGGGGAGTATCGTAACGTAGTTGATATCATCATAGACAATTAATCACAGTTTAAATGCACAGCGGAAGTCTAAAAGTAATTATACAAACCGAATTGAAAGTAACATAAAATATTACACAACGGTTGTAAAAGGATCCACAGGCAGATCGAAACAAAAGAAGTAACGTGCAACAGACTTAAAGTGATAAAAGCTTACAAGACTCTTTATTTAATCACTCAGGAGTTCCAGCCCATTACGCTTAGTACCTGCACTTAACCTTTTTCAAAATACATCAGTTTACACTGGTAAATACAATTAACTGACTTTTTTGAAAACATTTAAGAAAATTGATTTAAATGCACAAGGCACAAATACTCTTTTATAACTTGGGACAATTATTTAAAAATAATCTTGTATACAGATTTACATGTTTGTAGTCCATTCAGTAGCTCGGGTTAGAAGTACCGGGTTAAAAATTAATAGACACACCACTAATATAGTCCCCCGGCGAGTTATCCTCAACGAGTGGTTATACCTTATACATACGCAACTGTCCGGTGTATGCCTACACCCCGTGCTTAAGCCATGGCCATTTGCATTTAAATGATGCCAAGGATATCCAGGACACGGTCATTAACCCCCCAAAGGCATTGCATAAAAAAACAGAATAAAACGGGTTATCTCAATGATTTAACCATTAATCGATTAAAGATTCAATACCCGACCAAGCGGTAATAATTTACCGTATCCCAAGCCCGTATAACGGAAAATAAGTTGAAAGTATTTACCTGAGCAAAATATAATTTTATCTCAGCTGTATAACAATCAGCAAGTGCAGTTATCTTTTACTGGGCTCCTAAATCTGGAACGAAGGTTTTAATAACCTATTAGATTCCTAACGGGTCTTACTTAAGTGACCTGTTAGTTTTAATGAAAGGTTTACGGTTCAAAACGCATGATTAAGCGAAGACCGGATTAGAATGTGATTTAGACCCGACAAGTATGCATACTTGTATAAAATAGGTAAACTAAACACATTCTGGATTTTGAAGTAAAAATGATAAGGTTTGACCCGTTTCGGTTAATTTATGGAAACTAGTTACATAAACCATACCGAACGCTAATATGCTTAACGGGTAACCAAATAAGTCATGCACAAGTTCCACAAGTTAATATGCTTAAAATATGTTATGATATTAGTAGGATATCTTCCATTATGCCCAAAACGAATTTAAAACCAATTTAAGCCCCGTAAGGGTATTTTGGTCATTTTAAAGTTTATAAAAGAGGTTAAATAGTAATCTGAGGTTCTGGTCTAAAATAATTAGTAAAAAAATTTATTTTAATAGGTTACATCAGTAAGATATCATAGATATGTGAAACTTTTCATTTATGGCCAAACTATGCACCGTAGGGGCATTTTGGTCATTTCACCTATGTTATAAGGGCCAAATTCGGAAATCTAAGTTCAAAACTTTTACTCACTATTAAAGTATAAAATTTTACTTATAAGATCAGTAGGTAATAAGTCTTAGGTGTTAAATATAGTTTTAACCCATACTATGCGCCTAAATCGCACAAAAGTCGGTATTTGACGGTATTCGGGTTGATTAAGAAAATCTGAGATTTTGATCAGCCTCTACTGTTTAAAATAATTTATTTAATATATAAAATCAGTAGAAAAAAGGTTTGATATGTAAAGGATGTGTAAAACTCATTTTATTAGCAAAAAGGGCATTACCGTCAATTACCGAATTTATGCAAGAACCCTATGTTATGATCAGTTTAAAATTTAACAAAAATTTCCAAAAATCCCTAAATATTATATCTTAACAGTAGGTGGCAAGTTTGGTGTCAAAAGTTGGTTTTAAATATGATTTATGCCAAAAATGCCATTTAATTAACAAAAAACTTTCATATTACGATATCGCGCATAACTTCTATTTTAGATCATAAACTGATTTCAATTTTTTTAGGACATACTTAAATATCAGTAATAAAGGTTTTTTTTCCTCTCACATTTTCAAAAATCTCGTTTTAATATCAAAATGGCATAATGGTCAACTTTTAAGCATTTAACGGAAACATGCAATGAACTAGGATTTCTATGGAACCAAGTTGTATAACATCAGAGGGTTATACTAACCTATAATATGGTCCTAAAGGAATCCTAAGGTATTGTTAGGGGAGGATTTTCTAACAATTAGTGATCCTTATTCATTATCCTAACTAGTGATCCTTACTTCTGTGACAGGTGGTGATCCTCAGAAGAGCTTCAGGATCAGGATCATGGATCACTTTAAGGATCCTCGTACTGACGATTGTTTACTTATGTTTTGTAGCATTTCGCAGGTATATTGAGCTTGACCAAGTCTAAGCGACATTCCTGGAGAATATTCCTGAACTATTATGCACGTGCTTGACCGAAAATAGACGTTATGGAGAACGTGGAGGCTTGGCACGAAAGTCGGATAGTTAGTTTAGGTGGTTTTTTCTATTTTAAAAATGGAGTAACGAGCTAGTAGAACACACTTAGCCATTTTTCAGTTACACACACTCATACAAACGCTCATACAAGCTCTCGTTCAATCACTTAGCAGTTTCATACACTTTTTACACATTTCACCCTAGTGATCCTTGTACCTAGCTCGTTACTATCCGAAGTTGTAAACATTTAATCATTTATTTTAGCTTGGTGATCGGTAGTTTCCATCACCCGGGGTTTTTTGTGCCGGAGATCAACTCTTGATCAAGGGCTTTTTCCCCGTATAAATCCTTGTGTTGTTTGTGCATTTTACATTGAAGTGATCCTCATCGCTGTTACATATTTAAAGCATCATTCCCCTAAACAAAGAGTTTGGTTGCAATATCCTCATCAGATTTTTTGACCAAAACAGTTTGGCGCCCACCGTGGGGCAATTGGTGCTTCGTCCTTAAGAAAATACGCATTTCTGTGCTTAATTCGGTTCACTACAACCAAGCAGATGGCTTCCTCATCGAAGAATGCTTCAAACTTGATGCCCTCATTCACTTCTTCACAAGGCGTTCCCCCTTTGCCTCCACCACCTTCTGGATCCCAGAAGAATACTGAGAATGTTGCGAAGAAACCGACTCCCATTTTCTCAAAACCACCTACTTCTTCTGTTTTAACTAATCCCACTACTAATGATCTCTATGCCTTGATTTTGCAGATGAGGAATCATGCACAAAAGCAGGATAAAACCA
This sequence comes from Helianthus tuberosus, assembly GCA_030545235.1. Lineage (NCBI taxonomy): Eukaryota > Viridiplantae > Streptophyta > Magnoliopsida > Asterales > Asteraceae > Helianthus > Helianthus tuberosus. Next base: position 75,220,786 of record CM060364.1, on the reverse strand, counting down.
ACGAAAGGATCCTCCGGGAGATTGACGAAATTAGGAAACAGAAGAAAACGGCAGAGAATCACTCCCCACTGATGCCCAGATCTTTGAATTTTGATACTCCGGTGGTTACTTCTCAGCCATCAGTGGTTCCAGACATTCAATATGTGGGAGGACCAAAAGGAGTGCACTACGGAACAACAACCATGACCCAGGCATCAGGTTCACTTTTCCAGCCAGCGGGATCCTATCCTCAGCATATGGGATCCCTCACAAGTTCAGGAGTGCAACAGGTTCAAGGATCCTCCTTCGTTCCAGGATCATCCCAGGTTCAAGGATCCTCCTTCATTTCAGGATCATCCCAGGTTCAAGGATCCTCCTTCATTTCAGGATCATCCCAGGTTCAAGGATCCTCCTTCGTTCCAGGATCATCCCAGGTTCAAGGATCCTCCTTCGTCCCAGGATCATCTCAGGTTCAAGGATCCTTCTTCGTTCCAGGATCGTCCCAGTTTCAGGGATCCTTTCAGATGCCAGGATCCTTGAGGAGTTTGCAAACAGGAAGTTCAGATGTCCATCAAGGAGATTTTATTCCAATGCAGACCAATGCCTCTACTGGTCCCTCAATCATTCCAGAGCCCCAACAATATGGATTAACATCCATTCTCCCTAACTTGAATCCAATGGGAGGTAACACTTTTAACAATTCTTATACTGCTAACCAAGGTCTTATGCAGGATCCAGGTATCAATCATGCCATGGCCAGAGAATTGCAAAAGCTAAAGGATATGATATCAAGTGTCCCGGGAGTAGTCAAACCTATCCCAGAGATTGCAGATGGGAGTCATAAGATATCTCGTTTTGCACCACCAATCTGTGATGCTGAGATACCCAAGAGGTTCCATGTGCCTACAATGAAGCTGTATGATGGCTCAACAGATCCTGAAGAACACATAGCACAATACAGGGAGAGGATGGAGATCAATCCAATCCCAGAAAGGTTAAAGGAAGCATGCCTGTGCAAAGGATTCGGATCCACTCTTACTGGATCAGCTCTCAAGTGGCTGCTAAGTCTTCCTCCCTATTCTATTACCTCATTTGCTAACCTAGTTAACTTGTTTAATAATCAGTTTTCTTGTAGTAGAAAATTTGAACGATTAACTAGTGATTTATATAGGATAACCCAGGGTCATAATGAATCGTTAAGGGATTACATTACCAAATTCAGTAAAGAATCCTTAGACATTCCTAACTTAGATATAGCCACGGCTGTTGAGGCCTTCAAAATGGGATTGCTTAGGGATTCGTTATTTTATGATGATCTTGTTATGACACCATGCAGGAACTTAGATGAGGTAAGAACCCGAGCACTTAGGTACATTCGGGTAGAGGATGACAAGAGGATCCAGGAAAGGATAACAGGATCCTCAAAGCAGGATAAGCAAGGATCCTCATTCAGGAACAACAAGTTCAGATCCTACAACAGATCTGATAACCAGAACGTGCACTCTATTGATCAAGAAGAGGATGAAGAAGATTATCCTCCACTCTCTGAATATTGCTTTAGTGTTGATAACAATGAATTAATCCTTGCTATGCAGAACCTAGGTGATAAAGCTAGATGGCCAAGAAAGAATGATAGGCCGGCTGCAACTAAGGATAAATCAAAGTGGTGTGCATATCATGAAGATTTTGGGCACCTTACAGAAGAATGCATTGCATTAAGAAAGGAAATTGGATACTTGTTGAGCAAAGGGCATCTAAAAGAGTTGTTGGGAAGAAAAAAGTCAAGGACTCAGGATCCTGAAAGGATCCCTGAGAAGGCTCCAGCTCCTCCAGCAGATGCACAAGTGATAAACTTTATTTCTGGAGGATCCGACATTTGTGGCACATCCTTCTCAGCAGCTAAAAGGCACGCGAAGGAAGCTAAGATGGATAATGGAGAAAGACCAGTTCGAACATCAAGTGTCTCCGAAGGAAAAGTCATAACCTTTGATGAAGAGGATCGTGTTGATATCCAGGATCCTCATCACGATGGTTTAGTTATTACTCTTTTCATATCTAACCATTTTGTCCGCAGGATCCTAATAGACGGAGGAAGTTCAGTGAACATTATCTAGCTTGATGTTCTAAAGAAGATGGGTATCCCTGAATCAGAGATCATACCAAGATCCTCCGTGCTCGTGGGATTTAGTGGCGAAACTAAGAACACCCTGGGGGACATTAAACTCCCAATATATATTGAAGGATTACACACTTATCAAAAATTTTGCGTTATTGACTGTTTATCTTGTTGTAATGTTATCCTTGGCAGGCCCTGGATACACGATATGAAAGCAGTCCCGTCTACTTACCATCAATGTGTGAAGCTCCCTAGTCCTTGGGGAATAGTAAAGATTGATAGTGATCAGCAGGAGGCTAAGAATTGCTACACTTCATCAATGAAACCGGCCTCGAAGTCAAGGGAGCAATAGCAATCAAGGTATCCTCCAAGGAATGTCTTGGAGGCCAGAGAGGAGGATGTGGTAGAAATCCTCATGGATCCTGATGATCCTGAATCCAAAATCTATATCGGATCAGGGATCCTTGGCGAAATGAAAGAAGACCTCATATCCTTCCTCAAAAGGAGAAAGACTACCTTTGCATGGAAACACGAAGATATGACTGGTATATCCAAAGATGTTATTACTCACAAGCTCGGCATCGACAGATCCTTCAAACCAATCCATCAAAGGAGAAAGAAATTTGCACCTGAAAGGAATGCCATTATCCAGGAAGAGGTAGAGAAATTGCTCCGGGCAGGTATGATTAGAGAGGTCAAATATCCCAGATGGTTGGCCAATGTGGTTGTTGTTCAAAAGAAAAACGGAAAGTGGAGGGTATGTGTCGATTTTACCGATTTAAATAAGGCATGTCCCAAGGATCCTTTCCCTTTACCCCACATTGACTCCATGGTGGATGCAACTGCGGGTCATGAACTGTTAACTTTTATGGATGCTTCATCTGGATTTCAACAAATCCAAATGGAACCATCCGACCAAGAGGACACAGCCTTCATGACTCCAACTGGTATATATTGCTATATTGCTATGCCGTTCGGATTGAGAAATGCAGGTGCAACGTACCAAAGGCTGGTGAATATGATGTTCAAGGATCAGATCGGACAAACTATGGAGGTTTATATAGATGATATGGTGGTAAAATCCATAAGAGCTGAGGATCACCTAAAGGATTTGGAGGAAGCATTTGATATCCTTGACAAATATAATATGAAGCTTAACCCTTCAAAATGTCATTTTGGTGTTAAAGCAGGTAAATTCTTAGGATACATGGTGACTAAGAGAGGCATTGAAGCTAGCCCGGAACAAATCAAAGCAATAGTAAACATCAAATCTCCGGCCAATGCTAAGGATGTTCAAAGGCTAACAGGCAGGATAGCAGCTTTGAACAGATTTATATCCAAATCCTCGGAGAAGTGCAAAGAATTCTATGATATCCTAAGGAAGAACAAGAAATTTGAGTGGACCGAGAAGCATGAAAATGCTTTGAGAGCCCTCAAAGATTACTTATCCTCAGCCCCATCCTTGATGAAACCGGAAAAAGGCGATGTGTTATCCTTGTATCTTGCAGTATCCTCAAAAGCAGTAAGTGCGGTCCTTGTTAAGGATCATGAAGGTACACAACATCCTGTCTATTATGTAAGTAAAAGTTTACTTGATGCCGAATCCAGGTATTCACACCTTGAAAAACTTATTCTTGCATTAATTATGGCATCTACAAAGTTAAGACATTATTTTGAAACTCATGTTATCATTGTTAAAACTAATTTCCCAATTAAGAATGTCCTTAGGAAACCAGAGATGTCAGGAAGGATGGCTAAGTGGGCAGTGAAGCTGAGTGCATATGATATAAGATATGAGCCTAGGACAGCCATCAAATCCCAAGCATTAGCTGACTTTGTGGCTGATTTCAGTAGTGATTTACAAGAAGAAGCTGAGTTAGAAGTCCAGCAGCTAGAAGAGACCAAGGATCCTTGGATACTTTATACTGATGGATCCTCAAATGTCAAAGGCACAGGGCTTGGAATACTACTAAAATCGCCACAGGGGGATATAATACCCCATTCTATAGCTTGTGAGTTCCAAACCACTAACAATGAGGCTGAATATGAAGCCCTAATTGCTGGTTTGCAAATCGCTAAGCATATGGGAATCAGGTATCTTGAGGTACATGTAGATTCTTTGTTAATTACAAACCACTTTAATGGATCCTATGCTGTTAAAGGTGAAAAGCTAACCAAATATTTGGAGATAGTCAAAAGTTTGGCACTCTCTTTTGTTTCCTTTAGTTTGTCACAGGTACCAAGGGAAGAAAATACAGAAGCTGATGCATTGGCTAACTTAGGATCATCTTTGAAGATCCCAGAGGATATCAAGATTCCTATTATCCATATCCTGACCCCGGCTATCGAGGATCACCAGACTATGGAGATAGGAAATGATTCTGCAGTTATCCCTAGTGAGGATACTCAATCCTATTCAGGATCAGGATCATGGATTTCACCAATTATGAGATACTTACAACATGGAGAGATTCCTACAGGAGAAAACCCTAGGGCTTTCAAATCTAAGGTATCTCAATTCACAATTATGAATAATATGTTGTATAAACGATCTCTTGCAGGACCATACTTGAGATGCATTGAGGATCCTGAAGTTCAAGAAGTTTTAAAAGACTTCCATGAAGGAGATTGTGGAAACCACACTGGGGGCAGGGCCTTATTTTCAAGGATCCTGAGGACAGGATACTACTGGCCAACCATGAAGAAAGATGCTATGGAGTTTGCCAGAAGATGTGATCCTTGCCAGAGACACAGCAATATCCTTCATCAACCAGCTGAATTATTGCATCCTATATCCTCCTCTTGGCCATTTATGAGATGGGGTATGGATATAGTTGGAAAGCTCCCTAAGGCACCTGGTGGGAAAGTATTCATGTTAGCTATGACTGACTACTTCTCCAAGTGGATAGAGGCTGAAGCTTTTGCCCAAGTCAGAGAAAAGGAAGTTATATCCTTCATTAAAAGAAATATTATAACTAGATTTGGAATTCCTTCCGAGAATATATGTGATAATGGTTCCCAATTTATTGGGGGCAGAACCACTAACTTTTGTGACAGCTGGGGGATTAAGATGATAACTTCAACACCAGTCCACCCACAAGCTAATGGCCAGGCAGAATCATCCAACAAGATCATAATCAACAATTTGAAGAAAAAGCTTGGATCCAAGAAAAGGAAATGGGCAGAAGAACTACCCTATGTGCTCTGGGCTGACAGGACAACCCCTAAGAATGCTACTGGTCAAACGCCATTCTCTTTGGTGTTTGGGGCAGAATCGGTGATCCCAACAGAAATGGTGGTTCCTACTGCTAGAACAAGTACCCGTGATCCTGAGGAAAATAATGAAAACTTGGCTCAAGATCTGGATACTATTGAAGAAATCAGGGATATGGCTAGAATAAGGATGGCCAGTTATCAGCAAAGAATGGCTGGTGCTTACAACAAAAATGTCAGGATCAGGAGGTTTCAAGTTGGAGATATGGTGTTAAGGAAAGCATTTCAAAATACCACCAATCCTGCTGATGGAAAATTGGCTCCAAAATGGGAAGGCCCTTATTTGATTGAAGCTGAAGCAGGAAAGGGGGCATATAGATTGCTAACCATGGAAGGTGATTTGATACCAAGAGCTTGGAATGTTGTCCACTTGAAGAAATATTTCATGTAAGCAGGATCCTTATGGCATAGGTGATCCTCACGATAGGGATATCCTTAAAGGATCCTCAAAGTATCGGTGATCCTTACTTAGGTAATATCCTAAACTTAAGCTATTTCATTTCATTATTTTCTCTTATAAGGATAAGGATCATGTACCCTTTATCCATCTCTCACGTGAATTCAAGTTTTGAAAGTCCAGGTATCTTTAGCACAACGTTGGTTATCCACAGAAGCAATCCGTCTTTTGGGTTAAACCCCAGTTATATGGGCTTGTCCCCAGATTCCGCCTGTAGCGCACGATGATGCTGGTGTAGTTCAAGGCTTTGGGACCAGTACTCGTTCTAGGGGCTGATAATTCCATTGTTCTGGCTATGCTTAGGATCCTACGTATAATGGTAGACGTACCATACATCCATTCATAAGGTTTCTAACGTTTTCACGTTAGCTAAGGTTTCTAACGTTTTCACGTTAGCTAAGGTTTTGGCATCTTCATGTCACTAAGTTTGGATAGTCGCCAGTTAGGGCCATACTCCAGTTTACACACGATCCTTGGGCTTGTCCCCAGTTATCCTTGGGCTTGTCCCCAGTTATCCTTGGGCTTGTCCCCAGTTATCCTTGGGCTTGTCCCCAGTTGCTAACTCTTTTCTTATATTGGCTTAGTCCCAAGTTATGCTCTATTTCAGGTCCTTGAAGATAGGCAGCTAGGGATCCTTGATCCTTATTTCACTCTAAGGTTTATCTTATAGTTATCCTTATTAAGGTTAGGATTCTAACTTGGATCCTCAGGTATGATCCTTAACTCTTTTGATTTTATTTATTATTCTTTTAAATAACCCTTATACTTGACAACTGAACTTGTACCTCTTAAATCATATCACTTTTTAAAACCTATCGGTTATGGGATATGTGATCCTTGTTCATTTCCTAAATTTTTTGGATATCTTTTCTAATTTTTTTTCAAGGCTTGATAAGTATAAACAGAATGAACATTACAACAGTTGGAAAGTAACATACTAAAAAGGATAGCAACACAAGATAAGCGACAAAAGGTTAAGTTTTTATTTATTAACATAAGGCTAACCCTTTAAAGGTTGTCAAAATTACCTACCCGAGCTTCTACCAGCAAAACGTGGCCCGTCCGCTGGGGTAGGTAAAGGGTGTCCATGATAATGAGTTCAAAAGTAGTGCAGGAATATAAAGGCGACAGGATCACAATGGCTTCATCCCCCAAACAGAGGATCCCTCCACCAATTGCAATCCTGCCTATTGTCCAAAGGATCATACATGATCCTTAATCCTAAAACCTATTGTTCAAAGTACAAACCATGAAATTGTTTTAAACATCACAACCATCAAACTAAAAAAAATTGGGCTCCGGCCTTGGCACATATATCCATCATCTCCCAATTGTGCAGCCTACACCTTTGCTGCATCCTCTTCTCCTCCAGCTGTGGTATCCTTCACCTGATCCTTCCCACTGCCACTTGCTTCAATCGCCAAAACCTCAGTAGCCTCCTCTTCATCATCCTCAAGATCAGCCAACCTTTCCTTCCAACCCTCAACATCCCAGCTGTTTTTATCAAAGCTAGGATCTTGAGCTTCCTGGGCCATCTTCAATTTTGTCTGGTACATCGTAATGGCGGCAGAGACCTTAGCATTTTCCATAAGTTCATGCTTTTCATAATCAAGGTTGATCAGAAGTTTGGCTGTCTTAGTCTTCTCATCTAGGAGTTCCTTCCGAGCATCAGCAAGTGCAAGATCCTTGAGCACAGCAACCTGTTGGAGGTCGGCAATCTTTTTATCTAGATCCTCAACGTGGCCCACATAATCCTCAATCTCAGCAAATTTCTGCAAAAGAAAAGGATAAAAGCAGTTCAAGACCAAGTGATCCTTATGCGAGTAGGATACATAGGCAGAATAAAGGATCCTTACTTCATTGAAGTATTCAAGGAACTGGTGGCGGATCAGTGGTAGACCCTGAAGATCCTCAGCATCAGAAGTTTTCCTCTTCTTGACACCCTTTCCTTTAGTGGGTGCCTTTGGAATGGAAATGCTAGGACTGCTGGTGGATCTCTTCCTTCTGGGTCGTACGACATCAAGGTCAGCTGTGTTGAATTGGGATACAGGCTTGGCAGATTTTCCAGCACCTATACAATTAAAGTAAGATAAGTATCTTTTCCTGGTTCATATTTCATTATATATCTAAATTTTAAACAAGGATACTTACTTGACATTATGACAGAGCCCGAGGATACCTCCTGCGAATCTTGAGTTGTTGTCTTGAAAGTTCTTGTCTCAGGATCAAGTCTCTTGAAAGCGAGGAGCCTTTCCTTAGCAGCAGGGGACAGTTTGAGGTGTGAAACGGTGATAGCTGTATAACAAGAAAGCAAAAATATCAGTTATCCTTACATCAAAAGGAAGTTCCTGGTGATCCTTCTCAGGATCCTCCATCCTACCATGGGTAGCCCATTTTTTAGGAAGATCCTTTCCATCCTGGATGGAATCTCTCTTGATAAAAAAGAAGCGTCGTTTCCAATTAGCATCATTCTTGGTGGCTTTGAAGATCGGGTGTTCTTCACCAGATTTACGTTTGAACAAATAACGGTGAGAGCCAAAGGTGGTAAGATCATACAGTTCTCCCAGCTCTGCCATTCCTAGATCTATTCCCTCTTGATCGATGATCCTTTCAAGGGTGTGCAAAACCCTCCAAATCATCGGCATGGCTTGGATATAAGAGATGTCGGTTAGGGAAAAGAAAGATTGGGTGAATGCTGGAAAAGGATATGTATAGCCTATGGTGAAAGGAGTGACGGGGAAAGCAACCCACTTATCGGAGATATGATCGCTCAAGGCATTGGGGTCAAAAGGCCTGAATTCGGTGTTCGCCGGAAAACAATAGCGAATCCTATCTATCTGAGCATCATTGAAGCAACAGCGTTCTTTAATGGAATCTTCAATGATCCCCTGGCTTTTCGGAGGACTGTTCTTTGGGTGATCCTTGCCCGGTGAACTTCGAAGCAACATTTTCGTACTGACGGAGATAAAGGTAGAGAAACAAAGTAAGAAGGGAGAAAGAGGAGAAAGAATTACCTGGTTGCTCGTCGACTGAGAATTTAAAGGGAGTCTCTTTCGAATTTGAATGCATGATGATCCTATCTATATCTCTATTTATAATTATGATTCTGCAGGATTGTCACTTCCGTGACATCATCATCGCAACGGCTAGTTCTATTTTAACGGCTATATATCCGTTAGTTTGTTACGGATAAGATCAAGAAAACATAACTCGCTAATTTTACAATTTCACTCCTTATATTTTGGGGGCAATTGTTAGGGGAGGATTTTCTAACAATTAGTGATCCTTATTCGTTATCCTAACTAGTGATCCTTACTTCTGTGACAGGTGGTGATCCTCAGAAGAGCTTCAGGATCAGGATCATGGATCACTTTAAGGATCCTCGTACTGACGATTGTTTACTTATGTTTTGTAGCCTTTCGCAGGTATATTGAGCTTGACCAAGTCTAAGCGACATTCCTGGAGAATATTCCTGAACTATTCTGCACGTGCTTGACCGAAAATAGACGTTATGGAGAACGTGGAGGCTTGGCACGAAAGTCGGATAGTTAGTTTAGGTGGTTTTTTCTATTTTAAAAATGGAGTAACGAGCTAGTAGAACACACTTAGCCATTTTTCAGTTACACACACTCATACAAACGCTCATACAAGCTCTCGTTCAATCACTTAGCAGTTTCATACACTTTTTACACATTTCACCCTAGTGATCCTTGTACCTAGCTCGTTACTATCCGAAGTTGTAAACATTTAATCATTTATTTTAGCTTGGTGATTGGTAGTTTCCATCACCCGGGGTTTTTTGTGCCGGAGATCAACTCTTGATCAAGGGCTTTTTCCCCGTATAAATCCTTGTGTTGTTTGTGCATTTTACATTGAAGTGATCCTCATCGCTGTTACATATTTAAAGCATCATTCCCCTAAACAAAGAGTTTGGTTGCAATATCCTCATCAGATTTTTTGACCAAAACAGGTATATCTAAACTAAGCTAAATCGGGTCAGAACTGAAAGTCAAAGCAAAAGTCTACTTTCGCGACTTTCGGTTCCGAACCGAGCCTAAACTCATAATTGTCGGGTTGAACATGCCTATACTTGTTCTTATATTATTTACCAAGTTATTTAAGTGTTAAAACATGCTCCATAACCTCTGCATTGTTAGTTATGAATTAATTTGTGAAAATGGACTCGTTTGACTTTTTATAAAATAGTTTGACCCGACAATTGACCATGTAAAAGTGATAACCAGTAGGTGCCCTTTTAAGGGTTTATTACCTACATAATTGTTATGGGTGAAATTCTGAGCCCATATCCTGGAAAGTATCTTGATTTATATCTTGGTTATATAGTATGTGTTTACATCCGGGATGCTGATTCAGGATATTGGTAACATCCTGAATGGTATCCTCAGGATTACTAACGGATTATGTGCAGGTACGTGGGTTAGAAGTTAGCAACGTTCACAAGGACTCATTCCGCGGAAGACTCGGTCCAAGTTGTACAAGGAAAGACGTTAAGCCCGCTTTATTTGGTTCCAAACGGCTATTTATGGAATATTCGGGAGCATCCCATATTTATAGGAATTTTAGTTTCTATTTAGTAACTATAAATAGGTGGGTATACCAGATCGAATAGGACATCACATTTACACTCGCTACACTCTAACACTTGTTCTCTAGCAAATTTTCATTCTCGTACAAAAAGCATTGTAACACATAGCGATCTGGTCTATATCCTGCACTGTATCCTGAAGTTGAAAGCAATAAGAAGAACAAGGCAGCTGCGATTGTCAGCTCCCGAGGTTTTATGCCGGCGATCTAGATTGATCAAGGGCTTTCCTCGTACATCTCGTGTCATTTACTTTACTTTTTGCTCATAGTTTGATCATAGATATCGTTCAATATCCTGAGCCGTATCCTGAACACTGTTTTCCTAAACAAGTAATCAAGCCTATTTTCAATACACTTTCTTAGCACACTACCTCAGTTAACTAATTTGATCACTTAATTGCCTCGGTAATTTTTGACCAAAACAATTTGGCGCCCACCGTGGGGCAAGTGGTGCTCTCTTTACTAAAATTTTTTGTGAAATCACTAATCGGTTTTCTATTTTCAAAACTTTTTGCCACATTGTCCATAATGGCCTCAAGATCAAACATGAGCTCCTCTACTATGTCTGCTATGACTTCTGCTACTACCGGTTCGGTGCTTCCACCACCTCCTCCAAGAATGCCAACCTCTTCACAACCTCAGGATATTATCCCTACTCGGAATGTTCAGGGATCTGCTCCCATTTTAGCTTCTAATGATGAAATTTTAACCTTATTTGGAAGTGTGCAGGAACAAATGAGGCAGCAACAGGAAACAAACCAAATGCTGTTGAGGGAAATACAACTCTTGAAGTCTGGTTCGAGCAGATCTGCTGAGGATGTTGTCACTCCACTACAACCCAGAACTCTAAACTTTAGTTCAGCCGTGTATACCGAGGATAATAGGGGGAATATTGTGCCCAGCCTTCCTCAGAATCATACTCCTGAAATACCCTCCTCGGTCAGGATGTCAACCATGAGGAGCTCAGGATATGCTTTAGGATATGGGCAAAATCCTCCAACGGGTAACGTGTCAAATAATAATAATACTCATGCTACTAACAATAGTGGATCTTTGCAGGATACAGGTGTAACATCAGCACTTACTAGGGAACTTCAGAAGTTGAAGGACATGATATCTAGTGTACCTGGAGTGGTCCAGCCGATCCCGGAAGTGTCCCAAGACAGCCACAAGATATCTCGTTTTGCATATCCTATCTGTGATGCTGAGATCCCAAAGAGATTTCAAACCCCCAACATGAAGCTTTATGACGGAACTACGGATCCTGAGGAGCATATTGCTCAGTATAGGGAAAGAATGGAGATTAACCCTATCCCTCCGGATCTCAAGGAAGCATGCTTGTGCAAGGGTTTTGGTTCTACCTTAACAGGATCAGCCTTGAAATGGCTCTTGAATGCTCCTCCACATTCGATTACATCTTTTATTCACTTAGTAAATTTATTTAATAGTCAGTTTTCTTGTAGTAGAAGCTTTGAATAACTAACAAGTGACCTCTGCAGGATAACACAGGGGCCTCAGGAATCCCTTAGGGATTATGTGAACAAGTTCAGCCGGGAATCCCTAGACATTCCGCATCTTGATGTTGCAACAGCTGTGCAAGCTTTCAAGATGGGGCTGCAAAAAGATTCTCAATTTTATCAAGATCTTGTAATGAACCCATGCAGGAACTTGGATGAAGCTCGAAACAGGGCCCTAAGATATATTCGATTGGAGGATGACAGGAAGATGCAAGAGAGAATGAACTCATCCAACACCTATGAGTCGACTAACAGGAAGTTTGAATCCTCATTCAAGCCATATCGGCCTAAGCCATACGGTAGAAATGAAAATAAGAGAGTGAATGCTGTCGAAGATGAGGATCCTGAAGAGTATCCTGAGTTGTCTGAATATTGCTTTTCTGTTAACATTCCTGAGTTGATGTATGCCATGCAGGGTCTAGGAGACAAGGCTAGATGGCCTCGAAAGAGTCAACAAAAAGCTGATTGGAAAGATAAGTAAGAAATGGTGTGCTTTCCACGAAGATTTCGGGCATGTGACTGAGGATTGCATCGCTCTAAGGAAAGAGATAAGCTATCTTCTAAGCAAGGGATATCTGAAAGATCTCTTAGGAAGGAAGAAGAATAAGGGTCAGGATATTGGGAAGGATCCTGAGCTAGCAGCGTCACCTCCTGCAGATGCCAAGATAATCAACTTTATTTCGGGAGGATCCGACATTTGTGGGACTTCGTATTCGGCGGCGAAGAGACATGCAAAAGAAGCTAAGGCCGAAAGGGGAGACAAACCTGTCAGGATGGCTACCCTCACAACTGACAAAGTGATCACATTTGATGCTGATGACAGGGATACTGTCCAGGATCCTCACCATGATGCTCTGGTAATAACATTATATGTGGCTAACCATTTTGTACGCAGGATATTGGTTGATAATGGCAGCTCCGTCAACATAATCCAACTAGAGACTCTGAAAAGAATGAATGTATCTCCAATGGATATCACTTCGAAATCTACAGTGCTTGTTGGATTCAGTGGAGAGGCTAGAAACACTGTAGGAGAAATAAAGTTGCCAGTATATGTTGAAGGAGTCAACTCAATACAACGTTTCTGTGTGATGGATTCCCTATCCTGCTATAATATCATATTAGGAAGATCATGGATTCACGATATGAAGGCTGTGCCATCGACGTATCACCAATGCATCAAGATCCCTACCCCTTGGGGAGTGGTCAAGGTCGAAAGTGATCAGCAGGAGGCGAAAGAATGCTACTCATCCTCGATGAAATCCTCAACCAAGCCTAGTGCAGCATAGCAATTAAAGACGCGGGCCCAGGATATCGTGGAGGATCCGGAGCAGGATGTGAAGAGAATTATCCTGGACCAGGATAATCCCGATATTTCGGTGCTCGTAGGAACCAATATCCCTCAGGATATTGAAGAACAGTTAATTAACTTTTTGAAATGCAGGATGTCAACGTTTGCATGGAAGCATGAGGATATGACAGGCATATCCAAAGACATTATCACTCACAAGCTTGGAATTGATAAATCATTCAAGCCTGTTCAGCAAAAAAGAAGGAAGTTTGCTCCTGAGCGGAATACGATTATCCAAGAGGAAGTTGAGAGATTATTGAAGTCCAGGACGATCAGAGAGGTTAAGTTCCCAAGGTGGCTAGCAAACGTGGTTGTGGTACAGAAGAAAAATGGGAAATGGAGAGTTTGTGTGGACTACACAGACTTGAACAAGGCTTGTCCTAAAGACCCATTTCCTCTCCCCCACATTGATGCAATGGTAGATGCCACTGCCGGGCATGAAATGTTGACCTTCATGGACATATCCTCAGGATTTCAGCAGATCCAAATGGAACCTTCTGACCAGGGGGATACTGCCTTCATGACACCAACAGGTATTTATTGTTATACAGCTATGCCTTTTGGTTTGAAAAATGCAGGTGCAACATACCAAAGATTGGTAAACATGATGTTCAAAGGCAAACTGGGGGACACCATGGAGGTGTACATTGACGATATGGTGGTAAAATCAAAGAAAGTTCAGGATCACCTCCAGGATATTAAAGGAGCATTCGATATCCTGGATCAGTATAACATGAAGCTAAATCCTGCTAAGTGCCATTTTGGAGTGGGGGCAGGAAAATTTCTAGGATATATGGTGACCAAAAGAGGAATAGAGGCAAGCCCGGAGCAGATTAAAGCCATCTTGGATATTGAATCGCCCTCAAATTTGAAGGATGTTCAACGATTAACAGGGCGAGTGGCAGCATTAAACAGATTTATCTCAAGATCCTCAGAGAAATGCAAAGATTTTTATGATATCCTGAAGAAGAACAAGAAATTCGAATGGGGTGAGAAGCATGAAGCGGCCCTACAGGATTTAAAGCAATATCTTTCAACCAAACCTCTACTGATGAAGCCTGAGAATGGTGAACCATTATCCCTATACCTCGCAGTATCAGGGAATGCTGTAAGTGCCGTCCTTGTAAAGGACCATGAAGGTCAGCAATATCCTGTTTATTATGTTAGTAAAAGCTTGTTAAATGCTGAAACTAGATATTCTCATTTAGAAAAATTGATACTAGCATTAGTTATGGCATCAACGAAACTTAGACATTACTTTGAGACACATAGGATTCATGTTAAAACAAATTATCCTGTCAAAAATGTGCTTAGGAAACCAGAAATGTCAGGCAGGATGGCTAAGTGGTCAGTAAAGTTGAGTGCTTATGATTTAGTATATGAACCTAGAAATGCCATAAAGTCTCAGGCTTTAGCTGACTTTGTGGCTGATTTTAGTAGTGACATTCAGGATGAGGTAGACCTAGAAGTTCAACAGTTAGGAGAATCCTCAGGATCCTGGACATTATATACTGATGGTGCATCTAATATAAGAGGAGTAGGATTGGGAATACTACTAAAATCGCCACAGGGGGACATATTACCCCAGGCTATTAGATGTGAATTTCCTGCTACTAATAATGAAGCAGAGTATGAGGCTTTAATTGCAGGATTAGAGTTGGCTAAGAGCATGAGTATCAAAAATTTGCAAGTATATGTTGACTCTTTGTTAATTACTAACCATTTTAATGGATCCTATGCAGTTAAGGGTGAGAAATTAATCGAATACCTCGATATTCTCAAAAAATCAGCAGGATATTTCGATATTTTTGCACTTGAACAGGTACCAAGGGAGGATAATGCTGAAGCAGATGCCTTAGCAAATCTGGGATCGTCGATTAGGATACCAGAAGGGACCCAAATACCCATATTACATATCTTGTATCCTGCAACGAATCCTCAGGATAAAGAAGTAGCGGGTATTCAGGATCCTGATGCAGAGTATCCTGAAATGCATCCCAAATCCTGGACGGCTCCAATCATGAGATATCTCAAGGAAGGACACATTCCCGGGGAGGAAAATCCTAAGGCATTTAGGATGAAGGTATCACGATTTACTATTATAAATGATGTGTTATACAAGAAATCTCTTGCAGGACCATATTTGAGGTGCTTGGAGGATCCTGAAGCCAAAGAAGTACTTCAGGATATACATGAAGGGGATTGTGGTAATCACACTGGGGGCAGATCAATGTTCTCGAAAGTATTAAGGACAGGATATTATTGGCCAACGATGAGGAAAGATGCTGCAGAATATGCTCGAAGATGTGATGCATGTCAAGGACATAGTAACATACTACATCAACCAGCTGAACCATTATATCCTGTAGTTTCCCCTTGGCCATTCATGAAATGGGGGATGGATATAGTAGGGAATTTACCAAAAGCTCCGGGAGGAAAAGTCTTTATGTTAGCAATGAGGGATTATTTCTCTAAGTGGGTTGAGGCTGAAGCATTTGTTCAAGTTAGAGACCAAGAAGTAGTATCCTTCATAAAGAGGAATATCCTGACTAGGTATGGGGTACCAGCTGAGATCATTTGTGATAATGGGTCCTAGTTTATAAGCAAAAGGACTACTGACTTTTTCAAGAGTTGGGGAATCAAAATGATCACATCTACTCCGGTACATCCTCAAGCGAATGGACAAGCTGAATCCTCAAACAAGATAATAGTCAATAACTTAAAGAAGAGGCTTGGAGCCAAAAAAGGAAGATGGGCGGAAGAGTTACCATTTGTTTTGTGGGCTGATAGGACAACGGTAAAGAATGCAACCGGCCAAACCCCGTTTTCCTTGGTATTTGGAGCAGAAGCAGTGATTCCAACAGAAATGACGATACCTACTGCAAGATCTGTCCTACAGGATCCTGAACAGAATCCTGAAGCCTTATTTCAAGATTTGAATACTATAGACGAAAAAAGAGATGCAGCAAGGCTAAGGATGGCAGCATATCAATAAAGAATATCCAGAGCATATAATAAGAATATAAGGACTAGGAGATTTCGAGTTGGTGATTGGGTGTTAAGAAAGGCTTTTCAAAATATAACTAATCCTGCCGATGGCAAGCTAGCTCCGAAATGGGAAGGACCATATGAAGTCGAGTCAGAAGCAGGGAAAGGAGCATATCGACTCAAGAATATGGAAGGGGATATGCTACCAAGATCCTGGAATGCAATACATTTAAAGCTCTATTTCAAGTAAGAGTATAATTTATTTTCTATCCCGGAATGGTATGTATTCTATTTTAAATATATTTGTTTATTATCTTGAACCCAATACTGACTTAAGCATCGGAGGGGTGTTAGCCCACCTTAGTTTACAATTGTTTTGCAGCATATGTTTCAGGATATAGCTCCAGGATATGTACTCAGCATAACTCGAAAGATTAGAGGATTGGCCCCCTCTCTCACGTTTAAGGGATCTTGATCCCTTCAAAGGTTTAAAGGTATTCACCTTTCTTTCGAATTGGGTTTAAACACCTCGCCTGGAGCGTAAGTTATCTAGGTATAGTTCAAGGTAGCGGGACCAGTTCATGTAAAAGTGGCTGACAATTTCGTTACTATTGGCTATATCCTGGATCCTGAAGGTATATGAGGATTGATCACCCTCTCTCACGAAAGGGTATTTTCATACTCTCTAAGGTTTAAAGGTTTTCACCTTTCTAAGAATTGGAGTTTATACACTCTCGCCTGTAGCGCATGAAATTTAGGGTTTATCCCCAGATATCAGGGTTTATCCCCCAAGATATTAAGGGTTTATCCCAAGTATGCTAAGGATTCATTTCAGGATATCAGGGGTTTTGCCCTGGGGTATTCGGAATTTATTCAAGTCAAAGTATGAATACATTTGCGTTTCTGTGTCGAACACAGGGGACATAAATTATACTATTCAAAGGATGGATCCAAGTTTATAAGTATGCACTGGGGACAAACTTATAATAGAGGATTGAAATTGATTCTCTAAGAATATCTGGTATGATCTCTCCTTTTTATTTGGACAATTTATAGGTTGTATTTCAATATTCTGATCAAGATATCTTTCAGGATATCTTCTAGGATACGTTTACAATGTATTCCTAAAAATGTTCAAACAAAACAGTTTTCACGAGTAAAATTTGTATATCAATGACAACAATAATAAAGTCAAAAGAGAAGTTATATTATTAACATACCAAAAGATGTGCTCTTAGTTTCACCTCAAAACAAGGCCCATCCACTAAGAGCACTAATAGTTCCTTACCATATTTACCCAACAGTTGAAGGTTTCATCTCAAACCGAGACCCATCCACCTCCAACTGTTGTATTGTTCAAAAAGCATGCAGGAAATGTAAATTGTTCAGGTGCAGAAAAGTAAAGTGCAGAAAAGTAAATTGTTTAAGGGATTACAGACCAACATTCAAATTTAAAAAGGTGGGCTCTGGCCTTGGCACGTATATCCGTCATCGCCCACCTGAATGCCCTCACACAGCGGCATCTTCTCCAACCTTCTCAGATTTCTCAGCACCAGCATCCTGAACAGCATCCTCACCAGTATCCATCCCAGCATCCGCTCCAGCATCCTTCTTGTTTCCAGCCTGGATCATCACCTCTGCTGACTTAGAAGACTCACCAGTTTCAGCAGGAAGTGGCACAGCTTTGCCTCCGAGCTCCTTTAGCTTGGCCACCCAGGATTCAACTGGCCAAGATGGACAAACAAGGCCCGTCTCCTTGGCCTCGTAGGTCATCTTGATGCGTGCTTGTAGCAGGGAGACGATAGCGGAAGCCTTGATTCCCTCCCGGAAAGAGACCATGGCTTGTTCATGATCCATTTGAACGGTGGAAAGTTTGAGCTCAGCGTCTTGGGTAACCTTCTTCAGCATGCCTTCGTAGTGTCGGGTCTTCTCTTCGGCAATGGCACCTTGGTCAGCAACGGTGCTTTCAAGCTGTTTGATCCTGGCTTCATGGAGTGCAGCAGTACCACAGGCATCATTATACAGGTGGAGCAAGTGCTGGAGGCCCTGCACATCAATTTCAGGTATAAGTTAGAATATATTGACCAGGATATCCTGTCAGGATATCCTATTAGGATATACGTGCAGGATATATGTGCAGGATATGCGTCAGGATATTACCTTGTTAAGGAAGGATGTAATTGGCTCTAAGAAATCAGAGAAACTGAGTTCGTCATAGGAGAACCCTTCTGAACCTGGAGCACTGACTTCAAGACCTTTCCTCTTTTTTGCTGTGGAAGCACGAGTCCTTGGATTGGCCTTGGGAGCTGGGAGTGGCTTGGAGCTGGTAGCAGCAGGAGTCTCTTTCTTGACCGTGGCTGGAGTAGGATAGCTGTCAAGTTCGTCGAGATCTAGATAGACTGGAACCTTGCTGGAGTCTGCACATAGGGAGTAAACTTTTCTCCTAAGAATATCAAATAAAAACATGTGTGTACAGGATATCTTGCAGGATCCTTACCAGACATGTTTGCACTTGAAAGAGGGCTTGGAGTTGGTGGAGATGGGTTGAAGCTTCTCTCTGCCTTTGAAAGGAGTCTGATGGCGTCTATTCTTTTTTGAGAATCAGCAAGAGGAGGTGCAATCTTCCTGAAATCAGCTGCATGCACAACAGAGAAAATAAAATTGGTTAGTTCAGGGTATAAAGCAGGATAAGAGACAGGATCATCTTTAAACCCTAAATCCTACCCTTCTTCAACCATTTCATCGGATAATCCGTTCCACCAGGGATTGAGTCCCTTTTTACAAAGAAAAACTTGGATTGCCAACCATCCTCGTTCCTGGTGGCACGAAGTATCAATGGGTCACCGAAAGTAGAATAAAACAGAAATCTACATGATCCATGGCATCTAAGCTTGTAAGCTGTTATGGGTGAAATTCTGAGCCCATATCCTGGAAAATATCTTGATCTATATTTTATTTATGTAGTATCTGTTTACATCCGGGATGCTGGTTCAGGATATTGGTAGTATCCTGAACGATATCCTCGGGATTACTAATGGATTATGTGCAGGTACGTGTGTTAGAAGCTAGCAACGTTCACAAAGACTTAGGTAGTGTTTGGTATGCAGGAATGAGAGGTGGAATGGAATAGGTGATTACGAGGGAATGAAGAAAAGGGTGTTTGGTTGGTCAATGGAATGGAATCACCCATTCCAAAAGGCATTCCATTCCCTCAAAATCATTCCTTCCACTCCCCATGTTTTTTTTCCATTCCATCCCCTCTTGCACCATTCATCAACACCATAACCCACCACGTTCACCACAACCCACCACCTCGCCACAACCCACCACCACCACCACCCACCACCGACACCATCGCCGCCACCCGCCACCACCTCACCCCGACAGCCACCGTCGCCGCCGCCACCCACTCGCCACCGTTATCACCCACAACCGCGACCAACCGCCAACGCCACTCGCCGCCGCCCACCACCATCGTCGATGCCACCACCACCGCCACCACCAACCACTGCCGCCACCCACCACCAAAGGCCACCTTGCCGCCACCACCACTCGTCGTCACCGCCGCACCACCACTCACCGCCACCACCACCACCCATCCCCGCCGCCGACGCCCACCACCGCCACCTATAACCACCTACAATCACTACCACCGACCACCACCACCAGTTACCGCTGATTTTATTACTCTGTTTTTCTTGCCTACCTAACAATACACAATAATAATTCATTCCATTCACACATGGTAACCAAACAAGACATGGAATGGTAATGATCCATTGCATTCCCTCGTCCATTCCATTACCTCATCCATTCCATTCCCTCGTCCATTCCATTACCCCATACCAAACAGACCCTTATTCCGCGGAAGACTCGGTCCAGGCCGTTCAAAGAAAGACGTTGAAACCTTATTACTCGGTCTACAACGTTCGTGGTGGAATATTCGGAGCATCCCATATTTATAGGAATATTTGTTTGTACTTCGTTACTATAAATAGGAGGAACACCAGATCGAATAGGACACGACAATTTCACTGCAATCACACTCACTACACACTAACACTTGTTCTTTCGCAATTTGTACTCTCACACGAATTCATTGTAACACTTAGCGATCTGGTTGATATCCTGCACTGTATCCTGAAGTTTAAAGCAATAAGAAGAACAAGGCAGCTGCGATTGTCAGCTCCCGAGGTTTTATGCCGGCGATCTAGATTGATCAAGGGCTTTCCTCGTACATCTCGTGTCGTTTCCTTTACTTTTTGCTTATTATTTGCTCACTGTTTGATCGCAGATACAGCTCAATATCCTGAGCCGTATCCTGAATACTGATTTTCTAAATAATTCAACAAGCATATTTTCTATAAACTTTCTAGCACACTACCTCACATTACTAATTTGATCACTAAATTGCTTCGGTAATTTTTGACCAAAACAATTTGGCGCCCACCGTGGGGCAAGTGGTGCTCTCTTTACTAAATTTTTTTGTTAAATCGCTAATCGGTTTTTTATTTTCAAAACTTTTTGCCACATTGTCCACAATGGCCTCACGATCAAACATGAGTTCCTCTACTATGTCTGCTACGACTTCTGCTACTACAGGTTCGGTGCTTCCACCACCTCCTCCAAGAATGCCAGCCTCTACACGACCTCAGGATATTATCCCTACCCGCAGTGTTCAGGAATCTGCCCCTGTTTTAGCATCTAACGACGAAATTTTAACCTTGTTTGGAAGTGTGCAGGAACAAATGAGGCAGCAGCAGGAAATGAACCAAATGCTCTTAAGGGAAATACAACTTCTGAAGTCTGGCTCGAGCAGATCCGCTGAGGATATTGTCACTCCATTACAACCCAGAGCTTTGAACTTCAGTTCAGCCGTGTATACAGAGGATAACAGGGGGAATATTGTGCCCAGCCTTCCTCAGAATCATACCCCTGAAATACCCTCCTCGGTCAGGATATCGACCATAAGGAGCTCAGGATATGCTTCAGGATATGGGCAGAATCCTCCAACGGGTAACATATTAAATAATAATAATACTCATACTACTAACAATAGTGGATCCTTGCAGGACACAGGTGTGACGTCAGCACTTACCAGGGAACTTCAAAAGTTGAAGGACATGATATCAAGTGTACCCGGGGTGGTCCAGCCAATCCCGGAAGTGTCTCAAGACAGCCATAAGATATCTCGCTTTGCATATCCTATCTGTGATGCTGAGATTCCAAAGAGGTTCCAAACCCCCAACATGAAGCTTTACGACGGAACGACGGATCCTGAGGAGCATATTGCTCAGTATAGGGAGAGGATGGAGATCAACCCTATCCCTCCGGATCTTAAGGAAGCATGCTTGTGCAAGGGTTTTGGTTCAACCTTGACAGGATCAGCTTTGAAGTGGCTCTTGAATGTTCCTCCACATTCAATTACATCTTTTGCTCATTTAGTAAATTTATTTAATAGTCAGTTTTCTTGTAGTAGGAGCTTTGAAAAATTAACAAGTGATCTCTACAGGATAACGCAGGGGCCTCAGGAATCCCTTAGGGATTATGTGAACAAGTTTAGCCGAGAATCACTAGACATTCCTCATCTTGATGTTGCAACAGCTGTGCAAGCTTTCAAGATGGGGTTGCAAAAGGATTCTCAATTCTACCAAGACCTTGTAATGAACCCATGCAGGAACCTGGATGAAGCTCGGAACAGGGCCCTAAGATACATTCGGTTGGAGGATGACAGAAAGATGCAAGAAAGGATGAACTCATCCAACACTTATGAGTCAACTAACAGGAAGTCAGAATCCTCATTCAAGTCGTATCGGTCCAAGCCATATGGCAGGAATGAGAACAAGAGAGTGAATGCTGTTGAAGATGAGGATCCTGAAGAATATCCTGAATTATCTGAATATTGCTTTTCTGTTAACATTCCTGAAATGATGTATGCCATGCAGGTTCTAGGGGACAAGGCAAGATGGCCTCGAAAGAATCAACAAAAAGCGGATTGGAAAGACAAATCAAAATGGTGTGCTTTCCACGAAGATTTCGGACATATGACCGAGGATTGCATTGCTTTGAGGAAAGAGATAAGCTATCTTCTAAGCAAGGGATATTTGAAAGATCTATTAGGAAGAAAGAAGAATAAGGGTCAGGATACTGAGAAGGATCCTGAGCGAGCAGCCTCACCTCCCGCGGATGCCAATATAATCAACTTCATTTCGGGAGGATCCGACATTTGTGGGACTTCGTATTCGGCAGCAAAGAGACATGCAAAAGAAGCTAAGGCCGAAAGGGGAGACAAACCTGTCAGGATGACTACACTCACAACTGACAAAGTGATCACATTTGATGCTGATGACAGGGATACTGTCCAGGATCCTCACCATGATGCTTTGGTAATAACGTTATATGTGGCTAACCATTTTGTACGCAAGATATTGGTTGATAATGACAGCTCCGTCAACATAATCCAACTAGAGACACTTAAAAGAATGAATGTATCTCCAATGGATATCACTTCGA
Source organism: Helianthus tuberosus (assembly GCA_030545235.1). NCBI lineage: Eukaryota > Viridiplantae > Streptophyta > Magnoliopsida > Asterales > Asteraceae > Helianthus > Helianthus tuberosus. Next base: position 75,197,987 of record CM060364.1, on the reverse strand, counting down.
AGTCCACCGTGCTTGTTGGGTTCAGTGGAGAGGCCAGAAACACAGTGGGAGAGATAAAGTTGCCGGTGTACGTTGAAGGAGTCAACTCGATACAACGTTTCTGTGTGATGGACTCTCTATCCTGCTATAACATTATACTGGGAAGACCGTGGATTCACGATATGAAGGCCGTGCCATCAACATATCACCAATGCATCAAGATACCTACCCCTTGGGGAGTTGTTAAAGTTGATAGCGATCAGCAGGAGGCGAAAGAATGCTACTCATCCTCGATGAAATCCTCAACCAAACCTAGTGCAGCATAGCAATTAAAGACGCGGGCCCAGGATATCATGGAGGATCCGGAGCAGGATGTGAAGAAAATTGTCCTGGACCAGGATAATCCTGATATTTCGGTGCTCGTGGGAACCAATATCCCTCAGGATATTGAAGAGCAATTAATTAACTTTTTAAGATGCAGGATGTCAACGTTTGCATGGAAGCATGAGGATATGACAGGCATATCCAAAGATATTATCACTCACAAGCTTGGAATTGATAAATCATTCAAGCCAGTGCAACAAAAAAGAAGGAAGTTTGCTCCTGAACGCAATACAATTATTCAAAAAGAAGTTGAAAGATTGTTGAAGTCCAAAATGATTAGAGAAGTCAAGTTCCCAAGGTGGCTAGCAAACGTGGTTGTGGTACCGAAGAAAAACGGAAAATGGAGAGTCTGTGTGGATTACACAGACTTGAATAAAGCTTGTCCTAAAGACCCATTTCCTCTCCCCCATATTGATGCAATGGTAGATGCCACTGCTGGGCATGAAATGCTGACTTTCATGGATGCATCCTCAGGATTTCAACAGATCCAAATGGAGCCTTCTGACCAGGAGGATACTGCCTTCATGACACCAACAGGTATTTATTGTTATACAGCTATGCCTTTTGGTTTGAAAAATGCAGGTGCAACATACCAAAGATTGGTAAACATGATGTTCAAAGACAAACTGGGGGACACCATGGAAGTGTACATTGACGATATGGTAGTAAAGTCAAAGAAAGCTCAGGATCACCTCCAGGATATTAAAGGAGCGTTTGATATCCTGGATCAGTATAATATGAAGCTGAATCCTGCTAAGTGCCATTTTGGAGTGGGGGCAGGAAAATTTCTAGGATATATGGTGACCAAAAGAGGAATAGAAGCAAGCCCGGAGCAGATTAAAGCCATCTTGGATATTAAATCACCCTCAAATATGAAAGATGTTCAACGATTAACGGGGCGAGTGGCAGCATTAAACAGATTTATCTCAAGATCCTCAGAGAAATGCAAAGATTTTTATGATATCTTGAAGAAGAACAAAAAATTCGAGTGGGGTGAGAAGCATGAAGCGGCCCTACAGGAGTTAAAGCAATATCTTTCAACCGCACCACTACTGATGAAGCCTGAGAATGGTGAACCATTATCCCTATACCTCGCGGTATCAGGGAACGCTGTAAGTGCCGTCCTTGTAAAGGACCATGAAGGTCAGCAATATCCTGTTTATTATGTTAGCAAAAGTTTGTTAGATGCTGAAACTAGGTATTCTCACTTAGAAAAATTAATACTAGCATTAGTCATGGCATCAACAAAACTTAGACATTATTTTGAGACTCATAGGATTCATGTTAAAACAAATTATCCTGTCAAGAATGTGCTTAGGAAACCAGAGATGTCAGGCAGGATGGCTAAGTGGTCAGTAAAGTTGAGTGCTTATGATTTAGTATATGAACCTAGGAATGCCATAAAATCTCAGGCTTTAGCTGACTTTGTGGCTGATTTTAGTAGTGACATCCAGGATGAGGTAGACCTAGAAGTTCAACAATTAGGAGAATCCTCAGGATCCTGGACATTATATACTGATGGTGCATCTAATATAAGAGGAGTAGGATTGGGAATACTACTAAAATCGCCACAGGGGGACATATTACCCCAGGCTATTAGGTGTGAATTTCCTGCTACCAATAATGAGGCAGAATATGAAGCTTTAATTGCAGGATTAGAATTGGCTAAGAATATGAGTATAAAAAATTTACAAGCATATGTTGACTCTTTGTTAATTACTAACCATTTTAATGGATCATATGCAGTTAAGGGTGAGAAATTGACTGAATATCTTGATATTCTCAAAAAATTAGCAGGATATTTCGATGTTTTTACACTTGAACAGGTACCAAGAGAGGATAATGCTGAAGCGGATGCCTTAGCAAATCTGGGATCATCAATCAGGATACCGGAAGGGACCCAAATACCAATAATACATGTCTTATATCCTGCAACTATTCCTCAGGGTAAAGAAGTAGCGGATATTCGGGATCCTGGAGTGGAATATCCTGAACAGGATCCTAAATCCTGGACAACTCCAATTCTGAAATATCTTAAAGATGGACACATCCCCGAAAATGAAAATCCTAAGGCATTTAGGATGAAGGTGTCACGATTCACTATTATAAATAATATTCTATACAAGAAATCTCTTGCAGGACCATATTTAAGGTGCTTGGAGGATCATGAAGCCAAAGAAGTACTTCAGGATATACATGAAGGGGACTGTGGTAATCACACTGGGGGCAGATCATTATTCTCGAAAGTATTGAGGACAGGATACTTTTGGCCAACAATGAGAAAAGATGCTGCAGAATATGCTCGAAGATGTGATGCATGTCAAAGGCATAGTAACATACTACATCAACCAGCTGAACCACTAAATCCTGTAGTTTCCCCTTGGCCATTCATGAAGTGGGGGATGGATATAGTAGGGAAGTTACCAAAAGCTCCGGGAGGAAAAGTATTTATGTTAGCAATGACGGATTATTTCTCTAAGTGGGTCGAGGCTGAAGCATTCGTTCAAGTAAGAGACCAAGAAGTAGTATCCTTCATAAAGAGGAATATCCTGACTAGGTTTGGAGTACCAGCTGAGATCATTTGTGATAATGGGTCCCAGTTTATAAGCAAAAGGACTACTGACTTTTGCAAGAGTTGGGGAATCAAAATGATCACATCTACTCCGGTACATCCTCAAGCGAATGGACAAGCCGAATCCTCGAACAAGATAATAGTCAATAACTTAAAGAAGAGACTTGGAGCCAAAAAGGGAAGATGGGCGGAAGAGTTACCCTTTGTTTTGTGGGCTGATAGGACAACGGTGAAGAATGCAACTGGCCAAACCCCGTTTTCCTTGGTATTTGGAGCAGAGGCAATGATTCCAACAGAAATGACGATACCTACTGCAAGATCTATGCTACAGGATCCTGAACAGAATCCTGAAGTCTTATGTCAGGATTTGGATACTATAGATGAAAAAAGAGATGCAGCAAGGCTAAGGATAGCAGCATATCAACAAAGAATATCCAGAGCATACAATAAGAACATAAGGACTAGAAGATTTCGAGTTGGTGATTGGGTGCTGAGAAAGGCTTTTCAAAATACCACTAATCCTGCCGATGGTAAGCTAGCTCTGAAATGGGAAGGACCTTATGAAGTCGAGTCAGAAGCAGGGAAAGGAGCATATCGACTCAGGAATGTGGAAGGGGATATGCTACCAAGATCCTGGAATGCAATACATTTGAAGCTCTATTTCAAGTAAGAGTAGAATTTATTTTCTATCTCGGAATGGTATGTGTTTTATCTCTTTTAAATATATTTGTTTATTATCTTGAACCCAATACTGACTTAAGCATCGGAGGGGTGTTAGCCAAGCTAACACCCACCTTAGTTTACAATTGTTTTGCAGGATATGTTTCAGAATATAGCTCCAGGATATATACTCAGGATAAGTCGAAAGATTAGAGGATTGGCCCCCTCTCTCACGTTTAAGGGATCCTGATCCCTTCAAAGGTTTAAAGGTATTCACCTTTCTTTCGAATTGGGTTTAAACACCTCGCCTGGAGCGCAAGTTATCTAGGTATAGTTCAAGGTAGCGGGACCAGTTCATGTAAAAGTGGCTGATAATTTCGTTACTGTTGGCTATATCCTGGATCCTAAAGGTATATGAGGATTGATCACCCTCTCTCACGAAAGAGTATTTTCATACTCTCAAAGGTTTAAAGGTTTTCACCTTTCTAAGTCTAGGAGTTTATACACTCTCGCCTGTAGCGCATGAAATTCAGGGTTTATCCCCAGATATCAGGGTTTATCCCCAATATACTAAGGATTCTTTTCAGGATATCAGGGGTTCTGCCCTTGGGCATTCGGAATTCGTTCGAGTCAAAATGTAAATACATTTGTGTTTTTGTCGAACACAGGGGACATACGTAATACTGCTCAAAGGATGGATCCAAGTTTATAAGTATGCACTGGGGACAAACTTATGATAAAAAAAATCGGAACTGATCCTCTAAGGATCTCTGGTATGATTTCTCCTTTTTATTTGGTGTATTTTAATATCCTGATCAAGATATCTTTCAGGATATCTTCCAAGATTCATTTATAATATCTGTTCCTAAGAATGTTCAAACCAAACAATTTTCATAAGTAAAATTTGTATGACAATAACAATAAAGTCAAGAAAGTAGTTATATTATTAACATACCAAAAGATGTGCTCTTAGTTTCACCCCAAAACAAGGCCCATCCACTAAGAGCACTAGTAGTTCATGACCATATTTACCCAACAGTTGAGGGCTTCGTCTCAAACTGAGACCCATCCACCTTCAACTGTTGTATTGTTCAAAAAGCATGCAGGAAATGTAAATTGTTCAGGTACGGAAAAGTAAAATGCAGAAAAGTAAAATGTTTGTGGAACTGCAAACCAACATTCAAATTCAAAAAGGTGGGCTCTGGCCTTGGCACGTATATCCGTCATCGCCCACCTAAATGCCCTCACATAGCGGCATCACCTCCAACCTTCTCAGACTTCTCCGCTCCAGCATCTTGACCAGCATCCTGCGCAGCATCCTGGCCAATGTCCATCTCAGCATCACCTCCAGCATCCTTCTTCTCTCCAGTTTGGACCACCACCTCCGTTGACTTAGAAGACTCACCGGCTTCAGCAGGAAGTGGCACAGCTTTGCCTCCGAGCTCCTTCAATTTAGCCACCCAGGATTCGACTGGCCAAGATGGACAAACAAGGCCCGTCTCCTTGGCCTCATAGGCCATCTTGATGCGTGCTTGTAGCAGGGAGACGATAGCAGAAGCCTTGATTCCCTCTCGAAAGCTGATCAAGGCCTGATCATGGTCCATTTGAACGCTGGCAAGTTTGACCTCAGCATCTTGGGTGACCTTCTTTAGCAAGCTTTCATAGTGTCGGCTCTTTGCTTCGGCAATAGCACCTTGGTCAGCAACGGTGCTCTCGAGCTGCTTGATCCTGGCTTCATGAAGTGCCACAGTACCACAAGCGTCATTGTACAAGTGGAGCAAATGCTGGAGGCCCTGTACATTGATCACAGGTATGGGGTTAGAATGTATGCTGACTAAGACATCCTACCAGGATATCCTGTTAGGATATACGTGCAGGATATATGTGCAGGATATACATGAAGGATATGCGGCAGGATATTACCTTGTTGAGGAAGGATGTCATTGGCTCTAAGGAGTCGGAGAAGCTGAGTTCATCATAGGAGAACCCTTCTGAACCTGGAGTACTGACCTCAAGGCCCTTTCTCTTTTTCGCTGCGGAAGCACGGGTTCTTGGATTGGCCTTGGGAGCCGGGAGTGGCTTGGAGCTGGTGGTAGCAGGAGTCTCCTTCTTGACTATGGCTGGAGTTGGATAGCTGTCAAGTTCATCCAGGTCTAGATAGAGTGGGACTTTGCTGGAATCTGCACACAGGGAGTAGATTCTAAATCCCTCCTATAAATAACAGATAAGAAGCATATGTGTGCAGGATATCTTGCAGGATCCTTACCAGACATGTTGGCACTTGAAAGAGGACTTGGAGTTGGTGGAGAAGGATTGAAACTTCTTTCTGCCTCTGGGAGAAGTCTAATGGCGTCTATTCTTTCTTGGGAATTAGCAAGAGGAGGAGCAATCTTCCTAAAATCAGCTGCACAATAATGAAAATTTATTAGTTCAGAATATGAGACAGGATAAGAGACAGGATCATTCTTAAACCCTAATTCCTACCCTTTCTTAACCATCTCATCGGATAATCCGTTCCACCGGGGATCGAATCCCTTTTTACAAAGAAAAACTTGGATTGCCAACCATCCTCGTTTTTGGTGGCACGAAGAATCAATGGGGGACCGGAGCTAGAGTAAAATAGAAACCTAGAAGAGCCATGGCATCTAAGCTTGTAGGCTAAAGGAAGATCATGGACAGAAAGGTCAGGTATGTGGTTTCTCTTGATTTGGTCAAGAACAGACAAAACACGCCAAAGCATTGGCATGGTTTGGCTGAAAGAAATGTTAGTAATGTTAAAGAACTCGGTAATAAAATCCGGAAAGGGGAATCGTAACCCTAAGGTGAAGGGGAAAGCATTGAAGCAAATCCACTCGGTGGAAACCATATCTGACCGGATTTCTCTGTCAAAGGGTCGGAATATGGTTCCGTCCGGAAAGATTCCGGAAGATTTCAGAGCCGACAGATGAGCACTATCAAAGGTGCATGTTTCATTCTCCGGTTCTTGGAGAAGATTCTGTTGGATGAATGTGGGAGCCGAGTCGCCTGAACTGGATCTCGTTTGCCTAGGCATTTGGTCGCCTGAATTCTTGCCGGAGTAAAATGAGAAATGGTTATGAAGATGAGAGAGAGAATATTACCTTTTCTTGACGACTGTGGGTAAAAAAGAAGATGAGGATGAGAAGATATAGGGTATGATGAGTAAATATAGGCTAGGTAGTTGAAAGCTGTCACATCAGAAGTCTTATCTCTTAATTGTCTCGGCCATTGTGAAAAAATGTAACCGTTAGGATATCAAACGGTAACATTTTTGGGGACAATTGTTATGGGTGAAATTCTGAGCCCATATCCTGGAAAATATCTTGATCTATATTTTATTTATGTAGTATCTGTTTACATCCGGGATGCTGGTTCAGGATATTGGTAGTATCCTGAACGATATCCTCGGGATTACTAATGGATTATGTGCAGGTACGTGTGTTAGAAGCTAGCAACGTTCACAAAGACTTATTCCGCGAAAGACTCGGTCCAGGCCGTTCAAAGAAAGACGTTGAAACCTTATTACTCGGTCTACAACGTTCGTGGTGGAATATTCGGAGCATCCCATATTTATAGGAATATTTGTTTGTACTTCGTTACTATAAATAGGAGGAACACCAGATCGAATAGGACACGACAATTTCACTGCAATCACACTCACTACACACTAACACTTGTTCTTTCGCAATTTGTACTCTCACACGAATTCATTGTAACACTTAGCGATCTGGTTGATATCCTGCACTGTATCCTGAAGTTTAAAGCAATAAGAAGAACAAGGCAGCTGCGATTGTCAGCTCCCGAGGTTTTATGCCGGCGATCTAGATTGATCAAGGGCTTTCCTCGTACATCTCGTGTCGTTTCCTTTACTTTTTGCTTATTATTTGCTCACTGTTTGATCGCAGATACAGCTCAATATCCTGAGCCGTATCCTGCATACTGATTTTCTAAATAATTCAACAAGCATATTTTCTATAAACTTTCTAGCACACTACCTCACATTACTAATTTGATCACTAAATTGCTTCGGTAATTTTTGACCAAAACATAAGCTAGGGGGAGATCATGGACGGAAAGATCAGGAATGTGGTTTCTCTTGATCTGGTCAAGAACAGACAAAACACGCCAGAGCATTGGCATGGTTTGGCTGAAAGAGATCTTTGTGATATTAAAGAATTCGGTGATGAAGTCCGGAAAGGGGAATTGTATCCCTAGGGTAAAAGGGAAAGCACTGAAGCATATCCACTCGCTGGAGACCATATCTGAACGGATTTCCCGGTCAAACGGTCTAAATACGGTTCCTTCCGGGAAGATACCGGAGGATTTTAAGGCTGACAGGTGGGCACTATCGAATGTACATACTTCCTTCTCCGGTTCTTGGAGAAGGTTCTGTTGGATGAATGTGGGAGCCGAGTCACCTGAACTAGATCTTGTTTGCCTTGGCATTTGGTCACCAGAATTTTTCGCCGAAGAAAGAGGATGAAGATGAGTATGAAAATTAGAGAGAGAATGTTACCTGTTCCTTGTCGATTATGAATAAAAAAGAGATGAGGATGAGAAGATATAGGGTATGATGAGTAAATATAGGCCGGGTAGTTGAAAACAGTCACATCATTGGTCTTATCTATTAATTACCTCGGTCTTCGTGAAAAATGTAACCGTTAGTGCAGGATAACAAACGGTAACATTTTTTGGGACAATTGTTATGGGTGAAATTCTGAGCCCATATCCTGGAAAGTATCTTGATTTATATCTTGGTTATATAGTATCTGTTTACATCCGGGATGCTGATTCAGGATATTGGTAACATCCTGAATGGTATCCTCAGGATTACTAACGGATTATGTGCAGGTACGTGGGTTAGAAGTTAGCAACGTTCACAATGACTCATTCCGCGGAAGACTCGGTCCAAGTTGTTCAAGGAAAGACGTTAAGCCCGCTTTATTTGGTTCCAAACGGCTATTTATGGAATATTCGGGAGCATCCCATATTTATAGGAATTTTAGTTTCTATTTAGTAACTATAAATAGGTGGGTATACCAGATCGAATAGGACATCACATTTACACTCGCTACACTCTAACACTTGTTCTCTAGCAAATTTTCATTCTCGTACAAAAAGCATTGTATCACATAGTGATCTGGTCTATATCCTGCACTGTATCCTGAAGTTGAAAGCAATAAGAAGAACAAGGCAGCTGCGATTGTCAGCTCCCGAGGTTTTATGCCGGCGATCTAGATTGATCAAGGGCTTTCCTCGTACATCTCGTGTCATTTACTTTACTTTTTGCTCATAGTTTGATCATAGATATCGCTCAATATCCTGAGCCGTATCCTGAACACTATTTTCCTAAACAAGTAATCAAGCCTATTTTCAATACACTTTCTTAGCACACTACCTCACTTAACTAATTTGATCACTTAATTGCCTCGGTAATTTTTTACCAAAACAATAATTACCAACTCATAGCCACTTTCAATTCGAATAATGTCTGGACCGTTAGTGATTAATCACCAAGTCAAAGCTTAATTACGATAACTTTGACTTTCGGTTGTTAAGCTAATAAAACTCAAACTTAGGAAGCTAAGAACACTTAATAGAGTACTTAGCACGAATAGATAAAGCTTCCTTGAGCTCCAGGAGGCTTCAGATAGAGAGTTGTGAAGTAAAACTTCAAGTCTGCAAATGAACAAGAACAAAGCAAGGCCTTATATAGGAAATTTGAGTCTCCAAGATCAATCCATATGTCCCTATGTTGATTTCAGATGTTCCCAGGTGTCCCTAGTGCATGAAAAACCATTTGCTCAGTCCCTGGTATCGAATTCAGCCATGCAATGGCGGTGTAACAGGTTGCAACATGCAGCTGTCTTCTTTTTGGTCGCTGGCACTTCTCACGCGGGCCGCGTAAGACTCAAAGAGAGTCTACGTGGGCCGCGACAATGGGTTGTTCTGGTAAAAACTTTCCAAACTTTGCATTTTCAGTCCCTGGTCCATTTTAAGTTTATTTAACTTCCAGTTATTGTACTTAGGACCCCCATAGTTAACTATTAAGGGCCTTGGGTCACATATTAACTCCGTTAAGCTCCCGGTTAGTTGTAAGATCACCCGAAAAGTCTTGTTTTCATCGAAACTCCATAAAATTAATTTGAGAGCAAAATATACAATTATTACAATGTTTTTGGGATCGTTAAAAGGTCACGCAGAGGTAACATTTAACATGTTGACACTTTTAACCCCTATGTTTCGTAAGATCCTTAATTTAAACACAAACGACTTTCTATGTCCGACAAATTATTCATTAAAGAATACGAACGCCGTGTGAGGTCAATCAGAGGCACAAGATTTGCATGTTGACACTTTGGATCCTCTTACTTACATATTTACATTGTTTGACAATTTTGGTCCCTCCAGATCAATCCATCACATGTTTAAAAGTCTATGACACGTGTCTTTATTATATTGGTCGTGATTTTGCGAGGTGTTATATCCCGACACTTAGGAAAACATTCAGGACCATTTAACCATATTTCTGCATGATATTAGATTGTTTAAATGCTGAAAATTACTGATTTTTGCTGAATTCAGCACTTTATGTGAGTTTTTTAGGCACTTTCCGGCACTTAAACTATCTCTAGGAAGGCCGTTTTGTGATCCTTACTTTCCTACACACTATACTAGTGTAATACTTGGTTTCTGGCTCATTCTGTGTCTCAACACATTGTCTGTCTATGTACTGAGCTTTGTCAGCATTTTCCTGATTTGTCTGATAACTGTGCTAACTGTGTTTCGTGCATCATTTGAGTCAAATAAAGTTCTCATGCAATAATGATATGACATTAAGAAATATATGATGCACATGTATGTATACAGCAATAATCAGTAAGCAGTTAATTGTAATTCAGCACAGTCATTAAGCACTAATCATGGTTTAATAGTTGTACGGATACCTGAAATTTTGACAGTTGTCACAGATATCACGAAGGAAAAGCAAATGTAGTAGCCGATGCCCTAAGTCGTAAGTATCATGAGAATCAAAGGCAAGTTCGTGCTCTTAGATTAAATCTGCAGTTAGATTTAATGAAACAACTGAAAAGTGTTCAAGAAACAGCAATTAAGGATGATGCTGAAGGAATGAAAGGAATACTAAAGGAATTAGAGCAAGGAACTGATGGAATTTGGAGATTCCATAAGAAAAGAATTTGGGTACCTAAACAAGGAAACCTAAGAGATAAGATATTAGAAGAAGCCCATAAATCTAGGTATACGATGCATCCTAGTAACAACAAGATGTATCAGGACTTGAGAAATAATTTCTGGTGGATAGGGATGAAAAAAGACATAGCTGGATACGTCTCTAAGTGTTTAACTTGTTCACAAGTTAAGGCAGAACACCAGAAACCTTCAGGTTTACTTCAACAATTAGAAATACATGTATGGAAATGGGAACTAATAACAATGAATTTTGTTACTAAGCTACCCAAAACAAGAAAAGACAACGACGCAATTTGGGTGATTGTAGATCGATTAACGAAATCAGCCCATTTCCTACCAATGAAGGAAACCTTTAGTATGGAAAGACTAGATAAGCTATACGTAGACGAGGTAGTGTCACTACATGGAGTTCCACTCTCCATTGTATCATATAGGGATAGTCGTTTCACTTCGCATTTTTTGACATGTTTTCAACAAGCAATGGGGACACAATTGAATTTAAGTACAGCATACCATCCCCAGACAGATGGACAAAGTGAAAGGAAGATTCAAACTTTGGAAGACATGCTAAGCGCATGTGTCATAGACTTCGGTGGAAATTGGGACGACCATTTACCCTTAATAGAATTCTCCTATAACAATAGTTACCACACAAGCATTAATGCTGCCCCATTCGAAGCTCTTTATGGATGAAAGTGCTAAACTTCAGTATGTTGGGCAGAAATAGGAGAAAATCGGTTATCAGGTCCCGAGATTATGCAAGAAACCACCGACAAGATAACTCAAATCAAGGAAAGACTGAAAACGGCCCGAGATCGCCAAAAGAGTTACGCTGATAATCGACGTAAGCCGTTAGAATTTCAGGTTGGAGACAAGGTACTATTGAAAGTTTCTCCTTGGAAAGGAGTAGTTCGATTTGGTAAGAAAGGAAAGCTGAGTCCAAGGTACATAGGACCATTTACAGTTACCCAATGAATAGGACCAGTTGCGTATCAATTACAACTACCAGAAGAGTTAGCCGGAGTACATGATGTATTTCATGTGTCTAATCTTAAGAAATGTTTGTCTGATGAATCACAGGTAGTACCACTTCAAGAGATAGAGGTAAATGAAAAGTTAAAATTTGTTGAGAAACCTCTGTAAATTGAAGATCGAAAGGTTAAGAATCTTAAACACAAGAGATTGGTTCTAGTCAAAGTAAAATGGGATTCAAGAAGAGGACCTGAATACAAGTGGGAGCTGGAATCAGAAATGAAACGAAAATACCCTCATTTGTTCCAGTAAATCTCGAGGACGAGATTTTAAACAAAGTGGGGAGGATGTAACAACTCTCGCAAAAAAATGTTATTTCCTATTCTAAATCGATATATTAAGAAACCCGAATTAAAACCCCAAGTGATACGGTGCGACCCTAAAATTTAAAAACGCCCGAAACCAGCAACAGGGCCCCCTAAAACTTAAGGGGGGTATTCCCTGATTATGTTTATCCGTTCAAAATGAAAACAAAACACGTAATTTCGATTTGTGCCAGCTCACCAGGGCTATACTTGACATAAGGCAGGCCTAGGCTAGGTAGCCTAGCCCCGCGACACATGTCAGGAACCCTTGCAGCCGGCGCGACACGCGGGCGGGGTCAAAATCTAGTATAAAACCCTGGGGAGTGGCACTTGAATGGGCTGATTATTACGATGTAAAAATTCGTTTTGTACGTTGTTTTGTTGTAACGCCCCAAAATCTGAATGTTAATATTTGTCGTAAGTTTTTATGTGACACGTCATGAAATAAATAACTAGGCTATTTAACCTAGTTAAAGGTATGGTCAAAAGTATTAAATGATGAGGGTAGTGTCAGTTATGTTTTAAAGGTAAACCCGAGGGGCTAAAGTGGAACAAATGAAAGTTAAGTTATAAAATAACTAAACACACAAACACACACATACGTGTGTTCGAGAAAGATCAGGAGGCTCCCATGGAGCCTCAAACCCTAAATCGCATTTAAGCTCAAATTGGAAGGCAAGATGAAGTTGAAACCCATAACCGAGCATGGATTAATGATCACCAACACGAGGGGATCATAAGGTATGTCTTAAATCTAAGATTGGTGATCATGGGTGAAGTGGGTTATGTTCTAATCCGTGAGTTACTATGAAATTAATCATGTACAAGGGTTAGAATCCTCGTGTAGAACATGGGTTATGAAAGGTTTGCGTTAATTTGATGTTTAGAGGCGACACCCGTTAGTTAGGGTGAAGATGATGACTAGAATCACCTCCTATGTTCAAGTCTTGTTGAATGATTGATGTATTATGTGGGTATGATGAATTATTGTTAGATGAAAGTATAGGAATATGATGATGTTATGTTTAATGTTCATTTGGAATGAACATGATGATTAGTAGTTGGTTTTGATGGGTTATGTATGAGTTTAGAAGAATTGTGCATGAAATAGTTGTATGTTATGCTTAAAGGGTAGTACTCACATCAAGTGTATGATGAAATGTATATAGTGTCGTCCGTATAGTCGATTATGATGTTACGGGTATATGATGATAAGTCGATAGTTAAGTATGGTTAATAGTTGACTTTTGAAAGTCAACTAAGTGTAAGAAACATGAATTGACACGTTGCCGTAAAGGCAGGATTATAGGAAGTCGTATGGTACATGTTATGTCAATATGTGTTACTTGTGATTATATGATGAATTACATGAGTTAAACGGATATGAATATAATCATATGAGTTATGTATGCTAGAAAGGACTAATGAAAGTTAAAGGTGAAATATGCGACTGATATGATTGTTAACATGTACGAATGCATATGCTAATAGGAGCGTGATTTTGATGAAAAGAGAGTATAGGAAGCATGTCAAGACGGACTCACGCCTGAAAGGATAACGGGTCAAGAAAGGGCGAGGAATCGGATACGAGCACGGACGCATAAGGTAAGTGATTTCTGTAATCACTTCGTAGTACGAGTAAGTAATAAAGTGTTGTAATGAATTAAACATGTTGTTTGAGGTCAAATATGTGTTTAAGGTCTTTCGCCGTAAATGATGGGCTTAAGGTTGACCAAAATGCCCTTGATGGGTAGTTTGGGGTAAACGAGCTTAAAAGTAGTTTTGAAGCAAGTTATTCGATTAGTGTAATGTTTTGGACAAGTATGGAAGTGGGGATTATGGTTTGGTTAGTCGTAGACCAATTAATTCACGAATACCCGTAACGGGTCAAAAATAAGCATATGAACGATAAGGTGTTAAGAGGATGCAAGACATCCAAGAATTTGGTAATTTATGGTAGACGTCACTTATATTATTATGTTTATAAGAGGTTTTGGTAAAACGAACAAGTTATGTTGACGTATGCATGAACGGGTTGAAAAGTGGTAGAAGGGTAATAAGCCGAAGAGTTAAAAGTCAGAAATTATATTAAGTCGGATGTTGGACTTTAGTTCCATTAGATGGAGAATTAAATTACGGACGCGTAGGAAAAAGAATCGGGTAAAACGGACCAATAACGAAGAAGTTATGACCGTTTCCGTGAAACTCGGACGTGCTGAAATCTGCAGCACAGCAGCAACAAACATTCTGTTTGTTTTAGGGTGTCGCGCTACGCGACGGCCCGTCGCGCTACGCGACGGGGTGGCTGTTTGTCGAAAGTTGTTTGTTAGCTCCGTTTTGTATCGGGAACTCGTTTAAACGTGTTTTAAGTCGCGTATAACTAGTTTAACTCATGTTTTATGACCATTAGGGTAAGCGTATGTGTGGATAGGTATGTATGGATGTTGTATATCTTCATACGCGTATGTAGAAATGTATGTGAACGTGTATGCGCGAATGTATGTAAGATTATAGTGTGTAAGCAAGTACATAAGGATATGTGAAGTGGTATATGAATAGGTAAGTATGAGTTGGGTATGTTAAAGCAGGTGGTTATAAATATATATGTAAGTAAGTATGTAGGCATGTACGCATGTATGATTTATAAACCTAAGTGTATGTATGTATGGGTGTATGTAGGAAGTATGTATATGTACGAAAGTGAGTATGTACGAATGTATGCACATATGTAGATTTGTGTGAAGGCATGTATAAGGTGTATGTATGTATGTACGTATGTATGTATGTGTGAATGTATAAAGGCGGGATGACATGATCGTGCGTGACGATGTAGGTATGTATATATGTAGATACATATAGAATGATTGATATGTAATTGTATGTAAGTTTGTACGTAGGCTGACATGTATGTGTGTACGTATGTATGTAAGGAGATAGTGTGTATGAAGTTTAGGTATGTATGTAAGTCTTTTGGTATGATCAAGTGTTTACGTTGTTTATTCATGTACATGGAGTTATAAGTGAAATGCAGGAATGGCAAAGAAGTCTCACCACGGATGGTATGACAGGATGCAAAGGCTGGAATGTAAAGAGTAAATGAACGAGAAGTAAACGTGAACAAACCTTGTATGTTATAATGCGTACTAATGTATGAATTTTATGTGGTGAGCGCAGGTAGTACCAGTCATGAGGATATCCAAGGATTGGAGATCGAGGATCGAGTCACAAGACAGATTGTACGGGAATGTCTAAATATGTAATTTAGTGTCGATAAGTTATGTTCTTATATCATAATATGAAGTTTTAGAATGTCAAGATGTATGTCATGAAAGAAATTTTCAGACTCGAATTTCCGCTGCGTTGTGTTAAGGTTAAAAGCTGTTAGGGTGTTACAAGTTGGTATCAGAGCCCTGGTTTGAGGGAATCAAGTACGAGAAGGTAAGTACTTGAACTCAAACTTGTGTGCTCTTGAGATAAGAAATCCGTACAATCTAAGACTCGATCAAGATCCAAAGGTAAAGGTTGATGAAAGTATGTATTTATGTATATGTGTAAAGAAACTGACGGTTTTGTATGTGCAAGGTAAGCATAAGTGTTGGAAGAGGATGATCCGTGAATGCAGTCTAGGATGAATACTAAGGCAGGCAAAGAGGTAATAAGACAAATAGGCAAATGAGCCCAGGTACGTGAATGTAATATGTGGAGGTAGGTAATGGTAAAGTTCATTAAGGGAAGGAAAATTTTAAGATGAAAGACAATGATAGTATAGTAATGAAGTATTGGAATCGATACACGCGCCGAAACCTAAGTCTACGGACATAAGGTGACAATTACATGAAGGCACGAAACTACTATGTGGATTGTGTACCTGGCCAGTACACGAGAAACGTATGACGTTCGTGAGATCATGATAATTGTTACAGGTATGTCCGGTAGAGTTGGGTAGCAGGCGGGCGTGTGGGTGAAATGGGAAGTAAGACTCTCGGGAAATTGAGAGTACTATGTAAGAATGAAAAACATGCCTGATAAGAATGAAGAATGTTGAATCCGTGATTAAGTACGGGTCAACAAGATAAGAATGCAATGTTTGAATCCGCGAGACGGATTCAAGGATGAAAAGTATGAATGAAATGTTTGAATCCGTGAGACGGATTCAAGGATGAAAGGTAAGAATGAATGTTTGAATCCGTAAGAAGGATTCAGGGAATGAAAGGTATGAATGCAATGTTTGAATCCGTGATATGGATTCAAGGATGAAAGGCATGAATGATATGTTTGAATCCGTGATATGGATTCAAGGATGAAAGGCATGAACGATATGTTTGAATCCGTGAGACGGATTCAAGGATGAAAGGTAAGAATGAATGTTTGAATCCGCGAGACGGATTCAAGGAGGAAAAGTATGAATGTAATGACTGAATCCGCGAAACGGATTCAAGGAGGAAAGGTATGAATGTAATGTTTGAATCCGCGAGGCGGGTTCAAGGATAAGAGGCATGAATGTAATGTTTGAATCCGTAAGACGGATTCAATGAATGAAAAAGCATGAATGATGCGTCTGAATCCGTGAGACGGATTCAAAAATATAAGAAGATGAAATTAACCCGCCTAAGAAAATGTCGACAGTTTGACCATGATTGAGTCGAACGGGTCATAGAAATAAGTATAAAGTAAAAAGTGATAGTATGATAAACAAAGTTTTGTATAAGTTACGTGTAAGATATGTGAGTAATTGACTCTTAGAAGTCGGAATGATGACGGGCTGTGACCCGGACAATAAATTGAGTATGGGCGGGAATGGTAAGCTTAGTAAGAAATATTGAAACGAGGTAGTAAGGTCTTCGCAAGTAAGCATGAATGGAAGGAAGTACGAGCGGGTACTTTAGTTGGCGAAATAATTAATTGAATGAAAGGATTGCATGTAAGAAATAGAATGTGTGGTACGTTATAGCAGGCACGTAGGAAATTGTGAAGGGTTATAGGTGGGTAATCACCTAGTGTAATGAATGTTTGAATGATATATGCTAACCGCTGATGTTGTTGGTGATAATGTTAGAACTATTGATGTAATGAAACCAATCATATTGGTGAAAGGACGTGCACGAGCGGAAGCTCGTTATGCGAATGATTGAAACCTGGCCTGTACGGCTAGTACTCGAGGAGAAGATGATCGATCCGGGTTGCGGATCGTGGTTTGGGAAATGAAAAAGAGGTTAGTAAGAATATCTAACTCATGATTGGATAGATATGAACTAGTATGACACCTGTATACGTGTCAATTAAGTAATGCATGAAGTGAAGGCAATAGTAATGTGAAATGAACGAAATGATTTAAAGATAAAATAAAGGTATGCAAGGTATACGTAAATGTAGAAAATGTAGAACGAGGTTAACGTTAGAATTAAGCACGTAGGCGTGATTATGTAATAATAGTTTTGTTGTGATAACAAAACAAAAGTTAAATGTTATACAGAGTATGTAGAGAATGTAAATTTAAAGGTGAGATGGAGATATTAGATCCATTAAGAAAGGATCATATTAAAGGACGGAAGAGTATGTGTATTGACCAGTTATTGACAGGTCAAGTAAATGAAAATGAAAATGATATAAGAAAGAATGATCAGGAAAGTATGGGCTAGTAGTCGTATGGATGAACTAGAAGGAAAAATAATGTGTGTTTGATGAAAGTGAGAAAGGTTTCGGGGACGAAACCTTGTTTAAGGGTGGTAGACTTGTAACGCCCCAAAATCTGAATGTTAATATTTGTCGTAAGTTCTTATGTGACACGTCATGAAATAAATAACTAGGCTATTTAACCTAGTTAAAGGTATGGTCAAAAGTATTAAATGATGAGGGTAGTGTCAGTTATGTTTTAAAGGTAAACCCGAGGGGCTAAAGTGGAACAAATGAAAGTTAAGTTATAAAATAACTAAACACACAAACACACACATACGTGTGTTCGAGAAAGATCAGGAGGCTCCCATGGAGCCTCAAACCCTAAATCGCATTTAAGCTCAAATTGGAAGGCAAGATGAAGTTGAAACCCATAACCGAGCATGGATTAATGATCACCAACACGAGGGGATCATAAGGTATGTCTTAAATCTAAGATTGGTGATCATGGGTGAAGTGGGTTATGTTCTAATCCGTGAGTTACTATGAAATTAATCATGTACAAGGGTTAGAATCCTCGTGTAGAACATGGGTTATGAAAGGTTTGCGTTAATTTGATGTTTAGAGGCGACACCCGTTAGTTAGGGTGAAGATGATGACTAGAATCACCTCCTATGTTCAAGTCTTGTTGAATGATTGATGTATTATGTGGGTATGATGAATTATTGTTAGATGAAAGTATAGGAATATGATGATGTTATGTTTAATGTTCATTTGGAATGAACATGATGATTAGTAGTTGGTTTTGATGGGTTATGTATGAGTTTAGAAGAATTGTGCATGAAATAGTTGTATGTTATGCTTAAAGGGTAGTACTCACATCAAGTGTATGATGAAATGTATATAGTGTCGTCCGTATAGTCGATTATGATGTTACGGGTATATGATGATAAGTCGATAGTTAAGTATGGTTAATAGTTGACTTTTGAAAGTCAACTAAGTGTAAGAAACATGAATTGACACGTTGCCGTAAAGGCAGGATTATAGGAAGTCGTATGGTACATGTTATGTCAATATGTGTTACTTGTGATTATATGATGAATTACATGAGTTAAACGGATATGAATATAATCATATGAGTTATGTATGCTAGAAAGGACTAATGAAAGTTAAAGGTGAAATATGCGACTGATATGATTGTTAACATGTACGAATGCATATGCTAATAGGAGCGTGATTTTGATGAAAAGAGAGTATAGGAAGCATGTCAAGACGGACTCACGCCTGAAAGGATAACGGGTCAAGAAAGGGCGAGGAATCGGATACGAGCACGGACGCATAAGGTAAGTGATTTCTGTAATCACTTCGTAGTACGAGTAAGTAATAAAGTGTTGTAATGAATTAAACATGTTGTTTGAGGTCAAATATGTGTTTAAGGTCTTTCGCCGTAAATGATGGGCTTAAGGTTAACCAAAATGCCCTTGATGGGTAGTTTGGGGTAAACGAGCTTAAAAGTAGTTTTGAAGCAAGTTATTCGATTAGTGTAATGTTTTGGACAAGTATGGAAGTGGGGATTATGGTTTGGTTAGTCGTAGACCAATTAATTCACGAATACCCGTAACGGGTCAAAAATAAGCATATGAACGATAAGGTGTTAAGAGGATGCAAGACATCCAAGAATTTGGTAATTTATGGTAGACGTCACTTATATTATTATGTTTATAAGAGGTTTTGGTAAAACGAACAAGTTATGTTGACGTATGCATGAACGGGTTGAAAAGTGGTAGAAGGGTAATAAGCCGAAGAGTTAAAAGTCAGAAATTATATTAAGTCGGATGTTGGACTTTAGTTCCATTAGATGGAGAATTAAATTACGGACGCGTAGGAAAAAGAATCGGGTAAAACGGACCAATAACGAAGAAGTTATGACCGTTTCCGTGAAACTCGGACGTGCTGAAATCTACAGCACAGCAGCAACAAACATTCTGTTTGTTTTAGGGCGTCGCGCTACGCGACGGCCCGTCGCGCTACGCGACGGGGTGGCTGTTTGTCGAAAGTTGTTTGTTAGCTCCGTTTTGTATCGGGAACTCGTTTAAACGTGTTTTAAGTCGCGTATAACTAGTTTAACTCATGTTTTATGACCATTAGGGTAAGCGTATGTGTGGATAGGTATGTATGGATGTTGTATATCTTCATACGCGTATGTAGAAATGTATGTGAACGTGTATGCGCGAATGTATGTAAGATTATAGTGTGTAAGCAAGTACATAAGGATATGTGAAGTGGTATATGAATAGGTAAGTATGAGTTGGGTATGTTAAAGCAGGTGGTTATAAATATATATGTAAGTAAGTATGTAGGCATGTACGCATGTATGATTTATAAACCTAAGTGTATGTATGTATGGGTGTATGTAGGAAGTATGTATATGTACGAAAGTGAGTATGTACGAATGTATGCACATATGTAGATTTGTGTGAAGGCATGTATAAGGTGTATGTATGTATGTACGTATGTATGTATGTGTGAATGTATAAAGGCGGGATGACATGATCGTGCGTGACGATGTAGGTATGTATATATGTAGATACATATAGAATGATTGATATGTAATTGTATGTAAGTTTGTACGTAGGCTGACATGTATGTGTGTACGTATGTATGTAAGGAGATAGTGTGTATGAAGTTTAGGTATGTATGTAAGTCTTTTGGTATGATCAAGTGTTTACGTTGTTTATTCGTGTACATGGAGTTATAAGTGAAATGCAGGAATGGCAAAGAAGTCTCACCACGGATGGTATGACAGGATGCAAAGGCTGGAATGTAAAGAGTAAATGAACGAGAAGTAAACGTGAACAAACCTTGTATGTTATAATGCGTACTAATGTATGAATTTTATGTGGTGAGCGCAGGTAGTACCAGTCATGAGGATATCCAAGGATTGGAGATCGAGGATCGAGTCACAAGACAGATTGTACGGGAATGTCTAAATATGTAATTTAGTGTCGATAAGTTATGTTCTTATATCATAATATGAAGTTTTAGAATGTCAAGATGTATGTCATGAAAGAAATTTTCAGACTCGAATTTCCGCTGCGTTGTGTTAAGGTTAAAAGCTGTTAGGGTGTTACATTTGTGCTCTGATCTTTCCAATTACACTCAAAACCTCGAATTTCTGCTACGATAACAGGGTAATAACTCGATCACTGCTACGATACAATGTCCGATCGATTAAAACCGATCTGATGGATGTTTAAGTGTTGCCTACATTGGGCTATACTTTGTCATTCGTCTTGAGGGTTTCGATCTCGTGAAATTTTCGTAAATGTTGAATTAAGTTACTAACCTAGTTTCGTTTGCATTATATATTTTAATAGGTTCACCAGCATAACCAGTAGGCTACCCGTGACCATTTAAACTTGCAAAGTGAGTCATTCTCTTTTTATCAAATTGTTTTACAAAACCTCAAATCATTTTCAGTTATATTTTACAGGGATTAAGTCTTTGCAAATCTTAAATTACTGGCAGTAAGTGGGGTATTGTATACATTACTGCTATATTATCACTTTTAGCTGGGCGAGCCTAAATAGTGATACACGTCACTTTTGGGTGACAGGACCCAATAGTGATATGACCACAGTCACAGATCCGGTCGAGTGACAACTGAACCAGATAATTATAAGATAGGGGCAACTGTAATCGCTATTAATAATGTGAATTATAACATTGTGTCATTTTGTACAAATTGAATGCACTCGCCAGTATTTTCCGTTGATCAAATCTTTTTAAAACATGTTTCAAGTGATTTACTATGAACAAGGAAAAGTGTCGCGTAGCACTCCAGCTTAAATGAAGTGGCTCAGTAAATAAATAAACATGTTTTCTGAAAACCGGGATTTTTTCCAGTGAAATTCCCTTATTGTAAAATACGGGGTCTGTCCCGAAACTTATAATAAAATAATTTGGTGTTTTCCGTTTAAACGATCCTGTTAAAAAGTTCCGCTGTCAATTAAACACAAATACCACAGGTTTCTGTCCCGCAGCTTCTAGACCGGGCAAAACGGGCCAGGGGTCGTGACAAGATAGATAGAGTTTTGTAGTAGTTCATCATAGAATGACATGTTTCAATTTTTAGAAAACTAACAATAAGACCCGCGCGCGTTGCGGCGCGGGTATATCGCAAACATTGAATGGATTAGTCCAAACGTTATGTGATGCGTTAACCATATGAAAACACGCGTTTTGGCATATTTGATTGAAATCAATGTAACCTATATAAGCATTGAGATTAGATCAAAACATAAAGTATATCAAATTTATACCGTACAATCATAACGTATTATATGTGACATGAGTCATACACAGAAAATGTAACGGGCATAACGGAAAAGCTGACACATATAATCAAAAGAGATTAATTAGAGCTTTAAAAAAGGAAAAAAAAAAAAGAAACCACAATTTGACTCCACTCGGATCGAAACAAAATTTACAAAACATTTATAAAATAATCATGAAAACATATTATATTTGACCTGACTCGTTTCCCAAAAAAGTTTACATCGAAACATACACCAACTGGAATTTTTACGAAAACGTACATAAAAATATGCACGAATTTTTTTTAAACGAAAACGTATTATATATAACCTAACTCGTTTCCAGGAAAAGTTTACGTCGAAACGTAGAGCAAATCGAATTTATACCGACACGTACATAAAAGATATGCACGTAAAAAATTAGTTTTTCTTAAGTAAAGGAGGTATAGCGGTAAACTCGAAACAAATTATTAGCAAAAAGCTTAATAGGTTAAATACGTTCGTAAAATCGTGGCAAGTAGCACTAATGCCACACCACTGCCAGCGACCACCAATATCAGAAGTGCTCGTAAAAATAAAATAAATAAAAAAGTAAAAAATATAACACCGAAAGAAAAACAGATATAAAATCGTTGAACCAAGCATGCCCGTTGCGGTGTGTTAATGCGAAGAAATTAGACATAAACGTAAAACATGGAAAAGAATAACTAAGTCGATCTAGGACCCCGCGCGTTGCGATTAATTTGTTAAATGGAGAAAAATAAACGCGTTGCAACTGGCCTGTCAAAAAGGAAAAAATAGACGAAAAAGCGTTGAACCCCACACGCACGTTGCGTCATGTTGACTCGCAAAATTTAGAACGAAATGTAAATCAAAAAACTTACGAAAGATGAAAAGTATGGGGACCAAAGTTGAAAATAAAAAGTGTTGGGGTTAAATGGTAAAATATGAAAAGCTTTGGGTTAAAATTAAAGGGGTTAAAATGTAAAAGATAAAAACCTTTGGGTTAAAAGTGAAAAATGCAATTTTTTTTGAAGAACTCCCAATGCATATATTACAACTACAACAGCATAAATCAACAAAATGTTGCTAATTTATAGTTTTGAAATAGCATTGATTGGTTATAAATGTTATTTTTTATAAAAAAAAAACTATCAAGGGTAGAATATATCGTAGTTTTGGCTTGAGAATGGTAAAGTTGATTATTGAAGAGATACTTCATAACGTCCATGATTGAACGAGTAAGTACATATTAGAGTAAAATGCACGGATAGTCCCTGTGGTTTGTCAAAATAACGTCTTTAGTCCCCAACTTTTGAAAATTAAACTCATGCTCCCTATGGTTTGCTCGCTTGTTACTCGGATAGTTTCTAGAGTGGATAGAGGTTAGTTTTCTCTGTTAGGTGAAAGTAAAATGACAAAATTACCCCTCCTCCTTCTCCTCCACCACCACCACCATTGGATTGTATGCATTTGAGGACATAATCAGCGCTAATATCATCAAAATCGATATCAGAAGTTTAAGATGATCGAAAATCTGCGATAAAACATGATGATAGTATAAAATCAAAAAGCTTGTGGGGGCGTGATGGTAACGAAGTAGCAGACAAGAATCCATAGATTAATTTGAGATTCTCCTCTCACACGTTCAAATGATGCAAGCATAAAAGAAGATATTTGTGACAGGCGAAGATATTATACTGCATAAAGCAAACTTCTCCCCTCTAATTTCTCTGGTGAAGAAACAGATCAAATAACAGTCATCCGATCATAGCAGTCATTCGATTATAACTGACCTTCGTCCTTTGATCTTCTCTGGTGAAGAAACACCACCCATCGCCGTCGTCCAATTTCACATACAATCAGACAACCACTACTTCGGAGTCCGATTTCACAGAGTTTCCCCTTGTTATGCTTCAATTTGGTCACGAATTGATGGATAAAAATAATGATTGCGTTTATTTGGGTTGAGTTTAATTGGGGGATTCATTGTCATCACTAAGAATTGCCATGAGTTTATTTTGGTCGAGTTTGCTTTGGGGCATCATCGAGTTTGCTTGCTTATCTGGTTCGTGTTTACAAATTAGGTTTCGATTTACTTGGGTATGAATTAGTGGTTTATCTGATCGGGGTTTTTGAATTGAGATGATGATGATGACTGGATGATGATGATGATGATGATTGACCAGGAAGAGCAAGGAGAACAAATATATAATTTAATATTTAATTAGTTTGTTTTGTTTTATTATTAAGGGTAAATAAGTCATTTCACATCCACTTAACTAGGAAAACTAACCTCCATCCACTTCAGGGACTATCTGAGTAACAAACGAGCAAACCACATGGAGCATACCTGTAATTTCCAAAAGTTAGGGACTATAGGTGTTATTTTACCAAACCATAGGGAGTATCCGTGCATTTTATTCTACATATTATTTTCTAAGTTTTGTTGAGAAGAAATGGTTTGCTTTTTATGTTTTCCGTTTGTTTCTATTAATCATGATAAATATAACATATTATGAAGCTTTTATTATTGATAATTAATACCTAATAATTTTATAACTATATTGGTACCTAATTTGATAATTGATGTCTTGTTATATTTGGAGAAAAATGCTTGGATAGTCTCTGTGGTTTGCCAAATCTTCACCTTTAGTCCCTAACTTTCTAAAATTATAGTTATAGTTAGGGGTGTTCAAAACTACCCGTATCCGAAAATTCAATCCGAAATATCTGAATTTTTCGGATTCGGATAGTGATTTTAAATTTTTACATCCGAAATATCCGAAAATTTAATTTTTATTTTTTTCAGATATCCGAAAATATCCGAAGTATTCGAAATGATATCCGATTCACTATCCGATTGGATATCCGAAATTTCGGATACGGATTCGAATAGTGAAATCTGGTATCCGAAAATTTTGGATATCCGGTTTTGAACACCCCTAGTTATAGTCCCCAACTTTTGCAATTTCGTTCTTGAATAGTCCCTGGCACAGATGAAGTTTCATTTTTGGTATTAAGTGGGTGTGAAATGACCAAAATATACTCACTATTAAAAAAATTAAGCTGTTGTTTGTTTTTTCAGAGGTAAAACGTCTGCAGCCTGCGGACCACATCTGCAGACATCTGTAGCTGAAGAGGTGGACCAAACCTCTGCAGTCTGCAAGAAGAAGACTGTTTGTTTTTTAACTTCTGCAAGCTGTTGAAATATAAATAAACCAATTTTATTTAACTTAAAAGAGTTTTTTCAACATTCAAACATAAATAATAGTTATACAACACTGGCAAATAAGTCGGGGACTAATAAATCTGTGAGTATGACGAAGAAGATAACCGCAGCAATTAGGCACAGAGCTATAACTCCTTGAATAAATCTAAAAAATAACTAGAACCAGTTTATCCAGTCATCGAAATATTCAACGATCCGGAATAATGTAATAACAAACCTGTTCTTCATCCCACCATGATTCCCAGCTATTGTCTCCTTTGACCCCAACTCCACCTTTATACAGAAGCAGTTTATCCAGTCATCGAAATCTTCAACAGTCCTGCTCACACGGTACCAAAATCATAAAATGTAAGATAAGCTTCTATTCTAAAAACATTGATCCTTACTAACAACAGAGGTAAAAAGAAGCATACTTCTGCCATTCAAAAGCAGATGGGTTGAAGATATAAGGAGCAACAACCATGAAATCACTAGAAACCAACTGCTACATGTCACTGTGTCAGCAAAACGTATGAAACAGCACCTCCTTGAGAGTACCCATAAGCAATATAAACAATAAGAAGCAATGCAAAGCCTGTAAAGAATTTCAAATAGTTTTAAGTAAATATTTTGATAATTTTTCACAACTGAAAAAAAAAACAAAGACAAATGCTTAAATACTCACGCCTTGACAAAATGACTTCTTGAATAGAGCCTGTAGTTATCAGCAAATTTGATATGTTGCACAACAAATCCTCTACCTGTTGCTCGGTACTCTGGAATAATAACATGTGTTAACTTCGGAATAAAACTGGAACAACAGTAAATAATCCAATCTGGACTAAGAATTGAGCATTTAAAACTGCATTAACATAAGAAACCTTAACATTTGTATGCTCAAGAAACAATCTTTCTTGAACAAACCCCATCATTGAACAAACAGATCTTTTGTGTTCTACTCCATAAAAATCAATTCTTTTTCATTAAGAACAAATACCCCTCTCATAAAACTGTAATAAGATTCATACCCAGAAGCTAAAATCTAAAAAGGTCAACTTTCCCCTTCAGATATAACCAATTTCATAAGCCGTTTATAGTGGGTCATGATTAATTAAGCTAAAAGACGATTCTAAACACCAACCAGCAAGCATAAAAGGATCAGGCGACAAACATACCTGAATAATCAGCGACGGCTGTGTAGAGGGGAATAATCAAAGGCGACTGTGTGGACGGGAATAATCTTCAGCGGTGGCGAGGGGAACAATCACCGACGGCTGTGTGGAGGGAATAATCAGCGACGGTTGTGTGAAGGAGCTAGGGTTTTGGAGAAGAGGTTGTGGTATCAGGGCAAAAAGAAAAAAGAAAGAAGGGAGAAGAGGTTTGAAGACTTGATTCCACATCTGCCCCAAGAAGAGGACGCACAGACCTTTTTTAATGAAAGGTCTTCGAGAAAACAAACAGTCTTCAGACCCAAAGGTCTGCGCGACGCAAACATAAGAGGTCAGGAAGCACTTCTTGGAAAAAACAAACAACCCATAAAACATTACAAAAATCTAATTTCTTATTATTTAAAGTTACAAGTGGGCCCCGCCCCTCTATCTTTTTCAGCATGTCTAGCCATCACACTCTATCTTCTTCTTCATATCCCCCAAATTCCCATAATTTGCCACCTATTCAACATTAGGTATGACAAGTGAACTCGAACCCACCTTCACTCACTCACCCTCACTATTTATTTGTTAACCCTAAAACGCACAGCCGCTGCCCACTTCCGGCCGCCACCACGCATCAGCACACTCGCTACAACTTATCGCTCGTGGTTGCAGGTTTTCTAACGATAAATCGCAGCTGTTTGTTTCAGATGATAACTCTTTTTGAAAAAAAATATTATGGGCCTCTAATTAAAATCCCCAAGCATGAGTCTGTTTTCCGATGATAAATCAGAGCTATTTGTTTCAGAGTGTAGTAACAAAGAAAAAGAGTTTCAGCTTGGGACTAAATTTGTTTCCAATTGTAGCCAATGTGTCTGAAGCTTCATTGTGTTGTGTGAATAAGAAATTGGAATGTTTGTAGTGTAACTGACGAGATCGGTAATAAAAGAGCATGATATAGTGGGGTGGTGATGGTGCGGCGTGGGTTTGGTTGGAGAAGAAAGTGGTGAGGTAGTTGTCGGAATAACGAGTGGTCAGGTGGCAACGATTTTGGCTGGAGAAGAAAGAGGTGGGGTGGGTTGGGGTTTAAGATATTGTATTTAAATAAATAGTGTGGGGTCTACTTGAATTGTTAATTAATAAAAGTTATATTTCTTTTAAAGTTTTAATTTATTTTGTTTTGTTTTGTATTAAGGGCATTTTGGTCATTTCACACCCACTTAATACAAAAAACTAACACACATCCATGTCAGGGGCTATCCGGGTACGAAATTATAAAAGTTGGGGACTATGGTTGTAATTTTAGAAAGTTAAGGACTAAATGTAAAAAATGGATAAACCATAGGGACTATCCGGATATTTTTCTCTTAAATTTGTTTTTCTTTTGCTAATACTAGTGGGAATGCCCGCGCGTTGCGGCGGGTATCCGATGATATCTGTTATAAATGACATCCCCTATTATACAAAACTTTAGGAATAAATTTGATTATACATCCAAATAATCAGTAGCTAGTGTGACACATCTAAATCAGCTCCAACAGAAAATAATTTGTTTGAACTAACCATTTTTCACTGAGCCGGTACCAAGCTTCCCATACAGATAAGTTGTTTAATTTTCAGTTCGAGGTTAGCCCGCTTTAAATAGACAATTTTGAAATACTAACTTTTATATGCAAAAGAAATCCACACGCCTATTTTTGTTGTAAAATCTATCCATATGTGCAAGATATACAAACTTTCAGAATTTCAAAAATACATAAGGTGAGTCACTCAAACTTAAATTTCAGCTAGTTAAGAAATGAGTTTAAAACTCAAATTAATACGTATCAAGAAGAAATAAACTTACAAAAGTATTGGAATTGTAGTATACTTTGATTTCTATCGGAATAAATTCAAGCACTTGTTGTATGCATATCATGACTAATAATCATCATCCTTACCTATCATTAGTTTAATTTTTTTAGCGTAGTATGTGTACAAAAGTTAAGGAGAGTTAAGAGTCTCAATTAATTAGAGACTTAAACACTCATAAAAACTAATCAAATGTCATTAAAAAATTCTATAAAAATTTCACATACGAAGAGTTTAATAGTAATTTTAATAAATTAATTTTTGTATATGACATTCTATTTTTCCAACATGATTCAATGGCAAGATTGAATCATAAGTTATAACCATAAAGATATCATCACGTATTTATTAGAATAACCATAAAAATATCATCCCGTTTTTATTAGAAAGTTGATAATGGTGTGGGGGTCATGGTTAGGACATGAGTCGCCACGTAGGAACATGAATGGAAGGCTATAGCACCCCTTCCCTAATCCACCATGGTTTGCATGGATTAAACCATGGCAACCATGGTCCTACTTTCCATTTTTCAAATAATCATTTCCTTTTTTCTTTAGACAAAGATAAATTAAAATAAATAAGGGGATAGTGGTTTGGGTATGACCACACCCTTAGGGTAGTGATTTTGAATTGTGAATTAGAGGTGAGTAATATGGCACTGACTCGAAGGACCACACCCTATAGCCTACAATCTCTTGCCTCAGAGTAGTGACTTTCCTAAGACTCGAAGGATCATAAGTATGCAAATATGTGCTTAATTATTAACTTTAACAATTTTGGTTGATTAAAAATTTTGAACTCATCATCTAACGTTTATTATATAGTGGTATACGAGTTTTATTAAATAGTTTAACCAGGTGGTCTAGAGCTTATAGTTTGTTTATATGCAAGACACTAAACTACTAAAGCAATATAAGTATATAACAACCATTTTCTCAATTCAACAATCTTCAAAGTTCAAAAGAAGCCAAGAAGTCATATTATACAAAATGCTCTACAATGCACATCAACAAATTCAGATCGGCTTCCAAAATATATATCCATCCATATAAGGTTTGCACTCTAAGCACCAATACATACAAAATATAGACATCACTGGTAATGAAAATGTTACAAAAGAGAAAGCCACCAAGAAAATAAAACCTCAAGAAGCAGGTGGTTTACATATCTTGCACTTGACTATTTTTTTTAACTCGCATTCAATTCACTTTGTGGTTCTGATCAAGAATCATCATCCTTAAAACCTAAAGCCATGAAGAAAATAAAATCCAAATCAGAGAACTGAACTGGATGTTTGTGTGAATTGAATGAATAACACTGTTAGTTTTTGCCTTCATGATCTTCTAGTTATACCAAACCCAAAGAAAATATAGGTACAAATAAAACACCAAATCAAAGGAGAAACATCCGTTTTATAATTAGAGAACTAAAGTGATGTGTATGAAATTGACGAACAAAGAACACCGACGTTGGCTTTCTTCCAGCAACGTTACCATCACTTTCTTTCTAAATTTAGAGTATATGTGTGTGTACGAGATTGATAGAGACAACAATGACATTGCGGCAATCACGGGGTGTGGTGGCGGAGCTACTGAAGTGGTTGTGTTTCTGACCAGAAAGAGAGAGCTTGATGTGTGTCGGCTCAAGTTTGGTATCGTCTATTGCAACAAGCAAAACCCAAAACGAAGGGTTTATGAGGGTTCTTTTGAGAGTTCCATTTATACGAATTTCGATCGTAAGATTGTGATGTGAATGAATGAGAACCGTTACTATTAAATTTCTCTATTAATTGCTAGTGATAGTCGGTAGGTTACAAAAGCTTTAATGTTCCATTGGTTACTAAAATTAAAACTATGGGTTTACACTTTACAAGTTTAATGGGGTTAATGGTTTGATAAGGTTCATCCTCATTCATGCATATACTCGTTTACAATTTCATTTATCATTATTAAAATATTTAATCAATAATCAATTAGGTTAGACTCTTCACATGCCATCTTAATATTATAGGTTACAAAGGTGCCAAAATCCCTAAAATAACCCTAAAGTGTCTTAAATTTTTGGACAATGGGCAAGTTTAGCCCCTCTAAAATAGCTTGGCTCTCTTGTACATGTTGCTTGAAGATCTGTACACAATGTAAAATTACCATAAGGGTAGAAAACCTAGTTTGCTTAATAAAGTAGTATAGATAAGTTCATTGCTTGTTCCTTTTTCGCTAATGCTTTCATGTCAAATCAAAATAAAAAATATGAATCTAATCATTCAAATAAAGGAGGAGAGTCTTATAATAATGAAATTCAGTAAACGCTAAAATTCAAATTCCCCTTTAGGCATTCAAAACGATTGAATTGCCCCTAAAAACACCACCCCTAATCTTGAAAGAAAAAATAGATTGAACTCTTGAAGGGTGAAGCACTTTTTTAAGACCAAAGGGTATGGGGCTCGGCTCCCTCCGTCCCAGATCGTCGCACGCGTCCCACACCGCCCCCTAAGGCTCGTCGCGGCACCTTCGTCGTCTAGGAGACGTTGGAGACGGGGTGAAGGTTTCAAAAAGTGGGCCCCCTCAACGGTAACATGCCTATTATATAAAAAAAATAAAAATCACCCCCAACCACTATATATATATATTCAACCTTTTCATCTCATCTTTTTACCAAAAACCTCCGCTTTTCATCCCATTTTTATAAAAAATTCTCTCCCAACCTTTAAAAAAAATATGGATCCCTACAACCCAAATAATCCCAACTCAAGTTCACTCCCGTTTTCGTCACCCGGCTACACACCCGTCATGGAAAACTCTTTTGCGGGTTACCAACAAATGTCCAACGCTTTCAACCAACGAAACCAATACCTTACGCAACAACCCAACATTCCGTTCAACCAAATGCAAATGCAACCAAACCCACAAACATTCAACATGCCATATCAACAAATGCAAATGCAGCAGCTAATGCAAAACCCGCTAAATATGCCATATCAACCACCGCCACAAGCACGTCCAACACAAATCGAGGAAGAAGATGATGACATAGAGGTGGTGCCAGAAACGCAACCTCAACCTTCAAAAAAGAAAAATACAAAGGGAAAGGGTAAAAAAGAAGACGCAGCCGTCAAACAACAACGGCCATGGTCAAAAATTGAGGAAGATGCGTTGGCGAAGGCATATATTGGGTCGTCAAGGAATCCTATACTCGGTAAAAATTAAATTTTTTGTACATTATATTTTTTTTATTAAATATTATTTGTACATTATATTTTTGTTAGAAAATATTATTATTGTTACTAACATTTATTTGTACACTATATTTTTCTAACAAAATATTATTATTGTTACTAACTTGTAGGTAACAATCAATCAACCGATGGTTTTTGGCAAGAAATCCTTGATATATTCCACACAATTATGGAACAAGGCCAGTACAAAACCGTTGATTCTATCGGCTCCAAGTGGCGCAAGATGAATACCGTGATCCAACGCTTTTGTGTGTTTTATAACCAAACGCTCACCAACAAACCGAGTGGGTGGAACAACGAAAATGTTTTCAATGAAGCGTTGCGTTTATACGAAAATGAATATAAAACTTCTTTCCCACATGTCCGTGCTTGGCAAGTTGTAAAGGATTCTCCAAAATGGGCGGCAACTCCAAATGAGGTTGCAAGCGCGAAACGAGCAACCAAATGATCTAAAACTTCCGAGTCAGGAAGCTATAGCGTTGGAGCCTCAACCGGTCGTTGCCAAATAAACATCAACGACGAGCCCATTTTACAAATGATGAAGGAAAAAATTAGAAAAAAATGGACTGAGGGAGTGTAGTTTTTTTTAATGTAACTAAAGGTTTTTTTAAGTGTGTTGTTTTTTTAGGTTTTATTTAAATGTAACTTTAGGTTTTTATTTAAATGTAAGTTTTTTATTTTTATTTACTTTGTTTTAATTAATTAATTAAATAAAAAAATTAAAAAAAATGGGGGAGGACCATCCACCACACCCTTGGGTAGTCCCCAAGGGGATGGTCCTCCACCCTTGCTTAGGTGGCGCCTACGTAGCGGATGGTCCCTTTGGAGACTATCCAAACCATACCCTATGGTCTAAGTAGCAAAGATGAAACGTAACTGAAATAAGATTAGAAATAACATGCATACAGTGGTGTGATAATGATGTGACGGGGTAGGGGGTGTTTATAGGGTACGGAGGTGAAAGGAAATGAGGTGTGCTTATAGGGTACGGAAGGAAATGAGGTGAGAGGAAATGAGTGAGGGTGAAGTTACAGAGGTGAGAGGAAATGAGGTGTGCTTATAGGGTACGGAGAAACAGTATCACGAGTAATGGTAAAACATCAGCTATCAAAGGAGATGATAAAGTCATTAGGCTGGACGGGGTGCCTTCGGTGACCTCATGCGGGGAGCAAGTTTGCCGATCGGGAATGTGCCGCCATCATGCTTTCGGTGAACGATGAAGTGGTTAAACGGTGAGTAGTCACCGAGTGAAGAAGAGGAGAGAGAAGTGAGAGAGAGGTGGTTAATGGTAGGCCCCACCCTCTTTCAACCAATCACAAATTTATCTTTTAAAAAAAATGTTTACCGTTCTTCATGTGTTTGAGAACCCCTAGTGTTTGAGTGCAAAATGAAGAGTGAAGGGAGAAATTGACATGACATGATACTGTTGATTAGGAAAAACTTTCTATTTGGGGAGCATCCCTTCCATCTTTAGTGGTGCATAAAAGTGATGTAGAAAGTGGGAAGAAGACAATTGGTAGAAGAAGAAGATTGTATGAAGCTCAAGATGTGACAAACACATGTCATAGTACAATATTTTTTCATAACTATAAAAAATATGTATTAATTCTAGGTTGTGTCATTAATGTTTTTTTCATAAAAGTTAAAATATTCATCTAAAATAATATAAAATAAAAACTACGACATTTGTTTCATCATATTATTGAAGTTGGCATTCATTCAGTCGTGGTTTCATCATATTATTGAAATTGGCATTCATTCAGTCGTGGTTATTTATGGTGTCTTTTATGCAAATATTGTTGATCATCAAATAAAATCTATGTTTTCATATTTAGCTTTGAAAAAGTGATTTGTAGATATTTTTGTTGCCCCACTTAAAATAATTGAAGTCAAAAGATATGCCGTCTGTTTAAAACGAAAGAAAACGCATATCAATAACTTGTAACACAAAGTTTATATAACATTTTCACCTATAAATGAAAAGTATTTAAAATAGTTGTGATAAATACAAAACAAAAGATATTGTAGTTTAATATAAACTAGTTTTTGCCCCGCCCGCGTTGCGGGGCAATAAGCCGAATATTTCTCTCTCATAACATGTATGTCTGTACAGAGGGCAAACTCGTAATAATATTTTGAACTGTAGGCAAAATCATATTTTTAAACCGAGAGCAAAATCATAATTTTGAGCTAAGGGGAAAAACATAAATTTCATTTTGAACGGTGGGCAGAATCGTAATTTTGAGCTGAGGGCAGAATCGTAATTTTGAGCTAGAGGAAAAAACAACATTTTATTTTGAGCTGGAGGCAAAAACGTAATTTTAAACGGAGGGCGAAACCGTATTTTTAAACTGGGAACAAAATTAAAAGTGAGTTTTTGAACCGAGGGCAAAAGCGTAAATTTAAGCTAGCGGCAAAATTATAATTTTATTTTGAGCCGGGGGCAGAAACGTAATTTTAAACAAAGGACGAAAACGTAATTTTAAATTGGGAACAAAATTAAATTAAAACTGGGCTGGTCCAATAGGGATGTGGCAGACAAATTTTGAACTGTGTGAAAAAACGTAATTTTAAACGGAGGGCGAAACCGTAATTTTAAACTGGGAACAAAATTAAAAGTGGGTTTTTTACCGAGGGCAAAAACGTAATTTTAAGCTAGGGGCAAAAGTATAATTTTATTTTGAGCTGGGGGCAAAAACGTAATTTTAAACAAATGACGAAAGCGCAATTTTAAACTGAGAATAAAATTAAATTAAAAATAGGCTGGTCCAATAGGGAAGTGCCAGGCAAGCTGCCTGGCACTATTCCCTCAAGTTGTGTTTTGTATATGTAGGAAACTAGGTGTTGCCCCGCCCGCGTTGCGGGGCGATGACCGAATAATGAGCGAGTGTTAGTTAGCTCATTGACACGAAAAACAATTAAATCGAGTCAACCAATTAAAACAAAACACTTTTATAGTTTTGATTAAACAAACTAAAACAATGGCAGTAATGGCAGTACTGTAAATTTGACCCAGGGGCAAAATTGTAAATTTTCACATGGGCAAATTCGTAATTTTGAACTTGGGGTAACAACATAATATAAA
Source organism: Helianthus tuberosus (assembly GCA_030545235.1). Lineage (NCBI taxonomy): Eukaryota > Viridiplantae > Streptophyta > Magnoliopsida > Asterales > Asteraceae > Helianthus > Helianthus tuberosus. Next base: position 75,163,363 of record CM060364.1, on the reverse strand, counting down.
TTTGAACTTAGGGCACAGGCGTAATTTTAAGCTGGAGGCAAAAGCACAATTTTATTTTGAACCGAGGGCAAAATCGTTATTTTGAATTGGGGGCAAAAACATAATTTTATTTTGAACTGGGAAAAAAACTTAATTTTGAAATGAGGGCGAAATCACAATTTTTTAAACGGAGAAAAATCACATTTTTGAACAGAGGGCAAAATCGTAATTTTTAGTTGTGGGCAAAATCGTAATTTTTAGTTGTGGGCAAAAACAAAATTTTATTTTGAACTGGGGGCGAAAAGGTAATTCTGAGGGCAAAACCACAATTTTATTTTGAATGGAGGGAAAAATCGTAATTTTGAGCTGGGGACAAAAGCGTAATTTTATTTTGAGCTAGGGACAAAACCGTAATTTTAAAGAGGGAGGAAAACGTGATTTTAGAATGGATATAAATTAATAAACTGGTTGGTCCAATGGGAGAGTGACAGACAAAGTTGTAATTTTGAATTGAGGGCAAGATCATAATTTTGAGATGGGGACAAAAAGCGTAATTTTATTTTGAGCTGTGGACTAAAACGTAATTTTAAAATGGATATAAAACAATAAATGTGTTGGTCCAATGGAGGAGTGTCAGACAACTGCCTGACAGTATCCCCATCTTGTAAATGTATATGTAATGAATATATCTTGTAATGACCATCACTATGTACAATGAATGAGATATTTGATTTATACTTGGTAAAAATAATAAAATTAATGTGTTTTTTCAGATTTAAATAGAATAAGGATAACATATAATTTTATAGAACCAAAACGGAAACGGATAATTTTACAAGATAATTATTGAAAGTTTAGGCCATGGCCATCACTACTTTGGTGGTGGTAAGGTTATGCGGTATGGTAGAGGTCCATCATTGGAGGATGATCCGCCACGTAAGCGTCACGTAGATCGGGTGTGACGATGAGGCAAAGAGGATGGAGGTAAGGAAATAGGGGATGGACCTAAAATATATATGTATATGCTATATGTATAGGTGTGTGAGAGAGGGGGAGGCTCGTCCAAATCGTCGCACCCCCGACGATCTCGACGACGGAGGCACGACGACGAAGTAGGGGAAATGGAGAGGGGGCACGGCGACGGGGCGGGACGGTCCCCATACCGTCCAGCCTAAGAGAGTTTTCCCATAAGGATTTCTTTCTTGAGAGGTTTCAAGTTTGATCCCTACTAAGTGTAATCTATAGAATATGGGAGTAAGCGTTACTATAAAGGATTCGAACATGGGACAAGGTTTAGGAGCTTGTTCTCACACTGAGAGAGTTAGCGGGTGTCTTCGGATCCAACTGCACAAACCATTCATAAAAAATATCGAAAGTTTAGACTTAATATATTATTATAACCATATTTACTATTATAATATATTAAATAAAATAAAATATAATAATAAAGTATGATAATATATTAAATAAAATAAAAACAAAAAACTATATATTATTATAAAAATAGAGTTACTATTCATCGTCCTTCGTAAACAATATTTACTAGGATTTTGACCTGCCGCGCGTTGCGGCGGCGTCGAAAGTTAAAGTCATTCGTATTTATACCGAATGTTTATCAACGTTCATAAAAGTTTAAATTGAACTATATAACTGATATCTAGAGAGCAAAATTGTATCAAGTCAATCAAGTCATGAATGACTTGTTAACCCAAGATGCATGCCTAACAACAATATGTAAAGAAACTTCATAGAGATCTACGTAACCTCTATGGCACTTGATTGTATTCCCTGCTAATGGCTACCAGTATAAGATCTACGTGAATAAACATCCTAAAAGAGAGACATGTGTAGAGACACAATTTACCTTGACGTCAAGCATATCTATATTGACAAATTGTAGTAATCGGTCATTTAGTATATGCTCCACTTGTTCGTCGAATAAAAATCATAAGAATGAGATAAAAATGTCAAGTTAAACATACATGTGTAGCTAGCTACCTTGCATAAAGGACAGGATATTTTTATTTGGTGAATATCTATTAATGAACTTGAGAAAAAATAATAAAAAGCAAGATTTTGGAGTGAACTGTCCTCAAAATGTATGATATCTTAACTAATTCTAATGTATACAGAATAATAAAGTCTGGACTAATTCAAGCCCTAATTTTGTACCCAACAAATCATATCAAATCCTATTAACATTAATATCAGTGATTGAATTACGTAAACACTAACCAGATAAATCAGAATCAGGCCCTTTCTTCATCTTCTTCTTATCCCAATCCATGACGTCAACATTCCCGCCAACCACCGGAAACGTAAACGGTGGCACCGGAAAGTTTAAATCATTGCCGGAAACAGAATTGGAAGCAGCAAACGACGACGATTTCAACGAACCGGAGAAACAACCACTCGAACTCTCCGAGTCGCTGACGTCAGCACTCAGACTGCAACTCTCATCCTGAATACATCTTCCACTAGTACTGAAAATGTTGTTGTTGTTGTTGTCTGATTCAGATGAGCATACACTTGTAGACATCTGAATGATTTCAATTTGAAACGTTCTGTTGTTTAACCTAACCCTAGAAACCCTAAGTTGAAATTAGGCATGTTACGATTTACCTAAAATGTGAAATGCAGGTTGCCGGTAGTAGTAGTGATGGTGGTGATGTACGGAGCCCGTCGTACTGCTGCCGTTGCCGCACATCACCACCGTCTTCTTCCACAATCTCTCCTTCCTCCATATCATACTCAACCCTCCGATTAACCGGCAACGGCGGCAGAGAAGTCGTGCTTGCGGCTGTGATGACGGTTGTGGCGGCGACGGTGGTGGTGGCGGTGCTTGTGGCGTTTGAACGGTTCTTCCGATTCGTCGTCGGAGGTGAGACGGTCTTTGCGTTCTTCGGTGTCGCTGGTCATGGCAGAACCCTAGGGTTAGGGTTTAGATTTGGGGAAAAGTGAAGGAGATTGTGAGAGTTAAGAGATTTGACGGAGATTTGTACGCAGAAGAAGGAGAAGATATTGAAGGACTGGAAGTGTGTGAAAGACGATGACACAATAAAAAAGATTTATTAGAGGCAGTTTTGTAATTTGGTCGGTGTTTTGTCTTATTATCACCGACCTTTCACTTTCATATTATATAAATATTATATATATATATATATATATATATATATAATTATATAATATTTATATAATTATGATTATTTTAAATTTATTTGAAAGAATTTGCCACATGAAAACATGGCCAACCACTACAAGATGTCTGAAATTGGTACAAGTGTAGGCATGTTTCGGGCCTACACCTATTATTAGGCTATGAGGTGTGGATGGAGCTCCCTTGGGCTTTATCATGTCACCTAAGCTCCACGTCAGCGCCATGTCAACACATGGGCTTTATCATGCCCCCCTTTAAATTGCAGGGTGTGGATGGAGCCCTATGTCATGATTACCTAATTATTTTTTATTTAAATATTTATTTTTTTAACTAGAAAATAAAAACAAAACATAATTTCATTAAAAAAAATAAAAACACTACATAATTTCATCTAAAAAAATAAAAACACTACATAATTTCTTTAAAAAAAAAATAAAAACACTACATAATTTCATTTAAAATGGGAAGATGACAATAGATTGATATAGATACGTTTTATGATTGGTTGCGTTCATATTTCAGAAATATCATTGGTTAGTAATAATTTAAAACATCGCATGCAATAAATTATTAATTAGTAAAAAACCCTGTCGTGTTGCAATGTGAAAACATATATCTATATATAATCTAAAATTTAGTTGCATGTTCTATTTTAAAACCAACATTTATGAAGTTTTAAATGCAATACTTAAAATAATATTAATTAAAATAAATACTTAGAAATTATCAGTGCCACGATTTGATAAATGCTCCTCATGTATATGCTCCTCATGTATTGCAAAATTCTTGAAACCCAATTTATTGTTGTAACCGTTGGAATGTGAAAACAATCAACAATCATTATTACTTGATTTAATTTCATTTGAAGCCATTCGTTTGCCAAATCTTTAAAACCCTTCATATCATTATTGTTTTCTTTATTTAATTTCTATGTTTCTCTAGAAGCCAGCAACCAGTCATCGCACAACCACCATCAAATGCCGCACACTGTTGATTCTCCGCCAAGTCGGCTCTGGTGGATAGAACGAACGACGAAACGAGACCTGCCGAGATGCGTGACAATGGCATCCTACAATTTTGGATCACCAGGTTCGAATTACCCTTTTCATCATAATCGATAGTGGCTGCGTTAATTAATTCTAGGGTTCTGGCGAAGCCTCGGTCATAGCCGCCTCCGTCGTCGGAACTAATAGTTTCCTTCATGAGGTTTTTTTTTTTTTTTTTTTACTGTTTATCGTTTTTATTTTGACTTGAGATGTTGAAGAAGAGAAGGAGTGCAATGAATGATCCCTTGAAAACGTGTCTCTAAATCCTCTATCACACAGTAATTTGTTTAATTGAGATTTTTTTTCTGTTTTTCAAGTTACTGGTTTATATGATGTATGAATTAATTTTTTCTTTAATTCAAAGTTATATAATTTGCAGAAACATGATAGTGGCTGCGTTAATTAATTCTAGGGTTCTGGCGAAGCCTCGGTCATAGCCGCCTCCGTCGTCGGAACTAATAGTTTCCTTCATGAGGTTTTTTTTTTTTTACTGTTTATCGTTTTTATTTTGACTTGAGATGTTGAAGAAGAGAAGGAGTGCAATGAATGATCCCTTGAAAACGTGTCTCTAAATCCTCTATCACACAGTAATTTGTTTAATTGAGATTTTTTTTCTGTTTTTCAAGTTACTGGTTTATATGATGTATGAATTAATTTTTTCTTTAATTCAAAGTTATATAATTTGCAGAAACATGTTTAGTTCATGTGGGATTGGAATTGCATTCTTTCATATGATCCTTGATCTTCCACTCGCAATTGCAAATACGCTTACCGCTCGGTTAAATGATGGGTTAGTACTCATCTGTTTCAAAGTTTAAGTCACAGTTTCTTTATAGTTTGTATGTAACGTTTCATGATGTTTAAATTTGCAGAATTCCCTAAATTGATGAGAAATGGGTGCTTCTCGGTTTCTGTATATACGCAGGTATGGTGTCCATCGCGATGATTTGAAGTAATACTTGAATGATTTTACATGCATACTTCATAGTGGAAAGTAATTGTTGAACAAATTTTTGGTTATTGCAGCTACACTGTATCTGCATTTTGCCACATCAGTCATTATTCATGAAATAACAACATCTCTTGGAATCTACTGTTTTAGGTAACAAAAACTAAAGTTACTTTACTTCTTGTATATGTTTTATGTGTTGACCTTTTGACCTCTAATCATATTTAAAAAAAAAGGGATAAGAATCGCAAAGATAAAGGCCTGAGACATGTTCATGTTCGATATGAAGGTATGTTTTTTTTTTCAGATCAAAATGTTCAATTTCTTCGCACTACTTTTACCAAATAAATATTGGGTTCATTTTATATTTTCAGGTTACTACCACCTCACAAATTGGAATTGGATATATCTAATATACCCGAGTTTTGTGACCGGTTTCGTATCTGTTGTTACAGATTCGGCTGATCGGAATCAAGGGTTTCAAATAAAGTGGTGGAACTTGCATTAGTTAATAGACCACAGGTGAATAGAGATATTGCTGGTTCTTCTATTTTACTTCACCCTAGAGAATTTGCATTTGTTCACACTTGAAACAATGCGGGTTTCAATCAGAGTCAAAGTGGGATTCAAGGAAACTTTGGGGGTGGTTTTTTGAGTCTTCGACTTGGAGGTAGTGAAGAATCGGTATCTACTTCACCTTGCGTCATGGATTTATAGCGGTGAGCACTTATATACACAACAATGTTAAGAGGCTGGACTGGAACTATTTTAGAAAAAGAACGTCATAATAAAAAAAATGATGATACAAAACTCAATCCTGTATTAGATGGTACAAATGAATTTTCATTATTCGCATCCCCATCATTTCAGGATTGAATCAAGGTGATACTGCTCTTCCATTAAAGGGTTGGCCTTTAGGATGGAAAACAAATTGTGTGGGTTCCATGAGCTTCATCTTGGTTTCCTCTAAAGAAGGCCTTTGTGCTGCAAAACTTCATAGCTGTAGAGCAAATAAGTGGTCAATTGGACTAAATTAACTTTAAAAGTAAATTGATAAATAACTAGAGACATGAACAATTGTTAAGAGTCGAATAAAGTAATAAACTACTGGGAATATAAAAAGTCAAAGTTTTAAAGTAGGACAGGAACCAGTTCATGTTTGTCAACTGTCCTGTTGTCTTCTTGTGACTTTTGAAACTTAGATGTGGATATTTCTATAACTTGATCAACTATATAGACAGTTGCCCAAGAGTTTCAATTGAATATCCATATGGAGCACCACCACAAGCTTACCAAAAAAAATACGATGTGCAGTAATAGGTGTTTTTTTTAGAAACAATGATGTAGTATCATAGTGTGGATTGCACCATTTGATCCAACTAAGAAGAAGGAGGAGGTTATTCAAGATGTCAACTGTAAGTACTTTTTAAAATTCTTTTTTTTACTAAGATAATGCGATTAGGGATCCGATCCTCTTTGTATTAACTATGAACTTAATAACAAGCATTAAATAGTGTGATTATATAAACCATTAAAAGTACTTTAACGAACCACTAGCCCGAAACTTAGAAATTACACTACATCAGTTTATGAGCAGCATCTGGTTATGAGCCCGTAAAATATCACGGTCAATGGCCCTTCAAACGAGTATTTGGAATTCAGGTCTGTTATCATCAATCTTATACCTCATAATCTCAATGCTTTTTTTGATCTTCAATCTTAAGCAACGTATTGTAATTTTTCCAGGAGCCTGCTTTTGTCGTGTTTTCTGCACTTAACCTTGCAATGCATTTTCATGGGTGGTTATCGTTCTTCATCCTCTTGCATTACAAGCTGCCGGTGAAAGCAGATAAAAAGTCATACTAAGAGTATGCTGGTCTATGGCATCTATATGCGCTCCTAGCCGTCATTTGACGCCTCTACCCTTGAGAAATCAGTGCCTCCAGGGTATCCGAAATTCATTAGTAATTTGGAAAATGAAATTTTAAATGCGTCGATGGAGAAGGAGATTTTGAAGATTGAAGTGATGCGAGCCCAACTGATGATCAGCATTCTTCAGTGACTGCTTGACTGAAGAGAATAATGAATTGAGGAAGGGTGTTTAGGTAATTACAGCTCTATACTTGTGTTCATTATTACTTTAACCATGTAGCTAATGAACACAACAAGGTTATGGGGAAAGGGCCATTTCTAGGTAACATGACTCTTTATCGCTTATTTTTCTTAGAGATCTTAGTCAAATAAAGTCTTTATCTTTATTAAGATGGAAAGATAAAGTAAATTTTCAAAAAATTTAAGATGGTAGATGAATGGTCATGCTCACCCTAATTTTTTTTCCACGACTGCCCATGTCCTCATAAAACTGAATGATACCATTCAACAATCTAGATTTCTCTCAAGGTAGTTCCCTTCTCCTTTCAATGTTTATCAGTTTCTTGAACTCAATCATCTCAAATTAAAGGCCAATTGAATGTCCATTGAATTACCATTAGTTGTGAATGTCGATTGAATTTCCACTGAGGTCATGCGTTATCGATTCATGAATATGCGATTAATGGTACCCTCCTTCGATGTATTAGTTAAAGAGGGAGCGAGAGTGAAGACTGAAGAATACGAAGAGAGGGGAGCAAGGGCCCTCCGGCGACGGTGATATAGATGATAGCTAAGGTACTAATCTCACTTCTATCTCCTCTACCTTTTGATTGATGATTTGATGTTTCAATCGAAGATTGAAGACGATAATTGAATTTGCCCAGTTGTGTCCACACCCACAAGCTGTCGTAAAGATGTCATACAATAACGGATCACGTCTCCTTCAAGATGTATATCTGATATTTGCTTGCTCAATGTATCAAGTTCTCAACCTTATAATGTACCGGCAACATTCATTTATTTATTCTGTTAGTAATTTGGTTGAAGAGTAGCATGGGAACACATAGAAATTGTTTTTTTTAACTATTCAAGTTGATTGTGATTATTGCCGGTATTAGTATTACTGTTTGTTATGTGGTGATTAAAATGAAACAAACATGTACAACTTTGATATAGTGAAAGACGTTCCAGTAGAAGAAATTACAATTTAGTTAAAGGACAATTGGTTAAATGGTAGAAAGGTCATTGATTTGCTCTTATTTTAAAGATATTTGAGGATAGGGGAAGAGTAAGATGATGAGTTTAAGTTCATGTTTTGGTATATTTTTACTTATCTTATGAATGTGGTGTAATAATCTTTTTGGTTATGATTTATAGGTCGAAAGTTGCATGCCAACGTGAAGTTTGATGCGGATGAACTGGAGGATCCACCAAAGGTTGAAGAGAAGCTTGGTGCTGTTCCACATGGTTCATCCATTGATTCATACGTCTTACCATGAACAAACAATAAAGTTTAAGCACGCCCCTTTTTCTGCTTATGCACCGGCCGTGTCAGACGTCTTACCATGAACAAACAATAGCTATTATGCATGTCGTGCATCGCACGGGCTTTCTCCCTAGTCTACTGTAAAAAAAAGTTACAAATATATTATGCTTAATTACTGTCTCCTAAAAACATATCAATGCATATATATTATATAGATAAAACACCACAAAAGAATACAAAAAGCGATGTTGTTTGGTCCTCATCGGTTTGATTTGTTATGGTATCGATATTTTACTGGTACTCGATATGTTTTACGATATAAAAAAACATTATTATGAATACAACTCTATTTTCAATAACAAATCTATTATAGTTTAACAAAAAGAAAACTTATTCGGTGCTTGTACCAAAAATACTAAAACCGAACATCATACCGATTATGGTGATATAGTACTAGTTCGGTAGTTCAATCGGTATTAGTTCAGTTAGGTTAGGTTTACTTCGGTATAACATTGGTACTCGGTATAGCTTACGATACTGAAAAAATATTTTATTTTGAATACAATTACGTTTTTAATAATATTTATATCAGAACGTTGTAAAAAAACTAAATGTAATTGCATATTTAGATTTTTTTAAGTTAACGAACGCAAGTTAATACAAAAAACATTTTATTTTCAATACAATTTGTTTGGAATAAAATTTATATCGGGATGATAAAAAAACATAATTACGTATTTTTTAAGTTAACAAATGCAAATTATTAGTGAAAAATTAAATGAAATTTTATAATAAAAAAATCTTCATCGTGCTTTTCATAAAAAACAAATGAAATATTATAATAAAAAAATCTTCACCTTACTTTTCATCTAAGGGTATGTTTGGCAAAAGAAGCTGGTAGCTGTAAGCTGGTGGCTAGTGGCTGGAGGCTAGAAGCTAGTAACTGTAGTTTTTTAGATATATTTAGGTGTTTAGCAACGTAGCTAGAGATTTTAATAAAATGTATAAAATGACCAAAATGGACATAACTAAAAAAATAACTAAAAACTTCATTATCTTTAGAGGTTAAAATAGTTTTTTTTTCTTCTTAAAAGCTTGTAGCTCCTTCTAAACGCTACTAGTGACTAGGAGCGTTCAACCAAAAGCTTCAAGCTCCTTCAACCAAATAAGGCTTTTTATTGAGTATGAGATTTTTTTTAAAAGCTAAAAGCTCTTAAAAGCTCCATGCAGATGAACTTTTTAAAGTCCTGTAATTTACTAATCTTTTAATAAACCTATTTTACATATGCATATATTCCGAAAAGAAAAACCTTCAAACTTATTAAATTAGGTTTGAACGACTATCAGTTGATACGAAAAGAGATATTGCAGAACTGTCATGGTTCATCTTTAGGTTATTCAGGACCCATCAAGGACTCAAGAATTTATTCTATCGGAAGGGATAATTTAAAGTTATTAGAGAACTCATTAGACATTGCCATGTCTGTCAACAAGTTAAGTATGAGATAGTAGCTTCTCCTGAACCATTGCTGTTGATGCAACAAATACAAGACCAACGGTAGTAGCTGGGCTGGTTAGGCAAAAGGGTTGAAGGGTTCAACTTTGCCTAACGCAGGTCGTGGGGTCCCCCCACGTTTGCAAAACGCGGAAGGAGGTTCACTAGTTAGTTTTTGTTATTTGCTGGAGATCCTTCTCTGAAGTGTGTCCAGATTCGGATGTGGGAGCAAATAGAATGTGTGTGGTGGATGTGAAAAGGAGTGCCTCGCATGTAAGCAAGTACTCAATGTGAATGACCAGAGATTAGAGAATCAGAGCTGGCCAGGAGATGTTTTCTGAAGTAAATGAAGTGTCAACTTATAGGAGAAGACATCTCCCGAAGTAGAATTCATTTGACTAGTGATCCCGTTTGCAGTGAGGAGCTTACCCGTTTGGGGGTTAAAGCCTTTTGACCCCTGGATAATAGCGTGTGTTTTGCAGACCTGCTTTTCTTTTGCGGCTGTGAGTTGGTGAAGCAATCCCTGGATGTGACTGGCCACTGTTTCCGTATTGCTCTTCCCCATCTCATAGCTTTTCAACCATTGAACCGTTTAACCCTTTGAGCATTTACGCATTTAGTCATTTTATTTAATCTTGGGCTACCCCCGTCATCAGCCCCCCAAGTCAGAGGTTTTTGGGTAATGAGCTCAAAGACTTCTGACTTTTATGCGTGTATTTTATTGCCTGAAGGTTTCAATGGTTCGTTGCTTGAAGGCTTAAAAGGTTGAAGGCAGTTAATATTTGAATTTTAAATAACTGACAATTGATTTGATTGATGTATGGCAGTTGATAGGGTGGCGGTTTTGCAGAAGTTACTGTTTGCCATTATTACCCCTATTGTAGGTTTACATTTATTTTATATTTGCAAATCTTATCCATTTTCTTCATAATTCTTCCAAGTTTCTGCCATTTCCTTCCTTCTCTAAGGTTAGTTTCGGTTTCCTTTACACCTTGCATTCTTCATTTTTTGTTTTAAAAAATGGGTGCTCGTAAGGACTTAGCAAAATCTTTTTCCCGGTTAACACAAGAGGAGGTAGATTTATTTTGTATGGAATATGGTATTGATAGAAAGTTTAACCCAACTGCTCCTGCTTGTGATGTTCCTATTGATAAACCAACCTCTGGTTCGATTGCCCTTTACTGCCGTCATTTTGAGTTTTCAAATCTTCGTTATCCCTTTTCGTTTTTTGTTTTGAACTTGTTGGAGTATTATCGGGTTTCTTTTGGGCAAGTTCATCCGAAGGGTATGGCTAGGGTTTTGCATTTTGAGGTTTTGTGCCGTGCCCTTGGATATGATCCTTCCCTGTTGCTCTTTCGCCGGTTTTTCGTTTGGCTAAGAATGGCGATTGGTTTACTTTTGAAACGTCCAAAGTTGATTCCTGCCTTATTTCATCCATGGTTACCACGCTTGGGGCTTGGAAGGATCGCTTTTTCTGGGTTTCCAATGCTATTCTTCCATTCAAGATGGTGTGGAAAATATACTATATTTAATTTATACTATATTATAAAACCAAAATTTATGGTTGTTTTAAATGCACGGTACGAAAGTGCGAATATAGTATATATTTTCAAAACAAAAACCATTTTTTTAAAGTTAGCCGTTTGACCATGGTTATTTTGACCAAAGGGGGGGGGGGGGGTCGTAAACGTATGTACCCAAAAATTTCTATAGAACCCGAGGGGGGGGGGGTCGAAAACGTATATACCCAAAATTTTCTATACAAAAGCTACATACATAACACTACTGAGCGAAAATTTCGGGGGGTCGGCGCCCCCTCCGGTCCCTTCTAACCTTCGCCCTTATGGGTGGGGATGCGGTGGTTTTTGGGTGGAGGCAGGTTTGTGGGTGGTGATAATGGTGGTTTGTTGCAACGGTGGTGATGACGGTGGTCTGTTGCAGCAGTGGTGATAACAAAGGTTGTACATTATTTCAACACCAGTGGCGAAGCTTGAGATTTCTAACGGGGGTCGAAAACGTATGTACCCAAAAAATTCTATAGAAACCGGGGGGGGGGGGGGGTTCGAAAACGTATATACCCAAAAATTTCTATACAAAAGCTACATACATAACACTACTGAGCGAAAAGTTCGGGGGGTCGGGCGCCCCCTCCGGCCCCTTCTAACCTTCGCCCTTGTTCAACACCAACAACCAGTGACGAAATTACCATGCAATTGTACAATAATAAAAAACGATAATAAATAAAGTAAAACAAATATCTAATAGATTTGTACTCGTCCTTTTTTCATAGCTTTAAATCGTTTCATCAATTTCCTCAAATTTCCTTAGGAAAAAAATCCCAATGAGAGATTATTTTTTAGATTGTGGTTTCATCTTCACTTTAAAGAATCAACCTTCAACTTCAATAAATTCAAGTACCGAATTTAACAAAAAAAACTAGAAAGCTATAACTTTTTGTAAAATTTAAATTATCTAAACACTAAACCCTAACAATTCTACAAACAACAATACTACATAAACAATAACAACAAACAAATAATCAAAGGACAAGAAACACTCACCAAACACGCAGGTCAACCGCTGGTCAACGGAGCAGCAGCAAGGATGAGCTCATGAGCAGCAGCAAGGGCGCTGGGAGTCTGGGACGATCACAATTGTGTGACGTTCTTCTTGCGTTGCTGCCCATGCACAAAACAAAAGGATATTTTATTGTTTTGAGGCTTAGGCTATGTTTGTCAATTGGGCCTCTTTCAATTATGTTATACTTAATTTTGGGTTAACTCTATCATTTGGGCTTAATGAATATACAAGTTTGGTGTTGTAAAAGGTTTGGCTAGGGTTTTGCATTTTGAGGTTTTGTTTTGAACTTGTTGGAGTATTATCGGGTTTCTTTTGGGCAAGTTCATCCGAAGGGTATGGCTAGGGTTTTGCATTTTGAGGTTTTGTGCCGTGCCCTTGGATATGATCCTTCCCTGTTGCTCTTTCGCCGGTTTTTCGTTTGGCTAAGAATGGCGATTGGTTTACTTTTGAAACGTCCAAAGTTGATTCCTGCCTTATTTCATCCATGGTTACCACGCTTGGGGCTTGGAAGGATCGCTTTTTCTGGGTTTCCAATGCTATTCTTCCATTCAAGATGGTGTGGAAAATATACTATATTTAATTTATACTATATTATAAAACCAAAATTTATGGTTGTTTTAAATGCACGGTACGAAAGTGCGAATATAGTATATATTTTCAAAACAAAAACCATTTTTTTAAAGTTAGCCGTTTGACCATGGTTATTTTGACCAAAGTCCACTCCTCATTCAGCGCTTTGTGGTAGCACCACCTGTCAAAAAAGGGCCAAAACACCCGAGGGTACAGTGTTCCCCCGCGTTTTTAAGACGCTTTGAGAGAGGTTTTCGCCCCACCACATGTGGTCTCACAAAACTTCAAATCTATGGACGTGTGGTTTCTCAACCCTCTTCAAAAGACGTCACAGTTTTCAAATTTTTTATTTTTATTTTTCCTTTTTTCGTTGTTTTAGATGGTGTAAAATAGATGTTAAATATATATATATATATTATACTACATACACATATACATATAAATTCAGTTTTGACATCTAAAAGTCAAATTGCAGGTTTTGTTCCCTTTTATAGATGAGAAAGCAGTTTATAAATGCACCAGCCTATAAAAATCCTATTAATTGCATTTAATTTATCTATATTTATACTATATTATAAAGCATTTCATAAGGGTTCCTACAAAAGTTAAGTAATTACAAACTATAATGCTTATGCTGCAACACTTAATTAGCTTAGTAAAAGGGGTAAAATTGTCTTTCTGCATTAGTATTAAACTGAATAAAATTAATAAAGAAAATAACTTCAATTTAGCTATTTAATGATGATTTTGAGAACCTCTAATGTAACCGTTTTGTTTACAATATATTGATTTGTAACTTATCTATACTATATTAAAGTAAATAGATTTAATTTTATGCATTTAAAAGGTAATATGAAACGGTGTAACCCACCTAATCACCTACCCAAACCCTAACTATATAATCCCTTTTATCTTTCTATCATCCCCTCATTTGCACCAAACCATTGCCCCAAATATTACAGCTTAACACAAACTTCAGATTGTTACTCGACAAACACACCCACTGCAACTTTCTAGAGAGAGAGAGAGAGAGAGAGGAGAGTCAGGAGATTGTGAGAGAGGGGGACGACCGGCTGCCACCATGGGCGGTGGAGCTCCGGTGGACGGTGGCGGCGGTTGTTGGCGTTGTTTGGACTGTGATCGAGCGGCATAAGAGAAAGACGGGGCATGGTGTGCGGCGGCAGTGGTTTCGTGGTGGCGTGCCGTCTTTCCGACGAAACAACATCAACGACATCAATATCGGAGGTCATTTGGACCTCCGATGACAGCGACGTAGATTGGGGTCCTTAAATGTTCGGTTTTGGAGGCGATACAAGGTATTGGGTTTCTACATGTAACAACTTAAACTCATCATCTCCCATGTTCTTTTAACCGTCAATCATTTGACTCAAAGTTTTTAAACCCTAAGGTATTGTTGATGGATTTGTGGTGGAACTCGGCTGTGGACCAACAAGCCCAAGATTGAGTCCATCATATTGGTCAATACAAATCTATCAGGTTGATTGCTTACTTCTTTTATTTTCGTATAGATGACAAAGGTAAATGTTCAAAATGTTTTTCTTTGGCTGTAAAAGTCCATTTAACAGTTTCATTTGACTTTATTCTTAGTTAGGCTGCATACATTAGATAAAAAAATTCATAACCTAACACTTTTTAACGGTCTTCCTTTTGTTAATTCACTGCAGGCAGTCGACTGGTGATGGGATTGGGGATGACAGTGCCATGCGTTAACTAAAGTTCGGTCCATGTGTTATCCAATAAGACAGGGAGGCGTGCGAGAGCTACTGCGTTTTTCCATTTATGTTTCATGTTTTTGATTTTGGAAGACATCTTTTCCCTTTTTTTTGCACACGAGTTATGCCAACAGAACAAATTACGATCCATGGTTTAATAAAGTTTTAGCATGCCTCTTTATATGTGTCTTTGTCTTACGTACACTGCTACTACAGATTACTCACTTTGCCTTTTGGGTTATTATATCTCAACAATTATTATGTGGTTTTACTTTGTTTGATATAATTAAGTTGTTTAACTTAACATGAGACCAGCTAATTTGTTACGACCCGTTTAACCTGTTAGTTACAACCCTTCCCCCTGTATTGTTTAACCTTTTATAGCGTGGTCTCAAAAGGGAAAAAATGATGTTTTTAGATTTTTACCCTGGTCTCAAACATCATTTTTGTTTATTTTTACTTTTATAACCAGATGTGTTACAGGCATTTGAAAATGTTACCCAGGAGTCGGTACACAAGATTCGCAAGCTGGAGTGACATACGTGTCCAGCTAACACTTTTTAAGTCCTACATACCCAACAATCGTGTGGGGTCAGCTTGGTCGTCACAAGCATCACATGGTACAAATTTATTTAATTTCTGTTAGTTCGTTATCTTAAACAGTCTTAATACAATTATGTGTTAAGATAAGAGTACAAAAATTCGTATTATATTCCGGTGTACCTCTAAAGATTCTTTCATCATTAATCGAAAATTCTTTGATATTCATTTGGTTTTTCATCATCAATTGAAAATCCTATAATATTTGTTTGAAATGAAAATCCAAATTTACTTCATTAAAACTTTTAGTTGATTACGAAAACGGTGAATTTGTTCGATCACCGTAATTATTGAACTATTTCAATCATTAAGAATAAAATGTTTAAACGTGCTCATATCCAACATGAATAACACAAACAAGTTACTAATATGCTAAACTAGTGTCGCAACCCCTACCCCGGGAGCGGAGGCCGCGAGACAGCAGCTAGTGATATCGGTGTTTATTAATTTGGCAGCGGAAATGAGACATCAGCATTGTAGTTAGGAAATAATTTCATAGTTTCAAAACACCAAATTTTTATAATAAACAAATGGGATAAAACCCATGTTTCATTCATAATACATTTTTAGGGATAAACCCTGTTATGGGTCATTTTCTGAGCATACATATCTTGATCAATATCCTGCTTTTAATTGTTTATTTGTGATCAAGATACTGGACGGGGATATTGCTAACATGTTGGGCGATATCCTGAGGAATATTGAATTAACCACGTGCAGGTTAAAGGCTGGGGTTCGCTAACGGTCAGATGGACTTCTTCTCCTCAAGACTCGGGCATGTTTGTTATGGGAAAGACGTTGAACCCGAAAGACTAGGTCCACAACGTTCGAGTGAGGAATATTCGTTGGATCCCGGTTATTTAGGATAGTTTTTTTATATTTGTTTTACTATAAATAGATGGGGGCGGATCAGATTAAGGCACAAAACTTTCACATTTTCAAACACTTTCTCTCTAAGCTCACTGCAAACACTACACACAACACTTGTATTCGAATTACATTGTAACACATAGTTGATCCGCACCACATCCTGCACTGTATCCTGATATTTGAAGCAATAGAAGAACAAGGCAGCTGCGATTTTCAGCTCCCGAGGTTTTATGCCGGAGATCTAGATTGATCAAGGGCTTTCCTCGTACATCACGCGTCAACCTTTACTTTTCTGCTCATTGTTTGATCATAGATACAGCTCTATATCTTGAGCCGTATCCTGAAACTGTTTTTATAACTAACTTGGTTAACATATTTTTCACACATAATTTTAGCACACTACCTCACTTAACTAATTTGATCACTAAATTGCTTCGGTAATTTTTGACCAAAACAAACCCTAGTTGGTTCTTTAAGCCTCTAGTGCTCCATAGTTGGCTTCTTATAGCTTCACATTAAGTTACCTGAAACGCGTTTTAAAAAGATTTTATCAGGAAGAAATACTGGCGAGTGCATCCCAGTTTAATCAAAATAAGCTTTTATACTTTACAGTATTGAGAGCGAGTACAATGTTTATATCTACCTAATTACTCATTCAGTATTTGTCATGTTGGCAGTTCCATGACTATGGTCATATTACTATTGGCTAACTCTTTGTCCAATAGTAACGCTTGACTACTAGTGTATACAAAACCCTAGCAATTGTAGAATACAAAGACTCAATCACTGTTAAGTATAACTGAAAATATTTGAGGTTTTATAAAACAATTTAGTAGAAAGAGAATGACTCACATTGTAGACTTAAGTATTTCTATAGCTTCCTGTTGCTTTTTCTGATTATGTTCTATTAAAAACATACAATGCACACGTGTTAGTAAGATAACCCAAATCACATTAGCCATACAACACGAGACAGAACTCCAACGAACTTAGTCAGACAGAGTCTCGACATGCGTTACGGGGCCCTAGATCAATCGGGTAGGGTAACGAATTAGTGATCGGGGTTAAAATACTTACAACGAGGCGGAGCTTCGTATTTTAGTGGTATAATACCGAGCTATTATACTTTCACTATAGGG
The DNA here is from genome assembly GCA_030545235.1 of Helianthus tuberosus. Taxonomy (NCBI): domain Eukaryota; kingdom Viridiplantae; phylum Streptophyta; class Magnoliopsida; order Asterales; family Asteraceae; genus Helianthus; species Helianthus tuberosus. Next base: position 75,145,887 of record CM060364.1, on the reverse strand, counting down.
ACAGAGAGAAAGAAATTTTGAACGATTGAAACTGATGCTGAGAGACTCCTTTTATAGGTGATTTTGGCACTTCCTCGCGCCCCGCGACCCGTTGGGGTCTGCATTTCGCGCCCCGCTAGCCATACCTAGTTACGGCTAGGTCAGGTTAGTCACAAGTGTAGACATGACACGTGTCACAAGATTCTCCGGCGAAGTATGGCCTCTCGCGCCCTGCGAGAGGTTAGTGATTAGTCGGTCGTGGCCCGCGAGTCACACAGAACCAATATTTTATTTAATTTTTGATGAAAATGAGGTTATACGAGTTCGGTTATGTGCATACGGGATATAATTTGGGCTTTTTCGAGGGTTGTTATAACTAGTGTCACTATATGTCAATCCAAAGTTTCCAACGCAATATTGACTTTCCACAACATCGAAACGAAGGGAGTTTAACACGTTTTACTTAACAATACCCGAAGACTCAAGGGCGGTGTGTTAATCCTATAGCGCTATAATTGTTAAGGTAGGCTATCAAAGTTAATGAGCATATAGACATAAATGTATACATAGCATATGATATTAACAAGTATCACATGTTTTCACGTTTAAAATGTGGATAGAGTGTGATTTTGAATAAACAAGCCTCAAGTGTTGCGTGTTTTTGTATAATGTACATGTTGCACCCAAAGTGTTTAAAACGAAAATGGGATCGAGTATACTCACAGTTTTGTGTAGGTATTACACTTAAAAACGATGTTTATAAAAAACAAATGCTTAATAAAAATACATATTTATTTGTATATATATAAAACATATTTTATTAAATAATAATCGTGAACATAATGAAATAATAATAAAAAAACTTGAGTAATTGCATTAATAATCTCTTAAATATTAAGAGAACTTTGTAATTATAAAAAACAGCCCCTATAGTATATAACGACCTAAATACCCTTACACTTAACTATAAAACAGGAACAAAGTTAGTGTCAGGGGCCAATTTCGTTGTAAAATGCAACCTTGAGGTTTGATGTGTTAAAATATTTCTTTTTGAACTGAAAGGGTTAAACTGACTAAACCACAGGGACCAAAACAGTAATTTACTCTATAAAATACTATTGCACATTTGCACACCTCACACCTCACACGTATATAAATAATTTATTTGCCACATAAGAAATTAAGGACCATACACGTGAAGTTCATGGAACCCATTTGGATGGAAATTCAAATATTATTTTGTACTAGGGGGAACACCCGTGCGATGCACGACATGCATAATATTTATTGTTTTTTCCTGGAACGACGACTGATATAGATAGTGCGTGACACGGTACGAAAGTGCGAATATAGTATAGATTTTTAAAACAAAAACCGGTTTTTTTTTAAAGTTAGCCGTTTGACCATGGTTATTTTGACCAAAGTCCACTCCTCGTTCGGCGCTTTGTGGTAGCACTACCAGTAAAAAAAGGCCCAAAACGCCTGAAGGTACAGTGTTCCCCCGCGTTTTTAAGACGCTTTGAGAGAGGTTTGTGCCCCACCACATGTGGTCTCACAAAACTTCAAATCTATGGACGTGTGGTTTCTCAACCCTCTTCAAAAGACGTCACATTTTATGACATTCTAAAACTAAATTAAATATACAGAAAAAAACAACTTTGAATTATTTATACATATAAATGTATTATATGGGCCTTCTTCCCCTCTACTCAACAACTTTGAAGTACTTCTTAGCCTTTGATTACCTGGTCATGATTCATAGATTAGAAAAAATATAAGCCAAGAAGATCTCAACCATCAAAATACGATCCAAGGGCTAAAAAGTGGTTCCTAATTATGCAATGGTTATCATTTGAACCTTATTCCATGAGACTTGAGGTAAGATGCAAGGAGCATTCTTTTGAGTTTTAAACCATCTGTAATTAAGTTCATTATTTAATCATTATTGTTGCAATTATTATGTATTATAGATAATAATACCCCATGAAATTACCTTTTAGTAATTTTCGTTTCTAATTGGTTAGCATCTTTTAAGTTTTAAAACCATTTATAGTTATAATTAAATTCATAATAACGTTGATTAAGTTTTTTTATATTTAATTATTATTATTATTATTATTTTTATTTTTATTTCATATGATGTTCATCAACTATGTGATAAAATTGCAAAAAAGGTTGTAACCTTATTTGTATGATGTTTAGCAATTACTAAACCAAATAATAATGACTTAATTATAAAATTCAATCAAGTAATCGGTTACGGAGAACTTGAAACGGAAAAGCAATGTAAATATGAGGAAGGTGATGATGTTCAACTAAGTCAAATGATTTAATTCTTTATCAAGTATTTAACAATACTTAATTTATAAAGTTATCAATTTAATTGTATTTATCAATTTATACTCATGTAGAAAGACTAATTTGTCCCTTTACTAACTTCATTGAGTTGTTGTACTATAAGCATAATATGTTGCAATTATTTAAATTTGGTTGGAACCCTTGTGAAATGCTTTATACGATAGTATAGATAAACGCAATCAATTTAAATCTTTTGCGCGGGTTGAAAACATCCGAGCCCTTAAAGTTTGCTGCCCAATCCTGTCAAACAATACCTCCTCAAATATTTCCTCTGCATCTATATTGCCTATATATAGTATCAATTAAATCACACAAAAGCATCATATGTTTAAAAAAATAGTAAAGTAGAAATTAAAAAAGGAAATACCAATAGGCCAAATAAATGTTTATCTCCAAATGAATAACTTTTCTCGTACCCACCCTTTTACACCTCCATATACATGAAGCTGCAAAAAAGGAAAAAGACTATAAATTTATGAACAATTAAACAATACATTGGTAAATGGTTCCAGATACTATAGTCATGCAAGGGTACCTTGATGAAGTATGAAGTGTCTGTCTTTTTGTATCCAATAACCTGTGTGTATACTTTATATGTAATATAAAATCATAATTTGAAAAAAAAAACCACTAAATCACCACAAACATAATAAAACATCAATATAAACTCATAGATTATGTAAAAGAAAACTGTTATCCCATTTGAATATTTTAAGAAACAAACCAAAGTTTTTTCGAATAAATGTTGAAATGGGTATAAAAGAACACACCTTTCCACCAAGATAAATAAATTTCATATCAACTTATCTCTTTCTTATCTATTTCTTTTCGACTCTAACTCGCACAATAGTAGACAAAGGAGTTGATGTTGAGTGAAATGGTGAATTTATAGCAATGATAGGAGATTCCTTAATCGATCAAATTTATTACATATTGATTGAAATTGGACCTTTGAGTGCTTTTGCGGTTTATCCCAATAGGTTTCGTTTATTAATTGCATTTAAGTACCGAACTTATTATTGTATTATTATAATTAATTGTGATTATATTCTCATTTAATTATTTTTTTATTTTTTAATATTAATGTAGAAAGACCATTTCACCCCTTACTAACATCATTAAGTTGCTGTACCATAAGTATAAAAGATTGTAATTACTTAAATTTGGTTGGTATCCTTATGAAATGCTTTATAATATAGTATATATTGATTGAAATTGGACCTTTGGAGTGCTTTTGCGGTTTATCCCAATAGGTTTCGTTTATTAATTGCATTTAAGTACCGAACTTATTATTGTATTATTATAATTAATTGTGATTATATTCTCATTTAATTATTTTGTTATTTTTTAATATTAATGTAGAAAGACCATTTCACCCCTTACTAACATCATTAAGTTGTTGTACCATAAGTATAAAAGATTGTAATTACTTAAATTTGGTTGGTATCCTTATGAAATGCTTTATAATATAGTATAGATAGGTTTCGTTTATTAATTGCATTTAAGTACCGAACTTATTATTGTATTATTATAATTAATTGTGATTATATTCTCATTTAATTATTTTTTTATTTTTTAATATTAATGTAGAAAGACCATTTCACCCCTTACTAACATCATTAACTTGTTGTACCATAAGTATAAAAGATTGTAATTACTTAAATTTGGTTGGTATCCTTATGAAATGCTTTATAATATAGTATAGATAGATAGATAGATATAGATATAGATATAGATATAGATAATTATTTTTTTTATTTTTTAATATTAATGTAGAATGACCATTTCACCCCTTACTAACATCATTAAGTTGTTGTACCATAAGTATAAAAGATTGTAATTACTTAAATTTGGTTGGTATCCTTATGAAATGCTTTATAATATAGTATAGATTAGGTTCTAGCATTAATGTACTGTACTATATGTTAATATGGTTTTTCATGCATTGCTTTGTTGCAAATTGTGTTGTTTTATTTGTAAATTATTATTATTATTTATAATAATCTAATTAATTTAGCCAAAATCTTGTTAATAATATATTAGAATATATATATATATATAGTTATTTTAATACTTTTATTATTTTAATATTATAATAATAATTCCTTTTTTTTACTCTTTAACTTTAATTTAATGATTTTTTAGTATCACGGGGTGGGATAAGCTTGGTGTCAACCGGTACTGGTATCGAAATACCGGTACGGTCTTGTTTGGTATCGGTACAAATAGTAATTTTAATATTTTAAAAATATATATAGTTTTTTAAATATTTTTATTATTTTAATATTATAATAATAATTCTTTTCTTTACTTTTTAACTTTAATTTAATGATATTTTTATGATACTTATGATCTTTCGGTTTAAATTTTATCTTAATCTATTAAATTCTGATACTAATATCATGGATAAGTTCTTAATATTTGATATCATTTGGATCCCTTTACCTATTTTTTTATTATATGTTTTCTTTGAAAATATATTGTTGTGTTTTTATTACGAATTATATTTGAGCTACTTTTAATATATTAGTTACTTCGAAATTTAAATTTATGGTTACCTTGTCAAAGATCATTTTATAGAATAATCATAAGTTTGGAATAATTATCTTTAAACCAATTATTAAAAAAAATTAAGATCAAAGTTAACTTTAAACTAATCTACCTTTATCTATAATATATTATTTAGTATAATGTGTTATTGATTGATATTAATTTTAATGATTATTGATATATAATTTTTTTATTTTATTTTTTATCTTATCTCTTATTTATTTAATGTAAATTAAATGCAATTAATAGGATTTTTATAGGATGATGCATTTAAAACAACCATAAATTTTGGTTTTAAAATAGAACATATAACTAAACTTCATTAATGTACTGTACTATATGTTAATATGGTGTTTCATGCATTGCTTTGTTGCAAATTGTGTTGTTTTATTTGTAAATTATTATTATTATTTATAATAATCTAATTAATTTAGCCAAAATCTTGTTAATAATATATTAGAATATATATATATATATATATAGTTATTTTAATACTTTTATTATTTTAATATTATAATAATAATTCCTTTTTTTACTGTTTAACTTTAATTTAATGATTTTTTAGTATCACGGGGTGGGATAAGCTTGGTGTCAACCGGTACTGGTATCGAAAATACCGGTACGGTCTTGTTTGGTATCGGTACAAATAGTAATTTTAATATTTTAATAATATATATAGTTTTTTAAATATTTTTATTATTTTAATATTATAATAATAATTCTTTTCTTTACTTTTTAACTTTAATTTAATGATATTTTTATGATACTTATGATCTTTCGGTTTAAATTTTATCTTAATCTATTAAATTCTGATACTAATATCATGGATAAGTTCTTAATATTTGATATCATTTGGATCCCTTTACCTATTTTTTTAAAAATAAATATTATTTTTTAATCAATAATAATTTCTATTTTACAAGAATAGATTAAATAAAAAAAGAAATAATAATAATAATATATATCATACACTAGGTTATAACCCCGTGTATTACACGGGTTGAATAAATAAATTTTATATACTAAATAATAAAACAATATATATTTAAAAACCTCATTTATTGCACGGGTTGAATAAATATAATTTTATATATTAAATAACAAAAAATTATATCTATAAGAACCATATTGTACGGGTTGAATAAATGTAATTTTATATACTAAACAAAAAAGTTATATCTTTAAAACCACGTGTATTACATGGGTTGAATAAATGTGATATTGTTTACCAAATAATAAAATAATATATCTTCACAAAACCCTATTTATTACACGGGTTGAATGAATGTAATTCTATATACCAAATAATAAAAAAAAATACATCTTTAAAAATATGCGCATTACACGGTTTGAATAAATGTAATTTTCTGTACTAAATAATAAAAAAATTATATCCTTAAAAAACTCTGTGTATTGAACGAATTGAATAAATCTAATTTTATATATCAAATAAAATAAAAAAGTTATGTCTTAAAAAAACCTCATGTATTACATGGGTCGAGTAAATGTAATTTTGTATAGTGAAAATAAAAATATTTAATATATTAATACAAAGTTTGGTTTTCGTGATAAAAATACATTATTCTGTTGTTGCAAAATTTGTTAACGAAGTCTCAACAAATTTAACCCTTTATTTGAAATTCCATAAATGTATAAATGATAAAATAATATTAGTTAATTTTGTTTAAAGTTTCATAAAATCTATTTGATACCAAACTAAACAAAACGTTCAAATAGAGTAAATTGCCATTTTAGTCCCTGAGTTTTTGTCCAAATTGTCATTTTAGTCCAAATAGTTTTTTTTCTCCCCTGGGTCCCTGACTTTTCATTTTTCTTGACATTTTGATCACATTGCCTAACTTAGTATGAAAACCAGGTTATGATCAGGGGTATATTTAGCATTGAATTATTAGGAGGTTTATAAATTATATTGTAAACTACCCTTGGTTATCACTACACAACGGTTATGCCAAAAATACCTATGGTTATAACCAGATTTTTAGAATGAGTTAGGCAATGTGATCAAAATGACAAGAAAATGGAAAAGTCAGGGACCCAAAGGAGAAAAAAAACTATTTAGACTATAATGGCAATTTGGACCAAACCTCAGGGACTAAAATGGCTATTTACTCCGTTCAAATATAATTAATTCAAATAAATAATATTATAAATAAGAAGAAGATTAAAGTAAATAATAATTATTCATAAGATATTAAACTAATAATATTTAGTAGGAGATTATCTATAATTAATTAGAAGAGATTAAACTAAAATAATAATTATCTATAAGAGATTGCTTAATACGATGACAAGTGTCCCGAAAGTGGTTTCTTTTATTATATAGTATAGATATGTTTGATTTCTAATATATTAATAATAATAATAATAATAATAACAACAACAAATTCATTTTTTTGAAACTTACGGATCTTATGATCCAATTATACATATTTTCTTTTCTTTTTATTAGATTTCAAGATAATTACTATTAAAACCATTGCAATTATTATTATTATTATTATTATTATTATTACTATTACTATTATTATTATTATTATTATTATTATTATTATCATAAGATAATTATAGAGATATATCTATATCATTTTTTATTTTATTTTATGAGGTCAATCATAATCTTAACCTTGGAGATTAATTAAATTTTTAAACAAATCTAACTCTATCACTTTCCTCAATTTTTTCTCAAATATAATTTTTTATAATTATCTTTTAAATTTATCTCTATCTCTCTTTTATTCAAACCCCATTCCTAAGCTATAAATACGGGTCTCCACCCTCATTATTCTTCACACCTCAAACAAAAATCCAAAGCCGTCTAGAGCTCCCAAATTTCATTGTCTCTTCCTATCTCTTGAAGATTCAAGAAGTTTCCACTTCAAATAAGTTTTAATATTCTTTGCATTGTTCTGTTCATACTTTTCCATTTTTGCTTAGATTTACGATTCACTAACTTGTTTTGGTTATAATCATAGACCTAAGATGAATCAAAATCAAAATTTAATGTTAACCATCACAAGTTTTTCTTAAGAACATAAACATTTTTTCTAGCAAACTTGGTATTATTTGTAGTTCGTTGAGTTAGCTTCGATTTGATTTCACTTTCTAATTCATCCGAATAAATTTTTGACGAATTTTAAAAGATCAGTGCGCAAAGCTGATGAAAATTCATTTTCAAAACCCTAAATTGATTGGTTAAGGTTAAATTCATAATTTTAATTCTAAAATATCATTTTCAAATTATCAAACACTTTTATTAATTCCTTGAAACAAATTTTATTATTTATAATATTAATTCTTCATTATTCTTGTTATTCAATTCCATCCTAACAAAGTTCATATTTAGCCTTTAGCACTTAATTTTTCTAAAAAAAACTTTTAACTTTCACAAATCCCTAATTAAAGTCATAAGTCACTCCACAAATCAAGGTTGTTGCAAGTTGCAAGATCTACCCTCCTACTTTGTAAAGTGAGTACATAGTTCCTTATTTTTACTATTTTTACACTTTTGGGGTGATTCATGTGTCTTATATCAAATTCACAAACATTACATTATTATTCACTACTAACAATTGGATTCTTTAGTTTGCATGTTATCTATGTGTTATTTGAACATACATGATTACTATTTGTACATTCATTAATTATGATCAAGTCGCGTGGTAATGTGTTTTAGCGCTATAGGATTGACACCTCATTCCCACTTCTTGGCCTCTTTTGGGGGAGTTCCTTTGGGAGTAATAGAGGCCACTTATTGTAGCAAGAGGTTAATCCTTTAGGTTCCTCGTTACAAGTCGACACAAGGTTTGAGTGTACCCTTAGTTTCATGTTTCTGTTTTCAAATTGGTTTAGATGTTATGCTATGCCATTGAATTATACAAAATTTCTAACTATAATTATATGTACTAATACCTTATGTTAGTCACCAACTTTTCGTAGTTGACCTTTATTTTGAAAATGTTGCAGGTAATATTGTTTGATGATACTATGCAAGATTTGCTACTCACATAGGATGCTTATTTGACATACATAATTAATATGGATTTTTTTGAACTATTTGTTTATCCTTGATGTACTTGATGTTTTAAGTTGATTAACAAATATTTAAATTTTAAATAGTTCCATGTGTGTTTGAACAATCTACCAAGTAGCGCCCCGACGTTTTCGCTATTAGTTGGCTGGCTGGTGGATTGCCGACTCGGACGATGCTGCGCATATGACTATTGACCCTCGATAGTTCTCGATGTTGTTTCCTACACCGGCTTTGAGCGAGTCGTTAGCAGTACGATCCAGGTATGGGCCAGGGGCGAAGCATCATGGGTGCTCGGGGGTGCACCCGCCCACCCCAATGTTTCGGTTAGAAGTGTATATAGTCCGATTTTTCGTCCGAAAATTTTAAAATTATATAGGATCGCCACCCCGATTATTTTTCCTAAATGATGGGTAATTTGGTAAATATATTTTAACTCTTATTTTTATTTGTTTAACCCTAGATTACCCACCATACAATAAACTTAATACCCAAATTATTAACTATCAAATATAATAATCTTATTTAGCCGACATATGTGTTCTGCACTCTTCTGCCGTCTACGATTTGCTCTGCCACTGCCAAAGACTTTTGGGGAAATTGGTGAGTATTATAATTCATTCCCTTATCCTTTTTATTTTTTTGTTTTCCAATTCATTCCCAATTCACAATTTCCTAACAATCCTTTATTTTTTTTATTGTTATTATGATACAAACAAAAATCTTCATAAAAAAAAGTAAAAAAAAAAATCCCAGCAATTACGGGTTTTACTATTACGGTTCTACCTTCACATGGGTACTCGGGAAGGCGGATGTTCTCAAGGTTTCTTGTGTCTCGTCCATTATTTTACGCCTCGGGATACTCAAAATGAACGCTTGCAACTAAAAAAGAGGACTGATATCAATTTCAACTATGTCTATTACGAACCACATTTTTTTATATACCTAAGGGCCCTAAAATCTTTAAAAATATTCCGCATCCCTATAAAAAAAACTCTGAGTCCACCACTGATTCAAATACACAAGATATTATCCTACAAAACATCTTGGTTCCACCACATATTATAATCTCCAAACCAGTAATTGGACCGAAATATGAGAACCCCACATGAAATCCCACCCAAAGAGAATCCACACTTTTTTGTTTGAAATGATATATATATTTGCACTTGAAATATACGTTTTCAATTTGTACTTGTAAAAACTATGTCTGGAACAATTGAATACACAAAATAGACAGAATAATTTATGTATGATTTAACCACACTTCTGTACAGCACCTATTACCATATTTATAGGAAGATATACAGGTACTTACAATACACTAACCGATGTACATAGTTAACTGTGTAATACTTCAGTAACTGTTTAAAAAAAAAAACTCGCCTCTTGTAACAACGGGTTGTCTTGTAAATTCTAATTAAAAAAACTTTATACGCTCCTCCAATCAATCGTTAATGAAGAAAATACAAGCTAAAATATAACTCGCCTCTTGAACCAAAATAGAATGGAAGGTTTTCTGCCCAAAAGTTGAAGGTAGTCCTCGGTATTTGTCTTCTGCCTGAAATCAATATAATGGCCAGCTCGTCAGTTTCTATACATAAACATGATTAACAAACTCTGATTGATATTCCTGATTTCAGTAAATAGTATGTATATCAACGAACCTCTAGTTTTCTAAAATTCGATCAGTATATCTATATGTATATCGGCACACCTTTGAAGCCAACACAAATGTGTAAATTAAAACAATCAAGATGGTATGTGGTTTGATCCAATGTGGAACGATTCGTACATATATGCTTGTGAAAGCTTTGGACAGCTGCGAGTGGATATTTCTTCTCCATTCAGTGTAGTAGTTCTTCCAGTTATACCTACCCATCTTTCTCGTAATATAGGCTGATCAATCACGCCAAGAATCTGATATTAATCAAAGAAAAAGCTCAATAACATACACAGGCTTCAATTGAATATTCAGATGTTTATACCCTATTGAAAGTTGCAGAATGATAATTGTTCATACCGGTTTACCTCTTTCCAGTAATGCAATGAGGGTGCCAAACAAGGGTTTGCCTGATAAAAGCAAAAGCAACCACCTTGAATCAATCTTGAAACAGATGGCTAAGAATTTCATAAGAGATAGAGCAAAAAGTTACCGGTAATAAAACTCTTTGTTCCATCTATTGGATCTAAAACCCATACATAATCTGCAGATTTCTCTTTACATTGCCAACCATTCTCCTCTCCATAACTGCAATCAGCGGTTTCCATTATTTATAAGAGGCAAGAATAACTACTTGGACATTTAAACAATTAACCAGACATCAAATACTCTGTGGTCACGTTTTCTTGTTTCTATAGTCTTCAGTTACAAAAAAAAGTATAGCTTGAACATTCATTCATTTTATGAGAAACAAAGCAAGATTACAGTTTTTAATCGATTAATCCACATTGCATCAGAAGCAATGCTATCAAAACCATTGATAACATAAGCATTCTTCCTTCAATATCCATCTAATCACGAGGACCAAACCGGAAATTCGAATCCAACGGAGCAACTTACATTGCATGAGAAGGCAAATTCTCCTGTAATATAGAAATCATAGCTTCCTTCGCAGCTCTATCAGCTATTGTCACCGGACCTTAAAGTTAACCACAACAAAAAATACACATAATCAAAAAAAAAAAAATATATATATATATATATACAACTTTCAGCCCTAAAATTCTTCATCTTTTCAATAGACAGTCAATTAATTCCAATACTCTCACCCTAAAATGTACAACAATTTTCAGCCCGCCCTATAATTCTTACAATTTCTCAATAGACAGGCAATTAATTCCAATACTCTTGTCCTAAAATATACAACAAATTTACATGCATTTATAAAATAACTAAATCCGAATATATTAGGAAAAAAAAGAAACTAACTTAAATCTTCTTTATCACTAATATCAAATCTCTTCAAAAAATACTTGCGTATAACATCACCAGCAGCATCGGCTAACTTGTCAGCAATAATCGCAAAACGATCGAGTTCAGAATCGCTAAGATTGACGGTCTTAAAGGCAGAGAAGTGATTACAAATTAGGGAAATAAGCCATGACTGCTCCGCATCCAAACTGATTTCAAAACTAACCTAAAATGGTGATGCAAGAGTGAAGCTAACCTGGTCACTTCCTTTCCGGTTCTAACTCGCGAAATAGCAGACGAAGGAGTTGATGTTGAGGGAAATGGGGGATTTCATTTAAGATATAGCAATGATGGGAGCTTCAACCGATCATATTTATGGCATATTTGATTGAAATCGGACCTTTGGCGTGCTTTTGCGGTTTATCGATGTAGGTATTAATAATGTATTTATTTTCTTTTATGTATTAATGTATTTATCAATTTATTATTGAATGGTGCTAGAAAGACAATTTTACCCCTAAACTAATCTCATTTATTATTTAAAATAAATACTTAGAAATTATCAGTGCCACGATTTGATAAATGCTCCTCATGTATATGCTCCTCATGTATTGCAAAATTCTTGAAACCCAATTTATTGTTGTAACCGTTGGAATGTGAAAACAATCAACAATCATTATTACTTGATTTAATTTCATTTGAAGCCATTCGTTTGCCAAATCTTTAAAACCCTTCATATCATTATTGTTTTCTTTATTTAATTTCTATGTTTCTCTAGAAGCCAGCGACCAGTCATTGCACAACCACCATCAAATGCCGCACACTGTTGATTCTCCACCAAGTCGGCTCTGGTGGATAGAACGAACGACGAAACGAGACCTGCCGAGATGCGTGACAATGGCATCCTACAATTTTGGATCACCAGGTTCGAATTACCCTTTTCATCATAATCGATAGTGGCTGCGTTAATTAATTCTAGGGTTCTGGCGAAGCCTCGGTCATAGCCGCCTCCGTCGTCGGAACTAATAGTTTCCTTCATGAGGTTTTTTTTTTTTTTTTTTTTTACTGTTTATCGTTTTTATTTTGACTTGAGATGTTGAAGAAGAGAAGGAGTGCAATGAATGATCCCTTGAAAACGTGTCTCTAAATCCTCTATCACACAGTAATTTGTTTAATTGAGATTTTTTTTCTGTTTTTCAAGTTACTGGTTTATATGATGTATGAATTAATTTTTTCTTTAATTCAAAGTTATATAATTTGCAGAAACATGATAGTGGCTGCGTTAATTAATTCTAGGGTTCTGGCGAAGCCTCGGTCATAGCCGCCTCCGTCGTCGGAACTAATAGTTTCCTTCATGAGGTTTTTTTTTTTACTGTTTATCGTTTTTATTTTGACTTGAGATGTTGAAGAAGAGAAGGAGTGCAATGAATGATCCCTTGAAAACGTGTCTCTAAATCCTCTATCACACAGTAATTTGTTTAATTGAGATTTTTTTTCTGTTTTTCAAGTTACTGGTTTATATGATGTATGAATTAATTTTTTCTTTAATTCAAAGTTATATAATTTGCAGAAACATGTTTAGTTCATGTGGGATTGGAATTGCATTCTTTCATATGATCCTTGATCTTCCACTTGCAATTGCAAATACGCTTACCGCCCGGTTAAATGATGGGTTAGTACTCATCTGTTTCAAAGTTTAAGTCACAGTTTCTTTATAGTTTGTATGTAACGTTTCATGATGTTTAAATTTGCAGAATTCCCTAAATTGATGAGAAATGGGTGCTTCTCGGTTTCTGTATATACGCAGGTATGGTGTCCATCGCGATGATTTGAAGTAATACTTGAATGATTTTACATGCATACTTCATAGTGGAAAGTAATTGTTGAACAAATTTTTGGTTATTGCAGCTACACTGTATCTGCATTTTGCCACATCAGTCATTATTCATGAAATAACAACATCTCTTCGAATCTATTGTTTTAGGTAACAAAAACTAAAGTTACTTTACTTCTTGTATATGTTTTATGTGTTGACCTTTTGACCTCTAATCATATTTAAAAAAAAAAGGGATAAGAATCGCAAAGAAAAAGGCCTGAGACATGTTCATGTTCGATATGAAGGTATGTTTTTTTTTTTCAGATCAAAATGTTCAATTTCTTCGCACTACTTTTACCAAATAAATATTGGGTTCATTTTATATTTTCAGGTTACTACCACCTCACAAATTGGAATTGGATATATCTAATATACCCGAGTTTTGTGACCGGTTTCGTATCTGTTGTTACAGATTCGGCTGATCGGAATCAAGGGTTTCAAATAAAGTGTTGGAACTTGCATTAGTTAATAGACCACAGGTGAATAGAGATATTGCTGGTTCTTCTATTTTACTTCACCCTAGAGAATTTGCATTTGTTCACACTTGAAACAATGCGGGTTTCAATCAGAGTCAAAGTGGGATTCAAGGAAACTTTGGGGGTGGTTTTTTGAGTCTTCGACTTGGAGGTAGTGAAGAATCGGTATCTACTTCACCTTGCGTCATGGATTTATAGCGGTGAGCACTTATATACACAACATTGTTAAGAGGCTGGACTGGAACTTTTTTAGAAAAAGAACGTCATAATAAAAAAAAAATGATGATACAAAACTCAATCCTGTATTAGATGGTACAAATGAATTTTCATTATTCGCATCCCCATCATTTCAGGATTGAATCAAGGTGATACTGCTCTTCCATTAAAGGGTTGGCCTTTAGGATGGAAAACAAATTGTGTGGGTTCCATGAGCTTCATCTTGGTTTCCTCTAAAGAAGGCCTTTGTGCTGCAAAACTTCATAGCTGTAGAGCAAATAAGTGGTCAATTGGACTAAATTAACTTTAAAAGTAAATTGATAAATAACTAGAGACATGAACAATTGTTAAGAGTCGAATAAAGTAATAAACTACTGGGAATATAAAAAGTCAAAGTTTTAAAGTAGGACAGGAACCAGTTCATGTTTGTCAACTGTCCTGTTGTCTTCTTGTGACTTTTGAAACTTAGATGTGGATATTTCTATAACTTGATCAACTATATAGACAGTTGCCCAAGAGTTTCAATTGAATATCCATATGGAGCACCACCACAAGCTTACCAAAAAAAAAATACGATGTGCAGTAATAGGTGTTTTTTTTTTGAAACAAAGATGTAGTATCATAGTGTGGATTGCACCATTTGATCCAACTAAGAAGAAGGAGGAGGTTATTCAAGATGTCAACTGTAAGTACTTTTTAAAATTCTTTTTTTTACTAAGATAATGCGATTAGGGATCCGATCCTCTTTGTATTAACTATAAACTTAATAACAAGCATTAAATAGTGTGATTATATAAACCATTAAAAGTACTTTAACGAACCACTAGCCCGAAACTTAGAAATTACACTACATCAGTTTATGAGCAGCATCTGGTTATGAGCCCGTAAAATATCACGGTCAATGGCCCTTCAAACGAGTATTTGGAATTCAGGTCTGTTATCATCAATCTTATACCTCATAATCTCAATGCTTTTTTTGATCTTCAATCTTAAGCAACGTATTGTAATTTTTCCAGGAGCCTGCTTTTGTCATGTTTTCTGCACTTAACCTTGCAATGCATTTTCACGGGTGGTTATCGTTCTTCATCCTCTTGCATTACAAGCTGCCGGTGAAAGCAGATAAAAAGTCATACTAAGAGTATGCTGGTCTATGGCATCTATATGCGCTCCTAGCCGTCATTTGACGCCTCTACCCTTGAGAAATCAGTGCCTCCAGGGTATCCGAAATTCATTAGTAATTTGGAAAATGAAATTTTAAATGCGTCGATGGAGAAGGAGATTTTGAAGATTGAAGTGATGCGAGCCCAACTGATGATCAGCATTCTTCAGTGACTGCTTGACTGAAGAGAATAATGAATTGAGGAAGGGTGTTTAGGTAATTACAGCTCTATACTTGTGTTCATTATTACTTTAACCATGTAGCTAATGAACACAACAAGGTTATGGGGAAAGGGCCATTTCTAGGTAACATGACTCTTTATCGCTTATTTTTCTTAGAGATCTTAGTCAAATAAAGTCTTTATCTTTATTAAGATGGAAAGATAAAGTAAATTTTCAAAACATTTAAGATGGTAGATGAATGGTCATGCTCACCCTAATTTTTTTTCCACGACTGCCCATGTCCTCATAAAACTGAATGATACCATTCAACAATCTAGATTTCTCTCAAGGTAGTTCCCTTCTCCTTTCAATGTTTATCAGTTTCTTGAACTCAATCATCTCAAATTAAAGGCCAATTGAATGTCCATTGAATTACCATTAGTTGTGAATGTCGATTGAATTTCCACTGAGGTCATGCGTTATCGATTCATGAATATGCGATTAATGGTACCCTCCTTCGATGTATTAGTTAAAGAGGGAGCGAGAGTGAAGACTGAAGAATACGAAGAGAGGGGAGCAAGGGCCCTCCGGCGACGGTGATATAGATGATAGCTAAGGTACTAATCTCACTTCTATCTCCTCTACCTTTTGATTGATGATTTGATGTTTCAATCGAAGATTGAAGACGATAATTGAATTTGCCCAGTTGTGTCCACACCCACAAGCTGTCGTAAAGATGTCATACAATAACGGATCACGTCTCCTTCAAGATGTATATCTGATATTTGCTTGCTCAATGTATCAAGTTCTCAACCTTATAATGTACCGGCAACTTTCATTTATTTATTCTGTTAGTAATTTGGTTGAAGAGTAGCATGGGAACACATAGAAATTGTTTTTTTAACTATTCAATCTGATTGTGATTATTGCCGGTATTAGTATTACTGTTTGTTATGTGGTGATTAAAATGAAACAAACATGTACAACTTTGATATAGTGAAAGACGTTCCAGTAGAAGAAATTACAATTTAGTTAAAGGACAATTGGTTAAATGGTAGAAAGGTCATTGATTTGCTCTTATTTTAAAGATATTTGAGGATAGGGGAAGAGTAAGATGATGAGTTTAAGTTCATGTTTTGGTATATTTTTACTTATCTTATGAATGTGGTGTAATAATCTTTTTGGTTATGATTTATAGGTCGAAAGTTGCATGCCAACGTGAAGTTTGATGCGGATGAACTGGAGGATCCACCAAAGGTTGAAGAGAAGCTTGGTGCTGTTCCACATGGTTCATCCATTGATTCATACGTCTTACCATGAACAAACAATAAAGTTTAAGCACGCCCCTTTTTCTGCTTATGCACCGGCCGTGTCAGACGTCTTACCATGAACAAACAATAGCTATTATGCATGTCGTGCATCGCACGGGCTTTCTCCCTAGTCTACTGTAAAAAAAAGTTACAAATATATTATGCTTAATTACTGTCTCCTAAAAACATATCAATGCATATATATTATATAGATAAAACACCACAAAAGAATACAAAAAGCGATGTTGTTTGGTCCTCATCGGTTTAATTTGTTATGGTATCGATATTTTACTGGTACTCGGTATATTTTACGATATAAAAAAACATTATTATGAATACAACTCTATTTTCAATAACAAATCTATTATAGTTTAACAAAAAGAAAACTTATTCGGTGCTTGTACCAAAAATACTAAAACCGAACATCATACCGATTATGGTGATATAGTACTAGTTCGGTAGTTCAATCGGTATTAGTTCAGTTAGGTTAGGTTTACTTCGGTATAACATTGGTACTCGGTATAGCTTACGATACTGAAAAAATATTTTATTTTGAATACAATTACGTTTTTAATAATATTTATATCAGAACGTTGTAAAAAAACTAAATGTAATTGCATATTTAGATTTTTTTAAGTTAACGAACGCAAGTTAATACAAAAACATTTTATTTTCAATACAATTTGTTTGGAATAAAATTTATATCGGGATGATAAAAAAACATAATTACGTATTTTTTAAGTTAACAAACGCAAATTATTAGAGAAAAATTAAATGAAATTTTATAATAAAAAAATCTTCATCGTGCTTTTCATAAAAAACAAATGAAATATTATAATAAAAAAATCTTCACCTTACTTTTCATCTAAGGGTATGTTTGGCAAAAGAAGCTGGTAGCTGTAAGCTGGTGGCTAGTGGCTGGAGGCTAGAAGCTAGTAACTGTAGTTTTTTAGATATATTTAGGTGTTTAGCAACGTAGCTAGAGATTTTAATAAAATGTATAAAATGACCAAAATGGACATAACTAAAAAAATAACTAAAAACTTCATTATCTTTAGAGGTTAAAATAGTTTTTTTTTTCTTCTTAAAAGCTTGTAGCTCCTTCTAAACGCTACTAGTGACTAGGAGCGTTCAACCAAAAGCTTCAAGCTCCTTCAACCAAATAAGGCTTTTTATTGAGTATGAGATTTTTTTTAAAAGCTAAAAGCTCTTAAAAGCTCCATGCAGATGAACTTTTTAAAGTCCTGTAATTTACTAATCTTTTAATAAACCTATTTTACATATGCATATATTCCGAAAAGAAAAACCTTCAAACTTATTAAATTAGGTTTGAACGACTATCAGTTGATACGAAAAGAGATATTGCAGAACTGTCATGGTTCATCTTTAGGTTATTCAGGACCCATCAAGGACTCAAGAATTTATTCTATCGGAAGGGATAATTTAAAGTTATTAGAGAACTCATTAGACATTGCCATGTCTGTCAACAAGTTAAGTATGAGATAGTAGCTTCTCCTGAACCATTGCTGTTGATGCAACAAATACAAGACCAACGGTAGTAGCTGGGCTGGTTAGGCAAAAGGGTTGAAGGGTTCAACTTTGCCTAACGCAGGTCGTGGGGTCCCCCCACGTTTGCAAAACGCGGAAGGAGGTTCACTAGTTAGTTTTTGTTATTTGCTGGAGATCCTTCTCTGAAGTGTGTCCAGATTCGGATGTGGGAGCAAATAGAATGTGTGTGGTGGATGTGAAAAGGAGTGCCTCGCATGTAAGCAAGTACTCAATGTGAATGACCAGAGATTAGAGAATCAGAGCTGGCCAGGAGATGTTTTCTGAAGTAAATGAAGTGTCAACTTATAGGAGAAGACATCTCCCGAAGTAGAATTCATTTGACTAGTGATCCCGTTTGCAGTGAGGAGCTTACCCGTTTGGGGGTTAAAGCCTTTTGACCCCTGGATAATAGCGTGTGTTTTGCAGACCTGCTTTTCTTTTGCGGCTGTGAGTTGGTGAAGCAATCCCTGGATGTGACTGGCCACTGTTTCCGTATTGCTCTTCCCCATCTCATAGCTTTTCAACCATTGAACCGTTTAACCCTTTGAGCATTTACGCATTTAGTCATTTTATTTAATCTTGGGCTACCCCCGTCATCAGCCCCCCAAGTCAGAGGTTTTTGGGTAATGAGCTCAAAGACTTCTGACTTTTATGCGTGTATTTTATTGCCTGAAGGTTTCAATGGTTCGTTGCTTGAAGGCTTAAAAGGTTGAAGGCAGTTAATATTTGAATTTTAAATAACTGACAATTGATTTGATTGATGTATGGCAGTTGATAGGGTGGCGGTTTTGCAGAAGTTACTGTTTGCCATTATTACCCCTATTGTAGGTTTACATTTATTTTATATTTGCAAATCTTATCCATTTTCTTCATAATTCTTCCAAGTTTCTGCCATTTCCTTCCTTCTCTAAGGTTAGTTTCGGTTTCCTTTACACCTTGCATTCTTCATTTTTTGTTTTAAAAAATGGGTGCTCGTAAGGACTTAGCAAAATCTTTTTCCCGGTTAACACAAGAGGAGGTAGATTTATTTTGTATGGAATATGGTATTGATAGAAAGTTTAACCCAACTGCTCCTGCTTGTGATGTTCCTATTGATAAACCAACCTCTGGTTCGATTGCCCTTTACTGCCGTCATTTTGAGTTTTCAAATCTTCGTTATCCCTTTTCGTTTTTTGTTTTGAACTTGTTGGAGTATTATCGGGTTTCTTTTGGGCAAGTTCATCCGAAGGGTATGGCTAGGGTTTTGCATTTTGAGGTTTTGTGCCGTGCCCTTGGATATGATCCTTCCCTGTTGCTCTTTCGCCGGTTTTTCGTTTGGCTAAGAATGGCGATTGGTTTACTTTTGAAACGTCCAAAGTTGATTCCTGCCTTATTTCATCCATGGTTACCACGCTTGGGGCTTGGAAGGATCGCTTTTTCTGGGTTTCCAATGCTATTCTTCCATTCAAGATGGTGTGGAAAATATACTATATTTAATTTATACTATATTATAAAACCAAAATTTATGGTTGTTTTAAATGCACGGTACGAAAGTGCGAATATAGTATATATTTTCAAAACAAAAACCATTTTTTTAAAGTTAGCCGTTTGACCATGGTTATTTTGACCAAAGGGGGGGGGGGGTCGTAAACGTATGTACCCAAAAATTTCTATAGAACCCGAGGGGGGGGGGGTCGAAAACGTATATACCCAAAATTTTCTATACAAAAGCTACATACATAACACTACTGAGCGAAAATTTCGGGGGGTCGGCGCCCCCTCCGGTCCCTTCTAACCTTCGCCCTTATGGGTGGGGATGCGGTGGTTTTTGGGTGGAGGCAGGTTTGTGGGTGGTGATAATGGTGGTTTGTTGCAACGGTGGTGATGACGGTGGTCTGTTGCAGCAGTGGTGATAACAAAGGTTGTACATTATTTCAACACCAGTGGCGAAGCTTGAGATTTCTAACGGGGGTCGAAAACGTATGTACCCAAAAAATTCTATAGAAACCGGGGGGGGGGGGGGTTCGAAAACGTATATACCCAAAAATTTCTATACAAAAGCTACATACATAACACTACTGAGCGAAAAGTTCGGGGGGTCGGGCGCCCCCTCCGGCCCCTTCTAACCTTCGCCCTTGTTCAACACCAACAACCAGTGACGAAATTACCATGCAATTGTACAATAATAAAAAACGATAATAAATAAAGTAAAACAAATATCTAATAGATTTGTACTCGTCCTTTTTTCATAGCTTTAAATCGTTTCATCAATTTCCTCAAATTTCCTTAGGAAAAAAATCCCAATGAGAGATTATTTTTTAGATTGTGGTTTCATCTTCACTTTAAAGAATCAACCTTCAACTTCAATAAATTCAAGTACCGAATTTAACAAAAAAAACTAGAAAGCTATAACTTTTTGTAAAATTTAAATTATCTAAACACTAAACCCTAACAATTCTACAAACAACAATACTACATAAACAATAACAACAAACAAATAATCAAAGGACAAGAAACACTCACCAAACACGCAGGTCAACCGCTGGTCAACGGAGCAGCAGCAAGGATGAGCTCATGAGCAGCAGCAAGGGCGCTGGGAGTCTGGGACGATCACAATTGTGTGACGTTCTTCTTGCGTTGCTGCCCATGCACAAAACAAAAGGATATTTTATTGTTTTGAGGCTTAGGCTATGTTTGTCAATTGGGCCTCTTTCAATTATGTTATACTTAATTTTGGGTTAACTCTATCATTTGGGCTTAATGAATATACAAGTTTGGTGTTGTAAAAGGTTTGGGCTTATAAAAATTTAGAATTTAAGTAAATTAAAGTATCCTATTTTTAGGGATATCTTTTATATTAAAACCGAAAAAAAACCTTACACTGCAAAGACGGGGTTGAGCCGTAGCCCGTAAAACCCCTCCTTATATTATACCTCCGCCACTGACAGCAACAACAACAATAATAATAATGTAAGTTCTGAATAAAAACTAATTTAGGAGGTTTTATGCTTTGAAATACATTATGTGCGATGTTCAACCTGTTACCGTTTTAGCAACTTTTAAATTACTAGTACCCATTTAAAAACTGAATCAACCAATTCTTCAAAATTAAAGAGCGTCAAAATTGCCACATCTGAGCGAAAAGTTCGGGGGTTCGGGCGCCCCCTCCGTCCCCTTCTAACCTTCGCCCTTGTTCAACACCAACAACCAGTGACGAAATTACCATGCAATCATACAATAATAAAAAACGATAATAAATAAAGTAAAACAAATATCTAATAGATTTGTCCTCATCCTTTTTTCATAGCTTTAAAACGTTTCATCAATTTTCTCAAATTTCCTTAGGAAAAAGTTCCCAGTGAGAGATTATTTTTTAGATTGTGGTTTCATATTCACTTTAAAGAATCAACCTTCAACTTCAATAAATTCAAGTACCGAATTTAACAAAAAAAACTAGAAAGCTATAACTTTTTGTAAAATTTAAATTATCTAAACACTAAACCCTAACAAGTCTACAAACAACAATACTACATAAATAATAACATCAAACAAATAATCAAAGGACAAGAAACACTCACCAAACACGCAGGACAACCGCTGGTCAACGGAGCAGCAGCAAGGATGAGCTCATAAGCAGCAGCAAGGGCGCTGGGAGTCTGGGACGATCACAATTGTGTGACGTTCTTCTTACGTTGCTGCCCATACAAAAAACAAAAGGATATTTTATTGTTTTGAGGCTTAGGCTATATTTGTCAATTGGGCCTCTTTCAATTATATTATACTTAATTTGGGTTAACTCTATCATTTGGGCTTAATGAATATACAAGTTTGGTGTTGTAAAAGGTTTGGGCTTATAAAAATTTAGAATTTAAGTAAATTAAAGTATCCTATTTTTAGGGATATCTTTTATATTAAAACCGAAAAAAAACCTTACACTGCAAAGACAGGGTTAAGCCGTAGCCCGTGATACCCCTCCTTACACTATACCTTCTCCAGTGACAGCAACAACAACAATAATAATAAAGTAAGTTCTGAAAAAAAAACTAATTTAGGAGGTTTTATGCTTTGAAATACACTATGTGCGATGTTCAACCTGTTACCGTTTTAGCAACTTTTAAATTACTAGTACCCATTTAAAAACTGAATCAACCAATTCTTCAAAAGTAAAGAGGGTCAAAATTGCCACATCTGAGCGAAAAGTTCGGGGGGTCGGGCGCCCCCTCCGGCCCCTTATAACCTTCGCCCATGTTCAACACCAACAACCAGTGACGAAATTACCATGCAATCATACAATAATAAAAAAATGATAATAAATAAAGTAAAACAAATACCTAATAGATTTATCCTCGTCCTTTTATCATAGCTTTAAATCGTTTCATCAATTTCCTCAAATTTCCTTAGGAAAAAGTTCCCAATGAGAGATTATTTTTTAGATTGTGGTTTCATCTTCACTTTAAATAATCAACCTTCAACTTCAATAAATTCAAGTACCGGATTTAACAAAAAAACTAGTAAGCTATAACTTTTTGTAAAATTTAATTTGTCTAAACACTAAACCCTAACAAGTCTACAAACAACAATACTACATAAACAATAACAACAAACAAATAATCAAAGGACAAGAAACACTCACCAAACACGTAGGTCAACCGCTGGTCAATGGAGCAGCAGCAAGGATGAGCTCATGAGCAGCAGCAAGGGCGCTGGGAGTCTGGGACGATCACAATTGTGTGACGTTCTTCTTACGTTGCTGCCCATACACAAAACAAAAGGATATTTTATTGTTTTGAGGCATAGGCTATGTTTGTCAATTGGGCCTCTTTCAATTATATTATACTTAATTTGGGTTAACTCTATCATTTGGGCTTAATGAATATACAGGTTTGGTGTTGTAAAAGGTTTGGGCTTATAAAAATTTAGAATTTAAGTAAATTAAAGTATCCTATTTTTAGGGATATCTTTTATATTAAAACCGGAAAAAAAGCTTACACTGCAAAGACGGGGTTGAGCCGTAGCCCGTAATACCCCTCCTTATACTGTACCTCCGCCACTGACCGCAACAGCAATAATAATAATAATAATAATAATAATAATAATAATAATAATAATAATAATGTAGGTTCTGAAAAAAAACTAATTTAGGAGGTTTTATGCTTTGAAATACACTATGTGCGATGTTCAACCTGTTATCGTTTTAGCAACTTTTAAATTACTAGTACCCATTTAAAAACTGAATCAACCAATTCTTCAAAAGTAAAGAGGGTCAAAATTGCCACATCTGAGCGAAAAGTTCGGGAGGTCGGGCGCCCCCTCCGGCCCCTTCTAACCTTCGCCCTTTGTAACACCCGTCTTAATTTCTACTCGAAATTAACAATAATTCATAAGATTTTATATAAAAGATGACCCATTTAAAACACAAGTTCCAAAAGTAAGGTTCTAAGGTAACAAACATTAGTCAACTACCAACTAATTCAAACATTCATGAGTTGTTTAGCAATTTAGTTACATCATAAGCATTGTCTAAGCAAAGTTAATTTACGCGGAAGCTTCAAAAGTTCGTGTTCGGTTCTTCGAAAACTTGCTTGACCGCCGTCCGTCTTTCTTGAATACCTAAAAAATGAAATGTTTAAATTAAACATTAGTATTAGAATACTTAGAAATGATACTTAATCGAAACTACTATCAAAGTGGATTCGATTAGCTATAACTATACAAAATTTACAAAAGAATTCCAGGCTCTACCGTAACTTATGGTTCCTACCGTAAGTTACGGTAGTCACTTTACAATTCTGGTCCACCGTAATTCAGGAGAAATCCACCGTAAGGCTTTGGCCTCTACCGTAAGTTACGGTGGTACCGTAACTTACGGTAGCCTCTGCAAATGTATGTTTTGACTGATTTGTTTGTTTTACCCAAACAAATTTCTTGGATCTGTCATTCTAACAAACCAAAATACTATATTCTTGTAATTTGATATGTCAATTATCAATCGATAAACAAAGACAAATCAATCATATTACGAAGCAATACCCATGCTTTATTTGATTATTCGACCCGTTTGGCTCATCTATGGAATTCTCCAATATGATGACTACCAACGAGATTTTATAAATCCTTGACCTATTATTCAGTTTGGCGAACACCATCGCTTTTAAAATTTACACACATCTATTCTTCAGTACGACTATACATAACTTAACAAGTTTCACTTAACGTAACGGGTCAAGTTACATACCTTTAGTGCACGCCCTTCAAACGCAAATCGCCACCGGCTTGTCCACCCGACTCTGGTATCTTTTCCTATAGAGTTCAAGCATGATTTGTTTAGAACTCCATTCCAACCATATATCGCATACTTTGTCAAACCATCACAATCATGCGTTTAAACTTTAAATTTCAATTTCGAGACTTCTTTGAGGCATTTTTACAAACATCTAACGGGCAGAATTTTATATCATTCATATTCAAGTTTCATAGTTTGCTATTTAGCTAGACTTAACGTCAATAAAGCTTTCATATAACATTTAAACATCATATTTTCAGAAATCACCTTCTATGATCAAATTACACTAGAATAATCATTCAAAACCCTAGTGTTCATCATTTTCTCACAAAACCCATGAACCACCTTCAAGGTGTTCATGAAATTTCCTGAATTTAGACATGATTTCACATGTTGTTGCCTAGGTTTCACTCCTAGACACTATATCATCCCTATTCTACCCGAATAGTAAACATGCAACATAAATTTTCAGATTTCACAATTTCATGAGAATTTCAAACAGAGAATTAACACCAAATTTTACATACCTTGTAATCCCCTTGTAATAAGGATCACTAATCTATGTTCGGATTTTGATTTGGGACAGAAATTAGCCTTCAATTGATCAATTTTGTGGAGTTGGGTTTGGTGAGGAGTTCTGGTCGCTCCCATGCGTTCTTGATCGACCAGACACACTGATTGTGTGTTTGGTTTTTATTTATTTATTTTGTTTTAATCGATTCTAGTTTTAACTTCTACAACATAGGTCCCTCCACTTTTGATTATCTAAAAGTTTTGGTTATTTTAACCCTATTTCAAGTTATTTCTAGACTTGTAGTTAACTAGGTTATAATTTCCTAGTTAAATGAATTCTTGTTTATTTAAACTTTATAATTCTAATATAAAGTTTTATATTTCCGGGGTGTTACAAGTCCACCCCCCCCCCCTTAAAAAGGGTTTCGTCCCTGAAACCGTATTACGTACCGAATAATACTGGGTAGAGTCGTTGCATTTCTTCTTTGGATTCCCATGTGGTATCCGCACCCTTCCTGTGTTCCCATTTAACCTTCACTTGGTTAATCACTTTGTTCCTCAAACTCTTCTCTTTACGATCTAAAATCGCAATTGGTTTTACTGCATAATTGAGGCTGTTATCCACCTCGATATCATCGTAGTGGATACGAGCAGTTTCATCTGCTAAACATTTTCGGAGATGTGACACGTGGAATGTGCTATGAATCCCACTCAATTCCTCGGGTAGTTCGAGACGATATGCTACTTTACCAACCCGTTCGGTGATTCTAAATGGCCCAATAAATCTTGGGCTCAACTTTCCTCTTTTTCTAAACCGTATTATTCCTTTCCACGGCGATACTTTCAGCATTACCTTATCGCCCACTTGAAATTCAATCGCCCTCTTTCGTTTATCCGTGTACAACTTTTGTCGATCCTGAGCCGCTTTTAGGTGAGTTCAGACCATGTCGATCTTCTCATTCGTAGTTCGGATTATATCAGTAGGTGCTAGTCCTCGTGGACCCACTCCTCCCCAACATACCAGGGTTCGACACTTTCTACCATATAACATTTCATACGGGGCCATTTTAATGCTCGCGTGATAGCTATTGTTATATGAAAATTCGACCAAGGGTAGATAGACATCCCAACTACTCTCGAAGTCAATAATGCAAGCCCGCAGCATATCCTCTAATGTTTGTATTGTTCTTTCACTCTGCCCATCCGTTTGTGGATGGTATGCAGTGCTAATGAACAGTTTAGTCCCCATTTGTTCTTGGAATTCACGCCAAAAATTCGAAGTGAATCGAGTATCTCTGTCTGACACAATGGATATCGGTACCCCATGACGTGCTATGATTTCATTGGTGTACACCTCTGACATCTTCTCGGATGTATAAGTCTCACGAATCGGAATGAAGTGAGCACTTTTCATCAATCTATCCACGACTACCCATATAACATCAAACCCGCGGTTAGTTTTGGGCAATTTGGTCAACAAATCCATGGTGATCTGTTCCCATTTCCAAACTGGGATGTCCAATGGTTGCAACTTACCATATGGTTTCTGGTGCTCCGCTTTGACTTGCAAGCAGGTCAAACACTTCTCCACATACTTCACAATATCTCTTTTCATCCCGGGCCACCAATAGTTTTGTTTTAAATCATTATACATCTTGGTCGCTCCCAGATGGATGGAATAACGGGACTTGTGAGCTTCATCTAGTAGAAGCTTTTTAACTCCGGATTTGTTAGGAACCCAAATTCTATTGAAACATGTTTTCAAACCGTGGTTTCCTACTTCGAGATCCTTAACTTAGCCAACAATCCTTTCCTTTCTCCAGTTCTCCATCTTTACTGCTTCATCTTGTGCCTCTCGGATTCGTTCAAGTAAGCCCGAGGTCACAATGAGTTGCAATGATCGTACTCATATCGGGACATAATCTGTCTTTCTGCTTAGGGCATCCGCCACCACGTTTGCCCTTCCAGGGTGATAATGTATTTCACAGTCGAAATCTTTCACCGTTTCTAACCATCGCCTTTGTCGCATATTTAACTCCTTCTGATCGAAGAAGTATTTCAAGCTCTTGTGATCGGTGAATATGGTGCACTTTACCCTATATAAGTAGTGCCTCCATATTTTTAATGCAAATACCACCGCAGCCAACTCGAGATCGTGCGTGGGATATTTCTTCTCGTGTATCTTCAATTGCCTCGAGGCATAAGCTATAACTTTGCCCCGTTGCATCAAAACGCATCCGAGTCCCGATAGTGAAGCATCCGAATAAACCACCAAGTCTTCAACCCCGTCCGGCAATGTCAATACCGGAGCTTGAGTTAACTTCTCTTTTAGCGTTTGAAACGCTCTTTCTTGATCGACACCCCAAATGAACCTTTCTTCCTTCCGGGTTAGCTTTGTTAGCGGTGACGCAATCTTGGAGAAATCTTGAATGAATCTCCTATAGTATCCCACAAGCCCCAAAAAGCTTCTAATTTCCGAAGGGTTTTTCGGGGGATTCCATTTTGACACAGCCTCTATCTTTGACGGATCCACCAATACTCCATCAGCACTTATGATGTGGCCAAGAAATTGTACCTCTCGTAACCAAAAGGCACACTTAGAGAATTTCGCATACAACCTTTCTCGTCTAAGTGTCTCTAACACCTCTTGTAAGTGGTGCGCATGCTCAGCTTCACTTTTCGAATACACCAAAATATCATCGATAAATACAATGACTGATTTATCTAGCATTGGCTTGCAAACCCGGTTCATGAGGTCCATGAAAGCCGCAGGTGCATTTGTCAACCCAAATGCCCGTATCGCGTGCGGAAAGCCGTCTTCGGCACATCTTCCTCCTTGACCTTTAGTTGGTGATACCTAGATCGAAGGTCAATTTTCGAAAACCAGTTTGCACCTTGTAATTGGTCGAATAGATCATCTATTCTTGGAAGCGGGTATCGATTCTTTATCGTGAGTTTATTTAACTCCCGATAATCGATACACATGCGCATGCTTCCATCTTTCTTTTTCACGAACAATACCGGTGCGCCCCAAGGAGACACACTCGGTCTTATGAATCCTTTGTCAAGCAGGTCTTGAATCTGAGACATCAATTCTTGTAATTCCGACGGCGCGAGTCGGTACGGTGCTTTTGCTACGGGTTTTGCGCCCGGAATCAATTCGATCCCGAACTCTACTTTCCGTTCAGGCGGTATCCCCAGTAAATCCTCCGGAAACACATCTTCATAGTCTCGTACTACCGGTACATCTTCAATCTTCCGTGATTCTTTCTCGGGCTCATTTGCGTATATCATGAATGCCTTGCATCCTCGCTTCATAAGCTTGTGAGCTTTCAACATTGAGCATACTATGGGGTTGCCTCCTTTTTCGCCATAGATATTGACGTGTTTCCCGCTCGGAGATATTAGCTTTATCTCCTTACGAAAACACACGACCTTCGCGTGGTGCTGAGATAACCAATCCATCCCAACGACTACTTGAAATTCCCCCATTGACATCGGGATTAGATATATCAAGTATTCCTCATCGTCTATGCTTAATTTGCAGCTTCGACAAACGTCACAAACTATAAAACTTTTGTTGTCCCCTATTTCTACTTCTAAGGGCACAGATAACTTCGTCAATACAAATGAAGGATGTCGAATAAATCCATGCGAAATGAAGGATTTATTCGCACCCGTATCAAACAGTACACGTGCTGGAATTGAATTAATTGTGAATATACCTGAGACCACATCGGGTTCTGTTTTTGCTTCAGCCGCGGTAAGTTGGAAGGACCTAGCCTTCGCTTTGGGAGCTTCTGCTGGAGACTCTTTTGTGTCTCTCTTTCCAACCAACTCGGGACATTCAGACTTTTTGTGGCCGGGTTGATAACATTTGTAACAAACGGAAACTTTTCCGGGACATAGCGATGCAGTGTGCCCCGTCTTCCCACATACCGGACACGGCTTGTCTTTGAAGCGGCACTCACCTTTGTGCCCCTTTCCACATACTTTGCAACTTGGCGACCCGCCTTTAGCCTCCACTTTCTTCCCCGATTCAGCAGTTCTAGCTTTCTTTGTAGGGCTTGGATTCACATCATGTGCCCTTCGCTCACCCCTTTCAACTTGTTTCTTTAATTCGATTTCCCGCTCCCGGGCGGTGTTGATGATTTCTGTGAGAGTTTCATATTTTGAGGGAGTCATAAACTCCCGGTATTCAGCACTCAACATGTTGTAATAGTAGTATATCTTCTGCTCTTCAGTGGTGACTAACTCGTCACAAAATCTCAGCTTATCCATGAAGATGCCCGTGATCTTATCAATTGATTCTCCCTTTTGTCTTAACTGGATAAATTCCTCTTTGGTCCTATTGATAACTGCTTTGGGACTATGGTGTTTAAGGAACGGCACCTTAAACTCATCCCAAGTCATGACCCTTGCCGCTTCGGCTCCCATTTCCTTCTTTTTATTGTCCCACCAATCCTTGGCTTGACTCCTCAATTGACCCGTTCCGTAAGCAACAAAGTCACCTACGTCACAGTGGGTTCGTTCAAACACTCCTTCGACGTCACTTATCCACCTTTGGCAGATTATCAGGTCAACTTCCCCGTAATAGATTGGCGGTTTGCACGCCATAAATTCTTTATATGAGCACCCTTTACGTTCTCCCATTTTATCTTTCATAAGGTTGACACTATCCTCCAACCTTTTAACTCGCTCTTCGACAAGCGACAACACCGTGCTTTGAATTTTGTCTATAAACCCGGATAGACTACCTTCGATTGCCTTCCCTACCTCTTCGGCAATTATCTCTTTCATTTGTTCGGTGCTTGTTTGCATCGGATTATCATCGTTTCCATCAGACATCTTGAAACTGAAATGTTTACATTTAAACGTTAAACATTTCATTTATAGCATTGCTTCATTTGTTTCGGTTTAGCCAAGTTCCTAACTTGCTTTAACCGTTCACATTTAATGCACTTTCCAGGTTTGAGTGTGTTAACACGCTCTTCCCATGCATCTCAATTCATTTCTCATTTCTTACATAAGACATAATTTATTAACATAATAAGTTAATTCTTACCGGACGATCAATCAAGCTTGAACCGAACACTTTGTTGACAACCTTAAGCTCTGATTACCAACTTGTAACACCCGTCTTAATTTCTACTCGAAATTAACAATAATTCATAAGATTTTATATAAAAGATGACCCATTTAAAACACAAGTTCCAAAAGTAAGGTTCTAAGGTAACAAACATTAGTCAACTACCAACTAATTCAAACATTCATGAGTTGTTTAGCAATTTAGTTACATCATAAGCATTGTCTAAGCAAAGTTAATTTACGCGAAAGCTTCAAAAGTTCGTGTTCGGTTCTTCGAAAACTTGCTTGACCGCCGTCCGTCTTTCTTGAATACCTAAAAAATGAAATGTTTAAATTAAACATTAGTATTAGAATACTTAGAAATGATACTTAATCGAAACTACTATCAAAGTGGATTCGATTAGCTATAACTATACAAAATTTACAAAAGAATTCCAGGCTCTACCGTAACTTATGGTTCCTACCGTAAGTTACGGTAGTCACTTTACAATTCTGGTCCACCGTAATTCAGGAGAAATCTACCGTAAGGCTTTGGCCTCTACCATAAGTTACGGTGGTACCGTAACTTACGGTAGCCTCTGCAAATGTATGTTTTGACTGATTTGTTTGTTTTACCCAAACAAATTTCTCGGATCTTTCATTCTAACAAACCAAAATACTATATTCTTGTAATTTGATATGTCAATTATCAATCGATAAACAAAGACAAATCAATCATATTACGAAGCAATACCCATGCTTTATTTGATTATTCGACCCGTTTGGCTCATCTATGGAATTCTCCAATATGATGACTACCAACGAGATTTTATAAATCCTTGACCTATTATTCAGTTTGGCGAACACCATCGCTTTTAAAATTTACACACATCTATTCTTCAATACGACTATACATAACTTAACAAGTTTCACTTAACTTAACGGGTCAAGTTACATACCTTTAGTGCACGCCTTTCAAATGCAAATCGCCACCAGCTTGTCCACCCGACGCTTCGGTATCTTTTCCTATAGAGTTCAAGCATGATTTGTTTAGAACTCCATTCCAACCATATATCGCATACTTTGTCAAACCATCACAATCATGCGTTTAAACTTTAAATTTCAATTTCGAGCCTTCTTTGAGGCATTTTTACAAACATTTAACGGGCATAATTTTATATCATTCATATTCAAGTTTCATAGTTTGCTATTTAGCTAGACTTAACGTCAATAAAGCTTTCATTTAACATTTAAACATCATATTTTCAGAAATCACCTTCTATGACCAAATTACACTAGAATAATCATTCAAAACCCTAGTGTTCATCATTTTCTCACAAAACCCATGAACCACCTTCAAGGT
Source organism: Helianthus tuberosus (assembly GCA_030545235.1). Lineage (NCBI taxonomy): Eukaryota > Viridiplantae > Streptophyta > Magnoliopsida > Asterales > Asteraceae > Helianthus > Helianthus tuberosus. Next base: position 75,114,087 of record CM060364.1, on the reverse strand, counting down.
GTTCATGAAATTTCCTGAATTTAGACATGATTTCACATGTTGTTGCCTAGGTTTCACTCCTAGACACTATATCATCCCTATTCTACCCGAATAGTAAACATGCAACATAAATTTTCAGATTTCCCAATTTCATGAGAATTTCAAACAGAGAATTAACACCAAATTTTACATACCTTGTAATCCCCTTGTAATAAGGATCACTAATCTATGTTCGGATTTTGATTTGGGACAGAAATTAGCCTTCAATTGATCAATTTTGTGGAGTTAGGGTTTGGTGAGGAGTTCTGGTCGCTCCCCTGCGTTCTTGATCAACCAGACACACTGATTGTGTGTTTGGTTTTTTATTTATTTATTTTGTTTTAATCAATTCTAGTTTCAAGTTCTACAACATAGGTCCCTCCACTTTTGATTATCAAAAAGTTTTGGTTATTTTAACCCTATTTCAAGTTATTTCTAGACTTGTAGTTAACTAGGTTATAATTTCCTAGTTAAATGAATTCTTGTTTATTTAAACTTTATAATTCTAATATAAAGTTTTATATTTCCGGGGTGTTACACCCTTGTTCAACACCAACAACCAGTGACGATATTACCATGCAATCATACAATAATAAAAAACGATAATAAATAAAGTAAAACAAATACCTAATAGATTTGTCCTCATCCTTTTTTCATAGCTTTAAATCGTTTCATCAATTTCCTCAAATTTCCTTAGGAAAAAGTTCCCAATGAGAGATTATTTTTTAGATTGTGGTTTCATCTTCACTTTAAAGAATCAACCTTCAACTTCAATAAATTCAAGTACCGAATTTAACAAAAAAAATAGAAAGCTATAACTTTTTGTAAAATTTAAATTATCTAAACACTAAACCCTAACAAGTCTACAAACAACAATACTACTACATAAACAATAACAACAAACAAATAATCAAAGGACAAGAAACACTCACCAAACACGCAGGTCAACCGCTGGTCAACGGAACAGCAGCAAGGATGAGCTCATGAGCAGCAGCAAGGGCGTTGGGAGTCTGGGGCTGTAACACCCCGTGTTTCGAAAGTCAAAGTCAAGATTGAAGTCAAAGGGAGACAAGATTGCTGATTGCGATCTGTCACTCCTTGCTCAAATCCTGTTTTGACTTCTTTGACTTGTATATAGTCTTTTATGCTTTACGTTAGTTGTATCATGTGGAGTACTTATTAATAATCGAAGACTATTTGATATTGATCGCATGTTTTATCGCTTTATCGCATATCTCTTATCGCAATCGCAACTCGAATTACGCGTTCTGGTTACTGTTCTTATGTGTGTGTGTGTGTGTGTGTGTCTTATGTGTTACTTGTGCATATTTATTTATGTTTATGTGGTGGTGACTAATCGAAACGCAATCGAAACTCAATCGCAATAGAATCGCAAACGCTAAACGCAAGCCAATTAAGGATGATTGTATGTTAATATAGTTGTTAGGATTAAAAGTAAATTGAATAGGAAACTCTATCGCATCGCAACGCTCAGCACGTGAATCGAAATCGCAAAACCCATCGCGCCGTTCACTCCAATCGAGTGGCCAGCCGATCGAGCTGCCACCCGATCGAGGTGCCCCTCGATCGAGCAGCCACCAGATCGGGTTGCCACCCGATCGACCAGCCACTTATGCCCCTTTCCTTTTATTACCCCTGTCAACATCACAAACTTACCTTTTCTGCACCTCTCGTCCGACCCGTGCTTCTTGCCCACTTTTCTTCAGATTTCTCGCGATTCTTGTAAGTTTTCCATCTAAATCTTGTACTTTCTTGATCTACACGCACTCCTACACCTTTCTATCTTTTAAATCTTAACTTTTAACCGTGAAATCACTAGATTTGAGGAGTTCTAGGATGATGTCATCATGGTGTTCTTATGAACTTCATGTTTTGGCTTCAATCCACCAAGAACAACTTAGATCTGAACGATTTCCACACAAATAGACAAAGATCTTTCATAGATCTGAACATATTCATGGTGAAAAGGATTGAAAGATGATTTTCCAACCTTCTTTCAACTCTTTTACACTCAATGTACTCAAAACCGATAGAATCGGAGCTTGTTCTAACCTTCTACTCTTTCGTGTTGATGTGTTGGTTCAAGATCTGGATTCTATCCACGAGACGTTGATTTCAGGTTTGAACATGAACAACCAACTCGAACCGGGAACTGTTCGGATCAGGGTGATTCCTGTCCGGCCAGCCCACTTGGGACGAGATAAGGGTTCCGTTGTACAAACAAGACATCAAAACGCCTCATTCAAAACTACAACACTCCAAACAGAAACCAGTGTTAGAACGATCAGACCGTCGGAATGGACTACCGTCCGATCGGGTTACCACCCGATCAGATTGCCAACCGATCGACCGGCTGTCCGATCGGGCTGCACTTGATTCTATACTTAAACCATTTTCTCAAACTATTTAAGGATCTGAACATTGAAACGGACTACCACCCGATCGGATTTCCATCCGATCGAGTAACCACCCGATCGTGTGACGTTTAGGGACTTAATAATTTTCAACATGTTCACTCCGTACAGATTGCCACCCGATCGGATAGCCATCCGATCGAGTGACCGTCCTGTTGTGAATTTGTTCTCAACCTGAGAAGCCTCGCCAATCGGATTGCTGTCCGATCGGACTGCCGTCCGATCGACCGACCTGAAAGGTAGAGATACTACTCCATTTTCAAAATGCTACAACGAAAACTTTAAAAGACAAGCCATCATACACAAACACATCCATCCCAAACAAGGTGACTATCAAATCGAGTGACCACCCGAACGGATTGTCAACTGATCGACCGGCCACCCGATCGGATTGTTGTTCAACCCACTGACACTTTGCTTCATTTTATGTGCCTCTTATCATTTATGCTATCGTTCTGATCAGGCTAACCTTACTCTCTAGCGCTCCCTTTAATCCATCAATCGCTGTGAGTATACTCGAACCCTTTTTGCTTTACGCACTTTTGGGTGTTACATACGTTACTTATACTAAATCACATTGAACACACTATGCAATACTTTAATGCTAACCGTTACCGCATGTTATACGTGGCTTAATGAATGCTTGTTTGTTATGTTTACACATGGAATGATGTCTACCTGCCTTAGCAATGATAGTACTATAGTTTGGACTCAGAACCTATTCACTCAGGGGTTGTTAAGGATAATTTGTTACATGGCTCACAGTGGTGAGAGTGTATTACGAACTGCCTTGGGCAGTCAACCCGCAGTCATTGGTATTGATAGGTTCATGTCGATAACTTACGTGCTTCATTTCACACTGTGTACGTGCTGGTTATACGTAAACAATTTCGAACTCTATATGCTATTATCAAACTTGTATGCTCACCATTACACCATGTGTATTGACTTTTACTTTAACGTATGTGACATGTGCTTAAGATGTTAATTTGCTTGGATTGCTGAGAAATCGAGGCTAGGAAAGGTCTAGAAACAAATAAACAATTGTCTGTATTTGAAATCTGAGTTGTCGGAACGAAACAATTTGACTAGATTTTCTCTGTAACAATTATGTTATCTTTTATCACATGGTATGGGACATGTTGCTTTAATTAATTGGTAATTATAGTTGTTATGAAAACTTCTGGACAATCTGTTTCGCTCAGTGCCACGCCCCGATGTTTCCGTCATCGGTTGGGGTGTGACAAGGACGATCACAATTGTGTGACGTTCTTCTTAAGTCGCTGCCCATACACAAAACAAAAGGATATTTTATTGTTTTGAGGCTTAGGCTATGTTTGTCAATTGGGCCTCTTTCAATTATATTATACTTAATTTGGGTTAACTCTATCATTTGGGCTTAATGAATATACAAGTTTGGTGTTGTAAAAGGTTTGGGCTTATAAAAATTTAGAATTTAAGTAAACTAAGTATCCTATTTTTAGGGATATCTTTTATATTAAAACCGAAAAAAAAACTTACACTGCAAAGACGGGGTTGAGCCGTAGCCTGTGATACCCCTCCTTATACTATACATCCGCCACTGACAGCAACAACAACAACAATAATAATAATAATAATAATAATAATAATAATGTAAGTTCTAAAAAAAACTAATTTAGGAGGTTTTATGCTTTGAAATACACTATGTGCAATGTTCAACCTGATACCATTTTAGCAACTTTTAAATTACTAGTACCCATTTAAAAACTGAATCAACCAATTCTTCAAAAGTAAAGAGGGTCAAAATTGCCACATCTGAGTGAAAAGTTCGGGGGGTCGGGGGCCCCTCCGGCCCCTTCTAACCTTCGCCCTTGTTCAACACCAACAACCAGTGATGAAATTACCATGCAATCATACAATAATAAAAAACGATAATAAATAAAGTAAAACAAATACCTAATAGATTTGTCCTCATCCTTTTTTCATAGTGAAGGGGTAAGGTCCCAAAAACCTCATAATAGGTACTTGGGACCATACCACTACCATGCCTTTCAGCCTCTTTACCTTGCGTGGCCGCGCACTGGTCTTACAAAAGAAAGGCTTAAGAAACAAGCAACAGTCAACACTTGCGCGCCAAAAGGAAATCATAAGTCCTTGCGCTTTCTCCCACGAAGCAAAGGATGAAAATCCTAAATTAAACACTTCTGCTCAATATCCAGACTTGGATATTATTTACCCAGACTTGGGATTTATTTATTTAGCTGATTCCACACGATAAGGAGTCACACCAGATTACAGCAGTAATCTTCTAGAAAGAATTCAATCACGCACCACTAAGACGGTTATAATCGTCTGGACACGTGTCGCCACCTCAGGCATCCCTGAAATCACAACGATAGCATGTAATTGGAGAGTAATCTCCACTTGATCGTTTTACACGTGGCAAATCCCCAGCCATGGATCTAAGCCACGATCCGTGTGCACTCACGTCGGATCAAGAAGCTTGACGGAAGGAAATGTAACCGCTTACGGGGTTAGCATCTTCCGTCAACTTTTCACTAACAGGTTTTCCCGCCCAAAGACTCCCGGTTATAAATACGAGAACTGTTCAGGTATGAAATTCAAGTTACACACACTTCTCAAATACATCTTCTTCTTCATAACCCATACTTATTCTCACACCGGAGTCGAGTCAAGGAGAGAACCCCTTTCTCCCCTTGGCAAGGCTAACGATGCTTCTTTTTTGCAGAGTTATCGGAGAAGGAGATCAATCGTAGCAGAATCAAACGAGAGAGAACAACCATTTTTATGCAGATCCAAACCCCTAGATATTACGATCCCGGTCGTTTATCTAGTGTTTCTTCATTGGCGCCCACCGATTCCTCTGTCTTATCAATTTTCATCTCGTTTCGATTCAGTCTTTTCATTCTCTGTTTTAACATGGCAGAAAATTCATCTTCTCACCCATCAGGTCCTCGATCTGAATTCAAGGGTTCTGCAATCCAGAATACCTAGATCGACGGAATCATGGGAATCAACAAACATAACAATCATCCAGATGGAAAGAATTCCTCAGAACAGCTCACAGAGAAAGCTCCAGAGTACTGGTTCGACAGATGCCAGACTGCTTTAAACCAAATTTTCACACAAATTTACAGATCGGAATCCCCAAACATCAGATCTGACGATCTAAAAGGAAACAAGAATGAATTCAATACTGCAGTATTGGACCTACAGACACCTTGTCAGTGGGACATCCAATCTGACAGTTATGTTGAGATACTTCAACAATCAAAAGATACCAACTATCAGGAAACCAGACAAATAAACATGGTTCAAGGAGGTCCGTCATGAAGGCCAAACAAACGAAACCATGATCAACATTGGAGGGAACAACAAGTTGTGTTTCCTGTTGTTCTTGGAGGCCCTCAGGAAGAACGACCAGTAATTATTACTGGCATCTTCGGCCATTACCGGACGGACTATATGTTTATAGATCCGGGAAGCTCGATGGACATCATATACGAGCAATGCTTCAAACAGATTGATCCAGAAGACAAAGCACGTCTAGAACCAGTTGATTTTCCTCTCACCGGATTTTGCAATGAAGCTGTATTCCCATTAGGGCAAATAGCTTTTCCTATGACTCTATCTGATGGCGAGCATTCACGAACAGTCACAGTGAATTTCATGGTCATGTCGGCAACATCGCGCCATGATGTCCTGCTCGGAAGAAGGTCACAAAGAGAATTCAGCATGATCACCTCTATCCCACATGCTGCATGCGGATTCCTAACAGAAACCGGAGTCGCAATTCTATACTCAAGCAAAGAGGTCATGTACGTAGATGACGAGCCACCGACGAAGGTAGCCAAACCCTCAACATCAAACGAACCGAAGAAATGGGTTCTGAACAACAATTATCCAGAACAGACCATTCTGCTAGGCCACGCCATTTCACCAACAACACGGATACAACTAAAAGAATTGTTGTCCAACAATAAAGACATATTCTCTTGGTGCCCAGCAGATATGACCGGGGTTCCACGCGATATAGCGCAGCATTGCCTGAACATCAAACCATCAGCAGAACCTGTTGCGCAAGGGAGGCGCAACTTTAGCGAAGAAAAAGCAAAGGCCATGGATGAGCAAGTAACAGAGCTACTTAATTGCGGAATCTTGCGCGAAGTTCAATAACATACATGGGTTGCCAACCCAGTAATGGTACAAAAACACAGTGGCGGATGGAGAATGTGCGTCGACTTCAAAGACCTGAATAAAGCATGCCCCAAAGATTGCTATGCGCTTCCTGAGATAGACAAAAGTCGACTCTCTAGCGTCATTTCGATGGAAGTGCTTACTTGACTGTTACAAAGGCTATTATCAGGTCCAGATGAAAGAAGAAGACGAAGACAAAACTGCATTCCGTACAGATAAGGGCATCTTCTGCTACACCAAAATGCCCTTCGGCTTGCGCAACATACCAACGACTAATGGATACAGTCTTCAGAGGAGACATTGGTAAAACAGTCGAGGTATACATGGACGACCTTGTCATTATGAGTCATGAGGAAGAAACAATGTTGGCAAACATTTAGCGCACATTCAACTCATTGTGCAGCGTAAATTTAAAACTTAACCCAACAAAATGTTCCTTCGGAGTGGAAGAAGGGAAGTTTCTGGGTTTCATAGTAACACGAGATGGGTTTAAAGTAAATCCAGAAAAGGTGCAGGCCATCCAGCTAATGCCATCACCTGCAACAATAAAAGAAATGCAAAGACTCGCCGGGCGTTTAGCAGCCTTGAACAGATTCTTGGCCAATCATGCGGCAAAGTCTTATCCATTCATCAGTACACTGCGGAACTGCGCCAAGAAAACCCACTTCCAGTGGACACCCGAAGCAGAAGCAGCCTTCAAGCAAATGAAGGAATGCCTAATTCAGTTGCTAACGCTAACAGCACCACGAGAAAAGGAACCGCTGATCTTATATTTGTCTGCTGCGGAAGTAGCAGTTGGTGCAGTATTAATGGTGGAACGAGAAAACATTCAGACTCCAATTTACTATATAAGCAAGATGCTCACCGGCCTAGAAACTCGTTACTCGATGATAGAAAAGCTGGTCCTAGCACTGGTACATGCATCATGACGCCTACGTCGGTACTTTTCGGGCCACGTCATCACAGTTCTCACTAATTATCACTTAGGCCAAATCTTATCCAAACCCGACGTGGCGGGAAGATTGGCTAAGTGGGCTATTGAGCTGGGAGGGTACAATATCCTGTACAGACCAAGACCAGCAATCAAGGGGTAAGTTCTAGTAGACTTTGCCACAGAAGTCCCCATCGACAAAGTTCAAGAGTGCGAGGCAATCCAGAACCCTACTCCTGTTTTCGATGATAGAGTCTGGATTCTGCACACAGATGGAGCTTCCAACGACGACGGAGCTGGCGCAGGCCTTCGATTAGTCAGTCCCGATGATCACGAACTTACATATGCCATACGCTTGGATTTTCGAAGCACGAACAACGAAGCTGAATATGAAGCATTCTTGGCGGGTCTCCGCTTAGCGCTTAAAATGGGGGCAAGAAACCTTGAAGCCAACGTCGATTCAAAACTGGTGGCCGAGCAAGTTAATGGCCACTATGATGCAATGGGAGAAGCTATGGCATTATACCTTGAACAAGCGCGGATGTTAATCAGCCAATTCCAAACGTTCAAGGTTAACCATATAAACAGAAGCGAAAACAAGCACGCAGATGCGCTAAGCAAATTGGCTGCTACCAGCTTCAAGCACTTAGCAAAAGAAGTGCGCATCGAGGTATTGTCCAATCCTTCTGTTCACCTCAAACAAGTAAATGTTATAGAAATCGGGAATCCATCCTGGATGTCTCCGATCATCTTATACTTACAACACGGAAAGCTCCCGGAAGAAAAGGCAGAAGCTCGAAAAATCCAACACAAGGCAATAAACTACGAAATGGCAGATGGCGTCCTTTACCGGAAGTCATTTATGGGACCATTGCTACGTTGTGTTGACAAAACAGATGCGCAATATCTGGTCAGAGAAATCCACGAAGGTTTATGTGGAATACACGCAGGGCCGCGCATGGTCGTGGCAAAAATAATGAACGCGGGATACTACTGGCCAGGAATGCATGTGGACGCAGTAGATTTATTACGGAGATGCGCAGCCTGTCAACGCCACGCGCCAAAAACACTCCGACCAAAGAACCCGCTCGTACCGGTCACATCCGCCTGGCCCTTTCAGCAGTGGGGCATCGACCTCGTTGGTCCCTTCCCTGACGCGCCAGGCGCGGTAAAATTCATCATTGTAGCAGTCGACTATTTCACAAAATGGGTCGAAGCCAAGGCACTAGCCTCAACAACAGCAATGGTAATTCGCAAATTTATATGGGAGCATATTATTTGCAGATTCGGATTAACATTGCGCATCATCTCCGACAACAGCACAAACTTTGCCTCAGAAGATCTTCAGAAATGGTTCAAAGAAATGAAGATTGAGCACAACTTTGCCTCTGTGGCGCACCCACAGGCAAACCGCCAAGTCTAGAGCATCAACAAACAGATAGTCGACGGCATTAAGGCGCGACTAGGCACAGCACGCAGAGGATGGGTTGACGAACTCCCCAGCATCTTATGGGCCCATCGTACAATGCCAAAGACTAGCACAGGAGAAACTCCGTTCAGCCTGGTCTATGGATCAGAAGCGGTAATACCAGCGGAAATCGGTCTTCCATCACCGCGCATGCTAGCTATGGAAAGACAAAACAATGAGCAAGAGTGAAGACTGGATTTAGACCTCCTCGAAGAAAGGCGCGAGAATGCCGCCATCACAGAGGCAAGGTACAAATCCAAACTCGAAAAATACTACAACGCGCGCGTCCGCGTATGCACATTTGTTCCTGGTGATTTTGTCTTACGCGACAATGAGGCTTCCAACGCGGAAAGACCAGGCAAATTAGCACCAAAATGGGAAGGACCATACATCATCAATGAGGTGTTAGGCAAGGGGGCGTACACCCTAAAAAGACTTGATGGGATGCTAGTTCCCCGCACCTGGAACGCGCAGCAGCTGCGCAGGTGTTACATATAAGCTAAACCAGTCCGCAAAAATAAAGCATACAGGCAATGTATTTCTTTATTATCCTTTGTATCACGAGCCTTGCGCTCTTATCAATACAAACATCATCTTTACTCATATCACTGTTTATTACAAATTGCATATAATTCTTTTGGTTTACGCGAAAACAATATGGTAAACATTGTACACCTCATGAACAGTCTAAACAAGGCAAACTAGCACGCCTTTTAGACAAACGTTCACACATGAGCACAATACCATTTCTCATTCGCCCTCCCTACTAAAAGCAATTAAACACATGCAACATATTGTAATCTAAACACAAACTTACATGCACAACAGTGCACCACAAGTATATCATCAAGTGTAGCATAAACACTTCATAACAAAGATCATGGCAATGATCTTCAAAAAAATTTTAGTACCAAGACTAGAATATTTACAAGAACATCAAAAAAGAGGAAATACTGTTTCCAAGTTAAACCTAACTGGTAGCAGGATCTTCAACAGCAACCAACACACGATCAACACGACGATTCTTCCGACGAGAATACACCAGTTCACATCCACCGTACTGAAGCCCCGGAAAACGTGCCATCAAGGCATCAACGGATAAAACATTAGCCTCTCATTCAACCTCTGGCTAACAAACTTCAGAAATAAATCCCATCATTGTGGGATGAACGGAAGATACTGGTTTCTCAGGTCCGGCAGTTACTAAAGGCAGCGAGCTAGCAAGGAGTAAGAGACTCTCAGCAGCCTCAAACATATTCAGAACATCAAGCAGACGTCGGGTACGGAAGGAACGAGTAACCTTCATCTTTTTAGATCAAACAAATGAAAAAAGAGCACCCAAATATATATATAGGCAAGTAACTCCGGGAAAATGGAAAGGCATGATTACCTGTCAGATGTCCTTTCCAAACGGCGCTACAGGAACAAGCGTCATATCCTCATAAATGAGGCCTGACAAGCGCCACTACGTATCCCAAGATAAGGAGGAAAAATATCGCAAATACCAATTTTTTACTACAAACTGACGTCACCACAAGTCAGGCCATGATTACAAAAGGGCAAAAAGTCACAATTTCCCTAAAAAGGTTTTTTAGGCAAAATTAAATCTTCTCATAGAAGATTCCTCATTTTCGCGCCAAAAAACATTTTTCTCTTTTATAAGTCCAGTGCTCCACTTATTTGCATAAGTACAACACTAGACTGGGGGGACTTGAAGGGGTAAGGTCCCAAAAACCTCATAATATGTACTTGGGACCATACCACTACCATGCCTTTCAGCCTTTTTACCTTGCGCAGCCGCGCACTGGTCTTACAAAAGAAAGGCTTAAGAAACAAGCAACAGTTAACACTTGCGTGCCAAAAGGAAATCATAAGTCCTTGCGCTTTCTCCCACGAAGCAAAGGATGAAAATCCTAAATTAAACACTTCTGCTCAATATCCAGACTTGGATATTATTTACCCAGACTTGGGATTTATTTATTCAGCTGATTCCACACGATAAGGAGTCACACCAGATTACAGCAGTAATCTTCTAGAAAGAATTCAATCGTGCACCACTAAGACGGTTATAACCGTCTGGACACGTGTCGCCACCTCAGGCATCCCTGAAATCACAACGATAGCATGTAATTGGAGAGTAATCTCCACTTGATCACTTTACACGTGGCAAATCCCCAGCCATCGATCTAAGCCACGATCCGTGTGCACTCACGTCGGATCAAGAAGCTTGACGGAAGGAAATGTAACCGCTTACGGGGTTAGCATCTTCCGTCAACTTTTCACTAACAGGTTTTCCCGCCCAAAGACTCCCGGTTATAAATACGAGAACTGTTCAGGTATGAAATTCAAGTTACACACACTTCTCAAATACATCTTCTTCTTCATAACCCATACTTATTCTCACACCGGAGTCGGGTCAAGGAGAGAACCCCTTTCTCCCTTTGGCGAGGCTAACGGTGCTTCTTTTTTGCAGAGTTATCGGAGAAGGAGATCAATCGTAGCAGAATCAAACGAGAGAGAACAACCATTTTTATGCAGATCCAAACCCCCTAGATATTACGATCCCGGTCGTTTATCTAGTGTTTCTTCACATAGCTTTAAATCGTTTCACCAATTTCCTCAAATTTCCTTAGGAAAAAGTTCCCAATGAGAGATTATTTTTTAGATTGTGGTTTCATCTTCACTTTAAAGAATCAACCTTCAACTTCAATAAATTCAAGTACCGAATTTAACAAAAAAAAACTAGAAAGCTTTAACTTTTTGTAAAATTTAAATTATCTAAACACTAAACCCTAACAAGTCTACAAACAACAATACTACATAAACAATAACAACAAACAAATAATCAAAGGACAAGAAACACTCACCAAACACGCAGGTCAACCGCTGGTCAACGGAGCAGCAGCGCTGGGAGTCTTGGACGATCACAATTGTGTGACGTTCTTCTTACGTTGCTGCCCATACACAAAACAAAAGGATATTTTATTGTTTTAAGGCTTAGGTTATGTTTGTCAATTGGGCCTCTTTCAATTATATTATACTTAATTTGGGTTAACTCTATCATTTGTGCTTAATGAATATACAAGTTTGGTGTTGTAAAAGGTTTGGGCTTATAAAAATTTAGAATTTAAGTAAACTAAGTATCCTATTTTTAGGGATATCTTTTATATTAAAACCGAAAAAAAACTTACACTGCAAAGACGGGGTTGAGCCGTAGCCTGTGATACCCCTCCTTACACTGCATCCTCTGGGTCCCTCACTTTTCCTTTTTCTTGTCATTTTTATCACATTGCCTAACTTAGTCTAAAAACCAGGTTACAGTCAGGGGTATTTTTGGCATTAAATTATTATGAGGTTTATAAATTATGTTGTAAACTACCCCTGGTTATCACTACACAACAGTTATGCCAAAAATACCCATGGTTATTACCAGATTTTTAGATTGAGTTAGGCAATGTGATCAAAATGACAAGAAAATGGAAAAGTCAGGGACCCAGAGGAGAAAAAAAACTATTTGGACTAAAATGGCAATTTGGACCAAAACTCAGGGACTAAAATGACAATTTACTCTTGTTTTGAGGTTTAGGCTATGTTTGTCAATTGGGCCTCTTTCAATTATATTATACTTAATTTGGGTTAACTCTATCATTTGGGCTTAATGAATATACAATTTGGTGTTATAAAAGGTTTGGGCTTATTAAAATTTAGAATTTAAGTAAATTAAAGTATCCTATTTTTAGGGATATCTTTTATATAAAACCGAAAAAAAAACCTTACACTGCAAAGACGGGGTTGAGCCGTAGCCCGCGATACCCCTTCTTATACTATACCTCCGCCACTGACAGCAGCAACAACAACAACAATAATAATAATGTAAGTTCTGAAACAAAATAATTTAGGAGGTTTTATGCTTTGAAATACACTATGTGCGATATTCAACCTGTTTTTAAATTACTCTAGTACCCATTAAAAACTGAATCAACCAATTCTTCAAAAAAAAAGAGGGTCAAAATTGGCACATCTAGTAAATATGATGATACTTTCTAAAATATAACAGAAGAGTGTAGTTGTGCTTGGGTTAGGGGTTGGGGGCAAGGAATAAAGCATAGGAAAAAGGGTATAAATAATTCTTTAAGTGTTGTAACCACATACACTAGGATGAGCTAAACAAATCAACGCATCTCAGCAACCACAGTAGCCCAAGCTTTCATATACAATGTTTATAAGCTACATGGATGGCCAATCACTATTGGTTCTGATAGGGATTATACATTTCTGAGTGCATTTTAGCATGAATTTACCAGATTGCAGGGCATTTCATTAGTTATGTCTGTCACACCCGCTCGTAGGCGGAAGTGCGAGGTATGATCTTGTTGAATAATCTCTCTCGAAACAACATCTTTATCCTTAAGGATAGAGGTAAGGTATGCCCACAATCTACATCTCACCCTCCCCAGATCCTACCATTAGCTTTGTTATTTGCGGAATTTACTGGGTAGGGATGTTATTGTAGATTTTTTTAAAGTTAGCTATGACACTCGAGATCAGGAATTTGAATTTACCACATTAAAATACCAAAGTAGCAAATTACAAACAAGTGGCAGGTAAACGGGCAACAAGCTGCTCCGCAACCCCCTTTTGATCAGGGATAAAAAGGGAAAATATAAGCACCAATAATAAAAGAGAAAATACAAGCACCAATACCGAAAGATGTGGCTTGTAACACATCAAACATTTAAAGATGAGAATTTATTAGACATATAGAGGGCGCTCAATGCATGCTAATATCATGGGTTGAAAAGGAATAGGAATTGTGCACATCAATTGCATGATTGACGCATAGTTTGATCTTGTTATGTATGGGAAATCAACCTTCTTTTCTGAAGTCGACCGACATCAAGCATGATCATCCTTGAACTTTCCAGATTCAATCAAGAAAATGTAAACATATTTTCAATAAGTAAAGTTGTTCTTAAGTTATACATACTAACACAATAGTATAACCTTAATCAACACTTAAAAAACTTGGATTTATGCAGATAAGAGAAAGAATCTTCTGATCAGTTGAAAATTAAATGAAAGACCTTTCATGAGGGGTCAAATGGGTATGACAAAAATAGCAGAAAAAAACCATAAACCGTTTTGACCACATTCAAGCTATCATCATACTACCCAAAACAAACATTGTTTCATCAAATTTATATGAATAATGTCATTCACCACTTCGGCTCGACTGGATTTCACCATTCTCGGGCTGGACACGAAACCAAGAATCAATCATTTTACAAACACAGCATGTAATATAGCTTCCTAAAATTCATATAAAAACAACTCAAAAACTTTTCAAATCTCACAAACACAACTCTTCAGAATTTGCAGTAGTAAAACAACAAATTTAAAAAAGTAATAATAAAGGCATAAAGCAGTGTATCTCCTCCTGAAATTACACTCCTTTTTGGCAACTCTTCTGGTTTATAAAAAAAATATCAAACAAACAAACAAACAAAAACTCAGAAACCAGCGGTGGTTGAATCCGGTGATCCAGAGGGTCCTTTACTAGTTTTGCTAATAATCCCCTTCCCAAAAAATTCAGCAATTACCGAAAATCCATCTTTTGAACTCTTGACTTGATTAAAGAACTGATCTTGATTCTTGGAGTTTTGTTCCAAGTTTCTTTTCATTTCTAGAACGGATCTGTACTCAGGGGCACATTCGGGACATTCTTTTTCATTGTCACCAAGACAACGTTGATGGAACGAATGCATACACATAAAGTGGACAGCTGGCAGGTCGAGCGTGAAAGTGCAAGCAGTACACTTGCTTAGTTGAAAGATTCTGGCATTTGTCCTCAAATCCTGGATTTCTTTTCTCATTGTCGATGTTTCTTCCTGTATGATTGAAGATATTGATTAGATATAAACTATGATTTTTTTGTTCGAGTAAAATGCCATTTTCATCCCTGAGGTTTGGCCAGTTTTGGGACTTCCGTCCAAAGGTTTGTTTTTCCGCATCTAGATCCAAAAGGTTTGAAATCGTGCCATTTTCATCCGGCTCGCTAACTCCATCCAATTTTCTCCGTTAAGTCAAGGGTATTTCCATCTTTTTTGTAAACTTAAAGGGCAATTTGGTCCTTTTCAGAGGTATTCGGTTTTTTACATAAAGTGAAAAAGACCGAATTGCCATTTCGGTTAGCAAAAAAAGACGAAAATACCCCTGACTTAACTGAGAAAATGGATGGAGTTAACGAGCCGGATGAAAATGGCAAGATTTTTAACCTTTTGGATCTAAATGCGGGGAAACAAACCTTTGGACGAAAGTCGCAAAACTGGCCAAACCTCAGGGACGAAAATGGCATTTTACTCTTTTATTTATATGCAACGTTTCATATCATAAGCAAACTCGTGTTTTTATCTATTAAAAGAAGATATGATATCTAAAAAGACCGCTAACATTCGAGTTAATTGCATAAAAAGGTACTAGACTTTGGTCAAAGTTCAATTTTGGTCAAATGCACTGATTCATCATCCTGCCGTATCAGCATTTTGAAATGAAATCTTTAGAGAACTTAAAAGCTAACCTGGTACTTATCAATCATCCGACGATCCTCTTCGATAAGTTTTGACTCATGTTCCAGTTTTCTAGATATATAATCTTTAATAACAGAGAGGCTTAAAAACGGATTTGACGAAAGCGTCTGTAACACCATAATCGGAGGCAAAATATCATCTCGCTCTATATAAGTCAAAACTTCCCGCACTTCTTTAGAGCAATCTTCCCCGAGTTCACCGAAATACTTCAACAAATCGGCCCAGAGTGTGGGGTCACCTCCGGTCCCCGAGTCCCCTAATCTCTTACAACAAGCAATCAACCCAACATGATCATGCGCACGCATGTAACAAGCGATCACTTCTTTATAAAGCTTCAACTTTTCGTACAGATATAAGAGCCCTTCTTTGAAAGCGTTCATCTCACATAAGATTATAGCCAGATCAACGTCGTACAACGGTTGTTCTTGATCCGACGGCCATGCACGTTTCAGCAACTCAAGCCCTTTTTCGAGTCGTTGTTTATGATCGTTCTCGGTTTTTACGTCTTTATGTTCTTGAGGTAATTTCCCATTCGAAGTACCATTACCATTCTCGTTAATAGTAGCTTGTGATTGTGACATTAACGGGAAGCTCAAGTCGGTGGATAAATATAGCTCTAACAATGTGTTATGAATTTCCACTTGAGCCGGTGAGTCTTTGACTTTATTTATATACTTTTCAAGAAAAATCATAAGTGATCGTGGATGATGAATGAAAATATTGAGAAAATCAACAGGAGACGGTAACATATACGCATATGTACCTTCCTCGGTGCAAAGTTTCATTAAAATTTCGATTGTTTCGGTGGGCTTATGCTCGATTAACAATTTACCGTACTCTTTGACCGTCACACCGGCTTGACCTTGGTCGAGGCTAGATATATACTGCAACGCCTCGTCGTAATTTCCCAAATCTTCAAGCAAAATCTTTAAATACCACTCATGTCTCCCAGATTTTTTAGCGACATACATCGCATGCTCGTGATAATTCGCAGCTCGACAAACCCTAATTGCGGTTTCCACATCGAATTTATGCTCCCCGACGCCATCCTCGCTTTTGATGAAAATGTTCAACTTGTCTACATCTTTCAGCTTCGTATAACAGTTTAAGAGAAGGGTAGTGTGGTCTTTTGACCCAAGACCTTTCTCGTGTAAATTCTCCAAGTAGTTAGTAAGATTGTAGATCCTCTGTGCATCTAGAAACTTCTGGATCACATATGAAGGTTCTAGATGACCAATCGTGTGAATGTACTGAGCCATAGCCTCATCAAAATCCTGTTTGCTGTATAAATGATCACCGTACTTTCGTAAAACTTCAGCGGTTGCAGCTGCGTCAGCTTGTTGACTTTGAACGAGATTTATCGCTACCGTATAAAGATTCTTTTTAAAAAGCATATCTAACTTGCTTTCCATATCTTTCTCGCCGATACATAGAGCAGATTTATCCTTCATTATAAGCAGTATGCTTCCCCATTCGCATAACATGTGGGAAACTTCTTTGACCACGATTGAATGTGCGATTAAGCGGTTTTTCAAATCGTAGATATTGAAGGTGTTGCTGCCATTTCGTTGGTCGGCGATAACGCATAATAAATATCCACGAAACCAACCGAGAAACTTCTTTTCTCCTTCGAAAGCCCAACATGGACCTCTACCGTCAACTGTGTAGAAATAAACAGCCTCAGGTCGACCAATGATAAGCTCCTGATAAAGAAAAACAATAAATAACAAATATAAAAAAAGTTAAGTTCGGTTTCGTCCCTGAGGTTTGTCCATTTTGACTACTTGAGTACGAATCCCAAATTTTTATCCCTAAGGTTTGGCCAGTTTTGCGAGTTTCGTCCAAAGGTTTGTTTTTTCGCATCCGAATCCAAAAGGTTTGAAATCTTGCCATTTTCATCCGGCTCGTTAACTCCATCCATTTTTTCCCCGTTAAGTCAAGGGTATTTTCGTCTTTTTTGTTAACTTAAAGGGCAATTCGGTCTTTTTCACTTTATGTACAAGCATTTAGCATAATGTACAAGTACAAACAAAGTAGGTAAAAAGACGGAAATACCCCTGACTTAACAGAGAAAAATGGATGGAGCTAACGAGCCGGATGAAAATGACAAGATTCCAAACCTTTTGGATCCAGATGCGGAAAAACAAACCATTGGATGAAAGTTGCAAAACTGGCCAAACCTCAGGGACGAAAATGGCATTTTACTCCAAATTCTTAACATATCGTGGCTTGTTGTTTCAAAAGATTAACCATTTTCGTACTCAAGCAACAAGGGTACTTTGGTCATTTACTAGAAGTAACAGAAAAAATCTAAAATATCTTGCAAAAAGGACGAAAATGATTTAAACTTTTGAAACGACAAGCAACAATATGTTAAGATTTTGGGTTTCGTACTCAAGTAGTTAAAACGGACAAACCTTAAGGGACGAAAACGAAAATTAACTATATAAAAAAAATAGAAAAAAGAATCAGGGCAAGATGGTGATACCAGACGGTCATTCATTGCAACACTGTTAGCATTAGATCCTATTTGATCGAGGGTTTGCCGGCTAGCGGGTTGAGTTTGTAAGTTAAACAAGCTTACAGAAGTTGGAGTAACTGCAAATAATTGAAATGCTTTCCCATCAACACGAAAACCCATTCCAGTTATAGAACATTGGGTTTTATCTTGACGGTTTTCCACTTGAAGCATGAACCGTTTGATGCGTTCACGTGCAATATCCCCTTGAATGCAATAAATGCAGCCATTGTCTAGTCCAATTGCTATTAGTAATATTGGTGGAGCTTCTTCTAGAACTAGAAATGATGTTATCTGCAGAAATATAAGTATTCTAAAATATATAATAACCTTTACAAGAAAAAATAATGAAAGTTTAGAATGGAAACCTTTGCTTCTGGGAACTGGTTGGTGAATATTCGTAATATCTGGATACAATCGGGAATTGATGTGCTTGGACCCTCGGGTTGAGTTTTATCAAGGTCGAAAACCTTGAGGCACACAGATGATAACTGTGGAGATATTTGTTCATCTTCTCCGACAGTTAGTAGGAAGTTTCTTTGCTGGTTTATTTAGAACAAAAAGGGAATTAAATTAAATTAAGGTTTCGATCACAAAGGAATGAACAATCAAAATACTCTGAAAAAAAGAATCTTCATAAATTACACATAACAGAGTATTACAAAACATACAAAAGAAGCTTCATTTATTTGGTGCACTGCCACTCCTATGGAGTTTCTATCAAATTAAAACTGAACTACCTATGGTTCTTACTCAAATATGGAAGAGAAAATTGTTTTTCATGTGGAAATCAGAAAAGATCAGTACATTGTAAACCATGCCTTACAGAATCTAACTTTAGTATTTTATCACTCCCAAGATGTGTTTTAGTCATCTTTTTTCCTTATGAGATGAAAGGTCAAAAGTCCACGTAGGAATTAAAAAAAAAAAGAATAACATGTCGGATGAATCTCAAAGTATTTTATATCCGTCTGGTTTGCATTCAACATTCAATACAAAAAAAGATGGATGCCACCATTGGGCGTCCTCAACCAACCGGTATCACGGGCCACAGCCAACATGAGCTAGGTAAATCACATTCAATATCAATAAAGGAACTAAATTTGAAACCCACCATCTCTGGCAGGTTTGAACTAAATTTAAAACCTAGGGGCCATGTCTCCAAACAAAACTCCCTTATCATTTCCAGCTTTCCTTTGTCTCTCACTCATCCCAAAATTCCCAATCCAAACACTCTCTATTTAAACTAGAAAAAGATTGTATCCACTAGTGACTAGTCCCTATATAAATCTACATGAAACATAATCTTCTTTATGCGCAAGTTATGCTAAATCAGCATGATCTATCACAGATACTGATGTATATCAGAGTACACAACGGCTAGAATTCTTAGAATTCGAATGAACGGTTAAGCAACGGTCGAATGGGATACAGAAACACCACCCGATTCAAACCGAAGAGCGTCCTAAATTTGAGTATAGGATACAGAAAAATCACCACCTAAACTCAAGTTTCGGTTCCAAAGAACACCACCCAAGTTGCTACCTTGGATTAGCAATGGAAAATAGAAAAACCTGTTTACTCGTAGAGAAGAAAGCACAGCAGAAAAACTGAGTCATAATTCTTCTAAATCCAAGCTTATGTTTCTCCTAATTCATCTAAATCTATTGTCCTCTTGATGCTTTTCTATAACAGTTGACTCTCGGGATCAATAGAGCAAGGAAATGACTACAACTTCACACCTTATTTCTTAATCTTAAACTCAATTCCCCTAAAACTAATGTCACACCATATACCAAAACCTAAAACAATTCAACGATTGCTACAATAATATCAAAATCATGAACCAGAAAGTAAACCTTAAGCTGTTGAAGAAACAGAACAGAGGAAGTGTGAGCTTGGAATCCATAACTGAACTTAAACCCTCGATCCAGTAAACTAACGGTCCCGTCTTCGCATCCGACCGCGATTTTCCCCCGTCCGCTCGAACAACACTCGATTCGTCCGGCGACTTCTTCCGGTACCAGACCTTTTCCGGCGTATTTCTCCTCGAAGAACTCGAATTTCCTCCATTGATACATGATGTTGATGTAGTTCAAATTGTTTGTTCTATGCAGTTGTCGTCGTCATCATCGTTATTGTTTCAATCTGTAGATACAGATATACAATAATTGATGAATATATGATCGATTGATGGGGAAATTGAAAATGAAAAGTAGAGAGAGAGAGAGAGAGGGGACGTGTTTGTTTGTTTTGTTGTCGTTGGAGGTTAATATCCGTTTAATCAATCCGGTAACTAAAAGAACCCTAATTGGATGTCAGATTTGGGGATTTTATTTCGATTAGGCATTGTATCCGATCCCAAAAATGGTCAAAACTGGGTATTGATACCCGTACCACATCAAGCTCGGTATGTATGATATTTGAAGGTAAAAATTGATATCGTATCAATTCGAAAGTATCGATTCTGAAAACATCAAAAAATGGATACTGAAAACGATTCAGTACTTTGATTTCGGTAATTGGTACATTTCATCCATAGTGTTAACTTCTAACATAAATAATAATAATAATAATAATAATAATAATAATAATAATCTAATTTAATTTAATCTAACTTATAATAAAAGACTTCAAATAATGTCAGCGTTCTCTCCTTCAACCTCATAAATTAGTTGATTGTGCTTCTTCAAATTATATTACGTCACAATATATACATCTAATCTAATCTAAATATTAATAAACGAGTCTGTTTAATGCTACATGTCATTCTCTCCTTCAACCTCACACTTTTTGTTTATATTTTTTATACAAACAATTTATCTTTTTTTTAAGTTGTAACTCTTATAAAATCTCAACAAATCTAAAAAGATAAATACAAACCTAAAACAAAATAGATGTAAATAAAAATAGATAGAGATTATAGTAACTATATAATCAATTTACTCCCAATATCAATATCATTCAATTCCATAGATGGTTTGTTTTTTTTTCTTTTTCAAAATACAAAACGTTATTAAAACTAAAACAGCTAAACGTGAAAAGTGGAAAGGTTTTCTTACTTTAGTTACCTTATATATATTTTTTTTCAAATTGTTTGATACATTATTATGTTAATCGTTTTTACAAATAATGATATTTTTATTGTTCATACTATAAAATAATATTTTCTTTATACATATTATTAAAGGGTGGGAGTCAGGTACAAAATCCATTTTATTCCTACAAAGTGTAAAAAGTTATAAAACACCATAACGTCAATCATAAAACACACCCAAAACACACAAATAACAAAGTAAACATTACTAAAACACCATATTTGCGGGTTTTGTATTGTGTTTTGGATGATAAAGCTTTGATATCGAATGAGTAACATTAGTGTGTATACGTTGATTATCATGTTGTGTTTTTATATTCATAGTTATACGATGGTGTGTTTCAAGTTTTAATGGAATGTTAGGGTTTAGATATTGTGTTTTAGTGATTTTCACTCTGTTATTTGTGGG
The DNA here is from genome assembly GCA_030545235.1 of Helianthus tuberosus. Taxonomy (NCBI): domain Eukaryota; kingdom Viridiplantae; phylum Streptophyta; class Magnoliopsida; order Asterales; family Asteraceae; genus Helianthus; species Helianthus tuberosus. The sequence goes on along the minus strand of CM060364.1, from coordinate 75,092,424 downwards.
TTTTGAGTGTGTTTTATGACTAAAATTGTGGTGTTTTAAAACTTTATACACTCTATATGAAAAATGGACTTTATAGCCAACCCCACCGTATTATTAAAATAGTAAAAAAAAAAAAAGAAGAAGAAGAAGAAGAACCTTATAACATGTACGGATACTTATAATTTTAACTTAAGATACTAAAATTAGTAGCAGCTTATATAAATAAAGTATCAAATTATATTTGTAATATTATTTAATACTCATGTTGGTGTCATAAACAAGTGTATTCAACTCGAACAATACACGGGTTTTTTAAAAACATAGCATTTTTTTGTTATTAAGTATTGGACATTACATTTACTTAATTCGTGTAGTGTAATACACGAGATTCTAACATTGTGTGTGTATATAGCTCATTCAATTTTTTTTTAAACATAAAACAATAGTTGTTGTGACTGCTGAAACTTATAAGAAAGTTAATGATGCAGTTTTTTTAACCGATGAATTAAATGCTTTCATATTTATAAATTTGGTAAACATCACACATATAACATATTGATCATACACGATACAAAATTTATTTGGGCATTTGAAAAACGTCTAGAATTATCGTTTTATAATTTAAATATTCATTACTAGCTATTTGATTCTTTTATTCAACCGTGTAAAACACGGAGTTATAACCTATTTTTTATAATTTATTCCTATGATTTAGAGTCTAAATGTGATGTTAGACACATATTATCATATCGGACAAGAGATTTTATTCACAGGAAGGAACCAAAAGAAAACAACAATGAAGAAGATACAAAAGCATAAAACGTTTAGAAGAAAGTAGAAAAAGTGACAAATTCAAACCTTGTTCTTCAAAATGATCAATGCAATTATATGCTTATGCTACAAAACAAATGTGTTTATCCATTTTAAGTTTATGGTATCGGTTTTTAACTATTGTAATTTGTAAGTTTATAAACTGAATATTAAAAAAATAAAATAAAAGTGTCCGAAACATGAAGTATGGTGATAATCATATTTAAAAATACTTAGAATATAAAAGTAATGGAGATATACGCTGAACTTCTTAAAGAATATTGTGAGAATAAACTACTACTACTGGTGAACTTCATAGAATCTATAATTAATTGGAGTTACAGGTGAATTCTATAGATTTAGATACTCACATCTAGAAAACTTATCTTAGCTTTAATAATGGTCTCAACTAAATTATGGCACTACTTTGAAACACATAGGATTTATGTTAGAACCAATTATCCAATTAAATCTGTCTTTGGAAAGTCTGAGATGTCAGAAAGAATAGCCAAGTGGTCAGTTTTACTGAGTGCTTATAACGTGAACTTAGGACAGCTATAAAGTCTCAAGTTCTAACGAACTTTGTGGCTGATTTCAGTCAGAATCTTGAAAAGGAAGCTAACTTAGAAGTCCAACAATTAGAAGAAGATAAAGAAAATTGGGTATTATATACTAATGGGGCTTCAAATGTTAGAGGAACAGGATTAGGGATCCTACTGAAATCGCCACGGGGGACATATTACCCTAGTTTATATATTGTAATTTTCAAGCCACTAACAATGAAGCAGAGTACGAAGCTCTGATTGTAGGTCTACAACTAGCTTAGGAGATGAAGGTCAGGTATCTTCAGGCATTTGTAGATTCCCTATTAATTGTTAATCATTTTAATGGATCTTATGCAGTGAAAGGGGAAAAGTTAGTTCAATATCTTGGGCCAGTGACCTCTAGCTCAAGTGGTAGGAGTACTTGAGTTCTTCTTTGAAGACACAAGTTCAATTCTCATTTGGTGCAAAAAAGGAGTGAGGCACTAGTGAGCAGTGATGGGAGACTCAGAGAAACCTGGGTTTGATCCTTGAGCCAAACGGGTTTTACCGGTAATTTTACCGTCGTGCCTACGAGCAGGTCAGTTACCAGGTTTTCCTCGGAATTGGTGGTGGACAACTCGTGTTACTCTCAGAGTACTCCGTTTGTCCAGTGGGTGCCCCGAGAGTGCTCGGGATATATTTGTTGGCCTTTCAAAAGTTCAATATCTTGGGATTGTGAAAACTTTATCTACACAATTAGAAAACATTTAGTATCATACAGGTTCCTAGAGAAGAAAATGTTAAAGCTGATGCTTTAGAAAACATGGCCTCAGCCCTTAGGATCCTGGAAGGAACAAAAATACCCATTCTGCACATCCTGGATCCCGCAATAAAAGTAATGACTCAGGAAAGGGATGAAGTATATGAAGAAACACTGGTTAAATGACCGGAATCAGATAAACCAGGGGGGTTATGTTCTGCATAAAAAGGGTTGGTTTCTTCTCGTTCGGTTTAAAGGGACAAATCTTCTTCTCTTCTCGATAGCTGCAAAACAGACACCGTTAGACTCGCCACAGGGAGAATGGGGGTTCTCTCCGTGACCACCCTCCGGCGTGAGAATAAGTATCGGTATTTGAAGAAGAAGAAGAAGAAGTATAAGTGAAGTGAATGTAACTTGGAAATTATACCTGAATTACTCTTCTTATTTATAGCCGGAGTTTTGGGCGGGAAAACCTGTTATTGAAATGTTAACGGAAAATGCTAACTCCGTAAGCGATTATTTTCCCTTCAGTTAATCTCTTGATCGAGTGTGGGAGCACACGGATCGCGGTCTAGATCAACGGTTGGGGTGATGCCACGTGGAAAGTAGGCAAGTGGAGTTTTCTCTTCAATTCCATGCCATCATCGTGACTTCAGGGGAGCCCGGGATGATGACACGTGGCCAGACGGTTATAATCGTTTGGTGGTGCACGATTTGGGTCTTCTAGAAGATTACAGCCGTAATCCAGTGTGACTCCTTACCGTGTGGTATCAGTGTAGTAAATAATATCCAAGTCTGGGTATTATTTAAGCGAGAGTGTTAGACAGGGATTTTTATCCCTATCTATTATGGAGAGAGGAGCAAGGATACATTAGTTCCCTTTTGGCGCGCAGGTGTTGCTTGCTACATTTCTTCTAAGTTCTCTTTGTAGGACCAGTGCGCGGCCGCGCAAGGTCTAAAGAGGGTTAATAGATGAGGTTGTGGTATGGTCCCAAGTACTCAAAGCAAGGTTTTTGGGACCTTACCCCTTCAAGTCCCCCAGTCTAGTGTTGCTCTTATGCAAATAAGTGGAGCACTGGACTATGAGAGAGAGGTACTGTAGAGTTTTTGGCGCGAAATTGGAGAATCTTCTGAGAGAAGATACTCCTGCTTACTATTTTGATTTTTGAAAATCTTTGACCTTCGATATGTGAAAAGGTACAGTAATGACTGTTTGACGTGTGACAAGCTGTGACACCTCGTGAAAATCACAACCAATATAAAAAAGACACGTGTTATGGGCTTTAAACATGTTGTAAAGCCGGATTATGTTAAAAGATATGTTGTGGAATTAAAAGTGTCAACATGTTAATTATTACCTCCGAGTGACCTTTTAATGTTCTCAAACTATTATAAAATATAAACACATTCTCATGAAAATCTAATAAAGATTTCATAATAATCCGATTAAACTTTTGTGATGATAAATTCCACAATCAAATAAATGGGATCCTATGTACACTTACGACAATTCTACTTCACATGATCCTTGCACAAGACTCCAAGACTATGTTTTGCATGGCATTGCTCCCAAGTACTTTTCAGAACTGAGCAAATGGTCCCCTCTTGCTAATAAAAACCAAATATTCGAGGTATGATAGGTTGCATGGTCAAATGTTAAAAAATTCTCAAAATTTTGTCTTCTGACCAAGTCTTACGGACCGCAAAGAGACCACCTTACGGACCGTAAGGTGGCTGATCTGGGCGATAAAGATTAAAAAGAGGATACGGACCGTAAGGCTCTTAGCTTACGGTCCGTAAGACCTGTAACTGGGCAGAAAATAGTGGACAACTGCATGTTCAGCCGGTTCCACCGCCTTAAATGCATGGTTTTCGAATTCAGGGGATGCACCAATGGTATTTCATGCATAGGGGACACCTGAGATGATCAAGAAACACTTGTAGACTTGTGTGGAGTGATCTTGTTGCATTTAAATCCCTATATAAGACCCCATGTTGCAACACTTGAACTTGCTCACTTTGAAATCATTCTAAACTTATTCTCTGGAGCTCTCTGGACTTCAAGCAAGATTTCTTAAGCTTCTAATTCGTGTTAAGGACCATTGTAAGTGTTCTTAACCTCCTAAGTTCAAGTTTTATTAGTCTAATGACCAAAAGTCAAAGCCGTCGTAATTAAGCTTTGACTTAGTGATTAATCACTAATGGTCCAGTCATTTTTCGAATTGAAAGTGGCTATGAGTTGGTAATTATATTGGTAATAAATCCTTAAAAGGGCACCCTCTGATTTCCACTCTAACTTGGTCAATTGTCGGGTCAAACTTAATATTAAAAAGTCAACAGAAAGCTATTTTGCAAATAAACTTATAATTAACAATGCAGAAGCTATGAACCTGTTTTAACACTTATATAACTTGGTAATTAATGTAAGAACATGTCTAAGCATGTTCAACCCGACAATTTTGAGCATAGGCTCGGTTCGGAACAGAAAGTCGCAAAAGTAGACTTTTGCTTTGACTTTCAGTTCTGACCCGATTTAGCTTAATTAGAATATGCCTTAGAGTTCCAATAGGACCAGGTTATAGGTTAGTATAACACTCTGAGGTTATACAACTTGGTTCCTAATTTATCTAATTCATTTGCATGTTTCCGTTAATTGCTTAAATGTTGACCATTATGCCCTTTTGACCTTAAAACGAGATTTTTGAAAATGTGAGAGAACAAAAATATTTGTTACTAATTTATAAACATGTCCTAAAAATTTGACATCAGTTTGAGGTCTAAATTAGGAGTTATGCTCAATATCGTAATTTGAAATCTTTTTATTAATTAAACGGCATTATTAGCATAAAGCCTATCTAAACCCAAATTTTGACACCAAACTTTTTACCCACTGATGTAATATAATATTTTGGGATTTTTGAAGATTTTTAATTATTTTTAAACTGATCATAGCATAAGGTTCTTGCTTTGATTCGATAATTGTCGGTTATACCCTTTTCTTGAATAAAATGAATTCTACATAACTTTTTGATACCAAACCTTTTGCTACTGATTTCATATGATAAATAAAATTTTGAACCTTATAAAGTGATCAAAAACTCAGATTTACTTATGTAACCCGAAAATCGCCTAAAACCGACTTTTTACGCGTTTTGAACGCATAGTATGGGTTAAAATTATTTTTGGCATATAAGACTTAATACCTACTGATGTTTTAAGTAAATTTTTATATTTTAACAGTAAGATAAAGTTTTAAACTCAGATTTCCCATTTTGACCTTTAAAGCTTATGTGAAATTACCAAAATGCCTCTACGGTGCATAGTTTGGTTATAAATGATAAATTTCACATATACGCAATACCCTACTGATATAACTTATTAAATTAAATATTTTTACTGATATTTTTAGACCAGAACCTCAGATTAATATTTAACCTCTTTTATAATCCTTAAAATGACCAAAATACCCCTACGAGGCTTAAATTGATTTTAAATCCGTTTTGGGCATAATGGAAAGTATCCAACTGGTATCACAACATATTTAAGGCATATTAACTTAGTAAACCTGTTCATGACTCATTTGGTTACCCGTTATGCATTTATCGCGTTCGGTACGGTTTATGTAACTAGTTTGCATAAATTAACCGAAACGGGTCAAACCTTATCATTTTCACTTCAAAATCCAGAATGTGTTTAGTTTACCCGTATTATACAAGTCTTCATACTTGCCGGGTCTAAACCACATTCTAATCCGGTCTTCGCTTAATCTTGCGTTTTGAACCGTATACCTTTCTTTAAAACTAACCGGTCTAAGTTTAAACTTAAGTAAGACCCGTTAGGAATCTAATAGGTTAATTAAAACCTTCGTTCCAAATTTAGGAGACCAGTAAATGATAAATGCACTTGCTGATTTGTGCGGCTGCGATAAATTTGTATAATTTGCTCAGCTAAATACTTTTAACTTATTTTCCCTTATACGGGCTTGGGGTACGGTATATAAAATACCGCTTGGTCGGGTATTAAATTTTTAACCGTATGAAGGTTAAATCAATGAGATAACCCGTTTAATCTGTTTTGTTTATTCTAAGCCTTTGGGGGGTTAATGACCATGTCCTGGATATCCTCGGCTCATTCATTGAAATGGCCACGACTTAAGCACGGGGTGTAGGCATACACCTGCCGGTGCGTATGTAAAAATAATGTACCCACCTGTTCGAGAATAACTCGCCGTGGGATATATTATGTGGTGTGTCTATTAATCTTTAACCCGGTTTTCAACCCGGGCTACTGAACGTATAATACACATATAATTCTTTTACAAGATTATCTTTAAATAATTATCCCAGGTTATAAAAGATTATTTTGTGCCTTGTGCATTCAAATCAATTTTCTTACACGTTTTCAAAATGAGTCGGTTAATTGTATTTACCAGTGAAAACTGGCGTATTTTTCCAAAAAGGCTAAGTGCAGGTACTAGACGGAATAGGCTGGCTACTCCTAGCATCAATAAAGAGTCTTGCAAGCTTAGATGTTTATAAATCTGTTGAACAATGTTTCCTTTTAACCTTGATCCGCCTGTGGATCCCTTACAACTGTTTTTGTAATAATTGATATTACTTTCATTCGGTTTGTAATGTTTTTATCTTTCGACTTCTGCTGTGTATTAAACTGTGATAAATTGTCTATGATGATATCAACTACGTCACGATACTCCCCATCGGGCCCACCGGTAATACGTGGAAATATCAGGGTGTGACAAGTTGGTATCAGAGCCAACATTGAGTGAATTAAACACTAGCCTTTTGTGTTTAATCTCAATGACACACTTTGCACCTTCCTCGACTTCCGAGTCTAGGCAAAGAACTTAGGACTAATCCTAATTTATTTTATTTTGTCCTTTATTATTTTTCTTTGTTGTTTCTTTTGTTTGTTTTGACAAGATCAACAAAAATGTCGCCGAGGTTCCGAAGAGGAGGAAGAGGCAAGGGGCCATTCAACGCCCCCAACGATCACGAGGTCGGACCTTCCCACCGGCGAACTCCGTTTGTTACCATGAGCATCAGTCCTCAAGAAGACTGGAGGACCTATTTGGAGCCCGCGAGGCGATCTGTCTCGCTAAGTTCATCACCCTCTTACCATCATTCCTTTGGGCCGCAATCGGAGAACGAGCCTGAAGATTCTTGCCACTCCTTCATGCCGTTGCGGCGATCAGCCTCACATCGGGCCTTTCAGGACCCGACCCCGTTCTTTCAGAGCCAGTTTAATCCGGCAAATGTGAGTGAAGAACCAATGGGTTACAACCCATTGGGCCCTGAAGACCATTTCCCTGAAGCTCAGGGAATGGATATGGATGATGACCCAGATCCTGCTGAACCACCATCTGAGACACCTACTCACCCAATCGAAATTTCGGATGGGTCATCTTTTCATGGATCACCTTATCGTGGTCCAAAAAGCTATGAGGCAAGGTTTGCCTAATACGACTGGGTGTTCACTCCCTCTTACAACCAGTTTCAGCAGCAGCAGCAGCAGGATCCCTCTGAGGATTCATGTTTCGTAGCGGTCACGCCACCGCCACCGCTTAAGCAGCAACTGCCTTCGGAGCCACCGAGGCGAAGAAGAACAGGTGCACGGATGTCCGTGCGAGGAGGGGATTTCCACTTCAGCACCCTCAGCATTCAAGTGGCAGTCACTACCCGCCACTATATGAAGACCCACAGATGGGTGGGCCTTCAAACCCCATTTCTGAGGTGGACTCTGCGCCAGTCGCACCGCCACCAGTGGGTTATGATAACCCAATTCCTTCATACGATGGTACAGCGGCGTATAACTGATGCGTGTGTGGTGGTATATGGATTTTAAGCCCTTTTTACACGTTAGTCAAGTTTTAAATTTATAAAACACAATATTTTACTAACACCAAACACACATATGGGCAAGTGCACCCATCGTGAGCGTAGTATAGTGTTGGCAAGATACCGAGGTCGTCCAAGGACACAAGAGCTTTTAGTACCGGTTTATCCTCTACGTCTAATCAAATCAAAAGTTTAGAAAAAGGTTTTAAACTAGAAAAATAAAAACTAACTAGAATGCTGAAAAATAAAAATAAAAACAGATAGACAAGATGAATCACTTGGCTCTGATTCGTGTTTAGTGTAACCTTTGATTATTTCCGCATTTTTGCACTTTTTAAGAGATTATCTTAGTTATTGTAGTAGGCCCCTCTTTTGAAGGTGACGTTACCCTCAACCCAGTAGTTTGAGTCAGCAAGGATACAATCCTAAAGGGTCGGATTATTGAAAGATAATTAATTAAGTTATTAATGCATATTATGGTAGGCCCCTCTTTTGAAGGTGACGTTACCCTCGGCTAAGTAGTCTGAGTCAGCAGGGATACAGTCCTAAGTAGCCGGGTTAAAGTATTAATAGTAGCTTACATATGAGGGGATCAAAGAGTTTGGACCCCCGCCATCCAATACCGGTGGGTATTGAAGGAGGTCCTACTAAATTTGACCCAGGTCCTTGCAGGATCTATACACTGAACAAGGCAAAACTCTTACCAAACCGTTCCCTTAACCCCCGACCAGGTAGCCAACATACCTCCATATAGACCGTGGAGATATGAATGGTGAAAATCTTTTATATTTTATAGACAGTAAAATAATGCCAAGACACCACGGACAAACGATAAGGAAGAATCACCTTCAACATAAGAAACTAGTTATTAAAGTCATTAATACATAACCAAGTAAAAAGTGCGAAAAGATTAAAAATAAAAAGTATTACACTAGACACTTGTCTTCACCAAGTGATGTAAGAGACTTAGGCAAACATGGCCTTTGATTGTCAAGAACTCTTACGATCAATCTTGGATCCCAAGACGACTCACACACTCTATGATGGACAATGGATGATGGTGTTGTGATGGTGGTGGGTGGTGGGTGAAGTGTGAGAGAGGTGGTGTGCCAAGGGATGCCTTTGAAGTGAACCAATCACCCCTATTTATAGCCTGCACAGAAGCCTGGACACGGCCCCGTGTCCGCTGGACACAGCCCCGTGTCCATCATCCTTCTCTTTCTTCATTACTTGCAGTTTGTCTGCATCAGTTGACCATGCCCCTGTGTCCGCTGGGCACGCCCCCGTGTGTAGAAGCATATATGTACTATAAAGATTTGCCTGGATTCTACGAATCTTATAGTTGACCACGGCCCCGAGTTCGCTGAGCACGGCCTCGTGGTGGGCGATAGAAGCTTCTATAGCTTTGTATTTTATGCTGGCACTTGGGCACACCCCCGTGTTCACTGAACACGGGGCGTGTTCAGCCTTCTGTTCTCTTGTTTTGCTTGGGAAGATGTTGTCGGGGAGGTCGGGCATGGCACATTTGTTCCTTTTCTTGTATTTATGTTAGATTTAGCTGCCTTTTTGTTTCTTTTGTTAATTTGAGCTCATTTAATCCTGAAAATACAAAAGGAAGACAAAAACACACTTTTTCCAACTTTAGTACTAAAAAAGGGTTAGTTTTATGCCACAATTGATGTAATTTATATGTTGCATTTTGCACACATCAAATACCCCCACACTTGAATCTTTGCTTGTCATCAAGCAAAACTCTTTATAATGTGGCTTTACACTCCCAAATGGAATGGGTAGAAGAGAAGGTTTTTGGGCTTCTCATAGAGTGTCGGGATTTCCAAGATTCTTTATTAAGTTTTTATTTTTATTTATTTACAATCATATTCATCATGATTTATTTAAAACTTTTCATAAGATAAATTACTTATTAGGGCATAACATGCCTCTTTAAAATTCTATTTATATACAAGTTCACATACCTCACGAGGGATCACCCAACACTCGGCCGAAGATGTATTTTAGTGAATCACTCGAGAGCGGCATGGAACTTACTCCTACCATAGGCTTGCCAAGCAATCAATCCTCCTCCTTTTTAACTATATACCTTTTTAAATATCAAGAGGACTTTTGGGTGAAGGGTTAGGCTTGGGTTAAAGGTAGGTGGTTGGTTAGTGGTTAGTAAAAGGGTGAAAAGCGTAAAAGCGTCGGTTTTCGTATGACTTTTTATTTTTGCAATTTTTTTATTTTGATGAAGCCTTTTTTTTCAAACAAAGTTATTTTTTGATGAACTTATTTGTTTATTTTCTTCTTTTGCTTCATCAACATTTTTTTTTTGAAAAGTCATACGAAAATCCGAGCTTGTTACTAAAACAAAGGGTTAAAAATAAAAAGGTTTTGGTGGGTGAAAGGGTGTTTGGTTTGGGTTAAGAAATGAAAAGGTTTAGGCTCAAAGGGGTTAACTAGGGGGATTTTGGGTAGGTGGTAAAAAAAAGAAAAAATAATGGTGTAGAAATAAAAAGGGTTAGTCCTAATACCTCCATCATTTACTTACTCGGGTTTAAGTTGGTAAGTACCGGGAATGTATCGTCGTGGCAAGTTCTAGAGTTGTAAGAACCAAGCGGCTATTCACACAAGAAACGAAAAAATGAGCATTTAGTTTAAAGATATGTATTTATATGCTCAATAAAGGCTCAAAACTCACTTTTGTGGGAATGAGTTTTATGTGATCAAGTATATATAATAAAATTTTAACTAAGCTTGTCCTGTCGTTTCATAATTTTCTTATGTTGGTTCTTTTTATCACGACGCTATCGGTTGTAAATTTATGAAAATATAACCTTTTTAGAACTTGAAATTCCCAAGTTAAACCTAGACAAGTAAAAAAATGAAAAATTTTTGAAAAAAAATTGGGGTGATTAGCGGTTCCAATAGAGTTTTGTGTAAGGCTTGTAATTAGGACTTGCAAGATTCAAAGTTTTAGCATCCCCCCACACTTAAATTACACATTGTCCTTAATGTGTCCCAAAAATAAGTTTTTAGGTTGATTGGATGTGTAAAAAGGTGTGAAAAAGCACAATTTTATGTTACTGGGCGTCTGGACACAACCCCGTGGTGTCCGGGCACGGCCCCGTGTCCAGTCGCCAGTAACAAAAAGTTGTAAAAAGAAACAGAAGCCTGGACACGGGGGCGTGTTGGGTGAACACGGCCCGTGTCCAGTTTACCTGAACTGGGCAATTTCTGCAGACTGTGCAGCACGGGGCCGTGTTGGGCGGACACGGCCCGTGCTGAACTTGCTGTAATGAAGAAAATTTTGTCGGATGGCCCTGTTTTCGTGCATGGGGTGCTGGTCCAAGTTTCCCTTGTTATCCTTTGCCATCCCGAGTGTGTTTTATCCATTACAACATTATCCAAACACCAAATTAATTAAAACCATCATTCATTAAGACATAGAGAGAATTACATAATAGTCCTAAGAAGTTAAAATTTTTAGATAAGTAGGTCAAAGAAGCACAAGAAATCTAAATCAAGAAGTTCTAGCCTAAAATTTATTCTACTAGCAAAATTTCCAACGAGATAATTCCTTTGGTTTGATGCGGCATAAAGAACTTCTTTCTCCGGACATGGGTCCCTCACACGTCGGCGAGCCATTCCTCTATCTCCCTTGGGAGAAGAAAGGCAGGCTCATTGGCATTGGTTTGAGGGGGTGCAACCTCCACCGGGACTTCTTGTAGATCTTCAAGAGGAGGTTCTGCTGGAAGGTCTTCCCACCCAGTAGGATTGTGGATTCCAAGTGCTAGGTTCCAATCCTCTTGAGGGATGATTGGTTCCATGGGAGGTGTTACAAGAATGTTTAACCTCTGGTGCAAGAGGTTAATTTCTTGAAAACTGTTTTCCAACCCCACCGTAAGATAATTTATACGGTCTATTAGGACCTCCTCTACCGAAGTCATCTCGTCAAGGGCTTCACGTAATGCCATTACATACCGTACGAGAGTTGCTTCAATTGATGACCTTCTTTCCCTTCGACTGTTTATAGAGTGCGCAGAAGAGGTTCCACTGTTTTGACTAGACATTCTACGAAATCAAACCAAAAAAATAGTTTATTTTAATGAAACAGTACATCGGACACGACCCATTGCTCAATGAGCACGACCCCGTGTTCAACTTTCTGCAGATTTTTTAAACAAGGAAATCTTGGAGTTTCAAATTATTTTTCCAACTTATGAAGCATTTTTTAGCATAAATAACTTAAACCAATGTTGTACAACTTATTTTTAACAAGATTCCTTGAACAAAAACCTAATAACCATAACAATAAAGCTTGGAGTCATGGTGATCTCAAGCTTCAATGGAGGTGTTGATGCAAGAAAGATGAAGAAGAAGGCAATGGATAAAAGAGGAAAGGACAAGATGTTTGTTAGAACCTTCTTTTAGAAAATACCTAGGATGGTAGGTGAGAAGATCCTTTCAAATCTCTGTCCCTGGATGGTCTAAATGTGCAGGATTCTTGGCTGCATTTATAGAAAACGACAGCATACTGGACACGGCCCCGTGTGCAGGTAAGATCCTGACACATTTTGTCCGTATTATGAAAAAAGTCATAAATGAATCTTTTGGTGGACACGGGGACGTGTTGACCTGGGCACGGCCCTGTGTCGAAAGGCTGTTATGAAGTTTGTCTATTTTTAAGGAACTTTTCTGGATCGGGCGGTTCCTTACTAGATGGAACAACCCAAAGTGCCTAAGATACCTTAATTGCTCTAGATTAAGACGAGAACGCAAGAGGTTGTCAGTGAGGGTGATTCCTATACTATGTGTAGGTGGACAAGTCCAACCCTTTCCCGGGCTCTCGTTAAAGAAGGTGTATGCCGAATCGCTTAGGTCTATGTATACATCGAACGAAGTCGATGGGGAGTCCTTCACGGCACAATCGACACAGGGACAACTATCGCTCAAGTCCTTGCTAGAGTTAGAGGTATCGTCGGGAACAACGAAGTTGTTCGAATGCGATCCCAACAATTCTTCTTGGTTATCGTCTTGAGATAAATTATTGAAATCTATCCTAAGTTATTTTAACCAATTAAGAATTAGATCTTCTAATTGAAATAGTTCATCAAGAAGCATTTCTCCTAGAAGATCCGGTTGAGAGCATTCGAGGGAGAGATAGGGATTATTTTTTACTTCCGCCCCTCTTAAGGCTACGGGAAAACGATGGGTCTATATAGTTGGGCTTATAATTTAGAAAATAACATTCTAATTCTTAATAGGAGCCGCCACATATTTGACACCACGTACCATAAGAGTGCCGAAAGTAAAAAATATCAGTATCACTCATGTTTGTGTCAGAAATTACCAACCGTCGGGATCTTACGGTTCTGTTTTCAGTAACTGAATCTTAGGCACGGGGCGTGTTGAGTGGACACGGCCCCGTGTTCAGCTTACTGTCTGACATAAAACAGGATTGCCAGCTCCAATGATTGGGCACGGGGCGTGTTCAGCCGGCACGTGCTGAGTTCTACAGAAGCTGAAAAATTAAGAAAAATCCTAAAAAAACAGAAAAATAAGAAAAACGATTAGGCCGTTGATTCCTAACTTTCTTAAAATCCTTGTGTCCCCGGCAACGGCGCCAAAAACTTGATGCGTGTGTGGTGGTATATGGATTTAAGTATATTTTAAGCCCTTTTTACACGTTAGTCAAGTTTTAAATTTATAAAACACGATATTTTACTAACACCAAACACACATATGGGCAAGTGCACCCATCGTGAGCATAGTATAGTGTTGACAAGATACCGAGGTCGTCCAAGGACACAAGAGCTTTTAGTACCGGTTTATCCTCAACGTCTAATCAAATCAAAAGTTTAGAAAAAGGTTTTAAACTAGAAAAATAAAAACTAACTAGAATGCTGAAAAAATAAAAATAAAATCAGATAGACAAGTTGAATCACTTGGCTCCGACTCGTGTTTAGTGTAACCTTTGATTATTTCCGCACTTTTGCACTTTTTAAGAGATTATCATAGTTATTGTAGTAGGCACCTCTTTTGAAGGTTACGTTACCCTCAACCCAGTAGTTTGAGATAGCAAGGATACAATCCTAAAGGGTCGGATTATTGAAAGATAATTAATTAAGTTATTAATGCATAATATGGTAGGCCCCTCTTTTGAAGGTGACGTTACCCTCAGCTAAGTAGTCTGAGTCAGCAGGGATACAGTCCTAAGTAGCCGGGTTAAAGTATTAATAGTAGCTTACATATGAGGGGATCAAAGAGTTTGGACCCCCGCCATCCAATACCGGTGGGTATTGAAGGAGGTCCTACTAAATTTGACCCAGGTCCTTGCAGGATCTATACACTGAACAAGGCAAGACTCTTACCAAACTTTTCCCTTAACCCCCGACCAGGTAGCCAACATACCTCCATATAGACCGTGGAGATATGAATGGTGAAAATCTTTTATTTTATATAGATAGTAAAATAATGCCCAGAAACCACGGACAAACGATAATGAAGAATCACCTTCAACGTAAGAAACTAGTTATTAAAGTCATTAATACATAACCAAGTAAAAAGTGCGAAAAGATTAAAAATAAAAAGTATTACACTAGACACTTGTCTTCACCAAGTGATGTAAGAGACTTAGGCAAACATGGCCTTTGATTGTCAAGAACTCTTACGATCAATCTTGGATCCCGAGATGACTCACACACTCTATGATGGACAATGGATGATGGTGGTGGATGATGGTGTTGTGATGGTGGTGGGTGAAGTATGAGAGAGGTGGTGTGCCAAGGGATGCCTTTGAAGTGAACCAATCACCCTTATTTATAGCCTGCACAGAAGCCTGGACACGGCCCCGTGTCCACTGGACACGGCCCCGTGTCCATCATCCTTCTCTTTCTTCATTACTTGCAGTTTGTCTGCATCAGTTGACCACGCCCCCGTGTGCAGAATCTTATCTGTACTATAAAGATTTGCCTGGATTCTGCGAATCTTATAGTTGACCACGACCCCGTGTCTGCTGAGCACGGCCTCGTGGTGGGCGATAGAAGCTTCTATAGCTTTGTCTTTTATGCTGGCACTTGGGCACGCCCCCGTGTTCACTGAGCACGGGGAGTGTTCAGCCTTCTGTTCTCTTGTTTTGCTTGGGAAGATGTTGTCGGGGAGGTCGGGCATGCCACGTTTGTTCCTTTTCTTGTATTTATGTTAGATTTAGCTTCCTTTTTGCTTCTTTTGTTAATTTGTGCTCATTTAATCCTGAAAATACAAAAGGAAGACAAAAACACACTTTTCCAACATTAGTACTAAAAAAGGGTTAGTTTTATGCCACAATTGATGTAATTTATATGTTGCATTTTGCACACATCAATAACCCTTTTGAACAGCCAGCCTACCCGGGGTACAATTACTACAATGCCCCTGCCGTCGACTGTAACAACCCTCATTAAAAGTGCTATTTATTTTATTATTTTATCCAATAGGAAACCCTAATTGAGACACCCAAGTGATTCTGCACAAACCCTACAAATTTCAGAACAATCAGAATCAGGATCAGGGCCCCTAAAACTCAGGGGGGGATATTCCCACTTGACGATTATCTTCATATCTCGTTGTCAAATTCGAAATTTAAAAATCTGTCGACTCAGCAGGCCTAGTCCCACACGTGGCCACCCTATACTGAAAATATGTTCCTTACGGACCGTAAGGGTTGATGCTTACGGTCCGTAAGCATGTCATTTTTCATGTATAAATAGCAGGAGTTGGGACTGGAAATTGGGCGATTGAACGACGTAAAAACTCAATTCGTACGCTGAGTTATCGTCTGATTACTACCAAAAACACTAATTAGTATAGCGGGGTGCTGCAAAACAGGGTATTAACTCGATCGCTGCTACGATTCAATGTCCGATCGATTGAAACTATCCGATGGATGTTTTAGTACTATCCTTTGTCATTCGTTGTGAATCCGATGGATGTTTAAGTAATTATACTTTGTCATTCGTTGTGATTCCGATGGATGTTTAAGTGATTGCACTTTGTCATTCGTTGTGAGGGTTTTTATCTCATGAGTTATCGTAAATGTTGTATTAGTTACTTACCTAGTTCGTTGCACCAGGTTATAAGACTAATCAATAGGCTAAGCTCTGCTGGTATCAATCTGCAATCTATCAAGGCTTATCTGTAAATTAAACTTTGCCCGTAGAAATCTGCAATGTGAGTCCATTCTCTTTTCTCACCGTTTTATCACCTTTTTGTGATACAATTATATTTACAAATGCTTACCAAAATCTTAAAAGTTTACCAGTTATACTTACAGTGATTAAATCTTTATATTCTATAATAACTGCCGGTATGAGAGGTTTTTATTATTTGATCCTCATTACTATTTGCCAGAAAGTTAGCCAATAATAGCATGACCACAATCACAGTGAGAATTATGCCCCAGTAGCCATAGCCTATAACTAATATTATTTTAACATTAAATCGTTAATAAATTTAATGTATGTTTGAAATAAATCTAAATAATGTATACCATAATAAAATAGTCAAGTATAATGTATTCTACTATACGAAGATTATAATTTTGAGTCATGTTAATATATCAAATAATGATATTACAATTATTTAATTAACATATTATTTGATAAGTATAGTAGTTTGACATAAAATGATATATGTCATTTTCTGGGTTAAATGGTTTTGTGCCATAAGTAATATATTTGACAAAGTAATGTCATGGGACACAACTAAGTCCAGGGTCACTAGTTAAAAGAATGATCAACAGTAACATGACCAAAAGCACTAGTTGAGAGAATGATCAACAGTGTTATAAATAGAATCACTAGTTGAAAGAATGATCAACAGTGATATGACCAGAGTCACTAGTTGAAAGAATGATCAACAGTGATATGATCACCATCACAAGAATCGCCTAGTGACAGATAAATTGAATAATAACAAAATATAATTATTTAATAAATTCACTATTGGACGAAAGTGAGCCAATCAGTGATATGACTACTGTCACATCGGAACTGCCACCATGTGATAAATACTGATTGAATTGGGTAAATATAAATAAATATAAAAACCTTAATGCTGTAAGGTATAACAGTATATTTTATAAAAATGGAATGAACTCACTCAGTATTTCCGCTGACAAAACCTTTTTCAAACATATTTCAGGTAATTACAGTGGATTGGAGTAAGAGTTGGATACGGCACTGAAAGGCTTCAAGAAGTGGCTTATTTTATTAATTAAATCAAATGAAGAAATATTATTTTATGTAATCAAATTTTATCTTTATTAAAAGCTACATTTGTAAAACATGGGGTTTATCCTACCGGGGTACGGAATTGGAGGAGTCTTGGTGGGCTCTTGAGTTGGTATAAAAGCCTTTTCTGGCACAGGAGGAGTCACAGGCTGGCTAGAGTGGCTTCTTTCACAGGCTGGCTAAAATTCGATTCCAGTTGTTGAAATCGATCCGAGTTTTTCTTTTCAGTGTTAGAGATGAGGCGAGATACAGTATCTTCAAGCCTTTCTCTTCCACTTCGTTGTTGAGGGAAATTTTGTGGTTGTTGAAAATTAGTTCGTTGGTTTTGTTGGTTACTACTATTGCCGGGATCTCTCCAACCAAGATTTGGGTGGTTACGCCATCCTTGGTTGTAGGTACCCGTTGGAGGACCCGACGACCTAGGTCTATTATCCATGTAGTTTACCGTTTCTGTTTGTTCATCTAATTCTTTCATACAACTCCAATTTTCATGTGACCCACCACAGCCTTCACAAGCCATAACCGAGGCCGTCTTTGTCATTTCTAGCTTTTTGATTTTGAAGAAAGGGCCTCGATTTGGGCTTGTAAAGAGGTGCTTTCATCAACCTTATGGGCGCCCGGGGCAATAGATTTATTACCACGGGGAGTGTGCCATTGAAAATTGGTTTGAGCAATTTCCTCAATTTGGTTATATATTTCATTTGGGCGACGATTACCTAAAAGTCCCCCGGAGCTTGAATCAAGTGTTTGTCTTGTGTGTGGCAACAACCCATTGTAGAAAGTGGATACTTGTTGCCATACCGCTAGACCGTGGTGAGGACACTTTCTTAGAAGCTCCTTGAACCTTTCCCAAGTTTCATATAAGGATTCCCCATCCTCTTGTGAGTATGTATTAATTTCAGTCATTAATTTAGCCGTTTTAGCAGGAGGGAAATACTTATACAAAAACTTTTGGGCAAGTTCATCCCAGGTGTTTACCGATCCAACTGGGAGGGTGTTAAGCCAAGCCTTAGCTCGGTCTTTTAGTGAAAATGGAAACATTCGAAGGCGGATGGCGTCATTTGATGCTCCATTGATCCGAAAGGTATCACATATTTCTAAGAAGTTAGTAATATGTAGATGGGGATCCTCGTCCGCAAGCCCGTGGAAGGTTGTGGAGTTTTGGAGCATTTGTATCAAATGCGGCCGAAGTTCGAAGTTGTTGGCCTCGACATTTGGTGCATTGATAGCGGCGCCGAGATTGCCTACGGTAGGCCGTAGGTAATCCATGAGGGTACGTTGGTCCGCCATTGGAAGTGGGTCCCCCGAAGCTTTCTCTTGATTTTTAGCTTTAAGTCTTTTTCTGAGAAAGTGTTCGGGTTCTTCTAGGGGTTCTTTTATGTCTCTACTAGAACTGGAGCTCATGCACTACGTAGGAGGGTCAAATGTGGCACCTGGGTTCCAAGTCCTGCAATAAAAACAGAAAAGAACGTTGGTCAGAAAGTTCACCACGGCCCCGTGCTCAGTGAACACGGCCCGTGGTCAGAGATACAGTAATTGTTTTCTGGATTCCCAGTTACTGGGAGTTGGACACGACCCCGTGTTGCACCGACACGGCCCCGTGTTCAGCTCTCTGTAACTCAGAAAATAAAAACTGCCAGTGATAATGCTGGGCACGGCCCGTGTCTGACCGGGCACGGCCCGTGCTGAGCTCTGCAGAAGCTGAAAAACTAAGAAAATCCTAAAAAAAATAAAAAGAAAAATAAAAGATGATTAGGCCGTTGATTCCTAACTTTCTTAAAATCCTTGTGTCCCCGGCAACGGCGCCAAAAACTTGATGTGCGGTGAAGTGTTATATATATTAGGTGTATATTTTAAGCCCTTTTTAACACTTATTTTAGCCAAGTTTTAAATTTATAAAACACGATATTTCACTAACACTAAACACACATATGGGCAAGTGCACCCATCGTTGAGCGTAGTATAGTGTTGGTAAGATACCGAGGTCGTCCAAGGACACAAGAGCTTTTAGTACCGGTTTATCCTCAACGTCTAATCAAAATAAAAGTTTAGAAAAATGTTTTAAGCTAAGAAAAATAAAAACTAACTAAAATTGTTGAAAAATAAAAATAAAAGAAAAAACAGATAGACAAGATGAATCACTTGGTTCCGACTCGTATCTAGTATAACCTTTGATTATTTCCGCACTTTTGCACATAATTAAGAGATTATCTTAGTTATTGTAGTTGGCCCCTCTTTTGAAGGTGACGTTACCCTCACCCCAGTAGTTTGAGTCAGCAAGGATACAATCCTAAAAGGGTGGATTATTGGAAGATAATGAATTAAGTTATTAATGCAGTATTATGGTAGGCCCCGCTTTTGGCGGTGACGTTACCCTCGGCTAAGTAGTCTGAGTCAGTAGGGATACAGTCCTAAATAGCCGGGTTATAGTATTAATAGTAGTTAACTTATGAGGGGGTCAAAGAGTTTGGACCCCCGCCATCCAATACCGTGAAGTATTGAAGGAGGTCCTACTAAATTTGACCCAGGTCCATTGCAGGACCTCTAAACGCTGAACAATGGCAAGACCTTTACCAAACCGTTCCCTTAACCCCCGACCAGGTAGCCAACATACCTCCATATAGACCGTGGAGATATGAATGGTGAAAATCCTTTATTTTATATAGACAGTAAAATAATGCCAAGACACCACGGACAAACGATAAGGAAAGATCACCTTCAACATAAGTAACTAGTTATTAAAGTCATTAATACAAAACCAAATAAAAAGTGCAAAAGATTAGAAATAAAAAGTATTATACTAGACACTTTGTCTTCACCAAGTGATGTAAGAGACTTAGGCAAACATGGCCTTGATTGTCAAGAACTCTTACAATCAATCTTGGATCCCGAGACGACTCACACACTCTACGATGGACAATGGATGATGGTGGTGGATGGTGTTGTGATGGTGGTGGGTGGTGGATGAAGTGTGAGAGAGGTGGTGTGCCAAGGGATTAGTTGAAATGAATCCAAGCACTCCTATTTATAGGCTGAACAGAGAGCTGGGCACGGCCCCGTGCCTGTCTGACACTCTCTCTCCTCATTAATTGTAATTCACAATTACAATTAATGCGCCTGCTGTACTTTCGCCACACCCCCGTGTCCGCTGGGCACGGCCCCGTGGTGGGCAATAGAAGCTTCTATAGGTTTGTCTTTTCTGCTGCTTCTTGGGCACGGCCCCGTGCTGGCTGAGCACGGGGCGTGTTCAGTCTTCTGACTTCTCTATTTTGCTTTGGAAGGTGCCGTTGAGGGGTCGGGCAGTCCACTAATGTTCCTTTCCTTGTATTTATGTTGGAATTAGCTGTCTTTTTTGCTTCTTTTGTGTTTTTGAGCTCATTTAATCCTGAAAATACAAAAGGAAGACAAAAACACTCTTTTTCCAATATTAGTACTTAAAAAGGGTTAGTTTTATGCCTTATTTGATGTAATTTATATGTTGTATTTTACACACATCAAATACCCCCACACTTGAACTTTTGCTTGTCCTCAAGCAAAACTCTTTAATATGTGGCTTACACTCCCAAATGGAATAGGTAGAAGAGAAGGTTTTGGGCTTGTCGTAGAGTGTCGGGAATCCAAGGTCTTTTTCGGTTTTATATTTATTTATTTACAATCCTATTCGTAATGATTTACTTAGAACGTTTCATAGGAGAAATTACTTATTTGGGCATAACATGCCTTTTTTAAAATTCCATTTATATGCAAGTTCACATACCTCACGGGAGAAATCACTCACACTCGGCCGAAGGTGTATTTTTAGTGAATCACTCGAGAGCGGCGTGGAACTTATTCCTACCATAAGCTTGCCAAGCAATCAATCCTCCTCCTTTTTAACTTTTATACCTTTGTAAATATCAAGAGGACTTTGTAGGTTAAGGGTTAGGCTTGGGTTAAAGGTAGGTGGTTGGGTTAGTGGTTAGTAGAAAAGTAGAAAAAAGGGCGAAAAGCGTAACAAGTGTCGGTTTTCGTAAGATTTTCTATTTTTGCAACTTTTTATTTTGATGAAGCGTTTTTTTCAAACAAAGTTATTTTTGGTGAATTTGTTTGTTTTTCTTTTTGCTTCATCAACAACACACATTTTTTTTTGATACGAAAAACCGAACTTGTTACTAAAACAAAGGGTTAAAAATAAAAAGGTTTTGGTGGGTAAAAGGGTTTTTGGTTTGGGTGATGAAATGAAAAGGTTTAGGCTCAAAGGGGCTAACTAGGGGGATTTTTGTGTAGGTGGTAAAACAAAAAGAAAAATAATGGTGTGGAAATAAAAAGGGGTTAGTCCTAATGCCTCCATCATTTACTTACTTGGGTTTAAGTTGATAAGGACCGGGAATGTATCGTCATGGCAAGTTCTAGAGTCGTAAGAACCAAGCGGCTATTCACACAAGAAACGAAAAATGAGCATTTAGTTTTAATGATATGTAATTGTGCTCAAAAAAGGCTCAAAACTCACTTTTGTGGGAATGAGTTTTTTATGTGATCAAGTATATATAATCAAATGTTAACTAAGTTTGCTATGTCTTTTCATAATTTTCTTATGTTGGTTCTTTTTATCACTACGCTATCGGTTGTAAATTTGTAAAAATATAACCTTTTTGAGAACTTGAATTTCCCAAGTTAAACTTAGACAAGCAAAAAAAATGAAATTTTGAAAAAAATTTGGGGTGACTAGCGGTTCCAATAGAGTTTTGTGTAAGGCTTGTATTTAGGACTTGACAAATTCAAGGTTTTAGCAGCCCCCCCCACACTTAAATTACACATTGTCCTCAATGTGTTCCAAAAAATAAATTTTTAGGTTGATTAGATGTGTAAAATAGTGTTTAAAAAGCAAAAATTTGTGTTACTGGACGCTGAACACGGCCCCGTGTTATCCGGGCACGGCCCCGTGTTCAAGTGCCAGTAACAAAATTAAAACAAGAGAAACAGAAGTCTGGACACGGGGGCGTGTTGGGTGAACACGGCCCGTGTCCAGTTACCTGAACTGGGCGATTTTCTGCAGGGGGTTCAGCACGGGGCCGTGTTGGTTGGGCACGGCCCGTGTTGAACTTTCTGAAATGGAGAGAATTGTCGGGTTGCTTTGTTCTTGTGCATGAGTTCATTTTTCTCGTTCCCCTTTTCATCCTTTACCACCATGAGTGTGTTTTATTCCTGAAGACTAACTAGAAAACATAAAAATTAATCTAAATTAAACTAAGGATAGTTCCGCGGAATGCCTCCGTGGTGCGCCACGTTTATAAGGGTCCTTGGCTAGACCCAAAGCCGGTCATATGTCACCCAAGTGGGATGTATTGCATCCCATGTTGCACCGTCGGAGATCATCCAAGCTTGAGTCTATGACCTGCATGTAGTTGACCGGGTCTTCGTCCTCAATTCTTTTTCCACATTCAAATTTTACCTCCTCATCCCCAAACTTCAATGTTAACGTTCCGTCATTCATGTCTACCACCGCTTGGGCGGTGGCTAGAAATGGCCTCCCAAGGATGAGAGGGATATCGGTGTCTTCTTCCATGTCTAGGATGACAAAGTCGGTTGGGAAAACGAAATTGTCAACTTTTACCAACAAATTCTCAGCGACACCTTGTGGAAATTTGACGGATCTGTCGGCGAGTTGTATGCTCATCTTTGTAGGGCTTGTTGTTCCTAGGCCGAGTCGTTTGAACATTGATGTGGGCATGAGGTTAATGCTAGCCCCAAGATCGGCTAATGCATTACGAACGGGAGATTCCCCAATCGAGCAAGGAATTGTGAAGCTTCCGGGATCGATTTTCTTTTGTGGAAGTTTGTTGAGCACTAAGGCGGAGCATTCTTCGCCTAAGTTAACTAATTGCAGTGATTCAATTTTCCTTTTGTTTGTGAGGAAATACCTCATGAATTTTGTGTATTTAGGCATTTGGGTCAGGACCTCGATAAAAGGAATATTAACATGCAATTGTTTTAGTAGATTTTCAAATTTAGCGAATTGCTCATCGGTCTTTTGACGATTTAACCTACCGGGGTACGGAATTGGAGGAGTCTTGGTGGGCTCTTGAGTTGGTATAGAAGCCTTTTCTGGCACAGGAGGAGTCACAGGCTGGCTAGAGTGGCTTCTTTCATTTGGTGGTGATGGAGCATCCTCAGGACCCACGGTTCGATTTCTTAACGTGATGAGATGTACTTGTGCCTTAGGGTTGGTTTCGGTGTTACTAGGTAACGCGCCTTGTGGTCTCTCGGAGAAATTTTGAGCTAGTTGATTTAATTGTTTTTCGACGTTTTGAATGCTAGCTTGTTGATTTCTAAAATTCGATTCCAGTTGTTGAAATCGATCCGGGTTTTTCTTTTCAGTGTCAGAGATGAGGCGAGATACAGTATCTTCAAGCCTTTCTCTTCCACTTTGTTGTTGAGGGAAATTTTGTGGTTGTTGAAAATTAGTTCGTTGGTTTTGTTGGTTACTACTATTGCCGGGATCTCTCCAACCAAGATTTGGGTGGTTACGCCATCCTTGGTTGTAGGTACCCGTTGGAGGACCCGACGGCCTAGGTCTATTATCCATGTAGTTTACCGTTTCTGTTTGTTCATCTAATTCTTTCATACAACTCCAATTTTCATGTGACCCACCACAGCCTTCACAAGCCATAACCGAGGCCGTCTTTGTCATTTCTAGCTTTTTGATTTTTGAAGAGAGGGCCTCGATTTGGGCTTGTAAAGAGGTGCTTTCATCAACCTTATGGGCGCCCGGGGCAATAGATTTATTACCTCGGGGAGTGTGCCATTGAAAATTGGTTTGAGCAATTTCCTCAATTTGGTTATATATTTCATTTGGGCGACGATTACCTAAAAGTCCCCCGGAGCTTGAATCAAGTGTTTGTCTTGTGTGTGGCAACAACCCATTGTAGAAAGTGGATACTTGTTGCCATACCGCTAGACCGTGGTGAGGACACTTTCTTAGAAGCTCCTTGAACCTTTCCCAAGTTTCATATAAGGATTCCCCATCCTCTTGTGAGTATGTATTAATTTCAGTCATTAATTTAGCCGTTTTAGCAGGAGGGAAATACTTATACAAAAACTTTTGGGCAAGTTCATCCCAGGTGTTTACCGATCCAACTGGGAGGGTGTTAAGCCAAGCCTTAGCTCGGTCTTTTAGTGAAAATGGAAACATTCGAAGGCGGATGGCGTCATTTGATGCTCCATTGATCCGAAAGGTATCACATATTTCTAAGAAGTTAGTAATATGTAGATGGGGATCCTCGTCCGCAAGCCCGTGGAAGGTTGCGGAGTTTTGGAGCATTTGTATCAAATGCGGCCGAAGTTCGAAGTTGTTGGCATCGACATTTGGTGCATTGATAGCGGCGCCGAGATTGCCTACGGTAGGCCGTAGGTAATCCATGAGGGTACGTTGGTCCGCCATTGGAAGTGGGTCCCCCGAAGCTTTCTCTTGATTTTTAGCTTTAAGTCTTTTTCTGAGAAAGTGTTCGGGTTCTTCTAGGGGTTCTTTTATGTCTCTACTAGAACTGGAGCTCATGCACTACGTAGGAGGGTCAAATGTGGCACCTGGGTTCCAAGTCCTGCAATAAAAACAGAAAAGAACGTTGGTCAGAAAGTTCACCACGGCCCCGTGCTCAGTGAACACGGCCCGTGGTCAGAGATACAGTAATTGTTTTCTGGATTCCCAGTTACTGGGAGTTGGACACGACCCCGTGTTGCACCGA
This sequence comes from Helianthus tuberosus, assembly GCA_030545235.1. Taxonomy (NCBI): domain Eukaryota; kingdom Viridiplantae; phylum Streptophyta; class Magnoliopsida; order Asterales; family Asteraceae; genus Helianthus; species Helianthus tuberosus. The sequence continues at coordinate 75,067,506 of CM060364.1, read as the reverse complement.
CACGGCCCCGTACAGCTCTCTGTAACTCAGAAAATAAAAACTGCCAGTGATAATGCTGGGCACGGCCCGTGTCTGACCGGGCACGGCCCGTGTCTGACCGGGCACGGCCCGTGCTGAGCTCTGCAGAAGCTGAAAAACTAAGAAAATCCTAAAAAAATAAAAAGAAAAATAAAAGATGATTAGGCCGTTGATTCCTAACTTTCTTAAAATCCTTGTGTCCCCGGCAACGGCGCCAAAAACTTGATGTGCGGTGAAGTGTTATATATATTAGGTGTATATTTTAAGCCCTTTTTAACACTTATTTTAGCCAAGTTTTAAATTTATAAAACACGATATTTCACTAACACTAAACACACATATGGGCAAGTGCACCCATCGTTGAGCGTAGTATAGTGTTGGTAAGATACCGAGGTCGTCCAAGGACACAAGAGCTTTTAGTACCGGTTTATCCTCAACGTCTAATCAAAATAAAAGTTTAGAAAAATGTTTTAAGCTAAGAAAAATAAAAACTAACTAAAATTGTTGAAAAATAAAAATAAAAGAAAAAACAGATAAACAAGATGAATCACTTGGTTCCGACTCGTATCTAGTATAACCTTTGATTATTTCCGCACTTTTGCACATAATTAAGAGATTATCTTAGTTATTGTAGTAGGCCCCTCTTTTGAAGGTGACGTTACCCTCACCCCAGTAGTTTGAGTCAGCAAGGATACAATCCTAAAAGGGTGGATTATTGGAAGATAATGAATTAAGTTATTAATGCAGTATTATGGTAGGCCCCGCTTTTGGCGGTGACGTTACCCTCGGCTAAGTAGTCTGAGTCAGTAGGGATACAGTCCTAAATAGCCGGGTTATAGTATTAATAGTAGTTAACTTATGAGGGGGTCAAAGAGTTTGGACCCCCGCCATCCAATACCGTGAAGTATTGAAGGAGGTCCTACTAAATTTGACCCAGGTCCATTGCAGGACCTCTAAACGCTGAACAATGGCAAGACCTTTACCAAACCGTTCCCTTAACCCCCGACCAGGTAGCCAACATACCTCCATATAGACCGTGGAGATACGAATGGTGAAAATCCTTTATTTTATATAGACAGTAAAATAATGTCAATACACCACAGACAAACGATAAGGAAATATCACCTTCAACATAAGTAACTAGTTATTAAAGTCATTAATACAAAACCAAATAAAAAGTGCAAAAGATTAGAAATAAAAAGTATTATACTAGACACTTTGTCTTCACCAAGTGATGTAAGAGACTTAGGCAAACATGGCCTTGATTGTCAAGAACTCTTACGATCAATCTTGGATCCCGAGACGACTCACACACTCTACGATGGACAATGGATGATGGTGGTAGATGGTGTTGTGATGGTGGTGGGTGGTGGATGAAGTGTGAGAGAGGTGGTGTGCCAAGGGATGAGTTGAAATGAATCCAAGCACTCCTATTTATAGGCTGAACAGAGAGCTGGGCACGGCCCCGTGTCCGCTGGGCACGGCCCCGTGCCTGTCTGACACTCTCTCTCCTCATTAATTGTAATTCGCAATTACAATTAATGCGCCTACTGTACTTTCGCCACACCCCCGTGTCCGCTGGGCACGGCCCCGTGGTGGGCAATAGAAGCTTCTATAGGTTTGTCTTTTCTGCTGCTTCTTGGGCACGGCCCCGTGCTGGCTGAGCACGGGGAGTGTTCAGTCTTCTGACTTCTCTATTTTGCTTTGGAAGGTGCCGTTGAGGGGTCGGGCAGTCCACTAATGTTCCTTTCCTTGTATTTATGTTGGAATTAGCTGTCTTTTTTGCTTCTTTTGTGTTTTTGAGCTCATTTAATCCTGAAAATACAAAAGGAAGACAAAAACACTCTTTTTCCAATATTAGTACTTAAAAAGGGTTAGTTTTATGCCTTATTTGATGTAATTTATATGTTGCATTTTACACACATCACTGGTGCGGATCTACAGGCATTAATAGACAATGCTATTACTAGGGCACTTGACAGACAATTCAAATAATCAAGTGGTACACACTCCAAGACTCTATATGTGGCACATAGTAAGCCCCCATCTAAAGTAAATGAGTCAAAGAAGGACGATGCTTGTCACTCATCGAATCAAAGAAGTGTTCCATCTAAACAGATTATGTTCAACCAAGAGCCTCGTGTTAAGGGTTGTTCTTATAAGTATTTCGTCTCCTGTAAGCCCATGGATTTCACAAGAGAGAAGGGAGCCGTCGATTGTATGACCTGGCTCGATGAGATGGATACAGTGGTTGACATTAGTGGTTGTGCAGAGCAGGACGTTGTAAAGTTTGTGTCACAATCATCTAAAGGATAAGCTCTAGCGTGGTGGAGATCACTGATTCAAGCTACAGGAAATATCCACTTATATAACATGTCTTGGGAGCAGTTTGTTGCTCTAATCAAAGAAAATTTATGCCCTCAACATGAAGTTGAGAAGATTGAGACTGGTTTCCTAACCCAAGTTATGAAGAACTTAGACTGCCAGGCTTATCTAACGAGCTTCAATACCATGTCTAGATTGGTTCCATACTTGGTCACACCGGAACCAAAACGAATAGCCCGTTTCATTGGAGGTTTGGCTACAGAAATTAAAGCTAGTGTGAAGGCATCGAGACCTACTACTTTTAGGTCAGTAGCTGATTTATCATTATCCCTTACCCTTGATGTGGTCAGACAAAGATCGCTAAGAAATTCTGATGCTGGAAAGAGAAAACGTGAGGATGATAACTCCCACCGTTCAGATAAGAAGCATATGGGAAACTCTGATCACAAGAAGAGTTCAGGGTTCAAGAAAGATGACCAACAGTCGGGTGAGAAGCCCAAGTGCAAGACCTGCAAAAGCGCCATCTGGGAATGTGCAGGTATGAATCAAAATCCCAATCACAGCCTAGGGCTTGTGGGATCTGTAAGTCTTCTGAGCATAAGACGTTGGATTGTAAGAAGATTATGGATGCAACTTGTTACAACTGTAACAAGAAGGGGCACATCAAGTCTAATTGCCCAAAGTATACCAAGAAAGCTGAGGAAGGTAAGAAGACCAATGCTAGGGTCTTTCAGATGAATGCACAAAAAGCCATTCAGAACGACAACATGATAACAGATACCTTTCTTATCAATGATGTTTATGCAAGGGTATTATTTGATTCGGGTGTAGATAAATAGTTTGTTCACGATAAGTTTTGTAAGTTATTAAATTTGTATGTTAGAACCCTAAGTATAAAGTATGAAGTAGAATTGGCCGATGGTACCATAGAAACTGCTTCAACCGTGTTAGATGGATGTTTCATATCCATTAGGAACCACTCTTTTCCATTGTCCTTGCTTCCTTTGAAACTAGCTGGATTCGACATAGTAATAGGCATGGATTGGTTATCTCATAACCAAGCTCAGATCGTTTGTGACAAGAAATAAGTGGTTATCAAGACTCCGTATGGTGAGCCACTTACCATACAAGGAGACACTCAGCATGGGTTGCTTAAGCAAGTATCTATGCTTAAGGCATCAAGGTGTATGAAGAAGGGTTGTGTTATTTATATGGCACAAGTGACTATTGATGAACCAAAGCCCAAGGTTGAGGACATCCCTGTTATATTTGAATATCCAGAAGTATTCCCCGAAAAGCTACCTGGTTTACCCCCAGATAGGCAAGTGGAGTTCATCATTGACATCATTCCTGGAGCAGCACCTGTTGCAAGGGCACCTTACCGGTTGGCCCCAATTGAGATGAAAGAGTTGAGAACGCAGTTGGATGATTTGTTGGCAAAAGGATTTATTAGGCCTAGCTCATCTCCTTGGGGAGCACCGATCCTATTTGTGAAGAAAAAGGATGGATCAATGTGTTTATGCATTGATTATCGAGAGCTGAACAAGGTTACAATCAAGAACAGATATCCATTGCCCAGAATCGACGACTTGTTCGATCAACTTCAAGGAGCAAGTTACTTCTCCAAGATTGACTTGAGATCAGGTTATCTGTCACACCCCAACCGATGACGGAATCATCGGGGTGCGGCACTGAGCGAAACAGATTGTCCAGAAGTTTCCACAACAATTATCAAAACTATTCAATTTAACTAATAAGTCCCATACCGTATCTCAAACAGTCAAATAATTATTACAGACAAACATCAAGACAAATATTCTGTTCCGACAACTCAGATTTAAATAAGTAGCAATTGTTTATCTGCTTCTAGAGACCCCTAGTTCGTTATCCACAGACAACTATTTGTTGGGCTCTAAAGCTTTATTCTAGCTTCAATTTCCTACCACACATGCATCCTAAGCACCTGTCACATACGTTAAAATAAAAGTCAATACATATAATGTAAAGGTGAGCATACAAGTTTGATAATAGCATATAGAGTTCGAATTCGTTTACGTATAACCAGCACGTACACATAGTGAAATGAAACATGTTAGTTATCGACATAGATCCATCGATACCAATGACTGCGGGTTGACTGCCTGAGGCAGTTCGCAATACATGATTACCACCGTAATCCATGCAAGTAAAAGATCCTTAACAACCCCCGTGTGAACGGGGTGCTGAGTCCAAACTATAGTACTATCGTTGCTAAGGCAGGTAGACAGCATTCCATGTGTAAACATAACAAACAAGCATTCATAAGCCACATATAACATGCATTAACGTTAGCGTTCAAATAGTTTGAGTAGTGTGATAATTGTAGTTTGAATATTCGTAACGTATGTAACACCTAAAAGTGCTTAAAGCAAAAAAGGGTCGAGTATACTCACAGCGATTTATGGATTGAAGGGAGCACTTAGCGAATACGGTTAGCCTGAATAGATTCGGTAGTATAACGATAAGTGAAACGTAAAACAGGAAACAAGTATTGAGGAGTCGGACAGCTGGTCGATCGGACGGCAGTCCGATCGGACGGCTGACCGTTCGGCTGACAGTCCGTACGGTCTGCTGTTCGGTCGGTCGGTAGGCCGATCGGATGGCTGTACGAGTGGATTGTTCCTTCCTTCGAGAAGGATGTGTTTGTGTATAATGGCTTGTCCTTTGAAGTTTTCGTTGTAGCATTTTGAAAACATTGAAGTACCTTTGCCTTTCAGGTCGGTCGATCGGACGGCTGTTCGATCGGACGGTAACCCGGTCGGTTAGGCATTCAACAGAAGTTCAAGGCTTAGTTCTTTGAATTGGACAGGTGTTCGTTCGGACAGGTGTTCGATCGGACAGGTCAACAAGTCAAAGACTTTAATGAATGTAAAGTGTGATGCAATGGATCGGATGGTTGATCGATCGAATAGCACAACTGTTGTTCGATCGGACAACAGGGTGTCACCTGATCGGACGGTTGTTCGATCGGGTGGCACTTCTAGTGCATTAAACATGTTGAAAATTGATTAAGTATTGAAGCATAGTATCTCATGATCCGAAGAGTAATCCGATCGGCCAGTAGTTCGATCGAACAACAGTTCGTTCAATACCATTATTCAAAACAAGTTGGTTGTGTGGGACCATGTGCTAGCCGATCGGCTGGCCAGCGGCTGTCCGTTCGGACAGTAGTCCGATCGGTCAGCATCCCGGCCTGATCAGCCTTGCGTCTAACACCTTGGTTGTTCTGTTTGTTTGTCGTTTTATCGAGGTATTTGGACAGCGAGTAAAACCATAAATGCCTCGTTCTTACTTGGTTTCCCGGGGTCGGACAGGAATCATCCAAATCCGGTCGGTGGTCTGTTCGGAACGAAGTTTAACATTTAACCCGGAGTCGGTTAACCTCATGGATAGAATCCAGATCTTGAGCCGTATATCCACTGAAGTGCTTTGTAAACCGGCTCAGGTTCCGTTTCCACTGGTTCGAGTGAAAAGAGTTGAAGAAAGTTGGGAAAATCCATCCTTCAATCCTTTTCACCATATATATGTTCAGATCTATAAAAGATCCTTGTTTGATTATGTGGAAATCGGCTAGATCCAAGTCATTCTTGGTGGATTGAGGCCAAAACATGAAGTTCTTCAAGAACTCATGATGACATCATCCTAGAACACTTGATTCTTGATGATTTCACGGTTAAAAGTTTAGATTTGAAAGATAGAAAGGTGTAGGAGTGTGTATAGATCAAGAAAGTACAAGATTTAGGACGAAAACTTACCGGAATCGAGAGAAATTTGAGAAAAGGCGAGTTGTGCGTGCTGGTCGAACAGAGGTTTCCAAAAGTGGAAAGAATGACAATGACAGGGGTATTTATAGGATGACAAAAGAGGAAAGGGCTGGCCGATCGGCTGGCAGTTCGATCGGACAGTCTGTCCGATCGGACAGCAGTCCGTTCGGCTGGCTGTTCGATCGGCTGGGAGCTTGATTGATCGGTTGCACCTTTTAAGTGTTTCACGTGACGATTTTTTATATTTCGATTATGATTGCGCGCGGCTCGATTCGATAGGATTTCCTAGTCAAATTACTTTCAGTCTCAACCACTTTGTATCTAGCGTAAACTGTTTTCCACTATCTATCCTGGTTCGATTTGTGATTCGAGTTCGAGTTCGATTGCATTAGAGTTAGATTTCGAGTTCGATTGAGTTCGCTTGATTATCACAACACAACATAAATAAACATGCACAGTTAACACGTAAGGCACACACACACGTATAATGATAAGTAAAAAATACGTAGCTCGAGTTGCGAATTGATGTCGATTCGATTAACTTAGCTTGATTGTTAGTTGATTAACTTTATCGCATTGTTACTTCCTATAGTTCACCGTCGTAGGTCGATTGAAATACGATTAATACTCATCGATTATTGCAATTAACAACACTTACTCCACATAATATAAATAAAATAAAGACATTTCTACAAGTGAAGTCGCGCGAAATCGGTCGTTGCCTTTGACCTTGACTTTGACTTTCACTTACGAAAACACGGGGTGTTACATTATCATCAACTGAAGGTTAGAGATGGAGATGTGCACAAGACTGCATTCAGAACTCGTTATGGTCACTACGAGTTCTTAGTGATGTCGTTCGGGCTCACTAATGCACCAGCAGCATTCATGGATCTCATGAATCGCGTCTGCAAACCCTATTTGGACAAGTTTGTCATTGTTTTCATTGATGACATACTTATTTATTCAAAAAATCAAGCTGGTCATGAGAAGCATCTTCGTTGTATTCTTAAACTTCTTCAACAAGAAAAACTCTACGCCAAGTTTTCAAAGTGTGAATTTTGGCTTCGTGAAGTCCAATTCCTTGGACATGTGGTTAGTGAGCGTGGTATCCAGGTGGATCCCGCTAAGATTGAAGCTATCATGAATTGGCAAGAGCTGAAGATGCCCACAGAGATTCGCAGCTTCTTGGGTCTAGCAGGATACTATAGGTGTTTTATTGAAAATTTCTCAAGGATTGCTGCACCCCTAACTTCGTTGACTAGGAAGAATATAAAGTTTGATTGGGGTCCTAAGCAATAAGAATCCTTTGAGATTCTTAAGCAAAAGCTGAGCAATGCTCCTGTGTTAACATTGCCTGAGGGAATAGAAGAGTTTGTGGTATACTGCGACGCATCACACACAGGTATGGGATGTGTGTGATGTGCTAAAAGTGGTTTAATAAAAACAACTAAAATTAACCCTAATCTAGACACTCTAAGCTTTAAATTTATAAACTTAGACTCGATCTAAAACTAAAACCACACAACCGGCAAGTGTACCGATCAGTGTAGTAAAGCTAAAGTAAGTCCGAGTATCAAACCCACGAGACTCTAAGGATTACGCTAAGACTCTATCTAGACTATGACTGACACGACTTAACTAATTTGTTTATTTGATGAAGGGGGGGTTTCTAAAAATCCTAAGAATGCAAATAATGAATAACTAGATTAGCTAAATAACTAACACGAACTCGAACGAAGACTTTAACCAGTGGTGATGAAGACTACATAGGCTAGACCCAAGTTTAACTCAGAATGGATTTGTATTCGATAGTTTTGTGGTATGGAACCGGGATCTTTAGATACTAAACCTATTAAGACACCACTAAGCCCCTCAAACACTCTCAAGGCGATTCTTGTGGCACTACCTAGGCTGTTACGCTTACCGGTTTTCTAGATTTCCTCACAGTCCTCTAGTTTCTTGAAAGTGCCTAAATAAGACAATCTACCTCACAGCGCGAAAGTCTAAGGCAACTATGGATTTTAATCTTGGTTTAATAGACACGAGAATGTTTAAGGACTAGACCGATTTCTTAGACCTAGCTATAAACCAAACTGAGACCTATTAATAACCTCGAGCCTCACAGCGACAAGATTAGCAGAACACTTGATTTATTAAATTACCGAATATTACTTCTAAGGTTACTTACGCGTTTTCACCCTAAAGGATTAATGATCTATTACGTGATATAGACACTCACCTAAATCAAGAACCCTAGCATAACCCTATTATGTGACAAAGACCGTCACCAAGGATTATACGAAGCAATAAACAGCGATAAAACAAATATCAAGCATGCATATACACCAAGTTAAAATTCCATAGCTTTTACAATACAAGAAAATCCATAAACCACGCCAAAAAACGAATAAAAATCCAAACTTTATTTAAACTATTGTCATGCCTAGGTAGTTAAAGGTTTTTAGCCAAGAAACATAATTTTAAAAACAATCAAACAAGGTTCAAATAGTGAATTCATCGAATTAAAACTAAGAAAAGAAACAATTCGGAGAGATAAAACCCGTAAAGTCTTCAACTCATGCGCTCCTAGCTCGGCTCCAATGATTCTTGACCTTTAATTCTTGCCAATATCCCTCTCAATTCGTCCCCAGTAATGATTGTCGCGTCTGATATGATCTGATGTCTGCGTCCCACTTTTTCTTCGAAAACAATAAAATATATAGGGATTCACCCCTTCGTAAATTATAAGGCAGTCTCTTTTAATATAATTCGTTCAAGATAAACGGGCTTCGGCCCAACAGTATAGCCGCCTCCTTCAATCTATAATAAAATGCTACCTCCTTTTCTTTTTTTCTATCTTTTGTCACAAGCTACAATAGTAAGGGGACTAGGGGTGGTTCACTAGTGATAGAAAGTATCACTCACACTGTCCAATAAGATCGTGCCATGTCATCAACCAAATTTCCATCACTAGTGATAGAAATGTAGGAGGGGTGGAATCACTAGTGATGGAATTCTATCACTCCCATTTATTTTTAATTTTCATTTTAAAATTAAATTTCACTAATTTTTAATTTTTTTATTTTAAATTAGAAATTAACAATAAAACACTAAAATTAAAAATTTCATTAAATTTAAAAAAAAAATTACATAGGAAAATAAAAAAACAACTAAAATTGGGAAAAAAAAAATAAACTAAAGTGGCATATCCCAACCCCACTTTGCTAAAATTTCGCGCTTTTGTTGAATGACAACTGACTTAAATGGTTCGTCGAGATGGTCGTGCTTTTCACACAAGATTTTTAAATCTTTTTGTCTTTCAATCGTCTTCAAGTGATCCTTGTACGCCTGCTCGCGTTCAATTTTTAGGGACAAAATTGTTTCTTTTCTTTGCTCGGCCTTCTTGAATTGGGTCATTTTCTCCTCTTCGATTCTGGAGATCGACTCCGCCACCGCCTCCTTCCCTTTGCTTGACGACTCACCACCTCTCCTGCGTCGTGGCCTTGTAGGTGTAACTTCTTCAAGGGGGTCGTTACGGGTTGATCGGGTTCATCAAGGGGGTCGTCGTTTAAGTTCATTTGGGGCAAGTTATCCGACGCGGAAGTCGTGTAGTTCCCCGAATCGGATGTTTTTGATCTTTTACCTCCTCCTCGTTTTTTTGGAGCCGTAGGACCACGCTTGTCAACCAACTCAACGGGGACCCACTTCGGGTGACTTCTCGCAACTTCCCATGCCTTCACGTGTGGAAAACTCCTCTTGCCGTAGACGTCACAATACATTTCGGTTGCTTGTTGCATGATTGTCGCCTCGCTCGCTCCACTTTGTGGGTTTCGGTTCTACAAAATATATAAAAGGTTATGTTTTTTTTTAAATAAACTGTTTTCTGTTTTTTTTTTAAATAAAACTGTTTTCTGTTTTTTTTTAAATAAAACTGATTTCTGTTTTTTTTTAAATAAAACTGTGTTCTGTTTTTTTTTAAACTGTTCTGTTTTTTTATTTTAAAAAACTGTTCGGTTTTTTTTATAAAAAACAGTTTTTAATGAAAAAAGATTAAAACTTTAATAAAAACATACCTTTTGAACGAAACAACCGTTGAACTTACTAATTTTCCCGTTCAAATCCGTCCACTTCGACGTCATTTCGTCCATGTTTCGTATCCTTGCACCGGGAAGTTGCCTAAAATGATTAATGACCCGTCTCCAAAACGCATCCTTTTTTTGCTCGTTGGCATGTTTCTTGTTCTCCGAGCAGTGCAAATACGCCTGCACCAAGGACACCTCCTCCTCGCTCGTCCAAAGTTGTCGGCCGGGTTGGACGATTTCGTGAACGACATCATTTTCTTCTCTTTCTTCTTCTTCATCTTCCTCGTCTTCGAACGGTTGTTCTTGATCGTATTCATCATCGTCGTCAAGACTTTGTTGTGGTTCACGATACGCTGTTGCAAAATGATGGAGAATTGTGTTGTCTTCTAGTAGTGGGTCGATTGTGTGGGGTTGGGTTTGATACGTTTGCGATTGAAATTGGTGAGGTTGAAACAGTGGAACGAACGGTTGGTTATGGTACGTTTGCGATTGAAAGGGTGGATATTGTTGGGTTTGAAAGGGTGGATATTGTTGGGTTTGAAAGGGTGGGACTTGGTCGGGTTCGTCTTGCAACCTAAAGCGCCCCGGCTCACCAAGATTCGCTCGAACCTTGGGCCTTACGGGATTTTTCTTCGTACCCGAACCTCTTTTTTTCGATCCGCCACCTCTCTTGCTTGAACCTTCCATATTTCTTGTAAAATTATTTAGATTGAGTAGGAGAGTGTTTTAATTTTTTGTATTGAGTGTGAGAATAGTTGAGAGGTTTTTGAGTTTGTGTATTGAAATAGGTTGGATTTATATAAAAAAAAGGATTAAATATAATCCAAACGGTCAAAAAAATACCCAACGGTCATGTTCCAACGTTCGAAAATTGAAAGTTCAACGCGTTGTGGGTGTAACGCGTTTTGTTTATAACGCGTGGAACTTCAAGTGGCGGCGGTGTAGCGTGGAACTTCAACGCGTGATAGTCGACTATCACGTACCCGCCCCGAGTCCCCTAATAATAGGGGTTGAGTTATAATACAAAAGATTTAAAAATAAGAAGGGTAAGAAGGCACCAGAGAGTGACAAGTGTACTATGAGTAATTAAATGGAAAGTGTAATTTTGTCTACAAGAGGAAAGAGAATATGCACATGCAAGTCACATGCTATTTCCCCCTAACTTTTAAACGTCCGTAACTTTTTTATACATCATTTGTTTTAAAAAAAATTATACCATAAAATCGAGCGTTTTTTTATCTTTAATATGAGTACCATATTGTTATATTTTTCAAAAAAAAAATCAAAAACCCAGTTGCATATTACACAATGGACGTGATGTAAAACACAATGTAAATTAGATTAAAAGCACAATCAATGACAACAGATAAAGACACAATGGACAACATACTAAAACACAATGAACATAACGTATAACACAATGACGATAACATATAACACAATAAGAATCAGACTAAATAAAAACACAATTGATGACAACAGATAAAAGACACAATTAATGACAGCAAATAAAAGACACAATGGAGAGCAGATGAAGACACAATGAAAAACAAACTAAAAACACAATACTTAACAAACTAAAACACAATGAACAAGATAAAAAAATTGAACAAATTATTAAACCACAATGGACAACATATTAAAACACAATGAATAACATATTACACAATGGACATGATGTAAAACACAATGTAAATTAGATTAAAAACACAATCAATGACAACAGATAAAGACACAATGGACAACATACTAAAACACAATGAACATAACGTATAACACAATAAGAATCAGATTAATAAAAACACAATTGATGACAACAGATAAAAGACACAATTAATGACAGCAAATAAAAGACATAATGGAGAGCAGATGAAGACACAATGAAAAACAAACTAAAAACACAATACATAACAAACTAAAACACAATGAACAAGATAATAAAAAAATTGAACAAATTATTAAACCATAATGGACAACATATTAAAACACAATGAATAACATATTACACAATGGACATGATGTAAAACACAATGTAAATTAGAATAAAAACACAATCAATGACAACAGATAAAGACATAATGGGCAACATACTAAAACACAATGACCAAAACGTATAACACAATGGCGATAACATATAACACAATAAGAATCAGACTAAATAAAAACACAATTGATGACAACAGATTAAAGACACAATTAATGACAGCAGATAAAAGACACAATGGAGAGCATATGAAGACACAATGAAAAACAAACTAAAAACACAATACATAACAAACTAAAACACAATGAACAAGATAATAAAAAAATTGAACAAATTATTAAAACACAATGGACAATATATTAAAACACAATGAATAACATATTAAACACAATGACCTGAACTAATAACACAATTTATAGAAAACCTAGATATAACAAAATCTTCATTGTGTCATATATTGTGTTATAGGTTTTTATAAAAACGCAATAGATAGAACTCAAATTAACATTGTGTTATAGGTTTTGATAATAACACAATGTATAGAAACTCTACTGACCAAAACCCAGTTAAAAGACACAATGACCTGAACCTTTAACACAATGCCAAAAAACCCAGTAAAAATGAAAATTTTTATTTTATTTTTATATGATAATATGGTACTCATATTAAAGATAAAAAAACGCTCGTTATTATGGTGAAATTTTTTTTGAAAAAAAATGTCGTATGAAAAAGTTATGGACATTTTAAATCGATGGGGGAATTGACATGTGCCTTGCATGTGGAGAGAGAAAATCCATAAATATAGGATTCCTTTTATGCCCTTCTATTATCTTCTTTTCCCTACAACCAATCTCAACCCTTCAAATCTAAGATCAATGGACTAGAATCCTTCTTACACTTCTTATTTATTTTATCCTTTGTATTTGATCCTAACCCGTAATAATAGACACCTGCTTCTCAAAACTAGCGAAGCCCTCCAAATATAATATGAGGCAGACTTTTCAATACATAATTAACAGCATCTTATTTTATTTCTTTTCTATTCCCTGTCGTATATGTAGAAAACAATATCACTTTTTATTTTTTCATTCATCCACAACCCTTAATCATAATACCGATGTAGTCTAATACTGATGTAGTCTTGACGCGTATTTTAGCAGCCCAAACTTCATAGGGTCCAACATCAATGGACTCAAATTATAACACTATATATTTATGTGGGCTTAGCCCCTTTTTTCTCGATCCAAATATATATATTTTGTAGTAGCCCTCTTTATATAATATAGAGATAGCGGCTCGGCCCACTCGCAGAAAATAGCGCCAATCTTACTTCGGTCACTGGTGCCCTACTCTACTCAACTAGCTGGTTATTCCCTTTTTACTCTTTTTCACTCCATTTGCACCAAGACCTGCCAAAACACAAAATAATATAATATACTACTAATAACTAAATAAAACAAATAAAAACTATACAATAATTATACAATTTACACGGGAAAAATATGTATATTTTATCGCATATCAGTGTGCTAATTCAGAAGGGAAAAGTCATTGCCTATGCTTCCTGACAATTAAAGGTGCACGAAAAGAATTACACCACCCACGACTTAGAGTTGGGTGCCGTTGTGTTTGCACTAAAACTATGGAGGCATTATTTATATGGTACCAAGTGTGTGATCTATTCTGATCATAAAAGCCTTCAACACTTGTTCAACCAGAAGGATCTGAACATGAGACAACGTCGATGGATGGAGACACTGAATGATTATGATTGTGAAATCTGATACCATCCAGGTAAGGCAAATGTGGTCGCCGATGCTTTGAGCAGAAAGGAAAGGGTTAAGCCCATTAGAATCAATGCCAAGAGCATTGAATTGAAAAACAGCTTAAATGAAAGATTGCTAGCCGCTCAGAATGAAGCTGTATTAGAAGCTAACTATCCAAATGAAAAGTTCGGTGTAACTGCTGAACAGTTATCATATGACAAGGATGGAATCCTAAGATTGAATGGACGAATATGGGTTCCAATTTATGGAGGACTTAGGGATGTGATTCTTCAAGAAGCCCATAACTCCAAGTATTCTGTTCATCCTGGCTGTGATAAGATGTACCAGGATTTGAAGGCAAATTATTGGTGGATAGGCTTGAAGAAGTCTATAGCCACTTATGTGGCCAAATGTCTGACTTGTGCTCAGGTTAAAGCCGAACACCAGAAGCCGTCAGGTTTACTTCAACAGCCTGAACTTCCCACCTGGAAGTGGGAAATGGTAACTATGGATTTCATCACTAAGTTACCAAAGACAAAGCGAGGAAATGATACTATTTGGGTTATAGTTGACAGATTGACCAAGTCAGCCCGCTTCTTACCTATTAAGGAAACACATAGCTCAGATAAGTTAGCTCAGCTGTACGTGGATGAGATTGTATCCCTCCACGGAGTGCCAGATATACATCGCACTTTTGGAAAAGCTTTCAACAATCCCTAGGCACTCGATTAAACTTCAGCACTGCATATCATCCTCAGACGGATGGTCAAAGCGAGCGTATAATTCAAACGCTGGAGGATATGTTAAGAGCTTGTGTTATTGATCTAGGCGGAAGTTGGGATGATCATCTTCCATTGATTGAATTTTCATACAATAATAGTTATCACTCCAGTATTCAAGCTGCACCTTTTGAAGCCTTGTATGGAAGAAAGTGCAGGACGCCCGTTTGTTGGGCAGAAGTTGGAGACGTCCAACTAACAGGACCTGATATAGTCCTGGAGACGATAGATAAGATTGTGCAGATACGTGATCATCTCAAAGCTGCCAGGGATAGGCAGAAAAGCTATGCAGATAAAAGGCGTAAACCTCTGAAATTCGAGGTAGGTGACAAAGTGTTACTTAAGGTATCACCCTGGAAAGGGGTAATGCGATTTGGCAAGAAAGGCAAGTTAAGCCCCAGAGACATAGGACCATTCGAGATCATCGAATGTGTCAGAACAATGGCTTACAAGTTAAACCTGCATGAAGAGCTCAGTGGAATTCATAATGTGTTCCACATCTGCAATCTGAAGAAATGTCTAGCCGATGAATCGCTAGCCATGTCACCTAAGGACGTGCATATAGATGAGAGCTTAAAATTTGTTGAAAAACCCTTGTCGATTGAGGATCGACAGGTTAAGAAACATCGAAAGAAGCACGTACCGATTGTGAAGGTTAAATGGGATGCCCAAAGAGGCCCAGAGTACACGTGGGAGGTAGAGTCCACAATGAAACAGAAGTACCCTCATTTATTTCAGTAAATCTCGAGGTCGAGATTTCTTTTAAGGGGGTGAGGCAGTGACACCTCGTGAAAATCACAACCAATATAATAAAGACACGTGTTATGGGCTTTAAACATGTTGTAAAACCGGATTATGTTAAAAGAAATGTTGTGGAATTAAAAGTGTCAACATGTTAATTATTACCTATGAGTGACCTTTTAACGTTCTCAAACTATTATAAAATATAAACACATTCTCATGAAAATCTAATAAAGATTTCATAATAATCCGATTAAACTTTTGTGATGATAAATTCCACAATCAAATAAATGGGATCCTATGTACACTTACGACAATTCTACTTCACATGATCCTTGCACAAGACTCCAAGACTATGTTTTGCATGGCATTGCTCCCAAGTACTTTTCAGAACTGATCAAATGGTCCCCTCTTGCTAATAAAAACCAAAGATTCGAGGTATGATATGTTGCATGGTGAAATGTTAAAAAATTCTCAAAATTTTGTTTTCTGACCAAGTCTTACGGACCGCAAAGAAACCACCTTATGGACCGTAAGGTGGCTGATTTGGGCGATAAAGATTAAAAAGCGGATACGGACCGTAAGGCTCTTAGCTTACGGTCCGTAAGACCTGTAACTGGGCAGAAAATAGTGGACAACTGCAGGTTCAGCCGGTTCCACCGCCTTAGATGCATGGTTTTCGAATTCAGGGGCTGCACCAATGGTATTACATGCATAGGAGACACCTGAGATGATCAAGAAACACTTGTAGACTTGTGTGGAGTGATCTTGTTGCATTTAAATCCCTATATAAGACCCCATGTTGCAACACTTGAACTTGCTCACTTTGAAATCATTCTAAACTTATTCTCTAGAGCTCTCTGGACTTTAACCAAGATTTCTTAAGCTTCTAATTCGTGTTAAGGACCATTGTAAGTATTCTTAACCTCCTAAGTTCAAGTTTTATTAGTCTAATGACCAAAAGTCAAAGCCGTCGTAATTAAGCTTTGACTTAGTGATTAATCACTAATGGTCCAGTCATTTTTCAAATTGAAAGTGGCTATGAGTTGGTAATTATATGGGTAATAAATCCTTAAAAGGGGACCCTCTAATTTCCACTCTAACTTGGTCAATTGTCGGGTCAAACTTAATATTAAAAAGTCAACAGAAAGCTATTTTGCAAATAAACTTAATTAACAATGCAGAAGCTATGAAACCTGTTTTAACACTTATATAACTTGGTAATTAATGTAAGAACATGTCTAAGCATGTTCAACCCGACAATTTTGAGCATAGGCTCGGTTCGGAACAGAAAGTCGCAAAACTAGACTTTTTCTTTGACTTTTAGTTCTAACCCGATTTAGCTTAATTAGAATATGCCTTAGAGTTCCATTAGGACCAGGTTATAGGTTAGTATAACCCTCTGAGGTTATACAACTTGGTTCCTAATTTATCCGATTCATTTGCATGTTTCCGTTAATTGCTTAAATGTTGACCATTATGCCCTTTTGACCTTAAAACGAGATTTTTGAAAAATGTAAGAGAACAAAAACCTTTGTTACTAATATATAAACATGTCCTAAAAATTTGTCATCAGTTAGAGGTCTAAATTAGGAGTTATGCTCAATATCGTAATTTGAAATCTTTTTATTAATTAAACGCCATTATTAGCATAAAGCCTATCTAAACCCAAATTTTGACACCAAACTTTTTACCCACTGATGTAATATAATATTTTGGTATTTTTGAAGATTTTTAATTATTTTTAAATTGATCATAGCATAAGGTTCTTGCTTTGATTCGGTAATTGTCGGTTATACCCTTTTCTTGAATAAAATGAGTTCTACATAACTTTTTGATACCAAACCTTTTGCTACTGATTTCATATGATAAATAAAATTTTGAACCTTATAAAGTGATCAAAAACTCAGATTTACTTATGTAACCCGAAAATCGCCTAAAACCGACTTTTTACGCGTTTTGAACGCATAGTATGGGTTAAAATTATTTTTGGCATATAAGACTTAATACCTACAGATGTTTTAAGTAATTTTTTATATTTTAATAGTAAGATAAAGTTTTAAACTCAGATTTCCCATTTTGACCTTTAAAGCTTATGTGAAATTACCAAAATGCCCCTACGGTGCATAGTTTGGTTATAAATGATAAATTTCACATTTACGCAATACCCTACTGATATAACTTATTAAATTAAATATTTTTACTGATATTTTTAGACCAGAACCTGAGATTAATATTTAACCTCTTTTATAATCCTTAAAATGACCAAATTACCCCTACGGGGCTTAAATTGATTTTAAATCCGTTTTTGGCATAATGGAAGACATCCTACTGATATCACAACATATTTAAGGCATATTAACTTAGGAAACCTGTTCATGACTCATTTGGTTACCCGTTATGCATTTATCGCGTTCGGTACGGTTTATGTAACTAGTTTGCATAAATTAACCGAAACGGGTCAAACTTTATCATTTTCACTTCAAAATCCAGAATGTCTTTAGTTTACCCATATTATACAAGTCTTCATACTTGTTGGGTCTAAACCACATTCTAATCCGGTCTTCGCTTAATCTTGCGTTTTGAACCGTATACCTTTCTTTAAAACTAACCGGTCTAAGTTTAAACTTAAGTAAGACCCGTTAGGAATCTAATATGTTAATTAAAACCTTCGTTCCAGATTTAGGAGACAAGTAAAAGATAACTGCTCTTGCTGATTTGTACGGCTGGGATAAATTTGTATAATTTGCTCAGGTAAATACTTTAAACTTATTTTCCCTTATACGGGCTTGGGGTACGGTATATAAAATACCATTTGGTCGGGTATTAAATTTTTAACCGTATGAAGGTTAAATCATTGAGATAACCCGTTTAATCTGTTTTGTTTATTCTAAGCCTTTGGGGGGTTAATGACCATCTCCTGGATATCCTCGGCTCATTCGTTGAAATGGCCACGACTTAAGCACGGGGTGTAGGCATACACCTGCCGGTGCGTATGTAAAAATAATGTACCCACCTGTTCGAGAATAACTCACCGTGGGATATATTATGTGGTGTGTCTATTAATCTTTAACCCGGTTTTCAACCCAGGCTACTGAACGTATAATAAACGTATAATTCTTTTACAAGATTATCTTTAAATAATTATCCCAAGTTATAAAAGATTATTTTGTGCCTTGTGCATTCAAATCAATTTTGTTAAACGTTTTCAAAATGAGTCGGTTAATTGTATTTACCAGTGAAAACTGACGTATTTTTCCAAAAAGGCTAAGTGTAGGTACTAGACGGAATAGGCTGGCTACTCCTAGCATCAATAAAGAGTCTTGCAAGCTTAGATGTTTATAAATCTGTTGAACAATGTTTCCTTTTAACCTTGATCCGCATGTGGATCCCTTACAACCGTTTTTGTAATAATTGATATTACTTTCATTCGGTTTGTAATGTTTTTATCTTTCGACTTCCAATGTGTATTAAACTGTGATAAATTGTCTATGATGATATCAACTATGTCACGATACTCCTCACCGGGCCCACCGGTAATACGTGGAAATATCGGGGTGTGACACAGGCTGTCACTGTCAGGTGTACATTACTGACCGTGCCTTGCACGCGCGTGTCAGCTCACATTTGGTTCTCTCTTACTCGCCTCTGACGCTTGGATAAATGTGCCATCCCGGAAAAAGTGCTTTTGCAGTTATCTACGCTATTTATGGCGGTGAGTATATCAGTGTTTTTAGGTACCTATTCTCGGTAATCATTACTTCCTTGAAAACCCCTTTCTTCTTCGTTTTCTTTGTCAGTTATTTAGAAATATTTTGCAATTTCCTTCTCTTATGTCAACCGGAGATCAACACGAAGACTCTACTGAAGAAATTGCTGCCGAACTTCCACCGTTGAAATGGTCCAGAGCGACGTTTGATGGTTTGATTCGGAATCTTAGGTTTCCGGAAAATTAGGGTGCTCGATATCCTGATGAGGGTCAGACGGCGGCGGACGCTCCGGCTGGGTATATAACTCTGTTTTGGGATTTCTTTTCTGCAGGCAATTTCCGATTGCCTGTCACGAGATTCTTTCTTGATGTTCTCAACTATTACCAGTTCCATATCTACCAGATGCATCCTATCGGTATGGTTAGGGTTCGACATTTTGAATTCGTGTGCCGTTCGATGCATATTGAACCGACAGTTCCTCGATTTCGAGTTTTTCATCAAATGCATTGTTCTCAAGGGTTTTATTCCTTTGTACAAAGGGCTTCGGCGAAGAAGGTTTTACTTCATCCCCCAAAATCATTTCATGATTTGAAGCAAAAATTCTTTTTTATCAAGGTAGGGGTTATCCCGAAGAAGATGTCGTTCAGGGGAAAAGAGGATGTCCCTACTGAGACTATTCAAACTCCTGTTGATGAAAATTGGTACCAAGATCTGAAGGACGTTCCATCTATTGCTTTGCCGGGGAAGGCCCTTGTTGGTGCTGGCATGAGTCTGAATTGGAGAATGAACCGGGAGGATAAGCCGGTGTATATGGAAGGCGACAAAAGTAAGATTTGGGGTTTGCCCCTCTCACTTGCTTTTTTTTTTGAATTTGGTTTTTCTTTTCTTTCTTTTCAGTTGTCTCGTTGTATGTTGTTTCTTTTGAGAGAGAAGGTGGAAAGATGGCTACAGTTACCAAAAAACATGACGAGGAACTTTAGTATGTTTTTGTTGTGATGTTATTTGCTTGCAGTTTCTTGCGCTTTTGAATTTATGCTTTGCGCTTCATAGTGGGTGAGCTGTCTAACTTGGGCGTAGGCCCTGAGAAGAAAAGACGCGCGCCTGCGACTAGTGCGGCGTCAAAGCAGAGTGATGCTGAAAAAGCTCAACCTTCGAAAGTCAAGAATGTTGAAGGGGAGAAGAAAGGTATGCGCCATTCCTCTGACTCCTGGTGTGATTATGTGGTGGTATATGATTCATTGGAAGATCTTGCGCCTGTAGTTATAAGGAGACCGAAACCGGAGCCAAAAGATATTACTGATATCCCTCCATCAAACCCCGACGATCCTATCGACTTGGAGTCAAGCCCGGAACGTTTGGTAAGGAAGAAGGCGGGGAAAAGGAAACAAGCTGATACTGAGGCTGAAGGTCAGCCTGAGAAAAAGGTTCGAAGGAAGAAAATTACCAAAAAGAGGCAACCTTGATGCCTTTATTTCAGAACCTGTTTCTGGTACGTGTTTTCTTTGTTTTCCTTTTGTACGCCTTGCATGGTTTTTGACCTGTGTGTCTTTGCAGAAAAATCAGATTCCTCTGCACACACGGAACCGTTATCTGTGGTTAATGAAGAACTTCCGCCCTCTACTTCACATGCCTCTGTTGCTGATCAGTTAAAAAATACTGAGTCTCCGGGGAATGAGACGGAGAAAACTGCTGGAGCTGGGACTGTTGAAGCTGATAAGTCAGTTTTATGTGGATGCTGGGAAAGTTATCAGCCCGGAGGCTATGGATGCTGGTAATCCAAAAACTCATGAATTTGTTGTTCAGGGTTCAGAGAAAGGGAAGACTGCTGAAGAGATCCCTGTAACAACTTCGCCTTCCGTGGCTGCTAGTTTTGTGCTTGAGAAGATTGAGAAGGTCTCTGCTGAAGACCAAGGCTCTTTCTCGGATAAGAGTTCTCCAATCCGCCCAGATGAGACGCTGGGGGATTACTATTATCGAACTTATTCGGAGAAAAATGCTACTGAAACCCATGTCCCTGTTTGGAATCTGAAGAAAGGTGACACCTTTTCAGATTGGCGTGTGTGCCGAGACTGGTTAAGGGGGACCTTTCCGCCTGGGGAGATTAAGTTTCAAGAGGGACGCCTTCATGACCAAACTTACCATGCATATCTTGAAGAGGTTGCTTCTTATACATCTGCACCGCATAGTGCATGAGGGGCATAGCATGCATAAGGAGTGGGCCGCCTTCAAGACATCCAAGAAAAAAGCTGCTGAAGATGAAAACCGTGTTGCCCACCTGAGGGCTAACTAGAAGCTGATCAGGCCAAATTTGAGGCTGATCGAAAAACTGAAGAATGGTCCGTTGCGGGCTGGAAGAGAGGCGGAAGCCGAAGCTGCCCTTCTTTCTGAGGAGCGCAAGAACTGGAAAAAGATTTGTGAAAAGGATAATACCGAGAAGATGGGTCTCCGCAATGTTATCAACAATCTCAAGGCTGAGGTTGAGAAGTTGAAGAAACAAGATGCAGAGATTGAAAAGCTGAAGCAGGAAAAAGCAGATGTTGAAGCCACGCGAGATGAAGCGCGTTCTCATAGGGAAAGGAGTGAACAATGAGAGGTACATACCTGCGCTACCCTTGCTCTCAGAGATAAGGAGATAGAAGAACTTATGTCTTTGCTATCTGAGAAGGAACAACTCAAAAAATATCTGGAGCTTGCGCATACTGAGAAGGCTGAAACTTCCCGCCGCTTAGCTGAAACTGAAGAAAAGCTAGAAAATTCTGAAACGGCGCGGGCGACGGCGGAGAGTGAACTTGAAACTCTGAAAAGCGACATTATATGGCTGAAAGAACGCGGAATCGCTAGTGTAAGTTACTTCCTGTTTGTTATTATTGCGGAGATGTTTTGCGCTTTTTTCTTATTTGCTTCCCTTGTTTCTATAGGTTGCTGAATCAGTGTTGAATTCTGAAGAGCTAGACAAAACGGTTGCGCGCTTGGTTGTTACCGCACGAAATGACGGATATGCTCAAGGATATGCGGAATTTTTGCATCATGTAGCTAATGCTTTGAAGGTTGATTGGGATACTAGTAGATCTGCTACTTATGGTGTTAACAAAGATGCCGCCCTTGCAACTATGAAAACGGAATTTAACAACTTACAGCTTCCTGTCTTGGATCTGATAAACGTTGCATTGCAGTCTGATGACCATGTAGCACAAATAAAGGAAATTTTCCTAGATGGAGAAGATGAAGATTTAGCGTAGGTTTCCTTTTGTGGTTATATGAACAATTGTCTTGTAGTTTTTTGGGATGTGTATCCCTTTTTTGTTAATGCGCTTCCGCGCAAGTAACGTTTATTGACACACTGCCGTGTTTGATAATTTTTAAGGCGTATTGGTGCGCCCGAAGTAGTATGATGTGTTTTGATCTACAATATTTTGCATGGGTACAATTCCTTTGGTTAGGTAAGGCGAATAAATGTGGTATAAAGCTCATGTGTGAACGTAAGGTCTTACGCGATGTAATCGCTGACCGCTCATAAGACTTGTATTATATTTACCATAATGTTTTTGCGCTTAACAAAAGGAATTGCATGCATTTTGTAGGAGAAACATAAGAATAATAGAAACTTTGTTTATTCATGGATAAGGCGCAGAGGCCGTACAAAGTCTATTAAAATAATTACATGGGACTTAACTTACTATAGTTCTTGCTGAGAATCTATAAACTTTAGAGCTTGTTTAATCTGCAAGGAGACTATAGAACTGTTACTCAATTCTTCGCTTTCTTACTCGGGCCTTCGTCGCCATGAGTGATTTGTTTTATCTCCTTGCGTATATTTTGTAAGAGGTGAGTGAGCTCACCGCTCTTAAGCGCTTTCTCGATTTCGGTGCGCAAGGAGATACAATTATTGGTAGTATGCCCGTTGTCTTTCTGATAATCACAAGATTGACTTGGGTCTTAGCCGCGTTTGTTCTTCATAGGCGGAGGTACTTTGAACTGGTAGTCCTCCGTACTCAACACCTCTGCTGGAGTTTTGATTAAAGGAGTCCACTGTCTCTCCCTGTTCTCTTGTTTAGCTTCTCTTTGTGCGACGAGCTTATTGATTGTGGCTCTTGCGTCTTCAGATGAATAATTGCCTGAACTTGAATCGCGCCAACTTTTCTTAAACATTTTCCCGCTGCTCGGGCCTAAATCTGTTGGGCGACTGTGTGGTGGTGGCAACCTATTGGTGCTGAGATTCTTCTCCGTCTGGGCATAGACTTTAGCTGCCGCCATTAATTTTTCCCAGCTTTTTGGGAGTCCCTCTGTTCCGGACAAGACTTTTATCATGTCGTCACATCTGACGGCATATTTAAATTGGGCTCGGATCAGGTGCTCGTGAACGTCTCCTATTTCGAGCACTTCCTTTTTGTAACGAGTAATGAAGTCTTCTAAACTTTCATCATCGCGACGCCAGATATTACGTCTGCCGTATCGCGGATGGACCGCCTTTACTGGCTGAAGTGTACGAGAAACTTCTCGCACAAGTCTACCAATGATGTGATTTTCCCTATAGGCAGGTTGTCGAACCAAAGCCTTGCGGCGCCTGTGAGGGTTTGAATAAAGAAGTGACACCACATCGGTAGGGTCCAGCCTCCTACCAGTCCTGCATTTGTGAAGACCCGAAGATGGTCATCTGGGTCCGTCATACCTTTAAACTTGCCTACGTTCGATGGGAGCTTCGCCTTTTCTAGTTGAGCTAGAGCAATTTTGTAACAACTCTCATCAAAAGTCCTATTTATTAACTTTAATTATTTAATAGGAAACCCTAATTGAGACACCCAAGTGATTCTGCACAAACCCTAAAATTTTCAGAATAATCAGAATTAGGATCAGGGCCCCTAAAACTCAGAGGGGGGGGGGGGTAAACCCTAGTTACGATTATCTAAATAACTTGTTGTCCGTTTTGAATTTTAAGATTTCGTCAACTCAGCAAGCCTAGTTAGGGACGTGGCTATCCTATGAAACTAGGTGACCCTTCGCGTCACACGAAGCCCCAAGGGGTACCCCTCGCGTCACGCGAGGGGGGTTAATTTTTGTGTATAAATAGGGGTGTATGGGACTTGAATTATAGCACTTGAATGACGTTAAAACTCAAAATACACCCTGAGATATCGTAGAATTACAATAAAAACACACACGATCACTAATTGCTGCCGCAAAACAGGGTAATAACTCGATCGCTGATACGATTCAATGTCCGATTGATTAAACTATCCAATGGATGTTTAAGTGCTGCCCACATTAGGGTTTATGCTTTGTCATTCGTTGTTAATTCAATGGATGTTTAAGTATCGCACTTTGTCATTCGTTGTGAAGGTTTTAATCTCATGAGTTATCGTAAATGTTGTATTAAGTTACTAACCAAGTTGTGTGCATGTTATTAATTTAGGTTAAAAGGCTAATCAGTAGGCTAGGCTCTGCTCAAAATTAAATCTGCAATGTGAGTCATTCTCTTTTTATCAAATTACTTTCAAAAGCAAGTTTATTTTCAAGGTTATAATTACAGGGATTAGGTTTATGTAATCACCAAATTACAGCCAGTATGTGGGGTTTTGTATACATTACTTGATAATCTTTGCCATTGGACAAACGGGTGGCCAATGGTGATATGACCATAGTCACAGATCCGGTCGAGTGACAAATACTGTGGGTAGTTGGTTGATATCTGAAACATTGTAATCTCCCTTAATACTGTAAATTATAACAAACATGTCGTTTTTAGTAAAAAGAATGATTCACTCAGTATTTCCCGCTGACAAAACCTTTTTCAAACATGTTTCAGGTGATCTGTTGTGATCAAAGAAAAGTGCCGAGAAGCACTACAAGCTTAAGGAAGTGGCTCAATATATAATAAGGAAACATGTTTTGTAAAAATAAAGATTTCTCCGTGAAATCTTATAGTTGTAAATTACCGGGGTTTTATCCTGAGTTGTGAAATAAAATAATCGGGAAAATTGCGATTTTAAAAAGATCTTGATGAAAACTTCCGCTGTTAAATAAATACCACGGGATTTTCTGTCCCGCGGCTCCTGAAACGGGTCAAACCGGGTCGGGGGCCGTGACAAAAAAAGGTGGTATCAGAGCCACTGATTTAAGCCAATTTAGTATTTAGAAATACTTAATTTTTTTTAATTGTCAATTTTGTGATTATGTGTTTTATTAATTGAATATTTGTGTACAGTATGGGTAAGCAAAAGCTATCAAACATCTATCTTAAATTAGATAGGTCATCAAACGAGAAGGGAAGTTCGTCCCAAACAAAATCCTCAAATCAGTCTGTAATTCCTGATGAAGGAATATTTGTGCGAAAGGCACAATATGAGGAACCACTTTCTCCTAGTAAAAGAAGTCTGATTATTAGGAAAAGTAAAGAGAAAATAAATAAATTCCGAGAAAAGAAGATTAAACAGGAAACCCAGGAATTAACCAGTAAATCACCTTGGGATGACAAGTTAGATGAGAAATGGGCAGATCTTTATATGCTAGCTACTATAGTAGTTAATGCAAATCTTTAAATAATTTTATCAAGTCTTAGCACTTTTATCAATTACAGTCCAAAAACTTTATTTCAGTAAATAAATAAATTTACAATAAAACCTAGTGTGTTTTAATTTTCATTTGTTTTGTAGTTACCCAGTCTGAAATAATATTTAAAGGTTTTCTATGAAATTTTGTTATAATTTTAAACTTAGTAATTGTGTGTATTTTGTATAACAGCATGAGTGACTTGTCTGACGCCCTTCAGAATTTAAATCTCTATCCGGTAAAAATAGAGGTTTCCAGAGATTTCAATAGGTATATACCCGACATAGAAGAACCTATTGAATTCAATGCTCCACCTCCGGAGAAACCCAAGCCCAAGAAAATGAGGAGATTTGTGGGATGGAGGCGTGTGCGTAGGAGGAAGCCTGCCACTAGAAAAATGCCTAAAATAGAAAATCCTTTAGATAAAGGAAAGGGAATTGAAGTCGGGGAAGAGTCTAGGCAGATGGGATTATAGTTTGATGAATATTCAAAGCAAATAGAAATAGAGATTGGAGGAGGTTCTAAACAAACCCAGATAGAAATGGGAGAAAGCTCTAAACAAAATCAAGAAATGACATTACAAGAAGAGCTAGATTTTATATTGGCAAGCTGTGATACTATTCAGCCTGTCAATAAAAATGCTTTTACTCATCCTATTGAAACTCAACTTCCAATCAATTTGGAACCAGCAATCCCAGAACCTATAATCCACACCCAGCCTTTAGGAATGGACGAGTGGTGGACGAATGATTGGCAATTCCAAAACCTGCTCAACAGTCCTTATTCCTTCCTTCCTCAATTTGACCCAGAACCTATACCTAATTCACCTATGAGTAATGAGAATTTAGCTGAACTTTGCCACTTTGGCGAAGAACTGGTGGATGCCGGAAATATGATCAGGGAAGTAGGAGAACATATCTCCTGGAAGTATGATGAGAGGGAGCGCCGTTATTAAAATATTAGCTGATGAGGGATAAGGGGTTTATGGGAAACTGTGGTTGTAAAATAAATAAGTAGAATATAGTTGATGAAATAACTTAAAATAAAACTTTGTAAATGGTGTGTATTGAAGCATACTATAAAATATATAAAATGGGAATCGAGAAATCGATAGTTTTGGCCATATGTGTGTATGTGAAATTTGCATGATTATTTTATGTTTAATTGTTATTTATTCGATACTAATAAATTATATATATTAATGATCAGATGGAAAAAGTTAATAATGAACCAGTTAATGAGGTTAATCAATCTGAACAACACCCGGGGGATCAATATATGACTAGGCAAGATATAGAAAATATCGTTGCTCAAGGGATATCCAATGTTATTCCAGCAGTAGCTGCTGCTGTCCAGAAACCTGCTGAACCTCAACAAATCATTCCTAGCAAACGTATTTCTGAAGATAACTTTAGTAATAGCGTAAATGGAGGCGGTAATCATATAAATCACGATAATAATCCACGACAGGCTCCGCTCCCTAAGAAAATGAAAGCTGCAACGCCTGGTTGCACTTACAAAGAATTTCTTGCTTGCAAACCCACTGAATTTGCAGGCAATGAAGGAGCGACTGCGGCACTGCGTTGGTTAGAAAAGACCGAGGCAGTGATCACAATAAGTAAATGTGACAAAGATGATCAGGTTATGTACGCGTCAAATCTGTTCAAAGAAGGGGCGCTAGAATGGTGGAACACGGTGTTATAAGCAAAAGGAAGGATGATGGCATATGCTATGAACTGGGAAGAATTTAAGAGTTTTGTAGAAAGAAAATTTTGTCCCGAATATGAAAAAGATCAAATGACAAATAAGTTCTTAAATCATAGAATGATGGGTGTAGATTGTCGCGGTTATACTTCGACATTCTTTGAATATGCTAGAGTGGTACCAACGTTGGCTTCGCCAGAACCGGTACTCATTTCTCGCTACATTTGGGGACTGATTAGTGAAATCCGTAACATCGTTAAAGATGCGAGACCTCGCACTATTGACGATGTTGTGGAATTAGCTAACACCTTAACTGACGAATTGATACGCACAAGAGATGAAAAAAATAAGAAGGAACCGGCTCAGAAAATTACCCAAGGATTTCGTGTGGGTAATAATAGTAGCTTCAAAAGAAAAGGAACAAGGCAATCTTCAAACTTGCCATTCTGTAAGAATTGCCGAAAGAAACATTATGGAAGATGTAATGTGACCTGCAACTTTTGCAAAGCCATAGGACATCGTGAAGAAGACTGCAGAAGGAAAACCAGGATCTGTTATAACTGTGGAGAAGCTGGGCATTTCAAAACAGAATGTCCTAAATTGGTTAAACCAGCAGATAATAAAGCCAAGACAGCCGACGGAACTACCAAGAAGAATGTTTGAGCCTTTCAGTTAACTACTCAGGAATCCGAGATGATTCCTGATGTGATAGCTGGTACGTTCCTAGTGCACAATGTGTATGCAAAAGTATTATTTGACTCTGGTGCAAACCAAAGTTTTATTAATACTTCATTCTGAAAAGCTCTTAATATACCCTTAATCAACATTAGGCAGATTTTTACAGTCGAAACGGCTGATGGAAATTCAGTTAAAATAGATAAGGTTTTGCAAAATGTAGAAATAGGACTTTCAGGTCATAAATTCTTTGCAAACCTATTACCTATGAAATTAGCTGAATTTGATATTATGTTAGGAATGGATTGGTTAGTAGCCAACCATTGTGATAAGAATTCCATAGAAATTTAGGCACCCACCGGAGAAGTCATTTTGATTACAGGAGATAAACCACGTAAGCCCATGAAGTTCATATCAGTAATGAAAGTTGCTAGTTATGAACGAAAGCAAGGAATAGTATATATGATTTCGGTAATCATTAGTACTAAGGGTAAAGAACTTAAGGAAATTCCTGTAGTCTCAGAATACCCAGATGTATTCCCAGAAGAATTACCAGGACTTCCACCAAATAGGGAGGTAGAATTTAGAATTCATCTAATTCCAGGAACTATACCGATAGCCAAGGCACCTTATCGGTTAGCTCCCACAGAAATGTTAGAACTGAAAAAGCAATTAGATGAATTACTAAGTAAAGGTTTCATACAACCTAGTTCATCCCCGTGGGGAGCACCAGTGTTGTTTGTAAAGAAGAAGGACGGTTCAATGAGAATGTGTATTGATTATAGAGAATTGAATAAGGTTACAATTAAGAATCGATACCCATTACCTAGGATTGATGATCTATTTGATCAACTTCAAGGAGCTAGATATTTTTCTAAGATAGATTTACGCTCCGGATATCATCAATTGAAGGTACAAGAAGAAGACATACCTAAAACTGCTTTCAGAACTAGGTATGGTCATTACGAGTTTACAGTCATGCCCTTTGGATTAACGAATGCACCCGCAACATTCATGGACATGATGAATAGGATCTGTAAACCGTATTTGGATAAATTTGTAATTGTTTTTATAGACGATATACTTATTTATTCAAAAAGTCAGGACGAACATTGTCAACACCTGCATGCACTCTTAACTTTGTTAAGAAAAGAAAAACTGTACGCCAAATTCTCGAAGTGTGAATTTTGGTTGCAAGAAGTGCAATTCTTAGGACACATGGTGAATCACGAAGGTATTCATGTAGATCCTGCTAAGATAGAAGCAATTACCAAATGGAAGGTTCCGCAATCCGCAATGGAAATTAGAAGTTTTATAGGTTTAGCTGGATACTATAGACGGTTTATTAAGGATTTTTCCAAGATAGCTGTACCATTAACTAAGCTAACCTGTAAAGCAGTTAAGTTTGAATGGGGACCTAAACAAGAAGAAGCCTTTAGAATCTTAAAACAGAAATTAACCAATGCTCCAATCCTAGCCTTACCGGAAGGAACTGAAGATTTTGAAGTTTACTGTGACGCTTCAAAATTAGGATTTGGATGTGTGCTTATGCAACACAAGAAGGTAATTGCGTATGCATCAAGGCAATTGAAAAGGCATGAAGAAAACTATACGACTCATGATTTAGAATTAGGAGCCGTAATTTTTGCCCTTAAGATTTGGAGACATTATCTGTACAAAGTAAGTTTACTGTCTATACAGATCATAAAAGTTTAAGATATATATTTGAGCAAAAAGAGTTAAACACGAGACAAAGAAGATGGATGGAAATCCTAAGTGATTACGACTGTGATATTCAGTATCACGAAGGTAAGGCAAATGTAGTTGCAGACGCCTTAAGTCGTAAGTACCATGAGAAACAACGAAGGGTTCGTGCTCTTAGATTAAATCTACAATTAGATTTAATGGAAAAATTGAAGAATGTTCAAGAAGTAGCAATTAAGGATGATGATGATGAAGGAATGAAAGGATACTTAAAAGAATTAGAACAAGGAGCTGGTGGAATTTGGAGATTCCACAAAAGTAGAATTTGGGTACCTAAGCATGGGGAATTAAGAAATAAGATTTTAGAAGAAGCCCATAAATCTAGGTATACCATGCACCCAGGAAACAATAAGATGTACCAAGATTTAAGAAATAATTTCTGGTGGATAGGCATGAAGAAAGATATAGCTAGATATGTTTCTAAGTGTCTTACTTGTTCACAAGTTAAGGCAGAACACCAGAAACCTTCAGGTCTACTACAACAATTAGAGATGCCGGTATGGAAATGGGAGCTGATAACAATGGATTTTGTTACTAAGTTATCCAAAACCAGAAAAAGGTAATGATGCGATTTGGGTAATTGTGGATCGATTAACCAAATCTGCTCACTTTCTACCTATGAAAGAAACCTTTAGCATGGAAAGATTGGCAAAGTTGTATGTAGATGAAGTCGTATCATTACATGGAGTTCCACTCTCCATTGTATCAGATAGGGATAGTCATTTTACTTCTCATTTTTAGACAAGTTTCCAAGATGCAAGGGGAACTCGACTAAACCTAAGCACTGCATATCATCCACAAACAGACGGACAAAGTGAAAGGACAATCCAAACTCTAGAAGACATGCTCCGACCATGTGTGATAGATTTTGGTGGAAACTGGGATGATCACTTACCTTTAATTGAATTCTCCTATAACAATAGTTATCATTCAAGTATTGAAACTGCCCCATTCGAAGCATTGTATGGAAGAAAATGCAGAACTCCAATTTGTTGGGCAGAAATAAGAGAAAGTCAATTGTCAGGTCCTGAAATAATGCAAGAGACGACCGACAAGATTACACAAATCAAGGATAGACTAAAGACAGCTTGAGATCATCAAAAGAGCTATGCCGATAATCGACGATAGCCGTTAGAATTCCAAGTTGGAGAAAGAGTACTGTTGAAAGCTTCTCCTTGGAAATGAGTTTTTCGATTCGGTAAGAAAGGAAAGCTAAGTCCAAGATACGTAGGACCATTTCCAGTGATTCAACGTATAGGACCAGTTGCTTATCGATTACAACTACCAGAAGAGTTAGCTGGAGTACATGATGTATTTCATGTATCCAATCTCAAGAAATGCTTATCAGACGAATCACTGGTAGTACCTCTCCAAGATATAGAGGTAAACGAAAAGTAAAAATTTGTTGAGAAACCTCTGCGAATAGAAGACAGAAAAGTGAAGTTTCTCAAACATAAACGACTAGTATTGGTCAAAGTCAAGTGGGACTCAAGGAGAGGAGCTGAATACACTTGGGAGCTGGAATCAGAAATGAAGTGAAAGTATCCTCATTTATTCCAGTAAATCTCGAGGACGAGATTTTTTATTAAGGTGAGGAGAATGTAACAACTCTCATCAAAATTCCTATTTATTAACTTTAATTATTTAATAGGAAACCCTAATTGAGACACCCAAGTGATTCTGCACAAACCGTAAAATTTCAGAATAATCAGAATTAGGATCAGGGCCCCTAAAACTCAGGGGGGGTAAACCCTAGTTACGATTATCTAAATAACTTGTTGTCCGTTTTGAATTTTAAGATTTCGTCAACTCAGCAAGCCTAGTTAGGGACGTGGCTACCCTATGAAACTAGTCGACCCTTCGCGTCACGCGAAGCCCCAAGGGGTACCCCTCGCGTCACGCGAGGGGGGTCAATTTTTGTGTATAAATAGGGGTGTCTGGGACTTGAATTATGGCACTTAAACGACGTTAAAACTCAAAATACACGCTGAGATATCGTAGAATTACTATAAAAACACACACGATCACTAATTGCTGCCGCAAAACAGGGTAATAACTCGATCGCTGATACGATTCAATGTCCGATTGATTAAACTATCCAATGGATGTTTAAGTGCTGCCCACATTAGGTTGTATGCTTTGTCATTCATTGTGAATGTTTTAATCTCGTGAGTTATCGTAAATGCTGTATTAAGTTACTAACGAAGTTGTGTGCATGTTATTAATTTAGGTTAAAAGGCTAAGCAGTAGGCTAGGCTCTGCTCAAAATTAAATCTGCAATGTGAGTCATTCTCTTTTTATCAAATTACTTTCAAAAGCAAGTTTATTTTCAAGGTTATAATTACAGGGATTAAGTTTATGTAATCACCAAATTACAGCCAGTATGTGGGGTTTTGTATACATTACTTGATAATCTTTGCCATTGGACAAACGGGTGGCCAATGGTGATATGACCATAGTCACAGATCCGGTCGAGTGACAAATACTGTGGGTAGTTGGTTGATATCTGAAACATTGTAATCTCCCTTAATACTGTAAATTATAACAAACAGGTCGTTTTTAGTAAAAAGAATGATTCACTCAGTATTTCCCGCTGACAAAACCTTTTTCAAACATGTTTCCGGTGATCTGTTGTGATCAAAGAAAAGTGCCGAGAAGCACTACAAGCTTAAGGAAGTGGCTCAATATATAATAAGGAAACATGTTTTGTAAAAATAAAGATTTCTCCGTGAAATCTTATAGTTGTAAATTACCGGGGTTTTATCCTGAGTTGTGAAATAAAATAATCGGGAAAATTGCGATTTTAAAAAGATCTTGATGAAAACTTCCGCTGTTAAATAAATACCACGGGATTTTCTGTCCCGCGGCTCCTGAAACGGGTCAAACCGGGTCGGGGGCCGTGACAAATTTCGCTGATGAATTTAGAATTTTCTGCGGCTTCTGCCAGGCGATATATCAGATTATAATCGTGTTCAGCCTCGGGATTGTAAATCGCGCTGGGCTTACATTTGTTGTAATTTGGTTGTAGCCGACTAAACACGCTTGCACTTTCTCCTTCACGGTACGTTCTATCATACTCCCTGGTCTGGGTGTCCCATGATGGGCCCAACCTGGTGTGAACTAACTGACGGCGATGAGAATGAGACTCATCCCGATATTCTTTTCGGCGATTTTCTGACTATGTATACTCGTATCTCGATGGAGATCTAGAGTAAACTTCGGTGTCTTCGATCTGGACTCGGGATGGACCATCATGCTGAGAAACATGAGGTACCGATGGTGCCCTAGCACGAGATACAGGCCTTCGTGATTGGGTTGGGGGAGCGGTTTGTGCACAGAGTTGTGCATACACAGCATTTAACGCTCCTTAAGATTTGACATACCAGGAGATAGGGGTCTCTCCTAGAGGTAAAATTGAGTTTATAGGGATCTCAGGCTGCATCCATGGGGTGACAGGTTCGTTTGGATGATTATCGGTATATTGTACTTCATTGTCATCCGAAGCTTCTTTTACAATACCCTCAACTTGGGCATTGTTAACGAAATTTGGCCGAGGGACGGTTTGGCGATGAGTTGAAGTTTCTTCCATTTAGAAAATGGAACAACAAGGTGAATCGAAACGAGAAAAAACGAGTGAAACAGAGAAATCGGTGGGTGCCAATGAAGAAACATTGGTTAAATGACCGGAATCAGATAAACCAGGGGGTTATGTTCTGCATAAAAAGGGTTGGTTTCTTCTCGTTCGGTTTAAAGGGACAAATCTTCTTCTCTTCTCGATAGCTGCAAAACAGACACCGTTAGACTCGCCACGGGGAGAATGTGGGTTCTCTCCGTGACCACCCTCCGACGTGAGAATAAGTATCGGTATTTGAAGAAGAACAAGTATAAGTGAAGTGAATGTAACTTGGAAATTATACCTGAATTACTCTTCTTATTTATAGCCGGAGTTTTGGGCGGGAAAACCTGTTATTGAAATGTTAACGGAAAATGCTAACTCCGTAAGCGGTTATTTTCCCTTCCGTTAATCTCTTGATCGAGTATGGGAGCACACGGATCGCGGTCTAGATCAACGGTTGGGGTGATGCCACGTGGAAAGTGGGCAAGTGGAGTTTTCTCTTCAATTCCATGCCTTTAGGGGAGCCAGGGATGATGACACGTGGCCAGACGGTTATAACCGTCTAGTGGTGCACGATTTGGGTCTTCTAGAAGATTACAGCTGTAATCCAGTGTGACTCCTTACCGTGTGGTATCAGTGCAGTAAATAATATCCAAGTCTAGGTTTTATTTAAGCGAGAGTGTTAGACAGGGATTTTTATCCCTATCTATTATGGAGAGAGGCACAAGGATACATTAGTTCCCTTTTGGCGCGCAGGTGTTGCTTGCTGCATTTCTTCTAAGTTCTCTTTGTAGGACCAGTGCGCGGCCGCGCAAGGTCTAAAGAGGGTTAATAGATGAGGTTGTGGTATGGTCCCAAGTACTCAAAGCAAGGTTTTTGGGACCTTACCCCTTCAGTATCCAACTTAGAACTTCATGATCCTAATGAATAGAAGCTAAAGCTTCCATGACGGACTATTTTTCCAAATGGATAGAAGTTGAAGCTTTTGCTCAGGTCAGGGAAAGAGAAGTTATATCATTTATTAAACGCAACATCCTGACTAGGTTTGGAGTTCCTGGAGATGTTATTTGTGATATTGGATATCAGTTTATTGGAAGGACTACAAGTTTTTGTGAAAGTTGGGGAATCAAAATGATTACTTAAACACCAGTGCATCCTCAAGCAAATGGTCAAGCAGAATCCAGTAACAAGATTATTATCAACAAACTTAAGAACAAATTGAGACAATGTAAACTGGAACTTTGTAATCAAAATTATTGAGCAAATGGGGTTCCCCCGAATCAAAATTTTGGATCAACAATTGGAAGTTGGTGTACGATATCATTGAAGCGAGAGTTTCTTCTTGGAAGGATAACTTGTTATCCATGGGTGGTCGAATAAGTCCGTGTTAGAAGGCCTTCCAAATTATTTATTTTTCACTTTACAAGGCGCCTTCAGAGTTATAAATGATTTGGAAAAGCTAGTTAGAAGATTTATATGGGGATGATCGGTCGGATCGAGCAAAATGCATTGGGTGGCATGGGATCGGGTTGCTATGTCTATAGAAGAAGGAGGGCTAGGGCTGAGTAAAGTTAAAAATATAAATACTGCGCTGCTTGTTAAGTGGGGTTGATGCTACAAGACGGAGAAAAATCAACCTTGCAAGAAGGTGGTTGAAGCTCTTCACATTAGTAAAGGTAATTGGGATTTTCTTCCTGATAAAAAGAGTATAAAGGGAGTCTGGAATAATATTGTTAAGACGTGTGCGAGAACCACCATTGACGGGACTTCGCTTCGTTCTGTCTACAAAGGAGAAGTGGCGAATGGGAAATATATCTCGTTCTGGTTAGATCCTTGGCTGAAAAATGTGCCTTTGAAGGAGGTATACTCAAACTTATTTAAATTAGAGGCGGAAAAAAGGTGTAGCGTGGATAACAGGGTTTTAGATAGGAGTGGAGGTATTTTCAGATCGTGGAAGTGGCGAAAAGGACCAGAAAATTACATAGAAATCACGGAGTTAAACTGGCTCACCATAGCGTCAGATTCCGTCTCCGTAGCTAATCATGATGATCGATGGAAATGGATTGGTGACTCCTCGGGAGAATTCGTGGTTGGAGCGGTTAAACGGTGTCTTTCTAAGGGGGTTGATCATAGTAATAACTATGTCATGGATTGGTGCAAGTTGGTTCCGGTAAAGTGCAATGCCTTCGTGTGGAGAGCCGAAATGAGAAAATTCCCATGGCTCTTGCGTTGAAGAATAGGAAAATCGATGATGTGACATAGGGATGAGCATTTGGTACTGGGTACCAGTACCGAATTTCCCGTACCGATTTTTTTCGGTACTGGTACCCACTTTTTGTCATTTTCGGTATCGGTACGGTACCAGGAAAATACCGAATTTTACATTCAAATACCGGTACTGTACCGCACCGAATATTTTGGTACCGGTACCCAATTTTAGTGAATTTCAGTATCGGTATTTTCGGTACGGTACCAGTACCACACTCATCCCTTTTGTTACTGGATCGGTTAGAGAGCTTTTAGAACTTCATAATACGGTTGGGTTATCTAATACGGCAAAAAAAGTTTTCCAAGGGATAGTGAGGATGGGATGTTGGAGTATTTGGCGTTCGAGAAATAAGCATAGATTTGAAGATAAACAAGTTCGGGTTGAAGGTATCTTAAGTGAGACTAAATCTATTGGGTTTTATGGATTAGAAGTAAATGTAAACGGAGGTCTTTTTCGTGGACCTATTAGTATAACTTTGTGAAAATGTAGTTTGGTACCGCCCCGTTTTATGGGTTGGTTGTTTTATACGGAAGTTTAGTTTTAAAAAAAAAATCAAATCAAAATCAACATTTCCACAAACACTCTTTGATATACAAAACCTTATAAAACCAAATTTTCAAATCAAAATCAACATTTCCACACACACTCTAAAGCCCTAAACCTCTTCATTCAAACCCTGCAACTCAATCGCTCATCTTCATTTTCCCCACTGTTACACAATGTTCTCTCCAGGCACCAAGAAATCCGTCGCTAGAAGGACAGCTCCTACACATCCCCCTCCCGCCGACGGTTCTCCGGCGACTCCTCTCACCGGAAACCGTAAGCCGGTGACGGATAATAATATTATTCCGGAACGTCCAGATACCGGCACCCCTGCCCCCTGGGCACCTCGCTTGTCTGTTCGCGCTAGGTATGTATGATTAATCACTTAACTCCGTTGATTTTGTATTTATATAGATCATTTTGATGCACTATTTCTAAGTTTTGTAGACCGTTAGATGTGCTAGGGTTGAGAAGTAGACCAGATCGATGTGTAATTGCACGAAATGAATGTTGCGATGGTGCATTTACGTTAGTTTTGGTGATAGAGTTAGGTTGTTTGGTTTGTGATAGTTTTGAACTGTGTTAAACCCTATGGTATGTATATTGGATGCAGGTTTTGTGTGAATGAGGTATGGTAGATGATGTTAGTGTTGGAATTGGGGAGTTTTTAGGTGTAGCGGCTCGAGGTCAGGTTAAGATGCTTATTGTGGGATGGAAGAATAGTTTTATTTGATTGATGCGAGTTTGTTCCGGTTGTTTAGTACGCCGTGTAAATGTGATTTTCTGCAATGAGTTTGTAAAAGGAATGCTTCTGAATTATTGACCGGAGTTGTTGAGTTTTGAGTGAGGTTTTTATCGTGTTGTATGGCCCTAGGGGATACAGGAGTTTGTAAGGTTGTCTGAATCTAGGGTTTAAAGTGCGAGTACTTGTTAGAGTTTTTTATTCTAGATGCTTTGACAATTGACATAAATGCATAGTTATCAAAAGCGCTAGGCGCGTAGGGCTCGCTTGTCACCTAGGCGAGAAGTGCAAAAAAAATCGAGGGCCTGAGAAAAAAAAGCGCAAACAAATAAAAAACATTAAAAAAACAAAGTTATGAACTGAAAAAAAGGCAAAGCCTCAAATTCCAAAGTTTTCAAATATCATAAACCTTAAAATAATCTGTAATAAACAGGTTGGTGCAATTTGATGAGTAATCATATATAGAAAACATCAAAAAATAAATCAACCTGCTAGCTTAAAGTTGCTCCCATTGTCGGTAATAACCTGCACAACAGGTGATCGCTTTTAACAACAGAGCATAAATGTTCTGAGTATGTAGTTAATTTGGAGAGTGTGCTCTATATGGAATTACTAGTCCTTGTTCTTCAGAGTATTTCATGATATCATAGGGTCATAGCATCTTTATGCTCTTTGGAGATTGCATAGTTTTATTTTATTTGTGTTGTTTAGACCAAGTTTTATAATAAGTTTGTTTATTGGAGGAATTGCAGTGTCTTATGTAGAAAGGCTTGTTAGAGTTTTTCTATACATGTAATTTTCACATAAATGTTCTGAGTATATAATTAACTTTTAGAGAATGCATTTATGTTCTTTTGTTGTTTAATTCCTGTTAGTTTTGGACATATTTTTTTTTAGTTTTGTGCTCTACTAAGAGTTACTAGTTCATGTTCTGGACACATTTTTATGCTCTCTTTGTTCTACGAAGTGTTTAATGGTATCATAGCATAGTTATGCTCTTTGGAGATTGCATAGTTCTGTTGTTTTTTATTTAAATCTTTTTGCATCGTTTAGACGGAGTCCAATAATAAGCTTAATGGAGGAATTGCAGTGTTTCGTGTAGAAAAGCTTGTACTATATCCAGAGACCCTTGGTCTCAGGTCAGAATTAGCCATGATGTCTGTTAGGGTGGATGTATAGGAGTGCAGTATCTACTATCTAGCCATATGAATTGAAAAAAATGAGAAATGACTAATGAGTTGAATGTTTTAGACTTCTAGAAACATTCTGTTCACCATGCATAATGACGGTCTTATTCTAAACATTTCTGATGAAGTAATTGGAGTAATAGGTGCCTCATTGACTTAAATGTGGACTGGCTTTTACATCACAATATCACATAGCTTTTGAATTAAGTGAATATGACATGTTATTTTGATGGATGTTCTTGAAGCTGGAATTCATTTATTAACCTTTTAATATATTTTCTAGAATCCCAACCGTGAAGAAAAGTGACAAAGCGGAGGACGTAGACCCCATTCAACCTGTATACGTTGGAGAAGTTCCACAAGTAGTTCGTGATGAGCAAGCTAACATGTTGCAGAAACATCTTTCTGGTTAGTAGTATACACGATTTCAATTTCCCGAAAGGCTATCATGTCGTTTCTTGTAATGTCATGCTGATATCATTTCGACAGGTGATACAAGCATATCCGGTGGAATGGACAAAGGAACCTCACTAGCATGGATCATATGCGGAAGCAAACTTTTCGTCTGGAGCTACCTATCACCAGCAGCTTCTAGAAAATGTACGGTTCTTAAACTTCCGTCCAGCATACTCGAAGATGCAGATATTAACAAGACTTCCGGTAATGCATGGTTGCTTTGTGTTCTTGATTGGGACCACAATACGTTGGGTACAAACAAGATTCTTCAACAAAGAACTTGTGTCGGTGTTCTCTTATGCAATAAGAAAACCCGAGCATTTGTATATTGGCCCGATATATATTCTTCCTTACCTTCATTCACTTACATTGATCAATCAGATTCTATAACCACCACCTTAAACAAGCAGCAACAGGTATCTTATAGCTCGTTGATTGCTTCCGCTATTCCTGATAAGAAGTATTTCTGCATTGCTCTTGCGTGTAGCTCTAACGGTCAACTTTGTAAATACGTTTGCTCACCTACTGGCATTCAGTGTCAAGAGACTGTAACTGTATCCTCTCAAGGAAGTCAACTCTCTAGTCCTAAGGGGTACTTACGGTCAATGGTTTGGCATGCACCGTATAATTCTGTGAAAGAGTCGAAAAGGAGGTTTCTGTTGTTGACTGATCATGAAATACAGTGTTTCTCCGTCGATCTTTCTACCGATTCTAGCCTATCGAAGATTTGGTCGCATGAAATAGTCGGAAATGACAGTGATGTTGGTATACAAAAAGGTCTAGCCGGACAAAAGAAAATTTGGCCACTTGATATGCAAATGGATAGTAACCGGAAAGTAATGACGGTTCTTGTTGCCACCTTTTGCAAGGATCGGGCCACTAGTTCAAGCTACATAGAATACTCTCTTTTAACTATGCAATACAAAGCTGGGATCGATGTGTCATCCGAATCGAGTTTCCGTTCACACGATAAAATCTTGGAGAAAAGATCTCCGATTGAAGTAATAATTCCAAAAGCTAGAGTCGAAGATGAAGACTTTTTGTTTTCAATGAGGTTAAAAGTTGGTGGAAAACCTTCTGGATCGTCAATTGTACTGTCTGGTGATGGAACTGCGACAGTTGTACGTTACTGGAGAAACACCAGTCGGCTTTATAAGTTTGACTTACCATATGACGCTGGGAAAGTTCTAGATGCTTCCGTTTTCCCTTCTGACGATGGAGAAGACGGTGCTTGGGCTGTTCTCACTGAGAAAGCTGGAGTGTGGGCCATCCCTGAGAAGGCGGTTTTGCTTGGCGGAGTTGAGCCGCCAGAAAGAAGTTTGTCACGTAAAGGAAGCTCTAAAGAAGAATCGACAAACGTTTCGTTTGCAGGAAACATCGCTCCAAGACGGGCTAGCTCAGAGGCATGGGATTCCGGAGATCGACAACGTGCTGTTTTTACTGGAATCGCACACAGGACCGCGCAAGATGAAGAATCTGAAGCTCTACTGGCTCAGTTTTTTCATGAGTTTCTTCAGTCTGGTGACGTTAATGGTACACTAAATAAACTTCAGAATTCAGGGGCGTTTGAAAGGGACGGAGAGATAAATGTGTTTGCTAGGGTTAGCAAGTCGATTGTTGACACGTTAGCTAAACATTGGACAACTACTAGGGGTGCAGAGATTTTGGCTTTATCTGTTGTATCTACACAGCTTTTGGATAAGCAGCAGAAGCATAAAAAGTTTTTACAGTTTCTTGCTCTGTCTAAATGCCATGAAGAATTGTCTGCTCGACAGAGTATGATTACTAATCAATTTATTTGCATTCTACTCATATTTTATCGTTATTGAATACCCTGCTATGCATTACTTAACCATTGTTGACACTATATATCACTACACTTTGTTTTTATTTAAAACTGTGTGTTTTGCGGGTGAGTGGGTTAAGAACACTATATATATCCCTACACTTATGTTTTGATTTGAAATTACGACAAAGTGTTCTTGAAGCTAAAATGACTATTTTCTGGTAGATAAATTAAAGCTCCGGGAGTTCATCTCTAGATATTTTATTTGATGATACTCTATTTTATAGCTTGTTTAGACCTGGTTACCTATTAAAAATAGCTCAAATAACCAATTTTGTGTATTTACTCGAGTCTATTTGGATAAAAAGAAAATGCTATACAGGTCAAAATGGACACTACATAAAACAGTGCATGAAATTCAGTGGGTTCAAATGGTGAATTGGGCAGTTAAGGATATAGCTATGCTGAAGTGATGGAGTCTCCTAAATGATACACATTAAAATTGATATAAACCATGTATTAGTTATTTATAAGTATGAAAATCTTAAGTATGTATTTTATCCAGAATAATATTATGTTTTATACTATAAGTAACAATTATAATGCACAAAGTTGTTCATAAATTGTATTATAATCTTCTTTTATTTTTGTTAACTAGCAATATTTATCTTTGTTATTTCTAATATATTGGTTATTTGTGAAATTTGAAAGAAGGAAAACTAAGAGAGTCCATCAAATCCAGCGTGACCCATTTTACCCATGACCCATTTGATCCGCATTTGAAGTTGACTTTTCTGACCCATTATAAACCCGATCCAGCCTGTTCTTCCAACACCTCTAGTTTTTTTTTTGTTTCACTATTAGCCTACGTTAGGTAGTTTTGAATAAATAGATGTTGTTGATATACTATATATAGATTACACCTCTGGCATTTTTAACTACTTGCTAGGAGCATTCAACAATTTATATACTTTTGTGCATATTCTTAATATCTAATAACACTCGTATTTTTCCTTTTTATCAGGAAAATCGTTGCAGATCATAATGGAGCATGGTGAAAAGCTTGCTGCTATGATTCAACTCCGAGAGCTTCAGAACCTGATTAGGCAGCAGACATCAGCTAACTCACAAAACGATCTTTCCGGTTCTATTTGGGACCTGATTCAGCTAGTCGGCGAAAAAGCCCGTCAAAACACCGTTCTTTTAATGGACAGAGATAATGCAGAAGTGTTCTACAGTAAAGTATCCGAACTTGAAGAAGTATTTCATTGCTTGGAGAGAAAGTTAACTCTCATAATCAGTGAAGAGCTGCCGTTAAAATTTCAACTTCAAAGAGCATGTGAACTGTCCAGCATGTGTGTAACGTTACTAAACACGTCAATGAACTACAAGGATGAGAATCACATGTGGTACCCCTCACCGGAAGGATTAACGCCGTGGTATTGTCAGACTGTGGTAAGGAGCGGGATGTGGACTCTTGCGTCTTTCATGCTTCATTTGTTGACCGAAATGGACCACCTTGATACGTCTTCAAAACTTGAGTTTCATTCTCGGTTAGAAGTTTTGGTTAAAGTGTTGCTTGAAGCGTACTCTGGTGCTGTTAGAGCTAAAGTTGAACGTGAAGAAGAACACGGTGGTTTATTAGAAGAATATTGGAATAGAAGAGACACACTTCTTGATTCACTTTATCAGCAAGTGAAGAGTTTCAATCAGGTAAACCTATCCATTATTTGTTTTTGAGTAAAATGCCATTTTGTCCCCGAGGTTTGGTCAGTTTTGCGACTTTCGTCCAAAAGTTTGTTTTTCCGCATCTGGATCCAAAAGGTTTGAAATATTGCTATTTTCATCTAGCTCGTTAACTCCATCCATTTTTCTCTATTAAGTCAGGGGTATTTCCGTCTTTTTTGCTAAATTAAAGGGCAATTCAGTTTTTTCACTTTATGTAAAAATACCGAATACCCCTAAAAAAGACCGAGTTGTCCTTTAGGTTAACAAAAAAGACGAAATTACCCCTGACTTAATGTAGAAAAATGGATGGAAGTAATGAGCTGGATGCAAATGCAAGATTTTAAACCTTTTGAATCCAGATGAGGAAAAACA
Organism: Helianthus tuberosus; assembly: GCA_030545235.1. Taxonomy (NCBI): domain Eukaryota; kingdom Viridiplantae; phylum Streptophyta; class Magnoliopsida; order Asterales; family Asteraceae; genus Helianthus; species Helianthus tuberosus. The sequence goes on along the minus strand of CM060364.1, from coordinate 75,024,907 downwards.
AACCTTTGGACGAAAGTCGCAAAATTGGCCAAACCTCAGGGACGAAAATGGCATTTTACTCATTTTTTGACAATGTGAAGCTTAAATACTTGAAGCTTGATTGACACATTTACTGATTTTATCGGTATTTTCAGGGTTCAAGTGAAGTGGTGGAAGAGCAAAACAAAGAAATCTCTCTAAAACTTTCATCTAATTTGCTGGCTATCGCAAAACGACATGAAGGATACCGAACGCTTTGGAATTTGTGCTTTGATCACAATGATTTGGAACTACTTCGAAGTCTAATGGTATGACAAGTTATTCATTTGATATATTTAGCGCATCTTACTGACTGTATATATTCACGCAGCATGACAGCATGGGTCCAAAAGGAGGTTTTAGCAACTTCGTGTTCAAACAAATGTACAACAACAAACAATTCTCTAAACTTATGAGACTCGGTGAGGAGTTTCCTGAAGAGCTCGCAATATTTCTGAAGGAGCATCCAGATCTCCTCTGGCTTCATGAGATATTCCTACATCAGTCTTCATTGGCTTCTGACACTCTTCACGTTTTGGCACTTTCTGATGGTGATAGTTCATTCTCTGAAGTTGTGGACCCCACATCTTATGAGGCCAAAACTGAACTGACATTGGCTGACAGAAGGCGGCTTTTAAACCTCTCGAAGATTGCTGCTGTGGCAGGTTTGTCTTCTGTACTTACAACTCATTGTAGCTGATTATATATGATTTTTTTTTCATTTTTTTTGCATTTGCAGGAAAAAATCCTGATTCTGATACCAAGTTGAAGCGCATTGAAGCTGACTTAAGAATTCTGAAGTTGCAGGTACGTTGCCTTCAGTCTGTAGTATGTTTCTCAGTACTTGCAGTGACGTTTTAGCCACACTTGATAGTTCTACCTAGAGCTGGCAATTTCGACTTGTTAAGTTACAAATTGGTCGATTTGGGTGGTTGTTTTATCTTGTACGGCTAAAATAGGTCAAAGTGTCGAACTAAAAAAAAATAGCCAGCAGGGGAGCAAATGGATTTTTTTAACATAAAGCCTCCTAACTTGCAAAATTTGCTTTTGAATCATAATTAACACACTAATAAGCTGTAGAGTTTCATTAAAGAAACTAGTGGGTTACCACTCGCACTCCGCAGCGGGTTCAAACGTAAATAAAAATAAGCAAATCGCGAGATTACAAGTTGTTTGATGTTTTAGTTAAGGGGCTAAACATGTCAGTTTTAAAGCTGAGGGACTAAACATGTCATTATTAAAACTAAGGGGCTAAAGTTGTTTATTATTAAAGTTAAGGGACTAAAGTTGTTTATTATTAAAATCAAGTGGCTAAAAGTGTTTGATGTTGAAAAATAGTATATTTGTTGTCATAGTTATCGATAGCGGCCATAGCGACCGCTATCGCGAATAGCGTGGCGAGGCAAGACATGGTCGCTATATGGTGTATAGCGCTGAATAGCGTGAAAATAGCGGATTCCGACGACGACTTCCGGCCGGAAACCTGCAATTTCTGCCGGAAACTTGCTGGAAACTATGAAGAAGAAGAGCGGCTGCATTTTTGTTGCGTTTGAGCCTTTCTAGGGTTAAATAAGTTTATGGATTTTAACATTTAACCCCTCTATTTTTCATTAGGTTACATTTAGTCATTAAAACTTGTAAAATTTACATAAAAAGTGTAAAATTAGTTTGTGTATTTTAACATTTAACCCCCCTATTTTCGCTAGCTTACATTTGGTCCTTAAACTTATAAATTTATACATAAAAGGTATAAAACTAACGTTTTATATATAAAAAAAAGTTATGTTGATAGCTATTTTTTATTTCTTAATTTTTTAACTACCTTATCGCTAAACACGAAATAGCGGGCACTATTTCATCGCTATCGCTACGTAGCATGTAGGTACGTTGTCGCTATTCGCTATCGATAACTATGTTTATAGTATATATAATGACAAGAAAAGGGTTTGTGAATCAACCCATTTTCGACATGTAGCAACAATGCAATGTGTAAACCCGAATCCAATTCGACTCATTACGGCACCTGCCCGACTATATCATCAGTTGCTTTACACGTTTATAAATTTATGACTTTGCAGCAAGAAATTTTGAAACTGGTTCCTGAAAACGAAGAAACACAAGAGCTAGCACAGAAGCTTCTTCCACCAGCCGAGCTGATTCAACTATGCCTCAATATTCAAAACAAGCAACTGGCACTGTACGCATTCGACGTGTTTGCATGGACCAGTCTCTCCTTCCTGAGGTGCAACACAAGTCTTCTAGAAGAATGCTGGAAGAACGCCGCCAATCAAGACGACTGGGAAGCCATAAACCAGACAACCGTGGCTAAGGGCTTGACCGATGAGGAAATCTTGGAGGTTCTTAAAGAAACTGCTCTTTTTCAAGCTTCACGCAGGTGTTACGGACCCGAAGCTGAAACTTTTGAAGGCGGGTTTGAACAGGTGCTTCCGTTAAGGCAGGAAAGTTCGGAGATTTCGTCAGTAGAAGGTATCTTGATGCAGCATAGAAGTTTTCCTGATGCTGATAAGTTGATGGTGACTGCGATCATGTTGGGAAGTGTCGCAACTGATGCCACGTTGGAAGATGGTCCTTCGCCTATGGAGTGAAGGGATGAGTATTCTAGTTGCGTGTTAGTTTTTTTGTGATGATGATGACTTGCGCCATATGATTGATTGGTCAGCTTTTGGTCCCTAATATTTTGATGGGTTTTGTCGATTTATAAGTTGTATTGCATTAAGAACAAGTTATCGTTGCACAAAAAGGCTTGATGTCCACAACCACTTATGTATGTAGGGTTTTATGATTAGTAGCCCCTTTTGAAAATCAAACACATATGGATCGAGTTGAACTAGTTTTATACTGGTTCTGGTGTTTTAAAAGTTGGATCATGAACCAGTTATGAACTTAGAACTATGTAGTTTTCCAAGTTAGAAAAAGCCATAGGATACCTGTTGGTATCCGGACCGGCTTAACTCTTTCGGGCCCCAAGGCGAAGTAAAAATTTGGGGCCCTTTAACCCTTTTGGTGTTTGGATGTTATCCGTTTATATAACTTTTTATCCAGTTCTAGTTGAGACAAATGTTGCATGAAGAAGATTTTAGTTTTGGTCGAATAATTTTGAAAGTTATTTCACTATGTATTTTTAGTTTTGAATCAATTCGAGAGTTTTTTATTATTTCACTATGCATCTTTAGTTTTGAATCAATTCAAGAATTTTATAAAACTAGATATAAGTTTGACTGAATATACTAACTAGAATCTAAACTCAAGTTTAACCCAAACCAATATTACCGTAACCCCGATTTTTCTATAATTGTATTTGAGAACGAAAAATTAACTAGTCGTACTAATTTGGAAGCTTAAGTATGACCACTTTTACTTGGCTCCTGTACTTGTGGTTAAAAAAATTGTAAAGGTCAAGTGAAGAAGCTAATATGGATTGGATTGATGAAACCACACAGTAAATCAAAAGAAATTGATTGGATTGAATTGAGAGTTGTACGAGAACTATCCGAATGAACTATTTGATCGGTATACTCAAAAGTTCAAACGGATTAAACTCAATTCGTAACAAGAACAGGATTATATTCTTTTCAGAGTATTGAAAATATCGTATGAATTCTTTTGCGAATAGCCTCTGTATTCCCGTGTATTGGGTTTTGAACAATCTATCTAAATCCCAAAATTGCAGACCAGTTCTCTTCTACAAAAACTAACCGACCAAATCTTTTATTTAAATGTTATGCAAGATTTGTTAATTTATCTCATACTTGGATCATTTTATGTACTAAGTAATAAAAATGTTACATTTAAAAAAAAAAAACCGTGTATTGCACTGATTGAACAAACACATGTATTACACGGCTTAATGTAATAGGTTAACACACACAGTCGTCAATATATGTTTTTGATAAAATGAACTTTGATGTGCTATATACTTTTTATAACATTTTACTTTGGTTTTTATTTATTTATTATTATGTTAGAAAACTTGTGTATTACATAACTAATAACATTTTACTTTGTTTTTTTATATTTGTTAATAGATTAGAAACTTGTGTGTTACAAATAGTTGAATCAATGAAATATTAAATAGTTATATTGTTTTTTTATTTATTATTATGTTAGAGGCTTGTGTATTACATAACTAATAACATTTTACTTTGTTTTTTTTATTTGTTAGTAGATTAGAAACTTGTGTGTTACAAATAGCTGAATCAATGAAATATTAAATAGTTATATTAGTAAGCAGAAAAACAAAAGAAATAATTAAAAAAAGAAATACTAAATAAATAATAGATAAACCAAAAAGAAGTCAATATATGTTTTTGAAAATATAAACTTTGATGTACCATATACTTATTTAGAGTTAAATGTTTGGTTGGTCCCTGTGGTTTGCAAAAATTTCAAACTTGGTCCTAGTGGTTTACTAATTACACGCGTGGTCCCAAAAGTTGTCAAAAATGCACTCGGTTGGTCCCCAGCCCTAACCTCTGTTAAATTTCTCAGTTAACTATGTGTGAAATGACTATATTACCCTTGAACAATTAAAAGAAATAAAACCCACCATCTTCTTCATCCCATCCCCTGTTCTTACCCCTCTCTTTAAAACCCACCATCTCCACCTTCAATCCATCACCACCACCTCCAACCCAGCCAACCTCCCATCTTCTTCAACCTGTGCAAATATGCTCTTGCCTTCAGTTCCATGGGAACCTCACACATCAACAAGTATGCTCTTGCCTATGCTCTCTTAGCATCCACAAACTCCATTCTCTTGGGTTATGGTAAGCAAATCCCACCTCAATTTCCATTTTCAAACACAATTAAATCACTAATTAAAGCAACAAAGCTCTTCAAGTCACAATTTTTCTTCACACCCACTAAATTAGGTTCAAGGTTTAGCAGAAAGCACCCATTTTTTTAACACCCAGTTCATGAATTATGAAAATTCTGTTGGAAATTTGATTTTGCAAACGGTGTCCACCAACTGTTCGACGAAATGTCTGTGTGCAGATATTGGGGTAACGAGTGGAACAGTGCTATTTATCAAAGATAACTTATCAATTTTTAGAATTCTGTTGAAAATTTGATTTTAAAACAATGTCTACCAACTGTTCGACGAAATGTCTGTGTGCAGATATTGGTGTAATGAGTGGAGCGGTGCTATTTATCAAAGATAACTTAAAGATCTCATCAACCCAAGTGGAAATTTTAGTGGGTTCACTAAATGTATGCTCTTTAATCGGATCTTTCGCCTCCGGCAAGACTTCCGACTGGGTTGGTCGCCGGTACAGTGAGTGCTTGAAAGGGTGGGGGTTGGCTGGGTTGAAGGTGACGGTGGAGGTGGTGGTGATGGATTGAAGGTGGAGATGGTGGGTTTTAAAGAGAGGGGTAAGAACAGGGGATGGGATGAAGAAGATGGTGAGTTTTATTTCTTTTAATTGTTCAAGGGTAATATAGTCATTTCACACATAGTTAACTGAGAAATTTAACAGAGGTTAGGGCTGGGGACCAACCGAGTGCATTTTTGACAACTTTTGGGACCACGCGTGTAATTAGTAAACCACTAGGACCAAGTTTGAAATTTTTATAAACCACAAGGACCAACCAAGCATTTAACTCACTTATTTATTACATTTTACTTTGTTTTTCTTATTTATTAATAGATGAGAAACTTGTGTGTTACACATAGTTGAATCAATGAAATATTAAATGGTTATATTAGTAAGCATAAAACAAAAGATAATTAAAGAAAGAAATATTAAATAAATGAAAAAAGGAAATAAATAATTATATAGTAATAATCATTGAAATTTATATTAATAAATAACCAGTTATACCAGACAATATATATTGATTCTATTATATGACAAAACGATCAACTTATATTTACTATATGGATATATTATATACTAACTAATATATCTTATCTAATTTAATAAGGATAAATGAAGAGATGCATGATCATTTAGAAGTTTCTTAACTAAAAGGACACACAAAAATATGTAGGAATAATATATGTCCTATAAATAAGGACACACAAAAATATGTAGGAATAATATATGTCCTATAAATAAATAAGAATGAGAGAAAAATAAAAGGTCGAATGTTTAATATTGTATTTATATAATTTGAAAATAATTTTATGTGAAGTTAATAGCTTATGTTTAGATATCTTTAAAAATTTATAGGAATAAAATAACATATTATTCATTTCAAAGTAAAATAAAGATAGACAAACTTTTTTTTTTAAACTTAAGAAAAGGATAAGGTATCACAATATTTTTTTAAACTAAAAAAAGGATATGGTTTGCAAAAATGCAAATCATGTGACTAAAAATTGATGCTCAATAATAATTATTAGAGTTAATTACATAATTAGTCCCTGTGGTTTGCACAAAGTAACATACTTAGGTACTAATAGTTTAAAATCACATTCTATGATATTAACTTTTCATTTTGTAACATTTAGAGGTATTAACGTTATTTGTAGGTTTAAAATTACAATCTGTTAGTACCTAAGTATGTTATTTTTTGCAAACCACTGGGACTAACTATGTTAATACTCTAGAAGTTAATACCTCCAAACGTTACAAAATGAAAAGTTAATACCCTAGAAGGTGATTTTAAACTACTAGTACCTAAGTACGTTATTTTGTGCAAACCATAGGGACTAACTATGTAATTAACTCTTATTATTATAACTATAATTGGATGTTAATTTATTCATTCAACAAGCTAATTAGCAACTTTAAGTTATACTAATTAAAAAAACCGTGTACACTAAGAGGAGTTAGGATCAAATACAAAGAATAAAATAAATAAGAAGTGTAAGAAGGATTCTAGTCCATTGATCTTAGATTTGAAGGGTTGAGATTGGTTGTAGGGAAAAGAAGATAATAGAAGGGCATAAAAGGAATCTTATATTTATGGATTTTCTCTCTCCACATGCAAGGCACATGCCAATTCCCCAATCGATTTAAAACGTCCATAACTTTTTCATACGGCATTTTTTTTCAAAAAATATTTCACCATAATAACGAGCGTTTTTTTATTTTTAATATGAGTACCATATTATCATAGAAAAATAAAATAAAAATTTTCATTTTTACTGGGTTTTTTGGCATTGTGTTAAAGGTTCAGGTCATTGTGTCTTTTAACTGGGTTTTGGTCAGTAGAGTTTCTATACATTGTGTTATTATCAAAACCTATAACACAATGTTAATTTGAGTTCTATCCATTGCGTTTTTATAAAAACCTATAACACAATATATGACACAATGAAGATTTTGTTATATCTGGGTTTTCTATAAATTGTGTTATTAGTTCAGGTCATTGTGTTTAATATGTTATTCATTGTGTTTTAATGTATTGTCCATTGTGTTTTAATAATTTGTTCAATTTTTTTATTATCTTGTTCATTGTGTTTTGGTTTGTTTTTTAGTTTGTTTTTCATTGTGTCTTCATCTGCTCTCCATTGTGTCTTTTATCTGCTGCCATTAATTGTGTCTTTTATCTGTTGTCATCAATTGTGTTTTTATTTAGTCTGATTCTTATTGTGTTATATGTTATCGCCATTGTGTTATACGTTATGGTCATTGTGTTTTAGTATGTTGTCTATTGTGTCTTTATCTGTTGTCATTGATTGTGTTTTTATTCTAATTTACATTGTGTTTTACATCATCTCCATTGTGTAATATGTTATTCATTGTGTTTTAATATGTTGTCCATTGTGGTTTAATAATTTGTTCAATTTTTTTATTATCTTGTTCATTGTGTTTTAGTTTGTTATGTATTGTGTTTTTAGTTTGTTTTTTATTGTGTCTTCATCTGCTCTCCATTGTGTCTTTTATTTGCTGTCATTAATTGTGTCTTTTATCTGTTGTCATCAATTGTGTTTTTATTTAGTCTGATTCTTATTGTGTTATACGTTATGTTCATTGTGTTTTAGTATGTTGTCCATTGTGTCTTTATCTGTTGTCATTGATTGTGTTTTTAATCTAATTTACATTGTGTTTTACATCATGTCCATTGTGTAATATGTTATTCATTTTGTTTTAATATGTTGTCCATTGTGGTTTAATAATTTGTTCAATTTTTTATTATCTTGTTCATTGTGTTTTACTTTGTTAAGTATTGTGTTTTTAGTTTGTTTTTCATTGTGTCTTCACCTGCTCTCCATTGTGTCTTTTATTTGCTGTCATTAATTGTGTCTTTTATCTATTGTCATCAATTGTGTTTTTATTTAGTCTGATTCTTATTGTGTTATATGTTATCGTCATTGTGTTATACGTTATGTTCATTGTGTTTTAGTATGTTATCCATTGTGTCTTTATCTGTTATCATTGATTGTGCTTTTAATCTAATTTACATTGTGTTTTACATCACGTCCATTGTGTAATATGCAACTGGGTTTTTGAATTTTTTTTGAAAAATATAACAATATGGTACTCATATTAAAGATAAAAAAACGCTCGATTTTATGGTATAATTTTTTTTTAAACAAATGATGTATAAAAAAGTTACGGACGTTTAAAAGTTAGGGGGGAAATAGCATGTGACTTGCATGTGCATATTCTCTTTCCTCTTGTAGACAAAATTACCCTTTCCATTTAATTACTCATAGGACACTTGTCACTCTCTGGTGCCTTCTTACCCTTCTTATTTTTAAATCTTTTGTATTATAACTCAACCCCACTAAGAGTAACGCGATCCTATCTTTGAATGATAAATATATTGCAAGTCCGTGAATCAAAACCCTTACCAACATTTTTTAACTGTGTACACTAAGAGTAATGCGATCATATCTTTGGAGCATTGTTTCGAGGTAAGTTTTACATCAATCGACTCGTATCGTCGTTCTGATCAAAATCCCTAAAACATCTGTTTGTAGTTCGGAAAAAACTTAACCCCGTTAAGTTTTTTTAACGGGGGACCGGTGGAGGAAAAATATGTGAAAGGTTAGACTGGTAGAGTGAATATTCAAAAGTATGATTGACAATGGCCAATGACATCTACTAAGGATTATTACAGGACAATTTACCTTTTTAAATTAAAAAAAATGCATAAGAATAATCCTACTTTTTGAACAATATCCAATGTGATTAGTGCAACACAAAAAGAAATTAATTATAAAAAATAAGTATTTAAAATAAGTATGAGAGAGAGACGGGAAAACAAAAAATAAATAATTTCAATGAATGACAAGTGTCTCTCATAGGTTTCTTTTATTATATAGTATAGATACTATATAATAAAAGAAACCTGTTTTGGGACACGTGTCGCATTTCTACGCATCATCAGAGTTGTTTTCCCACTTATTTATTTATCTCTAATTTAGTTAATATTCTTAAATTACTCATGATCTTCTATCTCTAATAAATATGTAATTTTTTTTCCACAAAATGAGCCATAATTAAAGGTAAGTTTTATTTTTTGTTTTACGGATTTTTTAGTTTACATATTATTTATATGTTTTGTAATTGATAAGTGATAACTCATAATTATAGATAAGGTTTTTTATTTTATTTTATGAATTCTTTTCATATAAATTTGGCTTTAAGAAATATGATGATATAAAATCATGACATTGAATTTGTAATATTCTGAAATTGAGAGGATACGTTGCATAGGTGAGATATCTTATGCAATAAATTTAACATAATTAAAAAAATGTGTTTACAGATATATTACACAAAAATTAAAGGATGGCTACGATTTTGTATAATACATATACTTATCCCGTGTAACACAAAAATATTTTGTTTTGTTTATATATATTTCACACAAATTCCATATATTATTTCAGTGACACACCCTCAAATATTAAAAAGAAATAAATAAACTAAATGATATGTTGACATGTGGCATTAACTTATTAGAAGTTATACTATATAATAAAAGAAACATGTTTTGGGACACGTGTCGCATTTCTACGCATCATCAGAGTTGTTTTCCCACTTTTTATTTATCTCTAATTTAGTTAATATTCTTAAATTACTCATGATCTTCTATCTCTAATAAATATGTAATTTTTTTTCCACAAAATGAGCCATAATTATAGGTAAGTTTTATTTTTTGTTTTACGGATTTTTTAGTTTACATATTATTTATATGTTTTGTAATTGATAAGTGATAACTCATAATTATAGATAAGTTTTTTTTTTTATTTTATGAATTCTTTTCATATAAATTTGGCTTTAAGAAAGATGATGATATAAAATTATGACATTGAATTTGTAATCTTCTGAAACTGAGAGGATGCGTTGCATAGGTGAGATATCTTATGCAATGAATTTAACATAATTTAAAAATGTGTTTACAGATATATTACACAAAAATTAAAGGATGGCTACGATTTTGTATAATACCTATACTTATCCCGTGTAACACAAAAATATTTTGTTTTGTTTATATATATTTCACACAAATTCCATATATTATTTCGGTGACACACCCTCAAATATTAAAAAGAAATAAATAAACTAAATGATGTGTTGACATGTGACATTAACTTATTAGAAGTTATATTAGATATTTCCTAACTGAATTTATTTGATTAATTTATAAATTTCATAATAATTTTATGAAAATTCTTAAGGTGACGGTTTTCTTTTATATTCCAGAGGTAATTTTTTTTATTTTATTTTATTTTATTTTTTAAAGCCTATTTCTGAAACTACATTAATGTCCACCATGAGACTGTAACCCACAACCACTCTAAAGGAATATGTTTATCACACGTTATGATAGCGCTAAGCTGTAAAAGGTAAACTTTTATGTAGTTCCATTTGTGTAACATCCTGTATTTTATATCCAAGAAGAATAAAAAAATAAAAATTGGAAAAAAGGACTATTGCAGATACGCAATATATCATGTACTACATATGTGTAATACTACATATGCTTATTGTGGATCACAAGCATTTTTGAATAAACGTATTTTATATGTATATATGTAATACAATTTCGGATGGAGTATTTTAAGCTTTATCATTAATAATGAGTCTTCTTATTGATCCTCTCTCTATGTATATACATGCATATATATATATATATATATATATACGTACAAATGGTTTATTGGTGACCAAAATGTGACACATGTATTTTAGGTGAGAAATATAAATTTCATATATAATTACGTATCAAAGTTATATAATCTCGCACTACCAAATTATATAATCACTTACCACTATGTTATATAATCATTCACTAAATTTGTTTTCTTTCTTTACAAATTTTATAATGTAATAAATCTTCTTAAGGTTACGTTTTTTATATTCGAGTTTTATCTTTAATTTGCTACAATGTTTTTGTTGTTGTTATTATCATTATTATTGTTTTGCGTCATATATTATAATTTAGTTAACCGAAGATTTATTTTCCCTCTTTTTTCACTCTCTTTCAGATTCTATTATTCAATTTTATAACTTTTATTAAAAAAATCAACAATATTTTATCACAAAATTTATTTTATAATATTTTAATCTTTATTATTAACTATATTTATTTTATTCAACACGTGTAATACACGGGGTTGTAACCTAGTAGAATAGATATAGATTTGATTAAATGGAACAAAGAAAGATTATAATTGTAATATGTGAGTATGTCGCCCTAATACCAAGGCCCATAATCAGATGGTCCACTAGTCCACTAACCATATGTACATGCCATTGCCAATATGTTAGTTTTATCTCAATTAGGCCCAACTAGTGAATTAACAATAGCCACAAGATTATAGGCCCAATTAAACAAATATATTCGGCCAAAATATGATTACACACTAACTCGTTACAACAATCAAGTCCGTCATTCTGCATCACCTAACTCGATTAATTATAACGAGAGTACCTATTTGATGAAACAATGGTTAACCGGGTAGGGTTAACTCACTGGTCTCGTCAAGAGGGTTAATCCCTTCTTTCCGAGGATCGCTGGCTGGATCGTCTGGTGGTGGGTTTCCTGCACAAGGAAACAAACCGTGACTCGTAACAAGGAGGATGGGGTGGGGGGTGCTCCTTGTTACCACTCTCCGGCGTGAGAATCAGTAATTTGCTTGGGAAACAAAGTATGATAGTAGTAGTATTGAGAGAGTTGAGAAGTGATACCTCAAACCTGGTTTGGGGTGAGTATTTATAGCCGAGGAGTGAAGGAGGATGGTTGAGTAGCTAGCCTGATATCGCACAGCTATTTGCAGGTGTGTCAGACCTGTCGGACACTGTGGTGATGCCACGTCCTGCTGTGGTGTTGCCACGTCCTGCTGTGGTGTCAGACTGTTGTACATACGTGGGCCAGTAGGCGACTGTTCCCAGTACCACTTGCACTGTGGTGTCAGACCCACTTGCCTTGTAGGCAGGATGCGGTGCCAAGCCGCATCGCTGCTTGCGGTCATTGATGTTGTTCCCGCATTGGTTGTTCCATCCATGATTTGCGCGGGATGCGGTGTTGTGCCGCATCGCCTGTTGAGTGACTGTTACTGTTGTCCAGATCCCTTGTCGTGAGGAAAATGTTCATAGGATGCGGTGCGAGGCCGCATCTCTATGCGTAACATTAGTTTTCGTCCCTAAGGTAAGTCTTCTCATCAATGGACAGATTGGACCGCAGTGTTCGCATGTGTCTACGCGGACACTGGAGGGTTAATTGCTGTTGGGGGCTTTTAATGAGGGTAATGGTCATTCGCGATCGTGCTGACGCGATATTTGGGACCATACCCCTTCAAGTCCCCCCAGTCTAGTGTTCCTTCCGTATGCGAGTCGCATGTGGGAGGGATACTGGACTATGTTGTCTAGAAGGTTAAGATTGTGCCATGCAGATAGCACCTTCTTTACGTAGTAGGCCCTTTCTAGTGGATTGTTTCTTCCTTTGAGAAGGGTGCATGGTGAGCAAGTTCCGTCTGATGCGGAATTCTCAGCCATGGACTTGTCTCTTAGTCTGCCTTTTGTTGATGTCATCAGCCACCTGTTGGTGTTTCGAACCAACCTTTGAGACGGTGACTGAAGGTGTTAGCAAGGTTCGAACCAACCTTTGAGATCGTGACTGAAGATGTGTTCTTCAGTCTAGTTGGAACCTCTGCTTCAGCTAGTGCAAAGTTGTACGTACTTTGCTCAAGCTCTATGTTTAGCAACTGGACATGTAATGATGAACCCTGTTCTGTGGGGTATTCGTGTTCTCCAGTTAGCTTCCTAGTAACCGCACGTCCTCTGCGGTTTATCTCTCAAGTAACCGCACGTCCTCAGAGGTTTAGCTCAATAGTAACCGCGCGTTCTTTGCGGTTACCTCGTTGCCGAACTTTGTTGGCCCTATTTCTTTGAGGATCGTGGGGTAGTTGCGTTGTTGTTGGCCGTGTTTGGTCGAACAATGTGAATCTGGACTATGGGCAGATAAACATGGTCATAGGCAGGGTTGTGCCCACCATTGTTTATTCTATGCGGTCCATAGGTGGGTAACTAGTCATAAGCAGACTTGTTACCGCTGTTCTGGAGCTACTTTCCTTCACGCTTTGTTGGAAAGTAGTTTTCCTGTAAGCAGTGTTGTCGGAAGAAATCTCCTTAGATACTTGGGAAGTTGGTTGAAACTCTTCCGCATTCATTTTGTAGCCACTTTCCTTCACGTTTATTTGGAAAGCGGTTTTCCTTGAAGTAGCTTTGCTCCTCTGCTTGGTGACTTAGTTGTGGCTCTTCCGTAGCTACCGTTCGCATAGTTGCGGTTTGCAGTAACCACGCACTAATGGTTGCGGTTTGCAGCAAAGAACTCGCTTCTAGAAGCTTTGTAGTCTAGATGTGGCTCTTGAAGGTTCAGGTAACATGGTTGCTGATGTGCGGTTGCTCAGCATACTTGTCGTTTTCCTTAAGGAGAAGCTGTTTGTGTTCCCTCTGTGGTTGTGAACCGGAAACGAGGGTTTTGAAGCTTGAAGAAGCTTTCATGGAGTGCGGTTTACCGCATCCTGAGAAGCGGTTTTCGCAGTCCAAAGAACCGTGCTGGTTCTGAGTATCTGACACACCTGTGCGGGTTGGTGTGCGTCATCTCCGCATATTCCACGTGTGCTCGTGGATATGTGTGGTTTATGACTTATACCCCTTTATATAATTTACAGACATATATTTTTGCCTTTTTTGAGGGGTATGTAAAAAACGACATGCGGTATGGGTTATGGTGCGGTAAACCAGAGAAACCGCATGCCGCTTGTGTTTGGATAAGGTTGTCGCTTTCTGTTGCCTACGTCACGATTGCACGTGTGGGTTGTTGAAGTTGGTTGGATTCTGACATGTGCTGATTTGAAAAGACGTTTGCACTGACCGAGGTCATTAATGCACTGTAGCAGGGAGTGAAAAAGTCTTCTCTGTCAGGCGCGTGGGCGGCCACGCGCGCGTGATAACCGTCAGCGGAAAGGTTGCTGACCACGTGTCGCCTTGTAACTCGCGTATTTTGAACGTGTTGAGGCGGTTTACTGTATCGCATTTATTGCGATGAGTGTATAAAGGGGGAACCGTCTGGTTTCCCCTCACTGTTCAAATTTTTCGAAAAAAATTCTGGTGAGAGAGAGAGCATTCCCTTCGTCTTCTCCGATCAATCTGTCTTTTATTCCGGTAATCTTTTGAGTTTTCTGAGTTTTTTCTTTAACTCGAAACTTCTGTTCTACATATTTCTGATGGCTGATCCATCTAACCCACATAATGTGGAGGGTGAAAACCCTGAAGCATCTTCTCCGGTGGCCGGAGAAGAAGAAGATGATGGTGGCAGTGTTCCTGGTGGTGGCCTACCACCATTGAAGTGGTCGAGAGCTTCATTCGACCAACTGATGGCCAGGATTGAGATGCCTCATGAGTATGGGGCTGCTTATCCCCAAACTGGTGATACTGGTGCTTGTGCTCCGGCCGGTCACATCACCATGTGGGCCGAGTGTTTTACTGATGGTAACCTTCGTTTACCATTAACAGTTTTTGTTGCTCAGGTCTTGGAACATTACAAGATCCATATCTCCCAGATGAGTCCTTTTGGGATGATCCGTATTAGACATTTTGAATCAACTTTTCGTGCTCTTGGTCTGCCGGTTACCGTTGAAAACTTTCGGGGGTTTTACCAGTTGACGGTGAATACCGGTTTCTTTTCGTTTAGAGAACGGTATGGAAGCATCAAGTTGATGACCCCTCCGAAGGGTATTACGAAGTGGAAGTGTAAGTTCTTCTACGTTAAAGCTTCCGCAGTTGTTGTGGACATGACTATTGATGTGTGGTAAGTGTCGTATATTTTAGGTGTATATTTTAAGCCCTTTTTAACACTTATTTTAGCCAAGTTTTAAATTTATAAAACATGATATTTCACTAACACTAAACACACATATGGGCAAGTGCACCCATCGTTGAGTGTAATATAGCGTTGGTAAGATACCGAGGTCGTCCAAGGACACAAGAGCTTTTAGTACCGGTTTATCCTCAACGTCTAACCAAAATAAAAGTTTAGAAAAAAAAGTTTTAAACTAAGAAAAATAAAACTAACTAAAATGCTGAAAATGAAAATAAAAATAAAAACAGATAGACAAGATGAATCACTTGGTTCCGACTCGTATCTAGTATAACCTTTGATTATTTCCGCACTTTTGCACATAATTAAGAGATTATCTTAGTTATTGTAGTAGGCCCCTCTTTTGAAGGTGACGTTACCCTCACCCCAGTAGTTTGAGTCAGCAGGGATACAATCCTAAAGGGGTGGATTATTGGAAGATAATGAATTAAGTTATTAATGCAGTATTGTGGTAGGCCCCGCTTTTGGCGGTGACGTTACCCTCGGCTAAGTAGTCTGAGTCAGCAGGGATACAGTCCTAAGTAGCCGGGTTATAGTATTAATAGTAGTTAACTTATGAGGGGATCAAAGAGTTTGGACCCCCGCCATCCAATACCATGAAGTATTGAAGGAGGTCCTACTAAATTTGACCCAGGTCCATTGCAGGACCTCTAAACGCTGAACAATGGCAAGACCTTTACCAAACCGTTCCCTTAACCCCCTACCAGGTAGCCAACATACCTCCATATAGACCGTGGAGATATGAATGGTGAAAATCCTTTATTTTATATAGACAGTAAAATAATGCCAAGATACCACAGACAAACGATAAGGAAAGATCACCTTCAACATAAGTAACTAGTTATTAAAGTCATTAATACAAAACCAAATAAAAAGTGCAAAAGATTAGAAATAAAAAGTATTATACTAGACACTTTGTCTTCACCAAGTGATGTAAGAGACTTAGGCAAACATGGCCTTGATTGTCAAGAACTCTTACGATCAATCTTGGATCCCGAGACGACTCACACACTCTATGATGGACAATGGATGATGGTGGTGGATGATGGTGTTGTGATGGTGGTGGGTGGTGGATGAAGTGTGAGAGAGGTGGTGTGCCAAGGGATGAGATGAAATGAATCCAAGCACTCCTATTTATAGGCTGAACAGAGAGCTGGACACGGCCTCGTGTCCGCTGGACACGGCCCCGTGCCCGTCTGACACTCTCTCTCTTCATTAATTGTAATTCGCAATTACAATAAATGCGCCTGCTGTACTTTCGACACGCCCCCGTGTCCGCCGAGCACGGCCCGTGGTGGGCAATAGAAGCTTCTATAGATTTGTCTTTTCTGCTGCTTCCTGGGCACGGCCCCATGCTGGCTGAGCACGGGGCGTGTTCAGCCTTCTGTTTTCTCTATTTTGCTTTGGAAGGTGCCGTTGAGGGTTCGGGCAGTCCACTAATGTTCCTTTTCTTGTATTTATGTTGGATTTAGCTGTCTTTTTGCTTCTTTTGCGTTTTTGAGCTCATTTAATCCTGAAAATACAAAAGGAAGACAAAAACACTCTTTTTCCAATATTAGTACTAAAAAAAGGGTTAGTTTTATGCCTCATTTGATGTAATTTATATGTTGCATTTTACACACATCAACTATGCGGAACGTCAATGAGCCTACCCCTGCGGAGGATATTGCTATGCCTACCGCGGAGACTGCGGAGTGGTTCTCAAGGCTGAAACCCATTGAGCATAGGCGGCTGACCAACAATGAGTTGTGGGTGCTGCGGATGATGTTGACCCGGCCTAAGAGGAATTTCACGCCTGTGGTGCGGGAAAAAACTGGTGGTAAGTGTTACCACTCTTTGCAGTTGCTTTATTCCCGTGTTTGTTATTAATTTGGATATGTATTATCAGAAATTGTGGAAGTGTGGAAGATATTTGATCCAACTTTTACTGGCAAAGTTGATCTTATTTCGACTGCGGAAGGTAAAGGTTTTAACTTGACGATTGTCCCTTTGTTCCGCGTTGCTTCACGCGAGGTGATGACTGCACCCCTGCCGCAGGGCAAAGGTTTTATTCATAACCTTTATTGCTTTACAAGGTTTGTTGCTGATATTCTATACGCAGGTACACTTGGGACCCTTGGTAAATTTGAGTCAAAGGGTGCCCCCAAAAAACATGCTGAGAAGAAGCACGCAGATAAAGCCGTGCGGGGTCGCGGTAAGAAAAACCCTGAGGCGCATGTTGTTCCACCTTTGGTGCCGCATGCAGCAGGTATCTCTCGTTCTCATTTCCGCAGATATACCGATTACGTGGTAGTATGTAACACCTCGAAAATTTCGGGTTCAATAATAAAACGACACGTCAGACAAAAACGCGTTGTAAACCCGGAATTAATAAAGATGATTCGGCAGGATTTAAAGTGGCGTCATGTTAAACTGTTACCTCTGAACGACCTCCATTATAAATCCCAAGACCCGATTAATTGTTATACACATTTTTATACCTTCAATACAGAATTTGATTAATGGATCTTGAAAAAGCATGATTTGATCCCACAAAGTGAATTGAATGATAAACCGAGATGTACGGGTCTTGCTATTGCATCTAAATCAAACATATCATTATGGTGGGGTGTGATACTGTGCAAGACCGTTTTAGGAGGTCCATGAGTGTTGACATAGGTCCCAAAGTCGGAATAATTGGTTACCTTTACGAAACTTCAACAATCAACGACAAATCTTGTCTCATAAAGGGGTAGCGCACCGCTACATGTGTAGCGTAACGGTGCGCTACCGATAAGTCAACAGGCCCATTGTTGTAGGCTAGCGCACCGCTACCAGTGTAGCGTAACGGTGCGCTAGGCAGTGCCAGCGACCAGAAAACGGGCTGTTGGCTGTTGTACGCGATTGTGACCGTTTGCACCGGTTTTATTCAGTTATAAAAGACCCCTAGACATCCCTAAGCAGTAGCAACAAGTGTTGAATGGTTGTGGATGGTCCTAGAGTTAGTTGTCAACTTGTTGTGGTGTATGAACAAGTATAAAAAGGCCTTCAAGTGCAACATTCTTTCACACACATTCTCTGCATTGTTGGAGTGATTCTGGAGCTCAAAGGTGCTTCCTAGTGATCATATCTCGTGCATAGGACCTCAGTAAGTGTTCTAATCTTTCCCTAATTGCTTTTAGCTTAGTTAATTAGCTAAAAGTCAAACCGTCGTAATTACGATTTGACTTCGAGATTAGTCACTAATGACTCAGTCTTATCTCGAATTAAAAATAGTTTTAGAATGGTAATTATGTGGGAAATAAAACCCCAAAAGGGTTTCCCCTGATCACCATCCTAAGCAAGTTAAATGTCGGGTCAAACCTTTACTTAAAAAGTCAACATAATGCTTAAAATGTCTTTTATGCATAATTAGCTATCTAGATCATATATAACCTGTTTGATTATTGTTATAACTTAGTAATTAGTGTAATAACATGTTCAAACCTGTTCAACCCGACTATTTCCTGTTTAGACCCGGTTCGGAACCGAAAGTCACATAGTTTGACTTTTCGGTTGACTTTCAGTTCTGACCCGTTTGGGCATATTTTAGAAATGCCTCAGAGCTTAAATTGGATTAGGATACACGTTAGAACAACCCTCTGTGATCGTACACCTTGGTTCACTAGTTATCCAATTAATATGCAAGTTTCCGTTAAATGCTCTATGCCCTTATTACCTTAAATCATGATTTATAAAAATGTAAAAGTGTAGAAACCTTAGTTACTGATATAAAGACTTGTTTGCAAAGTTTGACATCAGTTTGACTTGTAGATTAAGAGTTATGCTCATTGTCGCTAAATTAAGGCTTTATGTTAACAACATGGCGTAATTAGCGTAAAGCCTAGTTAAACATACTTTTTGATATCAAATCTTTTACCCACTGATGTTATATATTATTTTGGGATTTTTAAAGATTTTTAATTAATTTTAGGTCGAGCATAACTAGTAGTCGTAGGCTTAATCCGGTAATTGACGGTTTTGCCCTTACGGGCCATAAAATGAGTTTTACACATCTAAACGACTCCAAACCTTTTTCTACTGATTGGTTATGATAAATAAACTATTTTAAGCCTTCTGGAAATGTAAAAATATCAGATTTAAGTATCGAACCCGGTAATGGCCTTTAATCGCCTAAATTAGCGTTTTTAACGCATAGTATGTTCACAAATCATATTGGACATACCCGGGTTGATACCTACTGATATAAGAAGCAAATTATCATATTTTAACAGTAAGCAAAAGTTGATGAACTCAGACTTCAGTTTTGAGCTTGTCGGCTTATGTGAAATTACCAAAATACCCCTACGGGGCCTAGTTTGGTTAAATATGATAAATTTCACATACATGCCTTAGCCTACTGTTATAACCCATCAAAATGAGTATGTTTGCTGTTTACATCAGACCTGTAACTCAGTTGAACATATAAACACTTTTACAAACTTTAAAATGACCAAACTACCCCTACGGGGCATAGTTTGTGTTTAAATTAGTTCGGGGCATAACGAAAGACATCCTACTGATGTTACGACATATTTGAAGCATATTAACTTAGGAAACCTGTATATGGCTCTTACGGATACCCGTTACGCTTATTTCGCGTTCGGTGCAGTTTATGTAACAAGTTTACATAAATTAGCCGAAACGGGTCAAACCTTATCGGTTTAATCTCAAAATCCAGAATGTGAATAATAAACCCATATTAAAAAAGTCTTCAAACTTGTCGGGTCTGAATCACATTCTATCCGGTCTTCGCTTAATCGTGCGTACGAACCGTATCTTCGAAACTAGCCGGTCTAAGCTTAAGCATAATTAAAGACCCGCTAGGATTCTAATAGGTTATATTTAACCTTCGTTCCAGATTAGGAGAAACAGTAAAAGCTACTTGCTATTTGACTATTGTGACTATACTTTGCATCAGGTAAATACTTTTAACTTATTTTCCCTATACGGGCTTGGGTTACGGTACATAGCGTACCGCTTGATCGAGCATCAAATCTTCCACGCTTAGTGGTTAATTGAATAATTTGATCGGCTCGTTTTAAACAGATATGTTTACTTTACAGCCTTTGGGGGGTTAATGACCATGTCCCGGATATCCTCGGCATTATCTTACGAGATAGCCACGACCTGAGCACGGGGTGTAGGCGTACTCCCGTGTATAACTCACTTAAAGTGGTGTGTCTATTGATCTTTAACCCGGAATACGTTCCGGGCTACTGAACGCATAAGTAACATGTAAATCGTTCACAAGATTATAATATTAAATAATTCTCCCAAGTTAATAAAAATGTTTATGCCATGTGCATCCAAACCAATTTTCAATCATTTTATAAATGAGTCAGTTGAATGTATTTACCAGTGTAAACTGACGTATTTTCCCAAAAATATTAAATGCAGGTACTAGGCGAAATAGGCTGGGAGTCTCCTAAGCATCACTAGAAGTCTCGCAAACTTAAGATGCCGTAGTCTGTTGAACCATAAACAATGTTTTTATTCGATCCTACTGTGGATAAACACCGGATAATTGTGACTTTGTTTACAATAAATAAATTCGGTTGTATCTTATTTTAAATTTGCTTCCGCTGTGCATTATTATATTGTGTTGTTTGACTATTACGTTGCCAACCACGTCACGATACTCCCCCACCGGGCCCACCGGTGACACGTGGAAATCGGGGTGTGACATAGTATCTGACACCCTTGAGAGCTTGGGTGTTCCAGGTGCTGGTGCGGCCACAGGTGGAACTACTGCGGGTTCCAAACCAGGTGACAAGAAGAAGAGGAAAACGGAGGAAGCTGGTGATGCTGGTGGGAGAAAGAAGCCGAAAATTCAGACCAGGTGCAAGGCCTTTGTTGGACCAAGGAAGCCTGCGGTTGTATCTGGTATGTGATGCATGACTTTAACAAGTATTTTGTGTTTATACTTGTACTTTAAAGTATTTTGTTTTGATTTTAGAACCGCAAGATGAAGGTTTCATCTTTGATGCTCCTCCTCCCCCCCTCCGCCTGACACTGCTGCGGGTGTGGGGGTTCATAAGGTTGTTACTCCTGAAGCCTCTGCGCGGGAGGTGGACGCTGGGAAGCGTCCCGCGGCTCAAATCTATGATACTGTTGATTCGGGTGATAATGTTATCACCCCAGAGGATACTGATGAGGTTGACTTGAAGTTTGGCTACACTGGAAAGCCAAAGTCTCCTGCTGCCGAGAAGGCTTCCGGTTCCGTTTCTGGTGGTGCGGGTTTTGTAGAGACTCCTATTCAGCCTGAAGAGTCTGAATTGGAGTATTATTATCGCTCCTATACAGAAGACCGGGCCATGTCTTACCACCGCCCTCTGTGGTCTGTGATGCAAGGGGATGACGTTTCCGCTGATCCCTCTGCGTGTAGGGAGATTTTGGGTGGTCTGGGCACCCCATTTAAAGTCAACCGAGCCCGTGCCTTATCAAATGAAGCCCAGATTAACCAACTCTCCTCCCTGCTTGTTGGGAGTTCTGTAATGGCCAACACCATTATGGAGAACTATAAGGTGTTGACGCGCAGGGAGGAAGAGAATGTGCGGTTGCGTGCAGAGACTGAGGAGTTGGTGAAGGCTGCACGTGAGGGTGCAGAGCAGCTTGAGAGGGATAAAGCTGCGTTTGAGAAGCATAAGCAGACTGAAGAGTGGGCTGCAACTGCTGAGCTTAAACAGGTTCGTTCCCTTGCAAAACTGCTGTCTGATGAGCGTAAACGTTGGAAAGAAACCCTTTCTAATGAGCGCAAGACGCTATCTGATGAGCGCAAGACTTGGAAAGAATCTTGTGGTAAACAGAATGAAACTCTCTTTCATGTTCGTCAGGAGCTTATAAATGCCAAGGCAGCAATTTCTGCGTTGGCTAAAGAGAAAGCTGAGGCCGTTGCGGCTGCCCAAGGGGCCAAGGAAGCAGAGGTTCGTCTTGCCAAGGCTCTGGAAGAGGCCAAGGAGGCGGAGGCTCGTGCTGTAAAAGCTATTGAAGGGGCAAATGTTGATCGTACCAACTTAAGCAAAACTATCTTGGACCTTCAGGTATAAGTTTTTCCTAACTTTGAAATTGTGTCTCACAAGTTTGTTGATTCTTTTTGTATACTTCTGATTCCTTGTTTAAAAGGCTGAAGTGCGGACCCGGGGGGTCGCTATTGAGGAAATCTCTGCCCGTGCTGCTGAAGCTGAAGTGCGGGCAAGAGAGGCTGAAGAGGCTAGGGATAGCCACGCTTCTTCACTTGGGTTGCTCAAGGCTGATCATGAATGGATGCGTATGCGCGGGATCGGGCATGTAAGTATCCGTTGCCTTGTTATTTTTGTTGTAAGTTTGCCTTTGATAACCATTGTATTCATGTTTCGCAGATTGTTACTGCCATTCTTGACGCACCCGAGACCGTAGCAGGTATTAACGAGATCAGGGAGCGTGCCCGGGATGCTGGTTTCAAAGCTGGCTACAACCGCTGTATTAGTCATTTGAACGTTGCAGCGCGTGGCGGGCTTACTGATGAGCGGTCCGGGTTTCATGGCGTGGACACTGAAGCGCTTCTTGCTGCTGCGGTTAAGGAGTTTAATGAAACAACCCTCATAGATCTTGAAGAACTTGAAAAGTGTCTAGAATCGGAGGATTATGTGGACCGCTTGCGAGTCTTATACGCTGATGAAGATGATGAGGAAAAACCAGATGTTGAGGGCACGGATGGTGCGGGCCCCAGTGGCACAAAGGAAGATTAGATTGGCCTGCGTGCCTTTTTTGTTTCCTTATGTAACCGTTACAAAACTTTATGTAAATTCCTTGTGCACCGCGCAGGTGCAGGAATTTTTTGAATATAAAGAATTGTTGTTTCAATTTTTACAAGTGTTTTTAGTACTTGCATGTTTGAATTTGTACGCGTTTAGTGCTACTGTGAGTAATACTAAATCTGTAATTGCCTTTTGCATATCTAGGTGATATGCAAGTATGAAGATTTTTCTCTGGTTAGACAAACAGTATTGCCATTGCTGGCCTATTACAATAGTTGCGTGTGGTTACCATTCTGTGTGGGTATCACGAATGAAGATTTTGCTGATTTGTTTTTGTGTATACCTCAGAATGGAACACGCATTTGTAATAGAAATAAATAAACAATATTGCATTGAATCGTCTATTTATTTATTTGCAAATGGCCTGCGGCCCAATAGATTACATGCAGAAAACATGGCTTACATATAACAGCGTCGAAGTTGCTGTGCGTTCCATGTGCGTGCGATAGTTTCGCCTTTCAATGTTTGTAGTTTATACGCGCCTTTGCCCAGGACCTCTTGGATGAGGTACGGTCCTTCCCACTTGGGGGCAAGTTTCCCTGGGCGTTCTGCGTTGGATGCTTCGTTGTCACGAAGGACGTAGTCTCCAGGGTTGAAGGTACAAATGCGAACGCGTGCATTGTAGTACTTTTCCAACTTGGTTTTGTACTTGGCCTCGTTGATGGCAGCGTTTTCGCGCCTTTCTTCCAAGAGGTCTAAGTCAACCCTGCGTTCCTCATTGTTGTCCATCTTGTTGATGGCCAACATTCTAGGTGAGGGGAGGCCTACTTCCGCGGGGATCACCGCTTCAGTACCGTAGACCAGGCTGAAGGGGGTCTCGCCGTTGCTTGTTTTTGGGCTTGTCCTGTGAGCCCATAAAATACTTGGGAGTTCATCAACCCAGCCGCGTCTGGCTGTTCCCAACCGTGCTTTGATGCCTTCGACTAAGCATTTATTGATACTCTCGACTTGGCTGTTCCCTTGCGGATGCGCCACTGAGGAGAATATGTGTTCAATATTTAGCTCTTTTAGCCATTTTTGAAAGTCGTCGATAGCGAAGTTGGTACCGTTGTCGGTGACGATGCACATTGGTAGACCGAAACGGCAGATGATATGTCCCCACACGAATTTCCTTGTTATCATAGCGGTGGTTGATGCAAGTGGCTTTGCTTCTACCCATTTTGTAAAGTAATCAACAGCTACTATGATAAATTTCACTGCTCCTGGTGCGTCTGGAAATGGTCCCACCACATCGATTGCCCATTTTTGGAATGGCCATGCGGTGGTGACGGGGATCAAGTTGTTCTTGGGACGCAAGGTCTTGGGAGCATGTCGCTGACAATTGAAACACTTGCGTAAGACTTTGACTGCATCCAGGTGCATGCCCGGCCAATAGTATCCGGCGTTCATGATTTTGGCCACCACCATGCGTGGTCCTGCGTGTATGCCACATATCCCCTCGTGAATTTCGTTGATAAGGTATGTGGCATCTTGGGGGTTGACGCATCGTAGGAGTGGCCCCAGGTATGATTTACGGTATAAGATACCATCTCCCATTTGGTAATGACACGCTTTGTGTTGCAATTTGCGTGCCTCTGCTTTGTTTTCGGGGGTAACACCTGATTGTAAGTATGCAATGAGCGGTGTCATCCAGGAAGTTGTACCGTACTGGATGACATTGACTTGGCGCAGGGGTACCGAGGGATTTTGCAGAATTTCGATGCGTACCTCTTTTGCCAGGTGTTGGAAGCTGGTGGACGCAAGTTTTGATAGTGCGTCCACGGGTTTATTTTCACTCCTGTTGATGTGGCGAATATTGAAGGAGGTAAACTTTGACTTCAGTTGCAGGGCTTATTCGAGATAGAGGATCATGGTATCCCCCTTTGCGGCATAGTCACCGCGTATCTGCCCTGCAACTAGTAGTGAATCGACGTGTGCTTCCAGATGTTTGACGTCGAGTTTAATTGCTAAACGCAACCCTGCCAGTAGAGCCTCATACTCCGCTTCGTTATTCGTACTTTCGAAATCGAGGCGTATTGCGTAGGTTAGCTCTTGGCCATCGGGGCTGACAAGTGGCAAACCTGCGCCAGAACCATCTTCGTTGGATGCACCATCTGTAAATAATGCCCAGGTTTCTGTGGAGGATGGTTGTGATACAGGGTTTTGTTCTTCTTCGCATTCTTGGATGCGGTTTGCTGGTATTTCAGCGACGAAGTCAGCCAAGACCTGGCCTTTGATTGCGGGGCGCGGCTTATAGTTTAGTGAAAGTGCGCCCAGCTCGATTGCCCATTTTGCTAACCTCCCAGAGATGTCGGGTTTTGATAGGATCGGGCCGATCCTATAGTTGGTTAACACTGTGATGACGTGGTTTGCAAAGTAACGTCGTAAACGTCTCGATGCGTGCACTAGTGCCAGTACCAATTTTTCCATGATGGAGTACCTTGTCTCTGGGTCGTTGAGCATTTTGCTGATGTAGTAGATGGGTGTTTGGACTCCTTCCCGCTCCACTATAAGTACCGCGCCTACCGCGTTGTCCGCGGCAGACAGGTATAAGATAAGTGGCTCATCTTTTCGTGGTGCGGTTAAAGTTGGGAGTTGGATCAAACACTCTTTCATTTCCCGGAAAGCTTTTTCGGCCTCTGCGGTCCATTGGAACTGTTCCTTTTTTAGACAGCTCCGCAGGGTCTTGATGAAAGGGTAAGACTTAGCTGCATGGTTGGCTAAGAATCTATTGAGTGCGGCTAGCCTACCGGCTAGTCGTTGCATTTCCTTCATCGTAGAAGGCGATGGCATGCGCTCGATCGCCTGAACTTTTTCCGGGTTCACCTTGAATCCATCTTTGGTTACGATGAATCCAAGGAATTTGCCTTCTTCCATTCCAAACGAGCATTTCCCTGGGTTGAGCTTCATGTTAACGCTTCGTAGAGTTTGGAATGTTCTTTCAATGTCGTCGAGCATGGTGTTTTCTTCCATGCTCATGACGACCAGGTCGTCCATATAGATTTCGACACTTTTGCTGATTTGACCGCGAAAGGTGTCGTTCATCAGCTTTTGATAGGTTGCGCCCGCGTTGCGCAGCCCGAACGGCATTTTGGTGTAGCAGTAATTCCCGGTAGGAGTGCGGAATGCCGTTTTATCTTCATCGTCGATTGCCATTTGTACTTGGTGATAGCCTTTGTAACAATCGAGGAAGCACTTCCATCGAAATGGTGCGAGGTTGTCGACCTTCTCGTCGATCTCTGGGAGTGCGTAACAATCCTTGGGGCAGGCCTTATTAAGGTCTTTGTAATCGACACACATGCGCCAGCCCCCGCTTGGTTTCTCTACCATGACTGGGTTGGACAGCCAAGTCTGGTATTTCACTTCCCGCAGGATGCCTGCGGAGAGCAGCTCTTGTACCTGCTCTTCCATCGCTGCGTTCTTTGCTGATCCGAGGTGGCGTTGGCCTTGGATCACGGGCTTGATACCTGGCATGGTATTCAAGAAGTGTTGCGCAATTTCGCGTGGTACCCCTGTCATATCTTTGGGTGTCCACGCGAAAATATCTTGGTTTCTGAAGAGGAGTTGCTTCAGGCGCGCTCTGATGGTAGGTGTCAAGGCGTGGCCCAACGTGACTGTTTGCTCTGGGTGTCTTGCATTAAGAACCCATTTTTCTGGTTGAGTGTTGGGGGTAGGCCTTGCTACCTTTGTCGGACGCAGTTCGTCCGTAGACATGACTTCTCTTTGGGCGTATATTATCGCGATCCCCGTTTCGGTTGGAAAACCGATGGCAGAGTGGGGGACGGATGTTATCATGTTGAAGTCGCCTTGGGACTCCCTCCCGAGAATTACGTCATACTTTGAGGTGTGAGGTAAAACCATGAAGTTCACCTCCTCCGTCCTTGTGTGCCTTCCGTTGGTGAGGCGCACAGGGAAGGTAATTTGTCCTAGGGGAAATACGGTTTCCCCTGAAAATCCGGCCAACGGATAGTCCGCTGGCTGCAGTCGATCTTTGTCTTCTTGATCGAACTGGTTGAAGCATTGCTCGTAAATAATATCGGACGTACTGCCCGGGTCGATGAACAATCGCTCGGTGCAGTAGTGAGCTAGGTGCCCTGTGATAACCACGGCGCGTCTATCGCGCGGTCCGCCTCGGACTTTTGGAAAGACGACTTGCTCGTCCTTCCAGTCATTGTCCGGTCTTCTCGCCGCCTTACGCGGTCTTCCTTTTCCTCCATTGATCATGTGGGTAGAGGCCACGTACATGGCCCTCTTACCCGTGGAGGTGCCCTCATTGTGGGGAGTGATGCGCTTGGTTTCTTTTTGTGCGCCTGTCAACAGGTGTTGTAGTTTCCCCTCTTTTAGGCTTCGCTCAATCTCCAGTCGGAGACTGATGCAGTTGTTCGTGGTGTGGCCCGAGTCCTTGTGATACTCGCAGTAGAGTGCGAGATCTTGATTCTTTTTGGACTTCATTGGTTGGGCCGGTCTCAGGAATTGCGCATCCGTGAGGAGAACGTCGTTTGGCAACTGGTTGATCTCAGTCCAGCTGCGGTCCCGAGACTCTTTCTTTGACGCCCGGTTTTCTCTTTGGGCGTTGATTGTAGCCCTTGCGTCGGGCTGGTTGTTCCGGGGGACATATGGCTTGGGATCGCTGCCGCGATTCCATGTGTCCCTGTTGCGCTTATTGCTGCGCTTGGATTCTTGTCGGGAAGACTGGCCTTCCGCTAGGGGTAGTGCCTTTGACATGTGCGGTCTGAGAGACCGCTGCGTTTGGGCATATGTTTTGACCTTAGCCATGACATCTTCCCACTTCTTAGGCAAGCCGTTACCGCCAGAAATATTCATAACCATTTGTTCGTCTTTGACCGCAACAATGAAATGGTTACGTGCCATCTGGTTGTCAACGTCGCCTATCTCTAGGATTTCTTTATTGTAACGGACAACGAATGCGTCAAGCGATTCGTTGTCTCTGCGCCAGATGTTCATGACGTCCATTGAATCACGTTCATGGCGTCGTTGCTGGCTAAAGTGTGCCAGGAACTTTTGTTGTAAGTCCTCGAATGAGGTCAGTGACCCTGGTGGCAGAGAATCGAACCATGCCCTGGCCAGACCTGTTAGGGTCTGTGGGAAAAAATGGCACCAGGTAGGTTCGTCCCACTTACCGTTTCACCCCGCGCCGACGAAGATGTTGTTGTGGTCATCTGGGTCGGTTGAGCCGTTGTATTTCCCAATGTTCAATGGGAATTTTGTGGTGGTGACATCGGCGTTGGCGATTTCTGGGACAAACTTAGAGTTTTCGGCCACAGACTTTGGTCTATAAGGTTTGCCCTGGTGGTGCTTTGCAGCACGGAGGTATGTAGTGCGGGGTTGAGTGGGAGGAACATAGTTGCGTCCTCCCGGTCTGCTGTTAGTGGAATGGGATTCCCCGCGGTTTGTACTGTCATCTGGATCGGTATGACCATACCCTTCACGGTGGGACTGTGGTCCCAGACGACTATGAATGTTTGTGTCGCGGCGAGTTGTAGATTGTCGCCTTCTTTCTTCATGGGGGCCTAAACGGCTATGTATGGAGTCCCTGCGTCGGGACCCGTATGAGGAATCGTCCTCATTGAGTGTGCGGATATCACAATAAGGACGATGTGTGGGGGCTGGATGTGTGGGGGCCCTATCGTCGTATCGTAAAACACGACCGGCAGGTGTACACGGTATCGGGGTAGGTCCGATACCTCCTTGTTCGTCTGCACAAGCTCTGTTGTACGTTGCGTCCAGAAGGGCCGCTTGTTGGTCATACCAGGTATGATGGCTCATGCCTGGAGGTATGACAGCAGCGTATTGTGACAGATCGTGTCCAAACGTAAGGGATACGCCCCCTTGCGCTGATGTGCCAATGTGTTGGGCATTTGGGCCTAGGGGAATGGTTCCCGCAGGCCCTTGGTTTGCGGGGTTTAGGTTATCCCCGGTATTGTTGTTTTGACGATCAGACATCTTTGGAAAGAAAAGGATGATTGGAAAAAAGTGCTAAGAGTAGCGGTGGGCGCCAATGATGAAACAATGGTTAACTGGGTAGGGTTAACTCACTGGTCTCGTCAAGAGGGTTAATCCCTTCTTTCCGAGGATCGCTGGCTGGATCGTCTGGTGGTGGGTTTCCTGCACAAGGAAACAAACCGTGACTCGTAACAAGGAGGATGGGGTGGGGGGTGCTCCTTGTTACCACTCTCCGGCGTGAGAATCAGTAATTTGCTTGGGAAGCAAAGTATGATAGTAGTAGTATTGAGAGAGTTGAGAAGTGATACCTCAAACCTGGTTTGGGGTGAGTATTTATAGCCGAGGAGTGAAGGAGGGTGGTTGAGTAGCTAGCCTGACATCGCACAGCTATTTGCAGGTGTGTCAGACCTGTCGGACACTGTGGTGATGCCACGTCCTGCTGTGGTGTTGCCACGTCCTGCTGTGGTGTCAGACTGTTGTACATACGTGGGCCAGTAGGCGACTGTTCCCAGTACCACTTGCACTGTGGTGTCAGACCCACTTGCCTTGTAGGCAGGATGCGGTGCCAAGCCGCATCGCTGCTTGCGGTCATTGATGTTGTTCCCGCATTGGTTGTTCCATCCATGATTTGCGCGGGATGCGGTGTTGTGCCGCATCGCCTGTTGAGTGACTGTTACTGTTGTCCAGATCCCTTGTCGTGAGGAAAATGTTCATAGGATGCGGTGCGAGGCCGCATCTCTATGCGTAACATTAGTTTCCGTCCCTAAGGTAAGTCTTCTCATCAATGGACAGATTGGACCGCAGTGTTCGCGTGTGTCTACGCGGACACTGGAGGGTTAATTGCTGTTGGGGGCTTTTAATGAGGGTAATGGTCATTAGCGGTCGTGCTGACGCGATATTTGGGACCATACCCCTTCACTATTCGACGAGTTACTCCAACATCACTATGAATGTAGCTAATCACTAAAATTACCAACAACTAATCAAACACCCAATTTATTGGTTTGATTGTGATTTGAACAACCTCATGTTGTTGAAAATTTTCTCATTACTTTATATGCCTAGATTGTATATATTATGATCATTCACTAAGTTAAACATAAAATTTGCTATTAAAATTCTACATTAAACGAACTACTAAAAAAATTCAGAATATATAATTTGAAATATGATATTGTAATTAGTATTTATCCAAAAATTTCCAAACTAAAATAATATGCTACAATTCATAATGATTTCATATGACGTCCGAAAATTTCCAAAATTTCCTTTAATATTCTAATATGATAAGTAACAGTAGCCTAAATTCAATTTCACAAAAACAAGTCTTTAGGATCAAAAGCCCCAAATTCATGTAACGTTCAGTATTTTCCTCGTATTTCCGATTTTCTTGTAATATGTATTTCAATCATTGTAATTCCGAGACTTTGATCACAATGGAAATCAGATTTTATATCATACTTGTTAATCATACATGCACAATACACAAATAATCATGATAAGCGCTTTTTATATAAAAGCCGAGCCATACATTGAGTTTATATTATTTCAGAATGTTTATCACACGTGTTATCCTCATTCATACTCTTGCATACACCCTAAATACCCAAAAATGCTTAATTATGAGTTTCTAGCATAAAATAATGGAATTATCAAACTCAAGGGGGCAAATTGTAAATTCTGGAAAGTTTGGTAACTTTTGCAGGTGCCGCACGACCATGCAACAGATGTGCATGACCATGCGTGCCGTGATCCGCATGACTGTGCACCTGATGTGCACGACCCTGCATGTCATGATCCGTACGATCGTTCATCTGATCCGCACGACCGTGCAAAATCACTAGGTTTGGTAGAATGTTTCAAAACTTGCGAATTTTGGCTCCCTTTCCCTCCTTTCAACCCCCAACCACCTCATTTATGACCAAGCCCTAATCTCAAATTATAAATACACCTCCTAAACACTTTCTCAAATCACTCTCTAATTCTCTCAATCCTTCAAGAAATCTCCAAGTTGGCAGATATACCAAGTTCAAAACTTGTGAGTTTTGAACACTTTTCTTCATGCTTTCTTCTCATTTATTACCTTCATACTACTTGGATAACCTCTAGAAATGTTACCACTTATTTACCAAGGTAAACAAAGTTAGAACATCACCATTTGTGAGGTCCAAAGTAGGATTATATTCTAATTTTACAAGAACATCCATACTTGTTCTCTTTACTTTGCTTCTTGGAATATGATGTACCAAACCAAGTTCCCAACTAATCTTCATGTTGAGGGGCTTGAGTTAAGGTTTATTCCAGAAAGTATAAGGCTTATATGCCTCCTCTATTAATGTTACAAAGATCCTAAGTGGTCTCCATAGTGAGAGAATCCGAACCAAGTCCTCAACCTGCAATGTTGTGAGATTTGTGTTATGGTGCATGGTGTGAACAATGGAACTTTGGTTCTATAATTAGGACTCCACCAACCTCACTTGAATACTTAGTTAGTTTAGCTTACATTCCATACCATCTAAGCCACCAAACAACTTCCAAGTAAACAAAGTGAGCAAAAACTACACCAAGTCTCCAAACACTATCCATGTTTGGAATGCACTCATCTAGTTTGAATCACTTAGTTGTTTGGTGAATTAGAGGTTTTTTTTATGTTTAAATTCATGACCATCAAAATTATCCTTGAGATGATTTGCGTATTGGTGAATTCCCAAGGTTAAAGGATATATCATAGCTTTTCATGACAATATATGACTTGGACTTTTTTTAATTAAATATAATATATATGTACATACAATATTCAATCCAAAACCCAACCGTGATGTCAACCAATCCATGGTTGAAGGTCATGTGTTAGGGTGGAAATCTGTATAAGTCTTGAACTTCTTACCTTGGGCTTCTAATAAGTATCCTACTCATGAAAAACACTAACTAGAATGGTGTTCAAATAAGTATTCAAGCAATATAGACTTTTATGTATTTTCATACTATTAGGTTTCCAAATTCCTTCTAACTCTAAATTCGTCGTACTCAAATACCTTGTTTATCCATTTTAGGATAACCTCGGTGCTCCATCCTTCCAACACATCTAGACTCACCTTTATGGAAAGCAATCGCAAAACCGTGAGTATACTTGACCCATTTACGCTTTAAAACACTTTGGGTTGCAATATGTATCATTATGAAACTCACAATCACACATACAATCGTGCTTAAACAAACACTCAATCCATCAACATATTACTTGTTATGCTATTTGTTATACATGCTAGGACACATTATATATGTGCTATCTATCATTAACTTGAATAAGCCTACCTTAACATGTATAGCGCTATAGGAGTAGCACACTGCCCCGTTTGTTGGGTCTTTGTTTAGCATTCAATCTTTAGTTGCGATGATAAGATTACGCTAGTTGACACTTTAGTTTGATTTATAGTTCATGCAAGCTAGTATGCTTCATATAACTTAGTATATAATTTCCATGTGGATTTGAGACATTTTCTATACTTATGCTATGTAAACCAAACTTGTATGCTCACCGACCTTTTGTGTTGACGGATTCTTTATATACATGATTACAGGAAATTGATGATGATACGACAAGAAAAACACTTAGGATGGACTAGAAACTCATCCAAAATTTCATTTTATGTTTTCTCATTATGTTGCTATGTTATTTCCCAATATGTTGTACTTTCCTTTTAAGATGATGTAACTTCTAGTGATGGTATGAAATTGAATTATTAAATTATTGTCACAATCATAGTGTTATGTAGTCTTTGAAAAATCTCGTTCGTCTCGCTTTGATATTTCTGCGATAGTGTGACAATTCAAGTGTTCAGGAACCCTAGAATTAAGACACTCTAAATCCGAATTCGTTTGCCCTCTATCACTGAAATGGATAGAGGGATTTTTTAAAGCATGAAAAATTAAGCAAAATAGGTTCAAGAATTACTGAATTTCGTTAAGAATTATAGGATAAATTGAAGAAGGAAGATACAAGCCCTAGAATCAATCTTGCTTGAATATGCGAGTTTGAGGAATTGTTAATTGGATGGGAAGGTGGGGAATGACGTGAAAAGGTGTTATGGTTCGAATGTTACCAGTTTTGGAGTATATGGTTAACAATTTCAACAAGTTCTTTCAAGCTCTTGAAAAGCTTTTAATGGTGTTAAATGGAAGTTAATTTAGGTTAGTAGATGATAATGGACCAATCATGTCACACCCCAACCGATGACAAAAACATTAGGGCATGGCACTGAGCGAAATAGATTATCCAGGAGAATCCATAACAACTATTTGTTATAATATATTAAAGGTTCATGTCCCATACCACAAACATATAAAATAAAGACAGTTATTACAGACATTGTTCTCAAAGACAAATACCCATTCCGACAACTCAAATTTTATTTAGTTTGTTTCTAAGACTCCACCCTAGCTTGATTCCTACATAGCAGCAAAACACAAGCATCCTAAACACCTGTCACATACGTTAAAATAACGCTCAATACACATAGTGTAAAGGTGAGCATACAAGTTTATTAGATATAATAGAGTTCGAAATCGTTTACGCATAACCAACATGTAACATGTATAGTGCGAAGCTAGTAGGTTATCGACAATGAAATATGCACAGACTAAACTGCGAGTTGTAGAATGCGCAACACATATCACCACTGTGACACGTGAAGAGGTAACCTTAACAACCCTTGTCCACGAAAGGTGTTGATTCCAAACAAATAGTACTATCGTTGCTAAGGCGTCAGGCAACAATCACTGTGTTAACATAACATACAAGCATTCATCGAGTAACACGTATCATGCAATAACGGTCAACGTATAAATAATGTTTGAGTTGTGTGATTGATGTGATTTAGAATAAGTAACGTATGTAACACCCAAAAGTGCATCAAGCGAAAAGGGATCGAGTATACTCACATCGATGGAAATGGATTGAAGGGAGCGCTAAAGTTATTAGCATGAACAGTTAACGATAGCGTAAGCGAAGAGCGGTGCGTAAAACGGTGCAAAGTGAACCAAGTGTCGAATGGTAACCCAATCGGATGGCGATCCGATAGGATGGTCATTCGATCGGATGTCAATCCGTTCGGATGGTCATCCGATCGGATGGCCATTCGGTCGGATTGACATTCGTTTGGCAAGGATGTGTTTGTGTATGATGGCTTTGAAGTTTTCGTTGTAGCATTTTGAAAACAGATAAGTATATCTTCCATTCAGGTCGATCAATCGAATGGTCGTTCGATCGGATGGTGGTCCGATTGGCAGGACACTTAGTGAGAACAAGTTCACAGCAGGGCGGTCACTCGATCGGATGGCAATCCGTTAGAACTGATGTTCTTTGAATAATTGAAAATGATTAAGTGTGGAACCAAGTGCAATCCGATCGGACGACAATCCGTCCCAACGATCCTGATCGTCTTGAACTTGATTATTTTTGAAAAGTTTTGCGGTTTGCTCGAGATGGTATGACAACGTGTTCAACATCGGAAAACTCCATCAGACCCAGACTATCCGATCGGATGAGAATCACCCCAATCCAATCAGTTAACTGTTCATGACGGGTGGTTTAATGTTCAACCAGAAATCAGTTGTCTCATTGATAGGATTCAGATATCAAACCGGCACATCACTAGGGAAGAGTAGAAGGCCCAAATCTATCGGTTTTGAGTGTGTTGAGTGTAAAAGAGTTGAAAGATGGTTAGAAACCATCTTTCAAAATGTTTAGATTTATGCAAAATCGTTGTGAAATCATGTGGAAATCCTTCAGATCTGAGTTGTTCTTGGTGGAATGAAGCCAAATCTTGAAGTTCATAAGAACTCCATGACTACGTCATCCTAAAACACCTCAAATCCACTGATTTCACAGTTAAAAGTTAAGATTCAATGGTGAAAATGATGAAGAAGTGCGTGTAGATCATAGAAGTACAAGATTTGAGTTGAAAACTTACGAGAATCGCGAGAAATCGAGTGAAAAGAGGGCTTGAGCGAACTGGTCTAGTGAGGGAGCTGTCACATCACTTGTGATGTGACAAGTGGGGTATTTATAGGTTGCCAAAAATAGAAAGGAGGGGCAAGGGTCAGATGGTGCATCGATCGGATGGCGCCTCGATCGGATGGCAATCCGATCAGTTGGCCATTCTATCCAGGTGTCCGACGAGTTGAGTTTTGGCGTTTCGTTTTGCGTGTTGAGCGTTGCGATGCGATTCGAGTGAGCGATGTGATAGTATTACCCATTAGTTACACAAATAACCTAACTACTATATCTAACATACAATCACTATAAATAACTTGCGTTTAGCGTTTGCGATTAGATTGCGTTTCGATAGAGTTGCGATTGCGATTAAATTCCTCAACATAAACATAAACATGCACAAGTAACACATAATAGCACACACACGTACAACATTATCCAGAAAACATAATTCGGGTTGCGAATGCGATAGCGATGCGATTAGCGATTAAACATGCGATTAAGCCTCGATTATTAATAGATACTCCACATAACACAACTAAAGCGATTAAATAAGAGAATTCGATTAAAAGTCATTAACGTACAATCAATAGTGAAGCAAGGAGTGGCAGATCGTAATTAGCAATCTTTTCTTCCTTTGACTTTGACTTTGACTTGTACTTTGACTTTCCGAAAAGCGGGTTGTTACAAGTCAAGGGTAGTGATCAGTTTCTCTACGAAAACTAAGTCGAACGGTACTTGAAGGGATGTCTAGCGTTGCGTTAAAAGGGGGCTCGACAATTAGGCCGGGTTTAAATCGGTAGTTGGGTCGTGGTTGGATGTGTGCAACGAAGAAGAAAGGGAACTGATTAGGTTATGGGTTGGGGTTTTAAGGCATGTGGGTGCTGGTTTATCACTGACACACCCCAACCGATGGCGGAATCATCGGGGCATGGCACTGAGTGAAACAGATTGTCCAGAAGTTTCCATAACAACTATCATTACCATTTAATTTAAGTTAACATGTCCCATACCATGTCTCAAATAGTAAACAAATTATTACAGATAAACATCAAGACAAATATTATGTTCCGACAACTCAGATTTAAACAAAAATAGTTTATTTATTGGTTTCTAGGACCTCCGTTCCTAGCTTCAATTTCATCACGGCACAGAGAGCATCCTAGACCTTTCCTAGCCTCAAGTTCACAGCATGCTAAACATGTAAACTTCCTAAGCACCTATCACATACGTTAAAATAAAGTCAATACATATAATGTAAAGGTGAGCATACAAGTTTGATAATAGCATATAGAGTTCGAATTCATTTACGCATAACCAGCACGTACACATAGTGAAATGAAGCACGTTAGTTATCGACATAGATCCATCGATACTAATGACTGCGGGTTGACTGCCCGAGGCAGTTCGCAATACATGATTACCACCGTAATCCATGCAAGTAAAAGATCCTTAACAACCCCCGTGTGAACGGGTGCTGAGTCCAAACTATAGTACTATCGTTGCTAAGGCAGGTAGACAACATTTCATGTGTAAACATAACAGACAAGCATTCATAAGCCACGTATAACATGCATTAACGGTTAGCGTTCAAATAGTTTGAGTAGTGTGATAGTTGTAGTTTGAATATTCGTAACGTATGTAACACCCAAAAGTGCTTAAAGCAAAAAAGGATCGAGTATACTCACAGCGATTAATGGATTGAAGGGAGCGCTTTTTGCGAGTGCGGTTAGCCTGAATAGATTCGGTAACGTAGCGATAAGTGACGCGTAAAACAGTATAGGGTGAGAGTGGGTAGGATAGCTGATCGTCCGGATGGTCATCCGTGCGAACAGCAATCCGGGTGAGTAGTAATCCGTCCGGTTAGTCATCCGTGCGGACAGTTTGTCCGGGCGGGTGACTATTTGAGTGGATTGTTTCTTCCTATGGGTGAGATGTGTTTGTGTATGGTGGCTTGACTTTTGAAGTTTTTGTTGTAGCATTTGAAAACCTTGAGGTTCTCTTACCCTTCAAGTCGGTCGAGCGGACGACAATCCGTCCGGATGGTAGTCCGTGCGGACAACGACTTCAAAGGTGAGTCACTTGGTGAAAATGTCATCCGGTCGGATGGGTTATCCGATCGGATGGCAACCCTGTTAATGAACATGTTGGAAATTGTTTAAGGTCTTAGTATCTCATGATCCGAAGAGTAATCCATTCAGAGGGTCGTCCGTGCGGATTATTCACTCGTCGATACTCAAACCTTGTTTGGATATGGGTCCCAAGTGTAGTCCGTCCGGATGGCAACCCGTCCGGATAGCTTATCCGTGCGGACATCAGTCCGTCCGGACAGCATCTTGTTCTGGTTGTTCCATTCGTCTACCCTTGGTCGCTTTTGTCGTCCTGTCGAGAGGTTCTGATTACGTGTCAACCAATCGGAATTGTATTCTTACCCGTATGACTAAGCCGGCCAGGAATCACCCTAGCTTGGCCGGTTGGCGGCTCAGAATGATCATTCTGGTCTAACCCGAAATCAGGTGTCTCGCGGGTAGAATCCGGATTTAGGACTAGTGCATCACTAACATTGAGTAGAAGACTAGAACTGCTCCAATTCTTATCGTTTTTTAGTGTAAAAGAAGGAGAAAACTTGTGTTTATTTCTTTCAACTCTTTTATCCTTTGAAAAAGTTCAGATTTATGCGAAGTTGTTTGTGAAATCTTGTGGAAACCGTTCAGATCCGAGTTATTCTTGGTGGAATGAGGTCAGACTTGAAGTTCATGGGAACTTCATGATGACGTCATCCTAGAATGCCTCAAATCTTGATGATTTCACGGTTAAAAGTTAATATTTAAAAGATAGAAAGGTGTAGAAGTGCGTATAGATCAAGAAAGTACAAGATTTAGGGTGAGATCTTACCTGGATTGAGAGAAATCGAAGGAAAGGTGAAGAGAGCGTGCTGGTCGGACGTCACTTGCCAAAAGTGGAATGTTTGGAGAGTGGCCCGTGTATTTATAGGATGCCAAAAGAGGAAAGAGCTATCCGTCCGGATTGCACATCGCCCGGATGGTCGGTCGGGCGGATTGCAACCCTGGTCGGATGGCACTTATCACACTCCCCAGGCGGCTACCC
Source organism: Helianthus tuberosus (assembly GCA_030545235.1). NCBI lineage: Eukaryota > Viridiplantae > Streptophyta > Magnoliopsida > Asterales > Asteraceae > Helianthus > Helianthus tuberosus. The sequence goes on along the minus strand of CM060364.1, from coordinate 74,986,717 downwards.
GTGCGGATGGCCATCCGGCCGGTTGGCGCCTGGGTGGTGTGTTTGGTGCGATGATCTTTGACGTTTCGGTTCCGATTGCGAGCGATTCGATAGGGTTTCCTAGTCAAATTACTTTTAGTCCCAACTACTTTGTACCTTGCGTAATCTATTTTCCACTATCTATCCTAGTTCGATCGTGATTCGAGTTCGAGTTCGATTACATTCGAGTTAGATTTCGAATTTCGATTGAGTTCGCTTGATTACCACAACACAACATAAATAAACATGCACAGGTAACACGTAAGGCACACACACACACGTATAAACAACAAGTAAAATACATAGTTCGAGTTGCGATTCGATGTCGATTCGACTAGCATAGCTTGATTAGTGATTAGTTAACTTTATCGCATTGTTACTTCCTATAGTTCACAGTCGTAGATCGATTGAATAATGATTAACACACATCGATTATTGCAATTAACAACACTTACTCCACATAATACAATTAAAAACAAGAAGTTTCTACGAGTCAAGTTGCGCGAAATCGGTCGTTGACTTTGACCTTGACTTTGACTTTCACTTATGAAAACACGGGGTGTTACAATCACCAAGAGCATTGCGGCTCAACTGGTTCATGAGTTACTTGTTCCTCTTAACAACTTTCAAGGCTTAAACAATTCAGCCCCTCATATTTCAAATGTTTTGCCAATATGATTAACCTTGTAACCCTAACTTAGTTAATGCATCCCTTTTTATAGAGTTAATTGTAAACCTTTATTAAATGAACGTTTTAGTCCGATTTTAATCGAACGTGATATGTGACGATGCTAAGATAATTAAAATATTAAAACAATAAAAATTATAAGAATTCTCTTTTTTATTTAATTCCGAAGGATTCGGTTTTAAATTCTGAGTCGGGTTTCAGAGATCAGTTTTTTTTACAGATGTTACACATAATTAATGGGTTTATAATTCAAATTATATAAGAATATGGTATTTATTCATTCATATTGTGAATTTGTAGGTTTGGAGGATGTTCGTAAAGAGTTTGGATGAAAGCCTAAAGAACGAGCAAAACGATGAGACATGAAATAAGCTGAACTTCAAATGGGCATATTTTGAGTTAGCAAATGAGTTACGGGGACCACAACATATGAATCTTGATTGTTTCAAGGAGCATATCTTAATGGTCTCAAAATATCTAGATTGCCAAATCATAGTTTAGTATTAAAGGTTCGTGTCCCGATAATGCTACTACGTAACATCGATCAACAAAATGGCATTTGTAATGGTACTAGACTACAGGTTACATCTCTTGTGAACGTGTTATTGAGGCGGAGATCATTTCTGGTAGAAATATCGGTCTTCGTACATATATTCCACGCATCAATTGGACACCATCTGACAATAAAATTCCATTCAAGTTTCAACGTCGACAATTTCCATTATCAGTATGTTTTGCAATGACAACAAACAAAAGGACAATCTTTATCTAGATTTGGGTTGTATTTGAAATACCCAGTCTTCACTCATGGACAATTGTATGCCGCTATGTCAAGGGTGAAAAGCAAGGTCGGTTTAAAGTTACTAACAACATATAAGGATGACAATGTTACCAATAAAACGTCTAACATTATGTACAAATAAGTTTTAGAGATTTATGAATCATTCATGTATGGTGTTAAATACTCGATTCTATTTATATTTCGCTTTACTATTTTAAAAAGATTAAAGATGTTTCTTTTTTATTTATCATTTACAAGATATTCCCTTGCTAAGCTCGTGTATGACATGAACCTAGTATTAATATAAAATATTATGGTGCTTTGAGTTCAGAAAAGAATGTCTAACTTGATTAGGTTTATAAATCATCATTTTTTGTGATTAAATATTTTATTCAAAGAAAATTGAAATACAATAAATTTTATTTATAAATTGAAACGACTAATTAATTACATGTAAAACATGGGAATTTCCGTACTATAAACCTCGACTGTTCTTCGACTTGGGGGCTGTTTGGTAGCCTCTGAATGGTCATTAAGAGGCTACCTCTTAATGGAACCATTAAAAATTTTACCAATGAGAAGGTAGAAGAATGTGACATGTGATGATTTACCATTCAGATGTTACCTCTTAATCATTCAGATTTGAGGTTACCTCTTATTCATTCAGAGGTTTTAAACCATTAAGAGGTAGCATCTGAATGGTCATTAAGAGGCTACCAAACAGCCCCTTGGCCGCATAAGATAAATTTGTAATATTTGGGATTCTAAATAAACATAGGTAAAGTTACTTATCAAATGTTTTGTACAAAGAGTTACTTAAAGATTGTAATTTCATTTTAATTTTTATATCTAATAGAGGTACTTCAGTTATATAAGGGTTTTTTGGTTTTTTTATCTATTTATGGGGAATCTTGTGACACCCGGTTATTTTGAGCCTGTACTAACGTGACACGTGTTATGATTAAATAAAAAGACAAACTTATTGAATTTGTTGCTACTTGAAGTTATTTGATGTGTTAATAAATTTAAAATTTATTAAAAATTATGTTGGCAATTTTAAGATAAACGCTTATCGCGTAACGGTTAAAATGCGAAACAAAGGTCGGTGACCGCCCAATTAATGTTAAAAATCCTAAAAATTGTCCGGTATGATTAAAATAATATTTTTAATTATGTTCGTGAGGAAAAATAAATTAAAACGCTTAAAATTCATATTTTTGCGAAATTACGCGCGCACTGCGCAACATAGCGCACATACTGCCAAATACAGGCAACGCAGCCAGTCCAGGAAAATAAAATATTGTTCAACAATATTTTGGTGAGTTTATTTTTATAGAGCATTAAAAATAATTTAAAACGCCTTACAACGGGATTAAAACGCTAGATAAAATACCCTGAACTAGTTAAATACCAGTTTTTGGCCTATATATGCAATAGGGGATGGATCATGAGAAACTCATCTTAATGAGAAAACTAAAAAACTCCATCAAAACCACTAAAAAGTAGGGGAAGGGGATTTTAATGAAGTAGGGGTAAAATTGGAAATATATATATAGGGGAAAGTTCATTGGGGAACACTAAAAAAGTGGGGAAAAGCGGGGAACCGGCTCAAACGAACTCCAATTGGACTCATTCCAGCGGCGTTGGAACCGGCTCGTCGAACCCTAACTAAGATCTCTTAACCCTAAACCCTAATCCTAAACTCTAAACCCTAAAGCTAAAAAATAAGGCTAAAACCTAAGCTAAACCGTAAAATCTAAACTATAAACCCTAAAAGCTAAACCCTAAAGGCTAAACCTAAAGCTAAACCCTATAGCTAAACCTAAAGCTAAACCCTAAACCCTAAAGCTAAACTCTAAACCCTAAAGCTAAACCCTAAGGCAAAACCCTAAAGCTAAACCCTAAAAGCCATACCCTAATATATTTAGGGTTTAGGGGTTATGATTTAAGATTTAGGGTTAAGAGATCCTAGTTAGGGTTCGACGAGACGGTTCCAACGCCGCTGGAATGAGTCCAATCGGAGTTCGTTTGAGTCGGTTCCCCCACTGTTCCCCACTTTTTTAGTGTTCCCCAATGAACCTCACTATATATATATATATATATATATATATATATATATATATATATATATATATATATATATATTAAACATTTCCTATTTCTCCATATGTTATCATTTAAAAAAAATGGCACCAAAAGATCACAAATTTTTGTATCTTTCATTCGAGTATATTCAACCATATTTTTTACGACATAAAAAAAAGATTTAAGGTGTCGTACTTGTTTCAATACTACTATTTATTACTACACAAATGTAACATTACGAAAAACCTAAACTCCCCACCCCCCCCCCACACCCACACCCACACCCACACCCACACCCATACCCAAAAACCTACCCCCCCCCCGAACCTAAACCCCCCAACTCCCCCCCCCCCCCCCACACACAAGAAAACCTAAACCCCCAACCCTGACCACCCCAAAAACCTAAACCGCCCACCCTCACCCCTCCCCCAAAAATCTAAACCACCCAACCCCCACCCCCAAAAACCTTAACCTACCCCCTGCCAAAAAAAGCCTACCCCCCCCCCCCCCTTAAAAAACCTAAAAATTAAACCCTAAACTTAAACCCCCCAAAAACCTAACCCCCCCCCCCCACCTAAAAATTAAACCCGAAACCTGAACCCCTCAAATACCTAACCCTAAATGCTAAACTAAACCCAAAACCTAAACCTTAAGGCTAAATTACATGTTATATTGTACATGTGCACTACTATAATAATTGCATTGAAAACAAGACGACGCGTTAAATCTTTTGTTTGTGTCGAAAAAATATGCTCGAATATACTCAAATGAAAGATAAGAAACTTTGTGATCTTATGGTGCAATTAAAAAAAATAACACATGAAGAAGATAGAAATGTTTGAAAAGTTATATATATATATATATATATATATATATATATATATATATTTCCAATTTTACCCCTTCTTTATTAAAAGTCCCCTCCCCCTCCTTTTTAGTGGTTTTGAGTGAATTTTTTAGTTTTCTCACATTTAAGTAGTTTTCTCATGATCATCTCCCATATGCAATATATATGTATACGTGCGTGTATATGTGTAAGATTAGAGGGATGTGGCGGCTTGGTGGGTGTTTCCCCATTCTTGGAAATGTAAAATGGTGCCAAGTGTGGTAAGAAGCCTAAACACAATCAATAAACACTTTTTCCACACTCCATTTATCATTTTAAAGATCAAACAACATCACTCCCACCCCTCTCTCTACCTCTCGGCTGAATACACACACATACACACACTACAAAATTCAAATTTTGAAGTCTTGAAGATTCATGTTCATACAAACATGTTTCAAGTCCGTTTGTAGGTTTAAAGGTGATTCCAAGGAGTTTTAAGCAAGAACCAAGCTTCATCTCATCATTTTATTCAAAAACCCACTTGAATCTTGAAGGTATAAAACCATTTCCTTTAAAAATATTCTTGATTCTTGGTGATGAAGATGATAGTGAAGGGTTTCTCTTGTTCTTGGATTTTAACACAAACTTGAAAACTAAAACAAATGGGTTTTTAAAGAAAAACAAAATGGATGAATATGTATGTGTATGTGTGGCCGTATGTATGTACATACATATATGAGAGGTGAGTTTTGATTGTTGATTAAATCTTGTTGATATGATGTTTGAAAGGTGATGTATGTGTAATCTTTGGAATGTTCTTAAAGGTTTTGATCATGTGAAATGGACATGTAAAAGTAAAAATTTGAAATCATGTATGTATATATATATATGGCCGTGTATATATATGTATGTATGCATGCATGTGAAATTTTGTTGTTAGTTCATAAATATGTAGGAACATGATTCTTGCATTTATGATAAATGATGATGAAATGATCATATGGAGATTATGATGTTCTTGAATGTTTGAACATGAGTTTAATATATGTTGGATATATTTTAGTTCATACAAGATGATGATGATGTAAATTGGATGCATTAGATGCTTGTACTTAGGCATGCATGTGGATGTATGGTCATGAAATGATGAATAAGATATGGTATGATAAAGATGATTTTTAATCAGGTTATAAACACTAAAATTATTAATATTTGAAGTGTTATAATAACATGAAACTTGGTCATGGGTTTAGTAGCTTTGCATGTTATACATGTAGCTTAAAAAGTTGTAAAATACGTGAAATCGCATGATCTACGAAGGCTACATAAAAACTGCACTAATCTGAATATATGTATCATTTTATTCAGTAAATAACATGCATTATGTTAAAATATCAATTCGTTTCGATCTGGGATGATTAGGGTTAAGATCGGTACAAGACTATGCGTTAAAAACGGTAAAAATCGCCTTTTCAAGAGATTTTTGTAAAACTATTTTAGATCAGTAAGTAAACTTATATTTTTGATATAAATATAAATATATTAACTTATATTAAGTATCTTTGGTGTTTGGTTAGTCATACGTGACTTCCGACGCCCGAAAACGATACCGAAAACGCTAAATACACATATTTCAATGTATACGAACATATATTGTTCAAGAGTGAACTTTGTGTATTATGATGTGATATGTGATTATGAGAATGTGATATGTGATATGCTAAGTGATAACATGATAGTAAGAGTTTAGACTATGCATGTACACTGGTGCGGTTAAAACGGTAAATATCACGTTAAACGTGTAACTTGTTTGTCAAGCATGAAAATGATACATAGGTTAACTTGATAAGTTATTTCATGTATGAATGCTTTAAAAATGATAGAATATATAAGTTAACGAAATACATGTGTTACAATATGAAATTATGTGTTCACGTTTATGTATATATATTACGATGCGCAAATCGTAGATATATTTTGCTTATAAACGGGTGTGATAACGGATATAACATAATGAGGGTCACCATTAAAATCGTTCAAGTCGCGAAAATTTTAATATATATATGAACTCATATATATAAATACGCCAACATAATCAGAACAAAGACTTTTCGAGAAAATCTCAAAGTTATGTGAAAATTCTAAGTATTGGAGAAACTTAGGGATTTTATAGAATATTGATTGTTAAATCGTTCCTACATATATTAGGACGTGTAGAATCAATTTGTGGGAATTGCGCTAATTTAATTACGCACCCAAATGTGAGTGTCACTAAACCACTCTTTTTACTATTTTGTATATGTTTTGGGGCAAGAACACACCTTAAAGGATAGTTATACGTTTTTTAGTATAAAATATGCCTTTAAATAATTTTAATATATTTTCGTGGAAAATATATGATTTTAAAATGATTATATATGTTTCGGGGATAAACGGATTTTTGAATAATGTGAATATATGTTTCGGGGAGAAACGGGTATTATTGCGGTGTTTTAGAGAAAACGACCGACCGTGTAGATTTAAAATTGCTTAAATCTAAAGTTGTGACGAATTCGCTCGGTCTCAAGAGAGTAAGTACCGGTTATGGTTTACGTTTCGGTGGGGACTTCGGGGAAATTCGTACAACTCGTTATATTAAATTTATCATTTCAATAGGATATATATATATATATATATAGGATTAGGTTCAAGAGTGAACACTAGTGTAGCTTGCGAACTGAGTGAACTAATCCTGGCCATACACGTGTGTAGATCAATGGCCAGGATTTGATGTTGAAATACACTAGTGTATTTTACGATTTGATGATGAGATCCTGGCCATACACGTGTGTAGATCAATGGTCAGGATTTGTTCACTCAGTTCGCAAATACACTAGTGTTCACTTTAGAACCCCACCCTATATATATATATATATATATATATATATATACACACATATATTGTTCATAAGGTTGGCACCTTAGGTGACCCATTGCGGGCACATAACGCGAGATTAGCCATTTAATCATTAATATTGATATGCGTGGAATTGTTGACAGATCTATCGGGTTGACAACCCCGTCGAGACCGGTAGCTCCGTGTCAAGTCAAGTGACGAATTTGTATTCTGTTATTGTCTAGCGTTGATTATGTCCTTATTGTTAATATATAGTTCGTATTTTCTTGCAAACATACGAGTCTGAACACTTGATGCTATCAATTAAATATGTAAAACTTGGGATGATGTTGTGTGTCGAAGGTTTTTGGAAAACGCTTGCGATGGCTGACCCTTGAATTTTTATTAAGGAAATGAAAGTGGCTTTCTTAATATTATTTGGATGTTTTATTAATTAAACACATAATTCGAAAGTTTTCCTTGGATCAAATTGTTTTAAATTTGAATACATGAACTCACCCTCCTTTGTGTTGACACTTGATTTTAACGTGTTCTTTAGGTACATGAGTTCGGCTTCGGGAATCTTTGGCGTATCTGTGGTTGTGATGCATGTTTTTCTTTAATAACGTTTTGAACAACTTTTAAAACTAAACTGGGATCATGTTTGTAATAAGATCCATAAGGATCGAGACAACTTAACTGTGTTATGGCTGTGACTTGTGTTTAAAACTTAAATTATGTTTTAATTAAGTAATATGTCCAAAATTAACGATGCATCGTCCACTAAGATATATATGGGCACCAACTTCCGTCACCATTACGTTTGTATTTCCGCTACGACGTTTTTGCGGTGTTACAACTCATCTATGGAAACATGTAGTTATGTAGCCTTTACCTATGTGGAAACGTCTCTATGAGCCTCTACCTCTCCATGTAGGCGTTTCCCTAGAGGTAGAGGCTGTGTAACCTTTTTTTTTTCATTATGATTTTTAAAAACGCATATTTTTTTTATACGATAATATCTTTTTTATTAATTTTTAAATTGCACTATTCTCTTTAATTTGATGTTTTAAAAAAAATATATTATAAAATGCCGTTGAAAAATCGTGGTGGAAAAGAATGACCACACACCCTCTACATCTAACACTTAACCTCTGTTCTCCCTAGTCGTTTAAATTACAACGGGTGTACCTATTGGCACACCCAATTGTCTATATGCACAAAAAAATTGTCCTATATGCACGCCCTGCAGTGTCGAGCTGTGGCCAAAGCACGGCGTTTTGGTCCGGTCAACTAGGCAAAAGACTGACGGGTCTGTTGACCGGACCAAAACGCCGAGCTTTGGCCGCGTTTTGGTCCTGTCAACCAGACAAAAGACTGACCGGGTGTCTGGTTGACAGGACCAAAACGAGGCACAGCTCGGCGTTTTGGTCCAGTAAAAAGACCCGTCAGTCTTTGTCTGGTTGACCGGACCAAAACGCCGCGCTTTGAACACAGCTCGACACTGTAGGATGTGCATATAAGACAAAAAAGTCATTTTTGGGCTGACTATCTACACACCAAGTGTCCAAATAGTCTCCCCTTTACAAAACACAGAAATGATTTTTGTTTATTGTTTGTTTATCTGGTGGCTCAGAATCAACAAAGCCAAACAAATCTAGTATTCCACGTGGCACAAGAAGAACCATCATCTCACCCCTCAAAATCAGAAACCATATCTAGTGAACCAATCAGATGATGCTGAATTATACACATCCTCATCCTTCAATCTTGTTATTAAGTTGCATAAATAACCCTCCAGTCTCCACTTCTCAACCATCAACAAACAACTTCAACATCCATTCACACCCTCAATGGCCACCTCCGCAATCCAACACTCAGCATTCGCCGGCCAGGCCGCGTTGAAGCCACAAAACGAGCTCCTTAGGAAGACCGGCAGCTTCAATGGCGGCCGCTTCACCATGCGTCGAACCGTCAAAAGCACACCACAAAGCATTTGGTAAAACAAACCTCACACCTACTTGTTTTTAGTACTTTTCATATACCAATAAACTAGAGTTGTGTGTATTTTTACCGGTGGTACCCTTATAGTTGTCAAATCATTAATATTTCTCTTCTCCCCCTCTTAAAACAAAGGGGGTGTTTGGGATTCCTTTTTAACTTCTGACTTACGAGAGCTCAAGTTCGGCTCATTTAATTCGAGAACTCGAGCCCGACTCGTATTGAGCTTTAACTCTATAGTTCTAGCTCGGCTTATCATTTATTAATTAATTTATAAATATATTTTTATATAAATATAACTATAGTTTTTCATATAATGACATAAAACTAATTTATTAAATAATCATAGTATTATATAAATGCATATTTAATTTATTAAATACAAATTATAGGTCCTTTAGGCTAGTGGGTTAGTTTGAGCTCAATTAGCGAAGTTTGGGCTCGAGCTTATTTATTAGAAATAAAAACTTATTTTTGCCCAATCTCGTTTAAGCTAAGCTCAATTCGGGCTTTTAACGAGCCGATTTCTAGCGGCATGGCTTGATGAACCTAACATAGATCTTATGGGTTTGGGTTTAGTATAAACGGATTTGGGTTAGGTACAGGTCAAACTTGCGTTGCTAAACACGTTGGGTTCATGTCAACCCGACAGGTTTGCGGGGTGACCCGTTTAACCATTTAATTTTTTATTTTATTAATATGTGCTTTTATCATAAACTATTTTGGTAGGAATATTATTCCCAACCCAAGTCCAATACTTAAATAAAGAAATTGAAAAGTATATATAATTAAAAAATGTAATTATTTTATAGATATTTGATTTTTTTTTTTCGTAGAAATGTTTAGTAGAGTAGCAAAATGTGAAAAAATGTAAAAAAATTGGGTTAAAGGGGTTGTGTTCGAGTTAACCCACAAACATTCGTGTCGTGTTCGGGTTGATATGCCCGGCATGATTTTCGGGTTTAAGACGTGTTCGGTTCGTGTCAATTTCAGGTTCATATCTGGCTAAACACGCACCTGTGAACACGACCTGTTTAGCATCTCTAATTATACCTCTAGATGGTACGCTTAACCAACCCCATAAACTAAGTGAAATTTTATTTGTTTTGACAGGTACGGACCTGACCGTCCCAAATACTTGGGCCCATTCTCTGAGCAAACCCCATCATACCTCACTGGTGAATTCCCCGGTGACTACGGGTGGGACACCGCCGGATTATCCGCTGACCCCGAGACATTCGCCAAGAACCGTGAGCTCGAGGTGATCCACTCTAGGTGGGCCATGCTCGGTGCACTCGGGTGTGTGTTCCCCGAGATTCTTTCAAAGAACGGTGTCAAATTCGGTGAAGCGGTCTGGTTCAAGGCCGGTTCCCAGATTTTCTCCGAAGGTGGGCTCGACTACCTCGGGAACCCGAACTTGATCCATGCCCAGAGCATCTTAGCCATCTGGGCTTCTCAGGTTGTTCTCATGGGCCTCATTGAAGGATACCGTGTTGGTGGCGGCCCACTCGGTGAAGGGCTGGACAAGATTTACCCAGGAGGGTCTTTTGACCCACTTGGGTTGGCTGATGACCCAGATGCATTTGCTGAGTTGAAGGTTAAGGAGCTTAAGAATGGTCGATTGGCTATGTTTTCCATGTTTGGGTTCTTTGTTCAGGCCATTGTAACAGGAAAGGGCCCAATTGAGAACTTGTCTGACCATCTTAGTGACCCAGTAGCTAACAACGCTTGGGCTTATGCTACCAACTTTGTGCCCGGAAAATAAGTTGAATGATTGTAAACTTGATCATGGTTATGGGATAATGTTACAAGTTTTTTTTGGGTATTTTAGTTTTTTTTTAGCAGCAAAGGTTACATACTCCCTATTTTTAAATTACACCAAATTTATCCTATGTCAAGAATTGAACCCTGATCTCTCTCTAAGTGGCGCAAAGTCTCTACCAATGTTGTAGAAGGCGCTAGGCGCTAGTCGGGCGGTCAGGTACCGCCTAGGGATTAATAAGGATTAATCGGATTGGACTTTTTAAGTATAGTTTTACAAATATTTTTATATATATAGATAACTTTATACTTTTTATTAATAAATTTACAAGTTTAGGAGATAACTTTATACTTTTTATTAATAAATTTAAAAGTTTAGGAACTATATGTAAACTAGTGAAAGATAGAGGGGGTTAAATATTAAAATACCTAAAATTAAATGTTAAAATAGGGTTATAAGTAATATTTGGGCTGTAAAACAATGGGCCAGATTCAAAAATGGGTCAAATTTTGTGTTTAATGGGCTGTAAAACATGGACCGATTAGTCCGATTTTGACCGCCTAAGACCGATTTTGACCATATCCGCCTAATTGGACCGACTAGCTAAAAATTAGTCGGTAACTCACCGCCTAGCGCCTAGGCGCCGATTAATCGGCCGCCTAGGCCGATTTCTGCAACATTGGTCTCTACCACCCACCAAAGCGGTGATGGCTTTTGGCTATTTTAGTTACTTTCTTTTATTTTCACAAGAATATTAGCTACAACTTTTTGGTTTTATGCTTGATTTAAATATACTTTGTCAATTTGGATAAGAAGACTAGGGATTAAGCAATTTAATAAACGGAATTAAACATTTTATTCATGACTGGTACTAACTTTATCATAGATAATTTCAGAATTTTATTAAAAAGATATAAAGATGATGTAGTTAGGACTGTTCACGAGTTGAATCGAGCCGAGTCAGGGCAAAACTTAGGCTCGGCTCGATTATCAATTGAGGTGGCTAGGCTCGGCTTGGATTTGAAACCGAGTTGGAAATCTGAGCTCGGGTTCGGCTTGGTTTTAAACCGAGTTGGCTCAGCTCGACTTGGTTTGGCTCGATTTTGAACAGAAAAACTAATACATGGCTTTCAAAATTCAATATTTTAAATTATTATTAAATGATTCATAAGAACATGTCTAAAATAAGCTCAACCTAATACATTACAAGCGAAAATCAAGTTTAATAACACAACTTAAGTTCTTAATTTCAACGAAATACGATATAAGTTCATTAGCATGGTAATCAACCTTCAAATATGTTATAAATATCAAATTACACTCCTAATTACATGTAAATAATAATCAGTTTTTTTTATGACATATTATAATATATATATAAATAAAATATATTAAAAGTACGTTAATCCGAGCTAAGTCGAGCCGAGCTGGTATGCGAGCCGAGCCAAGCTAGACTCGCTTTCTAACTGAGCTGAGCCGGCTCAGCTCACTTTCAAACCGAGCCACATCGAGTGAGATTTTTCTGAGCTAAATTCGAGCGAACTCCGAGCCACGAGCTTTTTAAACAGCCCTATATGCAGCACAACAAATTTGAGAATTTGTATGTAAAGTAATGGGTATATGTTTTAAGTGGGTTAGGATCAAATACAAAGGATAAAATAAATAAGAAGGGTAAGAAGGATTCTAGTCCATTGATCTTAGATTTGAAGGGTTGAGATTAGTTGTAGGGAAAAGAAGATAATAGAAGGGAATAAAGGGAATCCTATATTTATGGATTTTCTCTCTCCACATGCAAGGCACATGCCAATTCCCCCATCGATTTAAAACGTCCATAACTTTTTCATACGACATTTTTTTTGAAAAAAAATTTCACCATAATAACGAGCGTTTTTTTATCTTTAATATGAGTACCATATTATCATATAAAAATAAAATAAAAATTTTCATTTTTACTGGGTTTTTTTGCATTGTGTTAAAGGTTCAGGTCATTGTGTCTTTTAACTGGGTTTTGGTCAGTAGAGTTTCTATACATTGTGTTATTATCAAAACCTATAACACAATGTTAATTTGGGTTCTATCCATTGCGTTTTTATAAGAACCTATAACACAATAAATGACACAATGAAGATGGTGTTACATATGGGTTTCTATAAATTGTGTTATTAGTTCATGTCATTGTGTTTAATATGTTATTCATTGTGTTTTAATATGTTGTCCATTGTGTTTTAATAATTTGTTCAATTTTTTTTATTATCTTTGTTCATTGTGTTTTAGTTTGTTGTGTAATGTGTTTTTAGTTTGTTTTCCATTGTGTCTTCATCTGCTCTCCATTGTGTCTTTTATCTGTTGTCATTAATTGTGTCTTTTATCTGTTGTCATCAATTGTGTTTTTATTTAGTCTGATACTTATTGTGTTATATGTTATCGCCATTGTGTTATACGTTATAGTCATTGTGTTTTAGTATGTTGTCCATTGTGTCTTTATCTGTTGTCATTGATTGTGTTTTTGATCTACTTTACATTGTGTTTTACATCATGTCCATTGTGTTATTATCAAAACCTATAACACAATGTTGATTTGGGTTCTATCCATTGCGTTTTTATAAGAACCTATAACACAATATATGACACAATGAAAATGGTGTTATATCTGGGTTTTCTATAAATTGTGTTATTAGTTCAGGTCATTGTGTTTAATATGTTATTCATTGTGTTTTAATATGTTGTCTATTGTGTTTTAATAATTTGTTCAATTTTTTTATTATCTTTGTTCATTGTGTTTTAGTTTGTTTTCCATTGTGTCTTCATCTGCTCTCCATTGTGTCTTTTATCTGCTGTCATTAATTGTGTCTTTTATCTGTTGTCATCAATTGTGTTTTTATTTAGTCTGATACTTATTGTGTTATATGTTGTCGCCATTGTGTTATACGTTATGGTCATTGTGTTTTAGTACGTTGTCCATTGTGTCTTTATCTGTTGTCATTGATTGTGTTTTTTATCTACTTTACATTGTGTTTTACATCATGTCCATTGTGTAATATGCAACTGTGTTTTTGATTTTTTTTTTTGAAAAATATAACAATATGGTACTCATATTAAAGATAAAAAAACACTCGATTTTATGGTATAATTTTTTTTTAAAAACAAATCATGTATAAAAAAGTTACGAACGTTTAAAAATTGGGGGGGGGGGGGGGGAAATAAATGTGACTTGCATGTGCATATTCTCTTTCCTATTGTAGACACAATTACCCTCTCCATTTCATTCTTCCTAGGACACTTGTCACTATCTGGTGGCTTCTTACCCTTCTTATTTTTAAATACTTTGTATTATAACTCAACCCTGTTTTAAATTTACAGAAAACAATAAGAAAAGTCTATACAAATTTAAACTAAAACAATGAAGAGTATGTGTGCTTTCTCTCTCAACAAGCACATATGAAAGTTAAACCTTATAAAACACATACAAAGTTTGAACAATTAAACTATTTTGACATTTTAATTAACTAGTTATTTTCCGTCCGTGCGTTGCGGCGGGACCCAATAACTACAAAAGGCGTGTCAGCAACGGCAAACAGATACCGAATATCAAAACATAAATAAAATGACGTGGTAAGGATAGTCACTCCGTCATAAAAAACGATTTTAAATAACCTAATATATAATAATAGGACCCACACGTCCTACACGTTGGAAATTCGGTTGTTTTCAGTTCAGTTATTACGGTGCTAACACGTTAAAATATGGATGAGCTCGGTACCGGTAACGGCAGCGAAAGTACCGATCCGGAAAATCATCGAAATTAGGTACCAGCATCGAAAATGCTCGGTACAATACGGTATGGTATTTGAAGGTAAAAATCAATAAATACAGGTATGGTACTAGACCGGTGTCGAACCGAAAGTAACGATTCTGAAAACGCCAAAAGGTGGGTACCAAATTGGTACCGAAAATGATTTGGTATAGTAAATTTGGTACCGATACGATACCGGTTCGTTTACAGGATTTGATACGATTTGCTCATCAATATTCTAAATATCCAAGTTAATTTTACATGCTACAATTCATTCATTACAGAAAAAGACAAAAAAAAAGCAAAATAAGTTGTTGTGTATATAAAACCTCATTCAAACGAAATACAGTTTACTTACTGTGTGTATGAAAAGTAATCTAAACGGTGCAATTACTTGCATTGCTGCGTTGCTACAGGATTTGATGAGCTCGGTACCAACCGGTACCGAAAATACCGTTACCGAAATCCCCAAAAGTGGGTACCGGTATCGAATATACCTAGTATGGTAGGTTTGGTACCGGTCGGTACTGGTACGACACCGGTATTTGAGGGTAAAAACCGGTGAATACCTGTGCAGAACCGGTACCAAAAATACACCGGTTTGGTAAATTTAAGACCGGTACCTATACCCGATACCATTTGCTCATCTCTTAAAGATGTTACTATAAATTAATGATAAATTCTAATTCTAATTTTAGTTTAATAATAAACTACTGTTCATTAAGTTTCCTTTTTATCATATATCAATTAAAGATACACTTTCTCTATTTATTTATATACTATTATTTTGCAACATATGTGTGCATTTATAAGTTATACATGTTGATTTAGTGGTTTTTTTTATGTTAATTTATATATATAGGGTAGGGCTATATAGAAAACCCTATCTATATAAAAAACCTTAGAAAACCCAACCTCCCGACATTTTTTTTGTAAAAAAATAACACATGAAAATCGCTTTTTTGTTTTTTTTTTTGGGCCCAAAACACTCTAAAACATGTATATTACATGTGTTATTTTTTTCAAAAAAAAAAAATGTCGGGAGGTTGGGTAAAAATGGGCGGAGATTTGGGTTTCCAGAGTTTTCTAAGAAAATGAGGGTTTTCTGTCTAGCATTGCCCTATATATATATATATATATGTAAAGAGTATGGTACAAATATGGTTATCCTACATTATGTACGCTATATTGTGAGCCGTACACGTGTCCTGATTCAGTTGGGTTTAAGAAGGTTAAATCAGACAATTAACGTAACCATCAGAGGGCAAATTCGTCTCTTCACTCATTCAGTGAGAAGTTCGTTACACTGATATCCCGGTAATTATTATTCAAATCAGTTTCAAATTTTACATAATTCACAATCTGCAGTTTTCATTCGTATGTGATAGGGTTGCATTCAATTTGTCTATTTTCGATGGATCCACAGAGTAGCACTGGACGAACAGAAGATGATTTTGAAGAAAATCGACCGATCGGTGATCATGCTCAATTATCTGCTTATCAGAGAGTTTCGATTGAGGATGTTTTAAATCCGCGACCTGCAAATCCAATTCCAATTCCAGGTTCAAGTTCAAGTTCAAGTGCTGCAAACAAGATTTCTATTGGTAATTATGTTAATTCAGATATCTAAATTGTTCGTATAATTGTTTTTTGTTTAATCGTAGCATTGTTGTAGATGTTTTTGTAGTTTGAATGTTTGATTTCACTTTTGTATTTTTTTGAGAACAACATGTTAACTTCGCATGTTATTACTCTCTACAATTCGCATTTGGTTTGTTTTTTTTGTAATTTCGCATTTGATTATGTAATAAATCGCACATGTAATTCAATTAATCAATATCATAATTTCGCATGTATTGATCAGATAATTCGCATGTGGTTTATATGACTTTTTATGTTTTTTATTTTGATTCATGTAGATGAAAGGGTTTACACTCCGGAGGTTCAGGCATCAGCTACACCTGTTGTTGGAATGCAATTTACCTCCATTGAACAAGCATATGCGTTTTATCAATCATATGCTAAGTTAGCTGGTTTTTCTATTCGGAAAGGTGGCGAAGTATACAACGGTGGTATAATCAAAACAACGCTCTTCTCCCTTCTCCAGGCTCATCGGTGTTTGCTGTTACGCACCCATTGTGAGTTTCACTTGGCCCATTTTCGCTTTAACGCATTTTTTGGGTGTTACATACGTTCTCTATACAAAACCACATCACACAACGCTAAAAACACTTTAAACGCAAAACCGCTCTCGCATGACTTTACGTGAATCGCTGATCTTCTATGTGTTATGATTATGCCTTGAGATTGCCTACCACCCTTGACATGATAATTGCTATAGGTTGACCCGCCACCCGTAGGTTCGGGGGTTGTTAAGGTTCGCTTTATTTTTCTGTCTTACGTGCGTGGACACTTCGGTGGACACGTATTGCGCATCCAACTCGTGGTCTTATTGGTTTGCTAATTTCGGTGTTGATAACATAAGTGTTCACATTATTACGTTTAATCATGTTGGTTTTCGCTAAACGCTTTATTACTAATATTATGCTAAACCTGTGAACTCGCATTTACATTATTGTATTGACTTTTATTTTAACGTATGTGACAGGTTGAGGATTTTATGCTGCAAATGGATCTAGGGCTAGAAACTTATTTTAAATCTAGTTGTCGGATTTTGATTTGTTTAAGAAACTTGTAATTCGTTTTGACTATTGTATGAATATTTGTTTGATTGTGTGGGAAATTAAACGTTATAAATATTGTCATCGAAAATAGTCGTTATGGATTCTCTTGAACAATCTGATTCGCTTAGTGCCACATCCCGATGTTTCCGCCATCGGTTGGGGTGTGACAGTCCACATGTCGAATAACGCCCATTCTTCGTGCCCAAACACACTGTGTGCTCTTAGGGGTTCATACTAGAATGGACATATGAGTAGATGGGCTCTTTTTTGGCTTTTTATTGGGCTCCTATTTTAGGAATTGTCCATTCCTAAAATAAAGGCCCAATCTCTTTCTTATATAGGGGTAGTGGTGGGCGCCAAAAAAACCCGGTTAAAGTAAAAAGTGGAACTAACCGGTTATTAACCAGTTTGTGCGCCTCTATACAGGGGATGGTTCGTTAGTTTGGACTTCGGATTCTATTGCACTAAGCATGCCAAGGTTTCTAGCGGTTCCCTACTTGTCTCTAAAGGTCGGACTGTTCGACTAGAGGCGGATATATACATGATACATGTCTTATATATTCTATCAAACACTAATTTGAATGTCGAAAGGTGATCCTCAAGAATATGTTCCCCAAACCCTTCTTTTTTTTTTTTTAATGTTTGTAGCCGGATTTCAATCTCAAAATCATGGGAATGTCTCAACTCGATCGTTTAAACCATTGCAACGAATTTATGTCAACATATGTATTCTGGCATTAATGGTGAGGAAAGGGTGAGTAAAATGTGTTAGCAAATATTTTATGAAGTCATTCATTTAAATATGTTATTTTGTGTTTTTATTTTCTTCTATAAAATATTCTATGAAGTCATTCCTTTAAATAAGTTTATTCTGTTATTTTTTTCTTCTATAAAATTTGTAACATGTTTTCTCTTTTCTTAGAACTATGGTTTGAACCGGCCCCTAAATTGTTTGATCTGTACTCTTAATCAATATAATGTAGGAAACCATAAAAAACCGTAATTAAAAATCTCAAATCTAATAACGCGGGTTAATGGGTTTTATAAAATAAAAAAAAATAAAAAAAAACATAATTAAAAAACTCAAATCTAATAACGCGGGTTAATGGGTTTGTATAATTTTCTCTGTAATTTTTTTACACTAATATAAGAATAAAGGTTTAATGTTTTATATATAACTAGTATTAAGCACCCTCGCGTTGCGGCATGGGCGAACACCAATGCCACACTACTACTAGCGACCATTAACACTAAAGTTGCAGCGTGTTAATACGAAGAAATTAAACCAAAACGTAAAACATATAAAAAAATAAATAAGTCGTAGGATCCGAGCGTTACGATGAACCTATCAAACGGGAAAAAATAGACGACGTAAAAACGTTTAACTACACACACGTTATGCCGTGTTTAACCAACATGCACAACTTATAAATGCACACACTTGGCAACATGTACAACTTATAAATGAACAAACTTGTTGCTAAATAATAGTGTATATATATATATATATATATATATATATATATAGGGGCTGGTTAACGTACAAATGCGCTTATCGTACATTACGTACGCTACAATCTCAGCCATCAGATCATCTTCCCGCATTGAAATCGCATGTTGTTTTTTTTACCACATGCGAAATTGTTACAAAAACCAACATGCTATTTCATCAAAATTATCACATACGAAATTGAAATACCACATGCGAAATTGTTACAAAAAAACAACCTGCTATTTCATCAAAAATATCACATGTGAAATTGAATTACCACATGCGAAATTGTTACAAAAAAACAACCTTCTATTTCATCAAAATTATCACATGCGAAATTGAATTACCACATGCGAAATTGTTACAAAAAAACACCTGCTATTTCATCAAAATTATCACATGCGAAATTATTACAAAAAAAAAAACAACATGCGATTTTCATTGCGGGAAGATGATCTGACGGCTGAGATTGTAGCGTACGTAATGTACGATAAGGGAATTTGTACAGTACCCTTTACCTATATATATATATATATATATATATATATAGAGGCCGGTTATCATACAAATACTCTAATCGTACATTATGTACGCGTCGTCTACAACCGTCGGATCATCTTCCTTAAACAGCGCGTTTTTCTATTAAATTTATCAACATAGGATTCATAAAAAGAAACCACCAAGGTTAAAAACGTCAAATTTAAGATCAAAACACCTGATGATAACGGCAAACAAAACCTCAAAAATCATAACGAAAGATCCTAAATCAAAACCAAAAACGAAATTATAACAATTAACAAAAAATCGATCGATTCTTATTCACCAAAACGACCGATTCCTATTCACCAAATTCTTCTGAGAAAATGAACTTCTGATGAATTTAGAAATTCTGTATGCACTGACTATAGAAGAATATGATACAGTTTGTCAAATCATGTGCGAAAACGTCGACAATACAAATGCAAATTCGGTATAAAAAAGAATTCTTTGACATTTCATATAGTTTGCGAATTCATGGGATGCATGTGCGATATCAGAAAAAAAGTTAAGAATTCTTTGAGATTTCATATAGTTTGCGAATTTCTGGATAATGCACATGCGTTTTCAAACCCTTACAAAATCTTTCATAGTTTGCGATTTCAGATAAATTACACATGCGATATCATAGAAAAAGATATTTAAATGTTTGTTTCTTACAGTTTGCGAATTACTTTCGAATCAAATGCGATTTCGAATCAGGAAGAGTGCAAAAAAAAACTTAAAAAAAATACTTTGTAATAAAAATACAAAACAAAAAAAAAACTACTAATCTTAAAAACTAAAAATGATATTATTTTATATACAAAAACTTAATTTATTAACGATGTGACTATAATTTGACATGTAATGATGAGTTTTACAATGAATACTACTGAACTTACCACCCTACCTATATAATAAATTTACTATATTAATATAAAAAACCTTGATAACTACCTTCCATATTAAGACATAGAAGACCAAATAAAACACACACAAAAACACAGACAACAAAAATGGCATCTGAAGATATAGAAAAAATCAAAACCATTGCAATCAAAGAGCTATTTTCAAGCACTGATGTCACCTCTTCTCATCTGATTCTTGATGTGCAGGGCAAAATCCTTGAACAAATCAAGAACAATCAAGAAGTATGGGAAAAGCTACTTCAAGAACCACCATCAACATTCAGAGACAGAGCTTTGGATCACCTAAAGGAGCAATCTCGATCTGATGACTTGGCCTTCTCTTTCCTAACAGATGCTCTGAACACTGTGAAGGAGAAGATGAAGTTCAGCTCTTCTGAACGTGACAAAATCTTTTCTTCAAGTAACTAATTTATATTTTTAATCCTTTTGTGGTTGTGGCTGTGTTAGACAATAACTATTATTTTGGATATATGTTTTGAAAAAATCTTATGCTTTAATATAATTTAAAATCGCATGAATGAATTAGGGATCTTTGCCACAATAACATAAAAAATACAAGATAACTCAAAATCGCATGTATTAGAGGAGAAATCGCATGTGAAAAATCATATAAATAAATATAAACTGATGCATATAAAATCGCATGTTTATAATACTAAAATCGCATGTGAAAAATGATATACATAAATGAATATAAAATCGCATGTGTTCCGTGTAAATTCGCATTTACATTTAAAAAAACATTACTCATCCTTGTCATCTTCATCTCCAGACACCTCTTCCCACTGATCTTCATCGGATCCATCATCACTAATGTAATCTTCAAAGTCATCTTCCTCTTCGTCGTCTTCACCCTCATTGTCTTTGTCTCTCAAACCATCTTCAATCTGGACACCCTTCTTCTTCTTTTTTTGCTGTTTACCTTGTTGTTTGCCTTCAGCTCCTCGCAAGTCCGAATGTCATGACCTTTTACATTGCATACACTACATGTCCTTGACCTTTTCCCTTTGCGGCTGATCATTTGTTCCTTCTTAGATAAAATCCTTCTATGCGAGCCGCGGCCTTTGTTTCTTATACCAGCCGGCACACGAACAGTAGGGGGGGCATTAGTTACTGGTTGTTGATAACCAATCAACTTTGAAAATCGGTCAAATTTTGGATCAAGTTGCTTGGTTATGCGACTCTGATCAACTCTCTCTTTAAGCTGCATCATTTGATCCCTCACTAAAACAAGTTGATCAAGGTCGGAAATCAAATTACTAACCAAATACTCCCCTGTATGAATGATTTCACGAGCAATCCGTTTAGCCTTGTGTTGCACATCCTTGCCACCCACATTTAAATTGTACTTCACATTCAACTCATTCGGCACCACATCCTTCGTCCATCTCTTCATAACATATTTGTTTGGTATTTCTTTAACACCAAACATCTTGAAAAGAAAATAGATGTGTTTGCATAACAGCCCATACTGCTCAAAACGCAAACAGCTACACTGTGCAGTTACATCATTTTCAAGATTCTTGAACCACACTGATGCGTGTGAAGTGTCGTATATATTAGGTGTATATTTTAAGCCCTTTTTAACACTTATTTTAGCCAAGTTTTAAATTTATAAAACACGATATTTTACTTAACACTAAACACACATATGGGCAAGTGCACCCATCGTTGAGTGTAGTATAGCGTTGGTAAGATACCGAGGTCGTCCAAGGACACAAGAGCTTTTAGTACCGGTTTATCCTCAACGTCTAACCAAAATAAAAGTTTAGAAAAATGTTTTAAACTAAGAAAAATAAAACTAACTAAAATGCTGAAAATAAAAATAAAAATAAAAACAGATAGACAAGATGAATCACTTGGTTCCGACTCGTATCTAGTATAACCTTTGATTATTTCCGCACTTTTGCACATAATTAAGAGATTATCTTAGTTATTGTAGTAGGCCCCTCTTTTGAAGGTGACGTTACCCTCACCCCAGTAGTTTGAGTCAGCAGGGATACAATCCTAAAAGGGTGGATTATTGGAAGATAATGAATTAAGTTATTAATGCAGTATTGTGGTAGGCCCCGCTTTTGGCGGTGACGTTACCCTCGGCTAAGTAGTCTGAGTCAGCAGGGATACAGTCCTAAATAGCCGGGTTATAGTATTAATAGTAGTTAACTTATGAGGGGATCAAAGAGTTTGGACCCCCGCCATCCAATATGTAGGTCCGGCTAGGAGGATCTAGTCGCCTAATCCTTGTGTACAAACCAACCCGGTTGTGCGGAATCCAACCGAGATAGCAAACCGAGATAGAACACGTAAAAACACAACACGCAATATTCAACGATTAACACCACTTGTATTAAACGTATGAAAGGTCCGGTTACAGCTCAAGGTTTACAAATCAGTTCTGCAAACTCTCTCTAGTGTGTGTGTGTGTTCCTGATCTGTCTAAGTGTCTCACTTTCTGTCCAACTCTCGAAATGAACACAACACACGGGTATTTATACCCAACACAGCAGGTCTGGTCGAAGGATCATGCAGACTGGTCGAAAGATCATCTTTCGACCACAAACAGCTCGAACGATCAACATGTACCACGAAAGATGGGATCTTTCGTGGTCCATCTATCGAAGGTCATCTTTCGAGTATATCATCGAAGGATATAAGTGATCCTTCGATGACACATCCTTCGAACCAAACAAATTACAAACATAATGTTGACTGTTTGGCCAAGTCAAACCAGGAGGATGGTTGACTTGGTCAAACTTACAAGACAATCAAGACATCGTTTTACATTGTGACCGAATACAGACAAAGTGCAGACATAAGTGCACCAACAAACTCCCCCTTGGCTGTAGCTTTGTCTGGCTTATCAACAATCAGCTGTTGCTTTGTCTCGATCTTCGATCTTGTAAGTTCTCGTGTCTTCAAGTCTTTGACTTCTATTCAAGTCTTCAATGTCGGAGGATCTTCAAAGTCTTCACGTCTTGAAAGCAGAAAGAGTACCAACAAACTCCCCGTTTCATGTAGGAAGTGTGTTGACAAACTCCCCCTTAACATAAGCTCCCCCTTGAGTTATGCTCGTGAAAGTCTTTATCTTTATGAAGTGAGATCCTTGTGGTGTTGATGATGGTCAGCGGCAACTCGATCATCTTCATCATTTGAGTGCCTTCACGTCGTGTCTTCATTCCGAAGCTTGTCATCGACCATGTTCTCCTAGCCTTTAGAATCTGCACATGCAAGAAATCTAAACGCATAATGAGAACAACCGCTTGGAATATCATAAGCAAACGACACACATGTGACCATTGTTTAAACAAACACCGTCCGACAGTTTGAAAGTTTAAAGTATTTTATCAATTTCAAATTTTAACTTTCAATACTTTGCAAATTTCGACCGTTTATGAAGATTTAGTCATTTTCGGTTTTCGTTCCGGTTTCAGGTAACGAAGACTCGAGTTCCAACATCGTACGATCGAAAATAAAATAAAGATAAAATCTTTTTGGCTTTTATAAAGTTTATATTAAAACACGCCTAAAATCTTTTTGGTATTTTTTTTTTTTTTGAATATTTCAAATGTAAAGACTGAAAGCAGTAAATAAATATATACAGACATTCTTTTTGTGAGTTTCGAGGGTAAGAGAATCATATCAGTGTACGGTCATGCCAAAACGCTCTCTTTGTTCAATTAGTTAACATTAAGATAAGCATCCTATAACAATTATCGGTATTGTTGTCCACTTAAGCTCAACTTATCATTTGTAATCATGGCGAGGGGATACGTTAAGGTATGATTTATACTTACCGACCGGTGTTCATCCACATCACGACACATTCCCGTATCAAGGTATGCACGAGGGTTCATCTTACCGGTGAGTATACCGATTATCATCTGTTTGACCGTATATGATGTGAGATTCTCACTTATTTTGATTTGAAAACAAGCCCTATGTGATATAATCACTTATTGATGAGGAACTTGATTTTCGATGCATGAGGGCACAGGAGCAAGTCCGTGAACAGGTCAGTACTTTCGTACAGCAGAGAGACGAACTTGACACCCGGAAAGAATTTGTGATATATTATCACTTATTTTGTTTGGACATGTGATTGTTGATCACTTATTGAGGTCGTATGCAATATGTACACGTATGTATGGTATCATGGAAGATCTAGACTTGCGTCCCCGTTATTTTTCGGTAAAAGATACAACCATGATACCCAGATGATAAGCAGCATAAAGACCGAATATCTCAGAACCTCGGCAATCTCTCAAACGAAATTTCGGTACTAAGACCATATGCCAATGAATGGTTCCCACCCAGTCTTCAGTCGATTTAAGTTTATATCACCCTGCACACTTTAAAATGATTGTGAGCCTACCGATACATCTTATATAGAGCTGCTTATCGTTTTTCAGTTTAGGTTTGAAGAGGTTTAGACAGACCACTGATGTACTATCATTTTCTCTTTTGCTCGCCAGGAAACTCATTTTTGATTTTCTATTGTTTTTGTGTTTTTAAAATTTTTAAATGTTTTTGGATTTTCAAATTTTGGATTTACTCCCCCTAAAATCAATAAACTAAGACAAATTTAAAACACAAAGGTATTTACAAAAATGATTTTCCGATGTTGGATTTACTCTTGCTTGACCTTAATGCCGTTTACCAATAATAAGTAGTCAAATCTAGATTTGTCAAAAGCTTTGGTAAAAAGGTCGGCACGTTGATCATCGGTGTGGACGTAAGCAACATCGATTAGCCTTTTCTCAAAGCAATCACGTATGAAGTGATACTTAATGTCGATGTGCTTAGTCTTTGAATGCTGCACAGGATTTTTAGTGATCTGTAAGGCAGCAGAATTATCGACGTAAATAGGAGTAGTTAGGAATTCAAAACCGTAATCACGCATTTGTTGTTGGATCCATAGGACTTGGGAGCAACAACTTGAGGCAGCAATGTATTCAGCTTCGCACGTTGATGTAGCGACGCACGTCTGCTTCTTGCACTGCCATGTGACTAGGCGATTTCCCAAAAACTGACATCCAGCCGTTGTGGATTTGCCGTCGATTTTGCATCCGGCAAAATCAGAATCACTGAAAGCGATCAAGTCAAAGTTATTATCCCTAGGGTACCACAGACCGGTGTCAGGGCAACCCTTCAAATAACGAAAAATCCTTTTTACAGCTGCAAGATGTGAGGCCTTCGGGTTCACTTGATATCTGGCAAGCAGGCACGTTGGGTACATTATATCTGGTCTTGATGCTGTGAGGTACATAAGAGATCCGATCATCGCGCGGTAGAATGAGGGGCTAACATCTTGACCCTTCAAGTCTGGAGTAATTCCGTGATTTTGTGGCAATGGGGTACCAATGGGCGTTGCATCAGACATCTGGAACCGGCTCAAGATGTCACCAACATATTTAGTCTGATGGATGAATATCCCAGACTCTGTTTGTTGTACTTGTAGGCCCAAAAAGAAGGTCATTTCCCCCATAGCACTCATCTCGAATTTATCCTGCATAACACGCTCGAAATCCCTACACAAAACATCGTTAGTTGAACCAAATATAATATCATCAACGTATACCTGTACCAGTAGAAGATCTCCATCTTGTTCTTTGATGAAAAGAGTGCAATCGATAAGACCTCTGCGAAAACCGTTCTCCAGCAAATAATTAGATAAGGTTGCGTACCAAGCTCGCGGTGCTTGATGTAGACCATATAGAGCTTTGTTGAGCAACCAAACCCGATCGGGATGGATAGGATCTTCAAAACCTGGAGGCTGTTCGACGTTCACCTCTTCTTCCACCACACCATGTAAGAAAGCACTCTTCACGTCCATCTGGTATACCTTGAAACCTTTGAATGAGGCATAAGCCAGAAAGATCCGAATGGCTTCTAGACGTGCAACAGGTGCATACACTTCGTTGTAGTCGATCCCTTCAATCTGACGAAAACCTTGAACGACTAGCCTTGCTTTGTTCCGGATAACGATCCCACGGTCATCCTTTTTGCATTTAAACACCCAGCGGGTACCAATCTTCTTGTATCCAGCAGGTTTCTCTACGAGTTTCCAGACACCAAGCTTCTGGAATTGTTGCAGTTCTTCCTGCATCGCTTCAACCCATGAGCTATCTTTCAAAGCATCTTTCCAAGTTCTTGGCTCTTCCTGTGAGACATAACACGCGAAAGACCAATCATTCTGTTGACCGGATTCTCGGATAGTTGCATACAAGCCTGCATTGTTGTTGTTCCGCAACATGTTTCTTGTTTGAACGCCACTTTGTACATTCCCGATGATGTTTTGTTGAGGATGGGTATTATGAATCCTTGTTTCTGGATTATCTTGAACTGGAATATTTGTACCCAGATTGTTGAGATTCAGATCAACAATCAATTCAAGCCCCGGAATTGACGAAGAGGATGATGCAGAAGTTTCAGCTGTTCGAGGGACATCCACTGGAGGTGTACCCTCTGAAATACCATGAACTGCTGTTGGAGCTTCTTGATCTGCATCGAGAAATTCATCATCCTCTGAAGATTCGTTCAATTCGGTAGCATCTTGAAAATCCTCATTGTCGAGAGCATTATTGTTCACTGAAGATGGTTCTTGATTGACTATAATGGGACGAACCAACGGTGAATCTGTTGCATTGTCGCTCTCGAAAAACATCCTTGCCGCAGCACTTTCTTCAACGGCTTCAACATTGATCGAATTGAAAAAGTCATCGTACTCAAACATCCAAGGCTGACCAGGATTTCTAACTGGTAAAGTGTGCCTTTGTACTCTGACTTCAGACCATTCCTCGACCCTTTTAGTCTCTAGATTCCAGACTCTTAAGTTCGGGGTGGAATACCCAAGAAAGTATCCCTCAATGGCTCTAGCCCCAAACTTTCCATTAGGATCGATTATTGTGCAAGGAGCTCCAAACGGTTCAAGATAAGACAAGTCTGGTTTCCGTTTGTTAATAAGCTCAAAGCAGGTCTTGTTGTGCCTTTTGACTGTAAGGACTCGGTTCAACGTATAGCATGCAGAAGACACAGCTTCAGTCCAGAATGGAATGGGTAGCTGCGACTCTACCAACATAGTCCTAGCAGTCTCGATCAATGTGCGGTTCTTACGTTCAGCGACACCATTCTGTTGAGGAGTATAAGCTGCACTAAATTCGTGAAGAATACCTTTTGAAGTGCAAAACTCCGCCATGGCATGATTTTTGAATTCAGTACCATTGTCGCTACGTATCCGCCTAACCTTCAAGTTGTAAAGATTCTCAATCTGAATGATCAAGTTTTTGATAATACCGAAGGTTTCACTCTTGTGTGCCATGAACGCCACCCACGAAAATCTTGAATAATCATCAGTTATCACGAGGCAGTATTGATCATTCCTAATGCTTTTGTGCTTGACAGGACCGAACAAATCCATGTGCAAACGTTCAAGAGGAACAGCCACCGTGTTGACTTTCTTTGTAGGGTGTCGCTTCTTCGTTTGTTTTCCTTTCTGGCACGAAACACAGACGTCTTGAAGATGGAAATTTTTAAGAGGAACACCATTCACCAATTCATTTGACACCAAATGATTCATTTTGCGTAAATGAATGTGACCCATTCGTCTGTGCCAAGAGATTGTGTCTTTTTCTGTGGCTTTAGAAACGAAACATGTTGCTTGTGCAGACGTTGTGATAGCTTGGCTCATATCAAGGACATACAGATCATTTATCCTTGGAGCCGACAAGAGAATCCATTCTTTTGGAATTTTGAAGCCGGGTTTCAGCACATAACATCCATTAGCATCAAAGTGTACTGAGAACTGCTTGTCACAAATTTGAGAAACACTAAGAAGATTGTGATCAAGTTGTTGCACAAAGTTGATCTTGTCGAAGCTAACAACCCCGTTGGAAATCATTCCTTCACCCGTTATATATCCGCCCTTATCTCCAGCAAAAGCAACATAACCTCCTCTAATAGATTTGACGTCGTAGAGAAGCTTCATGTCGCCTGTCATGTGCCTGGATGCCCCACTATCAACAATCCAATGACTACTGATAGTTCCTCCTGGAACACCCTGCACATAAACTCAATCGATTAGTTGGAGATGGGGACCCAAGCCATTGTGGTCTTGGGTCTTCCATTTTTATCAACAACAATAACTTCCACTTTTTGATGATTCGGAAATTGTGATGGTCCCCCTGATTCAGTAACCGTTTTTGGTTTCCAGGTCTGTTGAGTTTTACCAGTTTGATTGTTTGAAGTTTTTGAAGACTTTGAATTAACTGGTTTAACTGAAACAGATGGTTTGTGAACCACGTCGGTTTTAATTGCCTTTTCAATTTTCTTGACCTGTTGGCGTTTCTGTTTCTTTTCCCTTTCTCTTATGAGTCGGGGATCTTGTTTTACAGAAACAGATCGCCTTTGGTTATTGCGTTCACGGGGATCATCTTCTTTGGCTTTCAACTTATGAAGATACGGGCAATTTCGAATGATATGCCCGATTGTACCACATTCAAAACATGATCTTCGTTCAACAAACCCCGAAGTATCATCTGGTCGTCTTGCCGATGATGAACTTTGTGATCCCGAGGTACTAGGTTTTGAACAACTTGGTTCATTCCTTTTCATCACAGTTGCTTTTTGGACAAAATCTAAATTAGATTGATTTGCAAACTTTTCAATTTTGTCCGTTCCCTTCGACTTCACAAAGTTCACATTCTTCTTCTTCTTCTGATTCGGCTTCTTTTGAGTTTGAGTCGGTGCCTTACCATTTGTTTTGGTATGGTTTTGCTGTTTTGGCACTGTTGGCAATTTCTTGTTCCCAAACTGTTTTCTAACTTCAGCCTTTGGGATAGGAGGACACTGTGTGACTGTAACATGTGGTCCTGTCTTTCCCAAAAACTTACTTGTTGAATTTTCAAAGACTTTACTGATTAAGGATTGGTTAACATTCTTAATGGGAAAATCTTTGTCTGAGTAAATTTTATCATCACCAACAAGAGTGTACAACAAATCTACACTCTCCGACTCTTTCTCAGATGAGGACTCAGTTGCAATAGTCTTAGCGGGTTTTGCAGGAGGATCACACAGAATGTGATTCTCAAGAGGTATGTCCTCATCTTTTATCACCGCATCAGACTTTGCTGAATCGGTATCATCAGACTCATCATCAGAAGAGTCAGTATCCTCAATCACAACTGGAGGATCCTGATTCGGTTCAGCAGTTACAAAAGTATCTGCTGACACATCTGAATCTGACGATACTTCTTTCTTGTATCCGAGTCCTGTAGCAAATTCCTCAACGTCCAAAGGAACAGAGGGTTCAAAATGAGTTCTATACTCCTCATCAGGCAGTGCATCAAAGTTGTTTCTCACGGGTGGTGGACATTTCTTATAACCTATGCATGTGACATCCTTTTTCTCTTTCTGAACATCAATGATGTGATCCAACACATAGCTAGAACTCAAATAACTGTCTAACTTGAGTCGGATCGCCTCACTTTCTGTTTTAACACAAGCCATTTCTTTTTGCATTACCTCAAGACGAGTGATATACAAATTAATGTCCGTTTGTTTTCTGGAAACCATCTTAGTCAGCTCTGTTTTATCTTTCTTCAATGCTTCAATCATTGATTTATAATCCTTTTCATGGTTTTCATAAAACATATTGGCTTCAGTGCACTTTGAAATATCAACTGTCAATTTCTGATTATGAATAAATGTCACATCATATTTCTCTTGCAAAGCCTCGTGTTCGCTTTGCAATTCACACCACCTATCATTCACAGAAACATGTTTGTCTTGCAATTCAAACAAACTAGCTTGTAAAGCATCGTGTTTGCCTTGCAACTCAGACACGTTTGCTTCCAACTCAGCACATCTAACATGCAAACTATCACAGTTATTACAGCTAACATAAGTGAGTTCATCGACACATACCTGACTTGATGAACTGTCGACATTCGCCATAAAGGCTGAATGGAGAGAAGACGAAGAAAAAGCAGCTTGATCCACCAAAATAGATCTTCTTTGAATTCCTGCTGCAGCTTCATCCAAAAGCTCATCAATATTTGCATCGACTGACGCACTTGATGTGTCATCTGCATGATCATCGCCTGAAGCGGAGAATTCTTCATCTGAACTTCCACTATAACCGGAAGAGTCTTCATCCTCAGAAGATTCACTACCATTGGTGGAAGATTCTCCACCACTGGCGTGTTTAAGATCATTAACCACTTCAGCAAAACAAGCTGTTCCATCAGGTGCATCATTTCCCAGCTGGATTGACCAATCACAGCCTTCATCTACTTGAACCACAAGTGCCTGATTGGCATTTGATGGTCCTGCTTGAGTCTGGTTGTTGACAGGCACCAGTGTGCGATCATTGTTCCTCGCTTGGTTCTGATTGGCCCTGTTTCCTTGACCTCTGAAGGGATTCTGGTTCCCATGCTGAGCTGGTCTTGTACATTCACGCTTGAAATGACCACGTTCACCACAATTGAAGCATTTAACAGCTTGCTTATCAAACCCATACTTGGTATCCTTTTTGCTTTCCAAGCTGGTTCGGCCTGTTCTTTCCATAAAATCCTTTGCTCGCCTAACAGCACTGGCAAAGGCCCACTTAATATCCATCATCTCCATCTCCTCTTTATCTATCTGCTGATAGTCTTCTTGAGTCAGATTAATGTTGCCAATCTGACCTTCCACTAATCCACAGTATGCGCTCACCACAGTGTTTAGCAGCTCCATGTGTTCCTTTGCTACTTCGACACTGACTTTAGAAAAGCTTGAGGTGTCGAGCCGTACTGTATTTGGCTTTGATTGTTGACCAGCAGATGATGTGCTTCCATAACACGCTTGCTGTTGAGGAGGAAGTGGATTCCCGAATATATCAGTTGCTCTGATTTGCTGTTGCTGTTGTGGTGCTGGTTGAGGAGCTGGATTAAGCGGATTTCCAAACATATCTGTTGTTGGAGGAGGAGTGCCATACAAGCTCGTGCTAGACACAAATGCTGTTTGAAGTGGAGCGTGTGAAGATGGTTTTGCAGAAGTGCTAGAAGTTCCATAATAAATCTCAGGATTTTGTGGCACTGCAACTCTTTTTGCCTTTAGAGTTTCTTCCTGATTCTTGTTTTCCAGGAGTTGAGCAAAATCACTGAAGCTTGTTGTATCCAAAGTGCCATTGTACTTCATGATTTCTATGAAATTACTCCATTGAGGTGGCAGTGCATCTGCAAACTTCTTCACTATCTCTACTGAAGTTGTTACAACCCCAGTATTTGCCAATTCAGTCAGCAAATGGGTAAATCGACTTGTCAAATCTCCTAGAGATTCATTCTGCATACAAACAAAACCATCAAACTCTTTCTTTAGCAGATCTTTTCTTAATTGACGTGTTGCTTCATTTCCTATGCCCCTTATCTTCAATGCGTCCCACAACTGCTTCGTTGTCTTGAAACTGACGAATTGATGATAAATATCTTTGTTTAATGCCTGAGTAAGAATGGAATATGCTTTCTTCTCCAAATCATAGATTTTCTTTTGATCTTCGGTAAGATCTGCAAATGTAGCAGCAGATGATGCAGCAACCTCTATTGTTTGATCAAAATCTGTGATGAACCGCAACCACAACTCTGTATTTTGACCAAGGACATATGTATGAAATCTGTCAAACCATCCCGGATATTCACTTAAATGCATCAACTTTGGAGGCCTATTCAAACTTCCCGTTTCACTTTCGCTTAGTAAAATGCTTTGAACACTTGGAGCTTGATTTGATACAAATGCCCATTGACCGGTAGATGTAGCATTAGCTTGCGAACCCGAATCTGGAGCTGGAGTACCAAAATACATCTCGGCATTTACCGGAACACCCCACATCGAATTCATTTTTGATCAAGAAAAAAAAATATTACACCAGCCGAAGGATCTGTTCGAAGGATCTGAGATCGAAAGACAAGAAACACAAACTGTTAAATACAAACAGACTAAGGATCGAAAGATCAACACCTGTTCGAAAGATCAACAAGGTTCGAAAGATCACTGTTGAGTTTCGAACAATGTTTTCGAAAGATTCTCCAACGAAGGATCCTTATCCTTCGAAAACGTACTGTAGACCGAAAGATAAATCACGAAAGATGACTTCGAAAGACTCCCCAATCGAAGGATCCTAGTCTTTCGAAAATGAACAGTAGACCGAAAGATGAATGTTTCGAAATGATTCCTTGGTTCGAAGGATGATGATCTATCGAACCTCCACTGATCGAAAGATGATCTTTCGAGTTCGAAGGATATCTTTCGAAGGGTTCTGACACAGTTGACAATCGGTGACAAGTTGGTGAAAAAGTTGACGGGTTGGTAGAAACTTTCTGCAGAAAGTATGTTCAGACCATATCTTCTGAACATGCAGGTTTCACCAAACAAGTAATGATCAAATATTTTAATCAGTTTACAACTTCCAACACACAAACACTTGGTAATTCAAATTTTTTAAGATCAAATGTGTAAAATTATGATGAACACTTAGAATATCGGTTGAAGATATGAAGAACAAACCCAGAAATATGAAATTTCCAGCAAGCCGACAACTATCCAAAACCCGTTTTTGCTTGAAACTTCACTAAAAACCCATTTTTAACATGTGATAATGAAAAGTGACAAGGTTTTTATAAGAACAAACAGCAAAAACAGCAAGATTTTCAGAAAATATGAGCTTTAAACACCCCGAAAACACTCGGTTTTAACAAGGAGAAGAGCCAAGGCTCTGATACCACTTGTAGGTCCGGCTAGGAGGATCTAGTCGCCTAATCCTTGTGTACAAACCAACCCGGTTGTGCGGAATCCAACCGAGATAGCAAACCGAGATAGAACACGTAAAAACACAACACGCAACATTCAACGATTAACACCACTTGTATTAAACGTATGAAAGGTCCGGTTACAGCTCAAGGTTTACAAATCAGTTCTGCAAACTCTCTCTAGTGTGTGTGTGTGTTCCTGATCTGTCTAAGTGTCTCACTTTCTGTCCAACTCTCGAAATGAACACAACACACGGGTATTTATACCCAACACAGCAGGTCTGGTCGAAGGATCATGCAGACTGGTCGAAAGATCATCTTTCGACCACAAACAGCTCGAACGATCAACATGTACCACGAAAGATGGGATCTTTCGTGGTCCATCTATCGAAGGTCATCTTTCGAGTATATCATCGAAGGATATAAGTGATCCTTCGATGACACATCCTTCGAACCAAACAAATTACAAACATAATGTTGACTGTTTGGCCAAGTCAAACCAGGAGGATGGTTGACTTGGTCAAACTTACAAGACAATCAAGACATCGTTTTACATTGTGACCGAATACAGACAAAGTGCAGACATAAGTGCACCAACACAATACCGTGAAGTATTGAAGGAGGTCCTACTAAATTTGACCCAGGTCCATTGCAGGACCTCTAAACGCTGAACAATGGCAAGACCTTTATCAAACCGTTCCCTTAACCCCCTACCAGGTAGCCAACATACCTCCATATAGACCGTGGAGATATGAATGGTGAAAATCCTTTATTTTATATAGACAGTAAAATAATGCCAAGACACCACGGACAAACGATAAGGAAAGATCACCTTCAACATAAGTAACTAGTTATTAAAGTCATTAATACAAAACCAAATAAAAAGTGCAAAAGATTAGAAATAAAAAGTATTATACTAGACACTTTGTCTTCACCAAGTGATGTAAGAGACTTAGGCAAACATGGCCTTGATTGTCAAGAACTCTTACGATCAATCTTGGATCCCGAGACGACTCACACACTCTATGATGGACAATGGATGATGGTGTTGTGATGGTGGTGGGTGGTGGATGAAGTGTGAGAGAGGTGGTGTGCCAAGGGATAGTTTGAGCTTGAGCCAAGCACTCCTATTTATAGCCTGTACAGAAGCCTGGACACGGCCCCGTGTCCGCTGGACACGGCCCCGTGTCCACCCTTTTCTCTTTCTTCATTAATACAGTTTGTCTTTATTAGCTCCACACGCCCCCGTGTCCGCTGGGCACGGCCCCGTGTCCGTCTGACACTCTCTCTCTTCATTAATTGTAATTCGCAATTACAATTAATGCGCCTGCTGTACTTTCGCCACGCCCCCGTGTCCGCTGGGCACGGCCCCGTGGTGGGCAATAGAAGCTTCTACAGGTTTGTCTTTTGTGCCAGGGCTGACCATTCTGGACACGGCCCCGTGTTCGCTGAGCACGACCCCGTGTTGAGCTGGACACGCCCCGTGTCGGGCTGGGCACGCCCCGTGTCGGGCTGGGCACAGCCCCATGCTCAGCTTTCTTCTTGTTTTTGCTTTGGGAGTTGTTGTCGAGGGGTCGGGCATGCCACGTTTCTTCCTTTTCTTTGTATTTATGTTGGTTTTGGCTGTATTTTTGTTCCTTTTGTTCGTTTAAGCTCATTTGACCCTGTAAATTCAAAAGGAAGACAAAAACATACTTTTTCCAACATTAGTACTAAAAAAGGGTTAGTTTTATGCCTTATTTGATGTAATTTATATGTTGCATTTTACACACATCAAATACCCCCACACTTGAATCTTTGCTTGTCCTCAAGCAAAACTCTTTATAATGTGGCTTTACACTCCCAAATGGAATTGGTAGAAGAGAAAGTTGTTGGGCTTATCATAGAGTGCCGGGAATCCAAGATTCTTTATTAGGCTTTATTTTTATGTTATTTACAATCCTATTCGTTATGATTTATTTTGAACTTTTCATAAGAGAGATTACTTATTTGGGCATAACATGCCTCTTTAAAATTCTATTTATATACGAGTTCACATACCTCACGGGGATCACTCAACACTCGGCCGAAGATGTATTTTAGTGAATCACTCGAGAGCGGCATGGAACTTACTCCTACCATAGGCTTGCCAAGCAATCAATCCTCCTCCTTTTTAACTATATACCTTTGTAAACATCAAGAGGACTTTTTGGGTGAAGGGTTAGGCTTGGGTTAAAGGTAGGTGGTTGGGTTAGTGGTTAGTAAAAGGGCGAAAGGCGTAAAAAGCATCGGTTTTCGTAAGACCTTTTTTTTTTTGATGAAGCCACTATTCAAACAAAGTTATTTTTGTTAAACTTGTTTGTTTATTTCTCTTTTGCTTCATCATCATCATCATCATTTTTTTTATTTATTTATTTTTTTATTTTTTTTTTTGAAAGTCATAAGAAAAACCGAGCTTGTTACTAAAACAAAGGGTTAGAAATAAAAAGGTTTTGGTGGGTGAAAGGGTTTTTGTTTTGGGTTATGAAATGAAAAGGTTTAGGCTCAAAGGGGTTAACTAGGGGGATTTTGGGTAGGTGGTAAGAAAAAAAAAAGAAAAATAATGGTGTAGAAATAAAAAGGGTTAGTCCTAATGCCTCCATCATTTACTTACTCGGGTTTAAGTTGGTAAGGACCGGGAATGTATCGTCATGGCAAGTTCTGGAGTCGTAAGAACCAAGCGGCTATTCACACAAGAAACGAAAAATGAGCATTTATTCTAAAGATGTAAATTTGTATGCTCAATAAAGGCTCAAAACTCACTTTGTGGGAATGGGTTTTCATGTGATCAAGTATATATAATCAAATTTTAACTAAGTTTGCTATGCCTTTTCATAATTTTCTTATGTTGGTTCTTTTTATCACGACGCTATCGGTTGTAAATTCGTAAAAATATAACCTTTTTAGAATTTTGAAATTCCCAAATTAAACCTAGACAAGTAAAAAATTTGAAAATTTTTGAAAAAATTTGGGGTGATTAGAGGTTCCAATAGAGTTTTGTGTAAGGCTTGTTATTAGGACTTGCAAGATTCAAGGTTTTAGCATCCCCCCCACACTTAAATTACACATTGTCCTCAATGTGTCCCAAAAATAAGTTTTTCGGTTGATTAAAATGTGTAAAAGTGGGTTAAAAACAAGATTTTATGGTACTGGGTAGCTGAACACGGGGTGGTGTTGGCTGAGCACGGCCCAGTGTCCAGACTGCCAGTACCAAAAGTAATCAGAAGGCTGGGCACGGGGGCGTGTCCAGTGAGCACGGCCCCGTGTCCAGGTACCTGAACTGGGCATTTTCTATAGAACCTTGGGCACGGGGCGTGTTGGGGTGAGCATGGCCCCGTGCTGAACCTGCTGTAATGAAGAAAAATCGTCGGGAGGCTCTGTTTTTGCGTATGGGGTGTTGGTTCAAGCTTCCCTTATCATCCTTCACCATCCCGAGTGTGTTTTATTCCTGAAAATTAAAAACTAAACTAGAAAACATAAAGGTTAATCTAAACTAAACTACAGATAGTTCCGCGGAATGCCTCCGTGGTGCGCCACGTTTATAAGGGTCCTTGGCTAGACCCACCTTATCGGGTGGTTCTGGCTCATCTTCAATTAGGGGGTCATCATTGCCGAATGGATATTTCATTGATCGCTCAAGATCGACACTTCTTTTAAATGCCCCTAATTGAAGAGGTAGATTGTTGAACTTCCGGTTTTTCAAAGCTTCGTGAGTTTTTACAAATGGTCGTCCCAACACTAGAGGAGCGTCATCGAGGATGACAAAATCGGTCGGGATTACCATTTGATTTGTTTGAACCAAGACATCTTCAACTATACCGATTGATTTTATTACTTTCCGATTGGATAGAAAAATGGGTATTTGAAGTGGAGAAAAATCACTAATACTTAATTTTTCGAAAATGTAGTTAGGCATTATGTTAACACAAAGATCTTTATCGATTGTGACATTACTAATAAACGAATTTTGAAAGAAACATGGAACCGGTGTAATGTTAATTTCAAATGGGTCTTCTTTTATTAGTGGCGTTTGATCATTAGTTAACTTAACACTTACCGTTTCGTCAATTTTAGTGTTAGTGTTTAACTCTTTTAAAAACTTAGCATGAGTGGGTACTAAACAATGGTTTTCGAAAGAAGGTGACAAGAGATTAATTTCTTCAAAATTAGACACTTCTTGAATTTTAACGTTGTCGGACTCACCTTTTTCGTTGTTTAACTCATGTGTCGGTTTTTCACTTATTTGTTCTTCCATTTTTACATTTTCAGTTATCTCTTCCTTTTTTAATTCTTCTCTTGCGCGGGACTCCTCTTCCCTTGCGCGAGCTTCTTTTATACATCGATCGATAACTCTAATGTGTTCTAATATCCTATCGGTCACTTCGGTTATAGAAAAAGAATCATTATTTTCTAAGCTTGAATCCGGTTGTTCGACCCTTTGTTCCTCATAATACCCATATGAAGTTGATGGTTCACACCATTGTCCTTCATTGTAAGCATATGATGGATAAGGTTCGTAATTTTGTTCTTCATAATACTCATATGAGGTGGGTTGTTCACGCCAAGGTTCCTCATAGTAAGCATATGAAGGTGGTGGCTCATATCTTGGTTCCTCAAAGTATGAGTAAGAAGGCTCATACCTTGGTTCATCAAAATATGAGTATGAGGGAGGAGGTTCATACCTTTGGTCTTCATAGGATGTGTATGAAGTTGATGGCTCGTACCTGGGCTCCTCATAGTAGGTGTATGAATTGGATGGTTGATATGAGCGATTATTTTGAACCGAGCGTGCATTACGACAATTAGTGCAATAATTACCCCTATAATCATCCTCCTCATAGGTGTAGTTGTAACCTCCTGAGTATTGATCCATAAGAATCACTCAGCAGACCACAACCGAGTCTCGAGATCAGAAAACAAAAATAAAAACGGAAAAAGAGGCTGGACACGGCCCCGTGTTCAGTGGACACGGCCCCGTGTTCAGGAACTGTATCTGGGCGTTTTAATTAAATTTACTGATTTCGTTGAGCACGGGGCGTGTTCAGTGAGCATGGCCCGTGTTCAAGCTTCTGTTACTGGGTGTTTTATGAAAAATATGCAGCACGGCCCCGTGTTCAGCGAGCACGGCCCGTGTTCAACCTACTGTAAATGCAAAACTAAACTAAAATGCAGAAAAAATGTGGGCCCGTTTTGAAAAGGTTTTGAAAAACTGATTAGGCCGTCGATTTTAAGCTTTCCTAAAATCCTTGTGTCCCCGGCAACGGCGCCAAAAACTTGATGCGTGTGAAGTGTCGTATATATTAGGTGTATATTTTAAGCCCTTTTTAACACTTATTTTAGCCAAGTTTTAAATTTATAAAACACGATATTTTACTTAACACTAAACACACATATGGGCAAGTGCACCCATCGTTGAGTGTAGTATAGCGTTGGTAAGATACCGAGGTCGTCCAAGGACACAAGAGCTTTTAGTACCGGTTTATCCTCAACGTCTAACCAAAATAAAAGTTTAGAAAAATGTTTTAAACTAAGAAAAATAAAACTAACTAAAATGCTGAAAATAAAAATAAAAATAAAAACAGATAGACAAGATGAATCACTTGGTTCCGACTCGTATCTAGTATAACCTTTGATTATTTCCGCACTTTTGCACATAATTAAGAGATTATCTTAGTTATTGTAGTAGGCCCCTCTTTTGAAGGTGACGTTACCCTCACCCCAGTAGTTTGAGTCAGCAGGGATACAATCCTAAAATGGTGGATTATTGGAAGATAATGAATTAAGTTATTAATGCAGTATTGTGGTAGGCCCCGCTTTTGGCGGTGACGTTACCCTCGGCTAAGTAGTCTGAGTCAGCAGGGATACAGTCCTAAATAGCCGGGTTATAGTATTAATAGTAGTTAACTTATGAGGGGATCAAAGAGTTTGGACCCCCGCCATCCAATACCGTGAAGTATTGAAGGAGGTCCTACTAAATTTGACCCAGGTCCATTGCAGGACCTCTAAACGCTGAACAATGGCAAGACCTTTACCAAACCATTCCCTTAACCCCCTACCAGGTAGCCAACATACCTCCATATAGACCGTGGAGATATGAATGGTGAAAATCCTTTATTTTATATAGACAGTAAAATAATGCCAAGACACCACGGACAAACGATAAGGAAAGATCACCTTCAACATAAGTAACTAGTTATTAAAGTCATTAATACAAAACCAAATAAAAAGTGAAAAAGATTAGAAATAAAAAGTATTATACTAGACACTTTGTCTTCACCAAGTGATGTAAGAGACTTAGGCAAACATGGCCTTGATTGTCAAGAACTCTTACGATCAATCTTGGATCCCGAGACGACTCACACACTCTATGATGGACAATGGATGATGGTGGTGGATGATGGTGTTGTGATGGTGGTGGGTGGTGGATGAAGTGTGAGAGAGGTGGTGTGCCAAGGGATAGTTTGAGCTTGAGCCAAGCACTCCTATTTATAGCCTGTACAGAAGCCTGGACACGGCCCCGTGTCCGCTGGACACGGCCCCGTGTCCACCCTTTTCTCTTTCTTCATTAATACAGTTTGTCTTTATTAGCTCCACACGCCCCCGTGTCCGCTGGGCACGGCCCCGTGTCCGTCTGACACTCTCTCTCTTCATTAATTGTAATTCGCAATTACAATTAATGCGCCTGCTGTACTTTCGCCACGCCCCCGTGTCCGCTGGGCACGGCCCCGTGGTGGGCAATAGAAGCTTCTACAGGTTTGTCTTTTGTGCCAGGGCTGACCATTCTGGACACGGCCCCGTGTTCGCTGAGCACGACCCCGTGTTGAGCTGGACACGCCCCGTGTCGGGCTGGGCACGCCCCATGTCGGGCTGGGCACAGCCCCATGCTCAGCTGGGCACAGCCCTATGCTCAGCTTTCTTCTTGTTTTTGCTTTGGGAGTTGTTGTCGAGGGGTCGGGCATGCCACGTTTCTTCCTTTTCTTTGTATTTATGTTGGTTTTGGCTGTATTTTTGTTCCTTTTGTTCGTTTAAGCTCATTTGACCCTGTAAATTCAAAAGGAAGACAAAAACATACTTTTTCCAACATTAGTACTAAAAAAGGGTTAGTTTTATGCCTTATTTGATGTAATTTATATGTTGCATTTTACACACATCACACACCTAGCAAAAATAACCAAAAAAAATAATAATAATAAGATTTAAAATCGCATGTATAAAGATAACAATTTCGCATGTTTAAATAATCATGTAATTAAGTAAAATTAATATCGCATGTGGAACATAACAATTTCGCAATTCTAAAAAGTTAATGTAAAGTAAATAAACTAAAATCGCATATGTAATGTAAAAAATTCGCATATCTAAAAAAAACATGAAAAATACCTCCAATAAACCATCACCATGTGCTGTAAAGTCCTTCAATAATATTCTGATACGTGGACCTTCAACTTTGGTGTCCATCGGCAAACATTCAGAAATTGTTCCATGAATCTCTGATTGCTGATAAAAAAATATAGACCTGGTGTAGATCTTAGCAGCATCTTTTTCCAATGTAGTTCGACTCCAATCAGCTGGCTCAGTATATCTTGAAATATGATCATTTTTTCTATGATTGAACCTTTGAACATCCATTGCCCCATCAAAATGATTCATAAACTCTACGAGTGTGAGTTGTGAATTAGCAACCTGACAAAAAAATGGTTCTCACTCTCTGATCTTGAAGTTGTTCTCATAAGACCTGACATTGGCTCATGCCGGTAAAAAGCCGGAATCCACATGGATCTCATCCCAAACATATCATCAATCCATTTGTTTTCAGTAAGACCAAACTCAATCATCACCAACTTCCACTGTCTCTCGAATTCTTCGGGCTCAATCGAATCGGTCCAAACAATGTCGCACATCCTCCTTTTAAACTCGTCATTATTGCACAACTCGTGCCCAACCTTTAACAATAAATGCATTTTATATCAGTCTATTACAAAAAACTATAATAATAAAAAATAACACCAACAAAAACACAAAAATGTTGCATGCTCTACCTTATCTGCCACTTTTTTCATTATTTGCCACATACACAATCTGTGTCTGCTAATAGGGAAAACCTCCTCAGTAGCCTGTTTCATAGCAGGGTCTTGATCCGTCACTACAACATTAGGCTGCCGACCAAATGACTTTAAAAATGAATTTAGAAGCCATTTATATGATTCAATACTCTCTGATGCCAACAACCCAGCTGAGAGTGTTACATTCCGACAGTGGTTGTCAATGCCTGTGAACGGAACAAACACCATCTTGTACCTGAACAACAAATGCGAAATCACATTTATTATATGCGAATTAATAAAAATCAAATGCGAAACCAGGGGGAAAAGGCATGCGATATATTCAACACAACTCTGTTGTCTACACTTGCGATATTGAACCCTCATTAGCAGACAAAACATGCGAAAAATCAGTAACAAAACATGTTTGTCTTTGAAATAGTTACCTGTTTGTCTTGAAGGTTGCATCGAACGATATCACATCGCCAAATTCCATATAGTTAAGCTTGCATAAACCATCAGCCCAGAACAACCTAGTTAAACGTTTGCCATCATCAACAGAGTATTCAAACGAATAATCAGCTAAATATTCTTTTTTGTCAGTCATCCTATTTATAACCATGTCAGCGTCATACTCTCCTATATAGCTGTTTATTCGCTTCCTAAAATTTTTGCAATCATCAACTGTGGCACCAACGTTCTCGAAACCACCATAACGTTTCCTCATTATATGGAAAGCTTTGACAGGACCAAGGTTTAAAGTGCCTAGTTCCCATACCATCTCCTCCTGGACATCTGACAATTGTCTGTAAGCTGGGAGCATGTGAATGTCATTTTCACAAACAAACTTATGGTTATGACCATCAACAAATCTCTTGACTGTATATAATCTACCGTCCACAGTGCAAATCATAAGTTGAGCTTTGCATCCGGTCCTAATAGTCCCCCTTTTCCTTGTTTTGAATTGCTTTTTTGACTTGGAATTATCATCAATACCGGTTAGTTGCGAGTGACCGATCTCGTGCCACACAATAGGCGATCGACATCTTCTTTCGTATAAGGCCTCGAAAGGTGCCATCTGGATGCTAGCCTGGTAGCTGTTGTTATACGAGAATTCGACTAACGGAAGGTGTCTATCCCAATTACCACCGAAGTCTAGAACACACGAACGGAGCATGTCTTCAAGCGTACGAATCGTTCTTTCAGTCTGACCGTCGGTTTGTGGGTGGAACGCAGTACTTAGATTAAGCGTTGTACCGAGTGCCGTTTGAAACGTTTCCCACAATCGTGAAGTGAATCGAGCATCACGATCAGAGATGATGTCACGAGGCGTCCCATCTCGACAAATGATCTCGTCGGTGTAGATTCGGGCTAATCGTTCTACCTTGTAGTCTTCCCGTATTGGCAGAAAGTGAGCTGATTTGGTCAAACGGTCAATAACAACCCATATGCTGTCGTGACCTGACGACGTGGTTGGAAGTTTGGTTACGAAATCCATAGCTATGCTCTCCCACTTCCACATGGGAATTGGTGGTTGTTCGAGCAAGCCAGAGGGTCTTTGATGTTCAG
Source organism: Helianthus tuberosus (assembly GCA_030545235.1). Classification (NCBI taxonomy): domain Eukaryota; kingdom Viridiplantae; phylum Streptophyta; class Magnoliopsida; order Asterales; family Asteraceae; genus Helianthus; species Helianthus tuberosus. The sequence continues at coordinate 74,943,853 of CM060364.1, read as the reverse complement.
CCTTGATTCTAGCACAGGTTAGGCATTTTCCGACGTAGAGAGCGATATCCCGTTTCATACCCGGCCACCAGTACCTATAGCGAAGGTCATGGTACATTTTGTCAGCACCGGGATGGATAGAGTATCGGGATTTGTGGGCTTCATCCATGATAATCTGTCGCAGGTTGGTTCGCTTGGGAATCCAAATTCGGTCTAAGAAGTGGAATATCCCATTTGATTTGCTCACGAGTTAGGCTCCATCGTGGTAGATTCTTTCTTTCTTCAAAGTGCGTTCGTTGAAACATGCATGCTGGGCGTCGCGAATGAGAGCTTCGAGGTTGTGCTGGGCTTGAACATTACGAGTGCTAAGCAGATAGCTCTGTCTGCTAAGTGCGTCGGCAACAACATTTGCCTTGCCTGGGTGATAACGAATCTCACAGTCGTAATCGTTGAGAAGTTCTACCCATCGGCGTTGACGCATATTTAGTTCCTTCTGATTAAAGATGTGTTGTAGGCTCTTGTGATCGGTGAAGATCGTACACCTTGTACCATACAGGTAGTGTCGCCAAATCTTTAATGCAAAAACAACTGCGCCTAGCTCGAGATCGTGGGTTGTATAGTTCTTCTCGTGGATTTTGAGCTGACGAGATGTGTAAGCTATGACCTTGTCCCGTTGCATTAGGACACAACCGAGACCAAGGTTGGAAGCATCACAGTAGACAATGAAATTATCGTTCCCGTCGGGTAGTGTGAGTACAGGAGCGTTACAAAGCATGTATTTGAGGGTTCGAAAGGCAGACTCTTGTTTGGTTCCCCAGAATAAAAGGCTGGTCCTTATGCGTGAGAGAGGTAAGTGGTACAGCAATCTTCGAGAATCCTTCGATGAATCGTCGATAATAGCCCGCTAGCCCGAGAAAGGAGCGGACTTCAGTCGGGTTCTTAGGCGTAACCCAGCTCTTAACAGCTTCGATCTTCGCAGGATCGACGTGAATACCCTGACTATTTACGATGTGACCCAGAAATTGAACCTCCCCTAACCAAAACTCGCACTTGGAGAATTTGGCGTAGAGTTGGTTCCCCTGGAGTAACTCGAGAACCAAACGTAGATGTTGCACGTGTTCGGCTCTCGTTTTGGAATAGATCAAGACATCGTCGATGAACACGATGACGAAACGGTCGAGATATGGTTTACACACTCGATTCATCAGGTCCATGAAAACTGCTGGTGCGTTTGTTAGGCCAAATGGCATGACAACAAATTCGTAATGGCCGTAACGAGTACGAAATGCGGTTTTGGGTATATCCTCCTCTTGTATACGCAGCTGGTGATATCCTGAACGCAGATCGATCTTCGAGAAACACGTAGCGCCTTGTAGTTGGTCAAACAAATCGTCGATTCGAGGCAGAGGATAGCGGTTCTTGATAGTCAACTTATTCAATTCCCGGTAGTCGATGCACATCCGGAACGACCCGTCCTTCTTTTTGACGAAAAGGACTGGTGCGCCCCAAGGAGAGGTGCTCGGGCGAATAAAGCCGTTTTCAAGTAATTCCTGGAGTTGGGTTGAGAGTTCGCGCATTTCGGACGGCGCGAGTCGATAAGGAGCTCTGGCGATAGGATTAGCTCCAGGGATGAGATCAATGCGAAAATCAATATCGCGCTTTGGAGGTAGTCCGGGAAGATCCTCTGGAAAAACTTGAGGAAATTTTTGAACCACAGGAACGTCTTTCACTTCCTTCTTCTCTTTCTTTTCCTTCTCCGCTGCTACAATGTTAGCCAAGAAAGCTCTGTATTCCTTGCGGAGATACTTACTAGCTTGGAGACATGACATAAGCTTGAGACCCTTCGAAGTAGTATCACCATAAACGCACAATGAATCACCATTTGCGAGCGAAAAACGAATCATCTTATCGAAGCACACAACTTCGGCATGGTTTTCGTGAAGAAAGTCCATGCCTACTATGACGTCGAAACTTCCGAGTTGCATCGGAATGAGATCAATTGAGAAGATGTGATTGTTGAGCTCGAGAGTGCAATCACGAATAACAGAGTTTACAGCGACAGTTCTTCCGGTAGCGACTTCAACATCGAATGCAGAGGAGAGTCGGGAACGTCTACGACTAAGGAGTTTCTCAAATTCGATCGACACAAAGCAATTATCGGCTCCAGTATCAAACAAACATGAAGCATAAATACCATTCACAAGGAACGTACCATTGACCACGTTGTTGTCGGCCTGGGCTTGACGCACATTGAGATTGAAGGTTCTGGCGCGTGCTGCCTGTTGTTGCTGTTGCTGCGGCGGCTGTTGTTGCAGTTCTTGTTTCACTACTCTGTTTGGGCACATGTTGGCGAAATGATTTGGGTCGCCGCACGTGAAGCATGCTCTGGCTTTGACTGCGGGTGCCGGAGGAGCTTGTTGACCCTGTGGGGCAGCGAGTAGAGCTTGATTGGCAGGAGCTTGACGTATACGGCAGTTGGCAGTGAAATGGCCGTACACGTTGCAGTGAGCACAAAAACGGCATTGAATAGCTGTCGGGTGGTGATAGGTGCAAGTAGGGCAGAGCGAGTGTGGTCCAGTATATGCACGCTTTGCAGGCGGTGCATTGGCCACAGCCGCCGCTACTTGACGCTGTTGAGCAGGTACAGCTTGAATCGGTGCAGCAGTAATCGCACAGTTCTTGTTGGTGGAGCTGTTCTTTCTTTTGTTCTTTCGCTTGTTGCTCGACGAGGTGGTTTCAGCAGTTGGTGCAGCAGTAGTGGCTTGATGCAGATGCTTGGAGGTCTTGTCCCACACCCCAGCCTTAACCCTTTTGTCATTGATTTCAGCGGCCAGCAGATAGGTTTCCTCGATCGTGGTAGTCTTAGCCGCTTGCACGAAATCAGCAACGCAGTCGGGCAAAGCTCGGATGTACTTCTTGATGGTCATATCAGGAGTCTTGACCTGGTCGGGACAGATAATGCTGAGCTGTTTGAAGCGAGCAGTAAGACCAGCATTGTCTCCATCCTTCTGATGTATGTGCCAAAATTCATCTTCAAGCTTTTGACGCTCGTGAGGAGGGCAAAATTCCTCTAGCATGACTTCCTTAAGCTCGTCCCACGACAAACCGTAAGCTGCATCATTCCCTCTCTTGTTCCTCTCGGCCGTCCACCTGTCCAAAGCACGGGACTGAAAGACGCCGGTAGCGTTCAGAGTTCGAAGGTCATCAGGGCAACCACTTTGTCGCAGAGTAACCTCGATAGAGTCAAACCAGTGGAATAGTGCAGTAGGACCTCCTTCGCCTGTGAATTCTTTCGGCCCACATGACTTGAATTGTTTGAAACTGAAAGGTCTTGCGACAGCTCTAGGACCTTCAGTCCTCGATTCCTCGGATGATTTGCTGGCATTCTCATAGGCATCGCTTACCGCCTTTGCTACAGCTTTTGCGACGATGGAAGCAAGGCGTCTGTCCTTCTTTTCCTGGCGAGAGAGTGGATGACGGGATCCAGACGACATTGTCTGCAATAGACATCGCCATGGAACTCAACACATGTATTCGAATCTCACCTCACACATCTACTACTACCAAAGCTCAGTAACACGTACCACGTAAACGCATATAGTCACCAAAATCACAGAATTGCACAAAATCACATAAACACATAGAGCACATAATCACAATATTCCTAAACACGTAAGCATAACAGCAAGAAACACGTATAACTTAATCACTAAAAGCAGTCCGAAAACAGAAACCTAGTATTCAGAGTTTGCGAGTGTTCGAAAGCAGTGTAGCGCGAGTGATTTGTCAATGTCGTGTCGTGTGAGTTTTGTGTTTTTAGCAGAAGCAATAGTGTTGGGTCGAAACCAATAGTACCTCAAAACTTAAACAAATAACAGAAAAACACATAAAATCCTCATAAGGGTCGATAAATCAGAAGTAGATTGTCTGCGGCTAACAGACTTCGACTAACCAAAGTGGCTCGACTATTCGCAAGGATCTTGTGTGCACAATTACCTCCAGGACTATGCCTTTGCCTCGGTTCTTGGGCGTTGGCGCAATTCCCATTGGTTACATTGTGTCTTTAGATCGTTGGAGTCCATCGAACTTTGGTGAGAGTTTTGTATAATAGCAGGACGAGTCGTCAAGGTTAGGGTTTCACCCCTATCTTGCAACTTACGTCCTTGTTTTTGATAAAAATTGAGGAGATTATTCATCAAAATATGGATTTCACTCCTAATTTGGTATGATTCTCCTCGTTTGTAGCTAAAACGCAAGCTGATTAGGCAACTTTAGTCGAGAGTTTACGGTTTTCACACCTATTCTCAGCCTCATTGCCTGTTCACAACTTGAAAATTTCGTGTGCAGTGATAGAAAAGAGTGAGTGATAGTGGCGAGTTTACGCATACGCGTGAGTTGGTCTGTTGGTTCTTAACTATAGACTAGGTCTCTAAGACTTCGACCCAAACTAGGTCGAGTCTTGCCTAATTCCCTATAGTTATGGCTCTGATACCAATCTGTCACACCCCAACCGATGGCGGAATCATCGGGGCATGGCACTGAGCGAAACAGATTGTCCAGAAGTTTCCATAACAACTATCATTACCATTCAATTTAAGTTAACATGTCCCATACCATGTCTCAAATAGCAAACAAGTTATTACAAACAAAACTAAACAATTATTCTGTTCCGACAACTCAGATTTAACATAACTAGTTTATTCGTTGGTTTCTAGACTCCGGTTCCTAGCTTCGAGTTCATCACAGCCCGAGAAGCATATAAACAACCTAGGCACCTGTCACATACGTTAAAATAAAGTCAATACATAAAATGTAAGGGTGAGCATACAAGTTTGATAATAGCATATAGAGTTCGAATTCGTTTACGCATAACCAGCACGTACACATAGTGAAATGAAGCACGTTAGTTATCGACATAGATCCATCGATACCAATGACTGCGGGTTGACTGCCCGGGGCAGTTCGCAATACATGATTACCACCGTAATCAATGCAAGTAAAAGATCCTTAACAACCCCCGTGTGAACGGGTGCTGAGTCCAAACTATAGTACTATCGTTGCTAAGGCAGGTAGACATCATTCCATGTGTAAACATAACAACAAGCATTCATAAGCCACGTATAACATGCATAAACGGTTTAGCGTTAAAATAGCTTGAGTAGTGTGATTGTTGTAGTTTGAATATTCGTAACGTATGTAACACCCAAAAGTGCTAAAGCAAAAAGGGTTCGAGTATACTCACAGCGATTGTGGATTGAAGGGAGCGCTTTAACAGCGAGTACGGTTAGCCTGAATAGATTCGATAACGTAACGTTAAGTGGCGCGTAAAACAGTACAAGGTGAGCGTGGTTAGGATGGCTCATCGTGCGGACCAGCTATCCGTGAGAGGGAGTCATCCGTGCGCATGACCTATCTGTGCGGATGGTGATGCGTGCGGATGGTGATCCATCCGGATAAGCTATCCGTGCGTACGACTGTCCGTGCGGGTGGTAATCCGTGCGGATTAGTTGTGCGTGCGTATGGCTTATCCGTGCGGACAAGTTTTCTGTGCGGATAAACGTTCAAGTGGATTGTTTCTTCCTAAGTGTGAGATGTGTTTGTGTATGATGGCTTGTGCTTTGGAGTTTTCGTTGTAGCATTTAGAAAACACATAAGTGTTTCTACCTTTCAAGCCGGTCGCGCGGACAACAATCCGTCCGGACGGTAGTCCGTGCGGACAATGGTAATCCGTGCGTACGACTTGGTCGTGCGGATGACCACTGTTTGAATTTATTTTAAGGCCTTAGTATCTCATGATCCGAAGAGTAATCCATTCAGAGGTCGTCCGTCCGGATTGCTCATCCGTCGATACTCAAACCTTGTTTGGAAAGTGGGTCCCAAGGGTAGCTCGTCCGGGTGACATCCCGTCCGTATGGCCTGTGCGTGCGGACAGCTTGTCCGTGCGGACAGCTTGTCCGTGCAGATAGCTGGTCCGTGTGGACAGCCTCCGGTCTGATTGTTTCGTTCGTCTACTCTGGGTTTCTGTTGTCGTTTATCGAGACGTTCTGATTTCGTGGCAACCACTTGGAATTGTGTTCTCACCCGCTTGACTAGACCGGCCAGGAACCACCCTAACTCGACCTGTCGGCGACTCAGAACGGTCATTCTGGTTGACCCCGAAATCAGGTGTCTGCTGGGTAAAATCCAGATCTATGACTAGTGCATCACTATTGACGAGTAGAACACTAAACCGATCAGATTCGTACCGATTTCAAGGGTAAAAGAAGGAGAGAACTTAGGTTTATTTCTTTCAACTCTTTTATCCTTAGAAAAGTTTAGATTTAGGTGAGGTTCTTGTGAAAACTTGTAGAAATTGTTTAGATCTGATTTATTCTTGGTGGAATGAGATCAAGCTTGAAGTTCATAAGAACTTCATGATGACGTCACCCGAGAATACCTCAAATCCGGATGATTTCATGGTTAAAAGTGAAGATTTGAAAGATGGAAAGGTGTAGAATTGTGTAGTGATCAGGAACGTACAAGAATTAGTGCAAGATCTTACCTGGATTGAGAGAAATCTGAGAAAAAAGTGAAGAATGCGCGTGGTTCGGGCGTCACTTGCCAAAAGTGGAAAAGTTGGAGAGTGACCAGTGTATTTATAGGATGCCAAAAAGGGAAAGGGGTGAGCCGTGCGCATGGCACGTACCCGGATAGGCTATCCGCGCGGATAGGTCATCCGTGCGGATTGGCAATCCGTGCGGATTGGCCATCCGTGCGGATGCCACCTGCTTTGGTGCGTTCGGTGCGAGGTTGCTTCGGTTTCGATTTGCGAGCGATTCGATAGGGTTTCCTAGTCAAATTACTTTCAGTCCCAACTACTTCTTATATGGTTCGACTCGGAATTCGGGTTCGGGTTCGCTTACATTCGAGTTAGACTTCGAGTTCGATTGAGTTCGCTTGATTGTCACAACATAACATAAAATAAAATAAACATGCACAGGTAACACGTAAGGCACACACACACATATAATCAACAAGTAAAATACACAGTTCGAGTTCGATTCGATGTCGATTTGATTAGCATAGCTTGATTAACTTTATCGCATTGTTACTTCTTATCCTTCCCAGTCGTAGGTCGATTGAAATATGGTAAACATGATTCGATTATTGTAATGAACGACATTTACTCCACATAATATAAATAAAATAAAAACATTTCTACGAGTCAAGTCGCGCGAAATCGGTCGTTGACTTTGACCTTGACTTTGACTTTCACTCGTGAAAACACGGGGTGTTACAGTTGTCACCCACCTTAGTCCAACAAGAAGATTGGCATTATCGTCCATGCAATGCCTCAAACAGAGCTGTCTGAAATACTAGAATGGTAACTACTGCAGTAGAACTCGGCCAAAGGTAAATGTCCTTCCAATTTTTACTAAAGTCAATCACACACATGCTCGCAGCATGTCTTCGAGTGACAGGATGGTTCCTTTACTCTGACTGTTGTCCTATGGTGATAAGAAATGCTCATGTCTAGACGTGAGCCAAGGGTGTTGTGTATTGCCTGTCATAAATCAGGTATAGATCAAAATCAGAGGTGACAGGAGTTGGCACCCCGTGCCTAGAAACCGCCCTTCACAGGTAATTACTCACAGGATACGAAGACTTGTCAATTTTCCTTGATTGCAAGAAAGTGTACTGGTTACATGAGACAATCAACGGTCACCCAGGTGATATTGTTTCCGTTTTGAGCTTTAGGTAGACTAGTGACAAAATCCGTGGCAATTTGTTCCCATTTCCAAATCGGTGTTTCTGGTTGCTGACACTGATGTGTGGTAAAATATACATATTTGTCCCGTGTAAAGTGTATACTTTTTGTATAATTTTTATTTATTATTTTTTAGATTTTAGTAGTATATTATATTATTTTGTGTTTTGGCAGATCCTGGTATAATTGGAGCAAAAACGAGTAATATGGCAATGACCAGCCAGTTGGCCAGAGTAGGATGCCAGAGACCGAAGGAAATTCACCGCTATTTTCTTTGAGTGGGCCGATCCCGCTAGCTCTATATGAAAATATGAATTATATAATATACATGTAGAAAAGGGCTGCTAATATATTACTTGGAGGTGAAGATAATTGAGCCACTATCATATATAATATACATTTGAGAAAATAAAGGAAGGGGGCTCTTATAATCAGGAAGCTAGTACCATCATCATTCATCGACATCGGGTATGTTTGGCATGGAGCTTTTAGGAGCTTCTAGCTTTAAGCTTTTAAGAAAAAGCTCCTACTCAATAAAAAGCCTTGTTTGGTTGAAGGAGCTTTAAGCTTTTTGGTTAGAAGCTTGAAGCTTTTGGTTGAACGCTACTACTAGTAGCGTTTAGAAGGAGCTACAAGCTTTTAGGGAAAAATGACTATTTTAACCACTAAAAATAAGGAAAATTCTAATGCACCAACTTTCTAAATTTTTAGTTATGTCCATTTTGGTCATTTTGTACATTTTATTAAAAGCTCCAGCTACTCTACCAAACACCAAATATATCTAAAAAGCTACAGCTACTAGCTATCAGCTACAGCTACCAGCTTCCAGCCACCAGCTACCAGCTTACAGCTTTCAGCTACCAGCCACCAGCTACTTTTGCCAAACATACCCATCATCATTAATTTTTGGAGCTATATTATATACTATTTGGGCTCTAAAATCCATCAATAAGTGCAGCAACATCTCGATAGGATTTTGGGGCAGCCACCAAATCGGCCCAACACCAAGAAACACATGCGATTGAAAGGCTGCCATCATCATTAAGGGATGGAATTATTATAAAAAAAATCATCATCAGCCGCAATCTTGGGGGGCGATTACTGTTGAATATATCAGACGATTTTGAGAGGAACGAGGGAAAAACATCGAACAACAACAACATCACGAATTTTAAAGTTCTTTGGGGAGTTCGGAAGCCTGATTTCAGAGGTTTGAAGGTTCGGGAAGGCGTGGAATCATTGTTGAAGCGCGGGAGCATACGTGATCGAAGAATTCGGGTTTTATACTTTCGTAATCTTTCGTTTTCGTTTGTTTCTTGTTATTTGATGATGAATTCTGTTTTGACCATGATTGTTATGTTGATTTTAGACATGATTATCGGCTAGATTTCTGTTACTACCTAGACATGGATGAATGATTGCTTACGTTTGATTATTCTTGGATTTTTGAATGCTATGGATTGTTTATAAATTGTAAACGGTTTGTTCTATCAGTTAGATGTGTTTGCATGCTTGATGTTATTTTATTATTGATTATTGCTTCGCTTGAATCTTGGTGACGGTCTTTATCACGGAATAGAGTCGGGCTAGGGTTTTAGGTTTTGGTGAGTGTCTATATCACATAATAAACCTTTAATCCTTTAGGGTGAAAATCATGTAAGTAACCTTAGAAGTAATATTTGGTAATTTAATAAAATCAAGTGTTCTACTAATCGTCAATAGCTGTAAGGTGCGAGATTATTGCTAGGTCTAAGTGATTAAACCGCAAGGTGGGTCCTTCTTAGAAAGTTAACCTATTTGCTGCTGTCTAGCAAGTCTAACTGAGAAAACAAACCTATCCTAGGTTTAGGTCTCGTAAGGGAGTGAGCCTTATAGGATACTTTTATAAACACCATTAGATGTCTTGCAAGAGAGTCTAAAACCGGTAGTTTAACAACCTTTAGGGGATCTTAGCGTGCTCTTGAAAAGGTCCTTAGATTTCCCGATAGGTGAGAATTTCAAGATCCCGGTTCCATAGCAGACAACTTCCAATTATAATCATAACTAAAAGCAATCAGGATTCCTGTCTAGGTAGTTCCCTCATCATCCTTGAGTTCAGTCTTCGTGAGAGTTCGTGTCTAGTTCGTCTAGTCTAGCTAGTTTTCATTATTTGCATTATTAGGATTTTTAGAAAACCCCCCCTCAATAAACAAATGGTTAAGTCGTGTCAGTTTTAGTCTAGATAGAGTCAGTAGCGTAGTCAGTAGAGTCTCTTGGGTTCGATACTCGGACTTCCTTAGGCTATACTACATTCGATCGGTACACTTGCCGGTTGTGTGTTTTAGGGTTTAGAGAGTCTTAGTTTTATAAATTTAAAACTTAGAGGGTCTAGAATTAGGGTAAATTTAGTTAGTTTAGTTAACCCGTTTTTAGCACATCAAGTTTTTGGCGCCGTTGCCGGGGACTCTTTAGCGATTGCGTTAATTACTTTATTTGGACTTGTTTGACATTATACGTGCTATTTGTTCGTTTGTTTGAGTCGTATGAGTCTAAGTATTTTAGTGTCTTTATTATTTTGTTGAGTCAGTTACCACAACCACCAGCCTTTGACTTCACACCGAAGTCATCACCACACAATTCACCACCATCCTCCTGTCCTACTAGCCCACAACCCGTTGTCCATATGGCAGGTCGTCAAACGGTTCATCAGGAATCCACCACTGGTTTCACCGGTGCGAACTCACCCATTACCCTTCCCGCCATCAATAATGACAAGTCTTGGAAAATCCCGTCCTACATCATTGCCGTTATCACCAACTCGTGCCAATTTCACGGTCGTGATGACGAGGATGCCCCAGCTCACATCAGCCGCCTCACCCGCCTCTGCAGCACCTTTTCCATTGAAGGTGCCAACTTTGACGCTCGTTTCCTTCTGGTCTTCCCATTCTCACTCGCAGGCCGCGCAGCCACCTGGCTTGATTCACAACCCGCGGGTACGTTTACCACATGGGCCACCCTTCGAGATGCCTTTCTTGCCAAATACTTCCCACCCGCCAAAGCATCTCGTCTTCGTCATCAGATCCATTCGTTCCGGATGGAGCCTGACGAGCCCTACCACTTAGCCTGGGAAAGATTCCAAACCCTACTCTCTCGTTGCACTCAACATGGGTTATTTAATTGGGCACTTGTAGAGAAATTCTACAACGGTCTCACTCCAGAGACTCGAGCCCGTTTTGACACTTCAGCAGGAGGCCACCTCCTATGTAAGAAAACAGTGGCCGAATGCAATGACCTTTTTGAGAGTTTCGCCAATTCCGACATCGATCATTGCGCCATCGGCAGGACTTCAATTCCTGTGACTAGTACTCCCTCGGCCGGTCGAGGAGTACACCAAGTTAGCTTGGATACATCGATGGTCGCGGCAATGGAAAACCTTGAGAGAAAGCTTACTAGTAGGATGAACGATTTAGAGAGGAGGTTCGATAGGTGTGAGGTGTGTAGAGGGGGTCACGATACTATAGATTGTCCCACACTCACTGTTGAGCAGGTAGAGTTCATAGCCAATAGAGGTCCAACGAACCCTTTTAACAATTCAAATTTAGGGTCCAATTGGCGTAGTAACAGTAACACCTTCTGCACTTCCGGTAATCCCCCCGATTTCCAATCATGTTCGAATCAAAACAGGGGACAGGATTATTATTCTATTGGGGGTTCGAATCAGCAGGGTCAGTTTGGTAGTTCAGGTTCAGTAGGTCAGTTAAATAGTGGGGGGTCAAACAGTCAAGGTTCAAACAACCAAGGTTTGGGTAGTGGTCTAGATGAGATTAAAGCTATGTTATCCCAAATACTAGTTAAGAATCAAGCGACCGAAAGGACCTTAGAAGCAACCCAAAGGGCCTTAGAGGCCACTCAAAGAACCTTAGAGGATCATTCCATATTTTTAAAGAACAATAACTCCAACTTTTTAGACCTTCAAAGGCAAGTCAGTGACATAAATAGTCAATTGCAAGAAAGGTCTTCCGGTCAGTTCTCGATTTACACCCAACCTAACACAACCAATCATCATGTTAAAGCTATATCTACTAAGTCGGGTCTAGAGTTAAGAGAGGTTGGTCCCCCACCGGTTCGAGTAGAGAAAGAGGAGCCGGTGATTTTCAAGGTCACTAACACGAGAGGGTCAAATGCTAGAGTAGAGGCAGTGGCATCGGTGGGGGAGAGTAAAGGATGTGAGAGAATAGAGACAGAGAGGGTGAGCGATCCTAGGTTAGAGCCAATGTTAGAACCTAAGTGTGGGGATCCACCCGATAGGATAGTAGTTGAAAAAAGAGTACAGTGTTTAGAATCGAAGCTAGAAGCACTGAGTGAAGCTCATTGTGGGGATAGATTTAGATTTGAAACATTTAAGTTCAAACCGCCTGATGATGAGTTGAGAGATTGTAAGAGGTATGACGAGGTTTGGAGAGATTCGGGTAATAAGTATGATGGTGCCACGACCCGGGAGATTTGGTACACAGGTGAGCCGCGTCTATATGATCCTCCATGAGTGTTAGAAAAGTTGATAGCCCACTTGTAGAGTTTGTAGATTTTGAGTCTTTATCGTAGTTTTAGGTATTTTCGTGTTTTCATGTTTTCTTGTATATTGAGTCGGTCGTTTTTTTTAGAGTCGGTATTGCTTTGGTGTTTGCTTGTTTTTGTTTATGAAGGTTTGAATATGTACCACCCGTACTCAATCTCCATTCGGGTGATTTTGGAGCTGCTTATCAAATTTCGGGCATTTATCGAGCATACTTGTTAGTTAGTGTCATAGCCGATCGCGAATGAAATGCTATACGATCGAGCTGGATTGGACGAGAGTTTTGGAGCATACGCGCTAATTAAACCAGCTAAGTCCTTTCCAATTTGTCCTTCGTCTTTTTATTTCATATTTATTTTAGTCTTTTGAGTCGGTTTCCATCCTACATTGAGGGCAATGTAGAGTTTAAGTGTGGGGATTGGAACTATCGTTTAGTGTCATTAGTTAGTGAGTCTTGAGTCATAAAAAAAATTGAAAAATCCACAAAAAAAAAAAATTAAAAAAAACTAGAAAAATGTCTTTTGAAATAAGAAGTTTGCAAAATAAAAAACGGAAAATGATAGAAAAGTCGGGTTTTTGTTCGGGTTCAAATAATGATAATATGAGATAAAATAATCGTGCTTGTGTCTAGTTTGGGATGCGCGGGTAGGCTCGATTCGGTTCTGGGTTCCTTTGACCTTAAAATTACCTAATTGTCGGTCTACTAGTGGGTTCTCATCTAGGGAAAGTGGGGAAATTGAAACCGCCAAAAATAGTATAAGGGATGCCGTTATAAGCTAAGATTGTTAGAGTTTTTAGTCATTATCTCGCTGAAAGAAAAAAAAAATAGAATAAAAGTGAGCTAGACACTAAATGAAAGTAGCCTTTCCTATGTAGTCTGTGATTGGGGATAGCGACTCTACAGTCGGATTACCGCTAGGGTGTGTGAAATCGACTTGCCGAATAAAAGTACCGAAACCTAAGTAATCTGTGGTTGGGGATAGCGACTCTACAGCCGGAATACCGCTTGGTTAGGGAAAGCATCGTCTAGTCTCGCGAAAAAAAGAAAAAAAAAAGCAAGCAAAAAAAAAAAGGAAAAAAAAAGTGAAAAAAAATAGATTTGATTTTAAACTCTCTTGATCTTGGTATAAAACGGTTAGGAAATAACCCAGTGGTTGTTCCTTTTGTCCTATAAGCTTGAGGGGGAATTAGGTGGACTTGCAATTCTTAGCGTGAGACCCTAGGTAGATTGACCGAACTTGAACTAAATTGCATGATAAGGGCTTGGAACCGGGTTGGGTTTAAGTGGATCAATATACTTGCAATCGCGGCTAACACGAGTTTCGGTTTTAATAAAATAACTTATACTTTTGGCCCAAGTGACTATTCCGACTATGATTCCGTTTGCATAATTCTTTTTCGAGGACGAAAAAAAGTTAAGTGTGGGGATATTTGATGTGTGGTAAAATATACATATTTGTCCCGTGTAAAGTGTATACTTTTTGTATAATTTTTATTTATTATTTTTTAGATTTTAGTAGTATATTATATTATTTTGTGTTTTGGCAGATCCTGGTATAATTGGAGCAAAAACGAGTAATATGGCAATGACCAGCCAGTTGGCCAGAGTAGGATGCCAGAGACCGAAGGAAATTCACCGCTATTTTCTTTGAGTGGACCGATCCCGCTAGCTCTATATGAAAATATGAATTATATAATATACATGTAGAAAAGGGCTGCTAATATATTACTTGGAGGTGAAGATAATTGAGCCACTATCATATATAATATACATTTGAGAAAATAAAGGAAGGGGGCTCTTAGGCCGGAGGGTGTGGGGGGCGCCACCCTCGCCCTGTCAGCACCTATAGCGTCGTGGGCGCCATACACCCACACCACCGGAATTAAGTTGGGGCGCTATAGGACTCTCGCGAACATGATAACGAGCAAAAATCACACAGATCGAGGCCACTTTAATACTTTTGACCGTTGAACGGTCATGGGTTAAAAAAAAAAATTGTTTTTGGAAGTTTATAAATTCTCTTCAAGTGGGGGGGTTATAAAGCCCTTTGGCTGATGTGGCGCCTAGGTGGCGCTGAGGTGTCCTTATAAGGCCCAAGGGGCTCCATCCCACACCCTCTAGCCTTATAATCAGGAAGCTAGTACCATCATCATTCATCGACATCATCATTAATTTTTGGAGCTATATTATATACTATTTGGGCTCTAAAATCCATCAATAAGTGCAGCAACATCTCGATAGGATTTTGGGGCAGCCACCAAATCGGCCCAACACCAAGAAACACATGCGATTGAAAGGCTGCCATCATCATTAAGGGATGGAATTATTATAAAAAAAATCATCATCAGCTGCAATCTTGGGGGGCGATTACTGTTGAATATATCAGACGATTTTGAGAGGAACGAGGGAAAAACATCGAACAACAACAACATCACGAATTTTAAAGTTCTTTGGGGAGTTCGGAAGCCTGATTTCAGAGGTTTGAAGGTTCGGGAAGGCGTGGAATCATTGTTGAAGCGCGGGAGCATACGTGATCGAAGAATTCGGGTTTTATACTTTCGTAATCTTTCGTTTTCGTTTGTTTCTTGTTATTTGATGATGAATTCTGTTTTGACCATGATTGTTATGTTGATTTTAGACATGATTATCGGCTAGATTTCTGTTACTACCTAGACATGGATGAATGATTGCTTACGTTTGATTATTCTTGGATTTTTGAATGCTATGGATTGTTTATAAATTGTAAACGGTTTGTTCTATCAGTTAGATGTATTTGCGTGCTTGATGTTATTTTATTATTGATTATTGCTTCGCTTGAATCTTGGTGATGGTCTTTATCACGGAATAGAGTCGGGCTAGGGTTTTAGGTTTTGGTGAGTGTCTATATCACATAATAAACCTTTAATCCTTTAGGGTGAAAATCATGTAAGTAACCTTAGAAGTAATATTTGGTAATTTAATAAAATCAAGTGTTCTACTAATCGTCAATAGCTGTAAGGTGCGAGATTATTGCTAGGTCTAAGTGATTAAACCGCAAGGTGGGTCCTTCTTAGAAAGTTAACCTATTTGCTGCTGTCTAGCAAGTCTAACTGAGAAAACAAACCTATCCTAGGTTTAGGTCTCGTAAGGGAGTGAGCCTTATAGGATACTTTTATAAACACCATTAGATGTCTTGCAAGAGAGTCTAAAACCGGTAGTTTAACAACCTTTAGGGGATCTTAGCGTGCTCTTGAAAAGGTCCTTAGATTTCCCGATAGGTGAGAATTTCAAGATCCCGGTTCCATAGCAGACAACTTCCAATTATAATCATAACTAAAAGCAATCAGGATTCCTGTCTAGGTAGTTCCCTCATCATCCTTGAGTTCAGTCTTCGTGAGAGTTTGTGTCTAGTTCGTCTAGTCTAGCTAGTTTTCATTATTTGCATTATTAGGATTTTTAGAAACCCCCCCCCCCTCAATAAACAAATGGTTAAGTCGTGTCAGTTTTAGTCTAGATAGAGTCAGTAGCGTAGTCAGTAGAGTCTCTTGGGTTCGATATTCGGACTTCCTTAGGCTATACTACATTCGATCGGTACACTTGCCGGTTGTGTGTTTTAGGGTTTAGAGAGTCTTAGTTTTATAAATTTAAAACTTAGAGGGTCTAGAATTAGGGTAAATTTAGTTAGTTTAGTTAACCCGTTTTTAGCACATCAGACACAAACTAGAAGGTTTCTGATATTCTACCTCGACTGTCGCACAAGTTAAATATCGTTCACATACTTTGCTATATGAATCTTCATGCCCGGTTGCCAGTACTAGATTTAGAGATCCTAATATCTCCTATCAAAATCCAGACGACTAGAATATCAGGGCTGGTGTGCTTCGCTCAACACAAGTTCCCTTGGATTGCTATATAGTGAGACCCATATTCGCTCCATGAGGTAGTGGGTATCGCCCGATTTGCCAAAAGTTGCTCCTCCATGCCCTGCATGGACTCAACTTGAAAATTCTCTTCCTTCAGTGCTTCGGTTCGAACAGGGCGAATCTGATCAGGTAGGTTAGAGTCGATGGTGTGTTGCGAGGCTCGTACACTTCTAGGTTTCACAATAGAAATCATTCAAAGGTTTCATCCAGCGATGCCATCACATGTTTAGCTCTTTCGAAACAAGGGTACACGGGAGGCCCTTGTGATCGGTCTAAGTAGTGCATTTGGTACCGTCCAAGTAATGCCTCCAACTTAAATCCAAAGACCATGGCTTCCACCGCAGGTTGTGACTCGTGCAATTCTTCTTGTAAATCCACTACGTAAGCCATCACCTTCTCGTGTTGCATCGGCGTGTAACTGGGACTCTGATTCGAACCATCATGGTATACCGCTAGATCACCCATATCCTCGGGTAAATACGATGCTTAGTGCATTGTAGAGTTGGGTTTCAAAAGCTGAAAAGACGTCCTCCTGTTTTGTCTCCCACGAATATACAGCATTCTGTTGTGCTAAAGAGATTAAAGTTGCGCGGTCTTTGAAAATCCCGCGATGAATCTGAGATAGAATCTAGCGAGACCAAGAAATTGTTGTATCCCCGAAGGACACTTTGGTGCCGACCAATTTCTAATAAAATGGATCTTAGCTAGATCCACGTGTATCCCTACTTTGTTGACTACGTGACCAAGAAAATGTACTTCTCGAATCCTGAAGTCACCCTTAGGCAGACTTCACATGGAGTTGCTCCTCCCCTAGGAGCTCTAAGATGAAATACAAGTGCCCTTCATGGTGTTCCTTTCTCCTGGAAGTGATTCAAAACGTCATAGATAAATACGGTTGACGAATCTGGCGAGATGAGGTTGATACATACTACTCCTGTGATCCCCAAGGCTGCTGGTGTGTTGGAACAAGAACAGAAAATCATAGTGGCTGTATTGTGCCTATAACGTCGTGTGAGGAATCATCCTCCGCTAGGTCTCCCATCAGGTGACAGTCCGATCTTAAGTCGGTTTCCGAATAGAAGCTTGATCATTGCAGCGGGTCAAGCAGGTCGTCGATGCGAGATAGAGGGTGACAGTCTATGATTACCACCTTGTGGTAGTCTGTACACATACGAAAGGACTCGTCCTTCATTTCCACAATAGAGCTCGGGCTCCCCAAGACGAGGAGTAGATCGATAAAACTCCCATCCAGTAGTTCCTGAAGTTGTTTGAAAAGTTCTTGCAACCCTCCAGGCGCAAGACGATAAGAGGTGCCAGAAATTAGGACTGCTTCTGGCGTGATACACATCTGATATTCCTCCTGACAACGTGGGGGAAAACCTGGAAGTTCTTCGGGCTGCGCACCGGTAGTCAATGATAGGGTTGCAGGGTAGGTGAAACACTTCTGGGCTCCCACCGTCAAAGTGATGGTGACAATCAGTGAATCTCCACCATGAAGATATATACATGTGATTTCCTCCTTACAGAAGGTTTCTGCTTGAGGCTTGGAAATCTGGTCCATACTATCGACTACAACAAAGCTTCTAACAGTAGCTGGGGGAAGGTCAATGTCGAACTCATGACCAACAAGATTGAGTTGCACCTTAGGTGAACGTGTGAGACTTCAGTTGGCTCACCATCATCCACTTCTACAACGTGTCTGTCTTCAAGAGGCATCAGGGTTAAACAGAACAGAGACGAAGCGTTTAGTTACCCAAAAACATACAAGCTACCATGTTGCTATTATGCCTGGCGTCGCCTACGCCAATTCTAAATGCCCTTCCACGAGCACCACTTCCAGTGCGTTTGTTACTGTTATGAGAATTCCCAATACTGTCATTGTTCCCTGGGTTGTTGACGTCTTGACTTATCAGCGGTCAATTCTTGTCAAAGTCTCCTTCATTTCCATACTGAAAGTTATGATTTGCGAGTACCTTGTTGTCGCCATGGCCATTTCCTCTAATGTTGTTGCTTTAAAAATAGATCCTTGCGATCTTTTTCCTTTAGGGTCCACCTCTCCGTTGTTCTTGTCACGTCCTAGGGTACTGCCCATGGCACTAGTAATTACACATCCCATATTCTAGTTGGTTTCCAGTGTTTTATGCCCCGATTGATTCGTAAGAGTTGGCTCCCAGACATTGCTTACTAGGGTTGGGGACTCGATTGAAGTTAACCTACTAAGGTTCGTTGTCAGAGAGCAGGGTCATCCTAACACCAGGGTTGGTAATGCATCACGTTCATCTTCTTGTCTATCGGTCTTGCAAGTCGATTGAATAACGCACGGTAAATCGTTAGAGAATCACAGAGGTGTCCATACTTCTGAATTTGAGGCGTCAATTTGTTGCGAGAAAAGTGAGAAAGTATAGACCAAACATTTAACGTTTCGACATCTGTCTCAAAGACGTTCGTACTACACCTAACATTTCTACACGGCTCGCTAGACGTTCGGTTACGTGTTCAGGCATCACTCAATATCATCGAGACTCGTAAGGGTTCAGAGGGAAGTGAAAGGACCACGTTCAAACAGGAGACAGTCATTGCTATGACCCCTATGGATCGTTATATTTCACATTTGGTCGAATATTGGAATGGAACCCCTTTCACACTTGTTAGGCCTCGTTGGGACTCACATGCACCCCACATTATTATTATGTGTGGACCCATAATAATAATATGATTTGCATGCTCGTCTCAGTTCCTCCTAACTCATGTTAAATAGTTCCTCAGACACGAGTAGCAAGACAATGAGATCACAAAACGTGGGTCATGAATGTCTAGGGAAACACCGCACTACCAATCACTTAACACATGCAAGTAATACATGAATTCATATTGTTGTGCTAAACGTGCAATCACATGCAATATCATATGTAAGTGTTCACTAGTTATGCAGTGCAATGAGTAAACAAGAGATGAACCTTGCAGTCTGGAGCTGAGAGACGAACCTTGCAGTCGGCTCATCTTTTACTTAAGCCTTGGACAAACCTTTTGATTTACCTCTTCTCGATAGTCCACACTGCCGCCGCTGTTACGCAGGTAAGCACGTCTTGCCTACCGCCACAACCGCTCTACAAGTTTCGCTACCGTTGATCCTCTTGACCGACGATGTCTACGATATTGTCTACCCCGGTTACGACTTCGTTGCTCAATTGAATTGAAATTGGATCACAGGCCTTAACTCGCCTTTGATTTCGAACAACCTTAGAAACAACTCCAATAAAAAATCTGCTATTTCTAAGTTCAACCCTTTTTTTTAATCTTCGTCTTCACCGAAGTTTTACCTATCACCGGATTCCTCTCGCAAAAATCCGATCCACTATTTATCAGCCCGATAGGAAACCAACTTGTTTCTGAGTTGCCACGGTACGAACAACCTACACGCTGCCCGCCGTCTTAACAGTACGACGCCGCTGCTCCGACAAATCAGTACCGCTGACCTTCCTAATCACCGACCCGTTAGATTCCTTAGCCACCGATTAAGAACCCGGGTACTCGTTTGATATCGACGATTGAACCTTGGCTCTGATACCAATTCAAGTCCCAGTCGATACTCAAACGAAGAATAATATTGGGCGTTATCCAAATTATTCTTCGTTTGAGTATCGACTTGTTACACCCCCAAAATACCACATGCAGGAACCCCCACGAGGTTGTGACGTACCAGGAGCTAGCCACCAATCACATTGAACTCATAACATTAATTCAAATAAAACTTTCATTTATTAAAATAATCGTTACAAAACATTGTTTACATTTCAGCGCAAGCATACTACATTAATTAAGAGTTTCAGAACCCAAGTGTATAAAAGCCATTAACCGTGTCTCATGATTCCATGCAAATCGACCCATGACCACTCCAACATCCCTGTCACACCCCGTGTTTTCGCAAGTGAAAGTCAAAGTCAAGGTCAAAGTCAACGACCGATTTCGCGCAACTTGACTTGTAGAAATGTTTTTATTTTATTTATATTATGTGGAGTAAGTGTTGTTCATTGCAATAATCGAATCGTGTTAATCATATTTTAATCGACCCACGACTATGAATTATAGGCAGTAACAATATGATAAAGTTAATCAACTAATAATCAAGCTATGCTAATCGAATCGACATCGAATCGCAACTCGAGCTATGTATTTTACTTGTCATTTATACGTGTGTGTGCCTTACGTGTTACCTGCGCATGTTTATTTATGTTTTGTTGTGGTAATCAAGCGAACCCAATCGAACCCGAAGTCTAACTCGAATGTAAACGAACCCGAACCCGAATTCCAAATCGAACCATGTTATATACGAAGTAGTTGGGACTAAAAGTAATTTGACTAGGAAACCCTATCGAATCGCTCGCAATCGAAACCGAAGCGTCGTCGCACCGAACGCCCCCTTCAGTCGACATCCGGACGGATGGTCCATCCGCACGGATTGACAATCCGCACGGATTGCCAATCTGCACGGATGACCTGCAATCCGCACGAATCTCCCTTTCCCCTTTTGGCATCCGATAAATACCCGGGTCACTCTCCAAACTTTCCACTTTTGGCAAGTGACGTCCGACCTGCACGCATTCTTCACCTTTTCTCCGATTTCTCTCAATCCAGGTAAGATCTTGTTCTAAATCTTGTACATTCTTGATCTATACACACATCTACACCTTTCTATCTTTCAAACCTCAACTTTTAACCATGAAATCATCAAGATTTGAGGTATTCTAGGGTGACGTCATCATGAAGTTCTCATGAACTTCAAGTGTGACCTCATTCCACCAAGAATAACTCGGATCTGAACTATTTCCACAAGATTTCACAACAACTTCACCTAAATCTAAACTTTTCTAAGGATAAAAGGGTTGAAAGAAATAAACTCAGGTTTTCTCCTTCTTTTACCCTAAAAAACGGTACGAATCGGATCAGTTCTAGTCTTCCACTCAATATTAGTGATGCACTATCCCTAGATCTGGATTCTACCCACAAGACACCTGATTTCGGGTTAAACCGGAATGACCATTTTGAGTCGTCGACAGGCCTCGAGTTAGGGTGGTTCCTAGCCGGCTTAGTCGTGCGAGTAAGAATACAATTCCAAATGGTTGACACGTAATCAGAACGTCTCGATAAAACGACAACATAAACCAAGAGTAGACGAATGGAACAACCAGAACGAGAGGTTGTCCGCACGGACAAGTTGTCCGCACGAACAAGTTATCCGCACGGACAGACGATCCGGACGGGTTGTCACCCGGACGAACTACACTTGGGACCCACATTCAAAACGAGGTTTGAGTATCGACGAATGAATAATTCGGACGGGCGACCTCTGAATGGATTACTCTTCGGATCATGAGATACTAAGACCTTAAACAATTTCAAACAATGTTCATCCGCACGGGCAAGTTGTCCGCACGGACAGACTATCCGGACGGATTGTCTTTGTCCGCACGAACAAACTATCCGGACGGATTACCACTGTCCGCACGGATTACCATCCGGACGGATTCCACCAATTTCATCAAGTGACTCAGCCTTAGAGACCTGCCCGCACGGATTACCATCCGGTCGGATTGTTGTCCGCGCGACCGGCTTGAAAGGTAGAGATACTTAAATGTTTTCTAAATGCTACAACGAAAACTTCAAAGGACAAGCCATCATACACAAACACATCCTTAGGAAGAAACAATCTACTCGAATAGTTATCCGTACGAACATGTTATCCGCACGAGTGACTAGTCCGGACGGATTACCATCCGCACGGATTACCATCCGCACGGATGAACAATCCGCACGACTGACTAATCCGGACGGATTACCATCCGCACGGATAACTCACTCGCACGGATAACTCACTCGCACGGATAACTCACTCGCACGAATAGCTTACTCGCGCAGATAACTTGTCCGCACGATCAGCTATCCTACCCACTCTCACTCTATATCGTTTTACGCGCCACTTATCGTTTCGTATTCAAATCTATTCAGGCTAACCGTACTCGCTGAAAAGCGCTCCCTTCAATCCATAATCGCTGTGAGTATACTCGAACCCTTTTTGCTTTTAGCACTTTTGGGTGTTACATACGTTACGAATATTCAAACTACAACTATCACACTACTCAAACTATTTGAACGCTAACCGTTAATGCATGTTATACGTGGCTTATGAATGCTTGTTGTTATGTTTACACATGGAATGTTGTCTACCTGCCTTAGCAACGATAGTACTATAGTTTGGACTCAGCACCCGTTTGCACGGGGGTTATTAAGGATCTTTTACTTGCATGGATTACGGTGGTAATCATGTATTGCGAACTGCCTCGGGCAGTCAACCCGCAGTCACTGGTATCGATGGATCTATGTCGATAACTAACGTGCTTCATTTCACTATGTGTACGTACTGGTTATGCGTAAACGAATTCGAACTCTATATGCTATTATCAAACTTGTATGCTCACCTTTACATTATATGTATTGACTTTATTTTAACGTATGTGACAGGTGCTTAGGTTGTTTATGTGCTTAACTTACTGGTGATGAAATTGAGGCTAGGGAAGGAGTCCTAGAAACCAACAAATAAATTAGTTATGTTTAAATCTGAGTTGTCGGAACAGAATACTTGTCTTGATGTTTGTCTGTAATAATTATTTAACTATTTGAGATACGGTATGGGACGTATTATTTAAATTGAATGGTAATGATAGTTGTTATGGAAACTTCTGGACAATCTGTTTCGCTCAGTGCCATGCCCCGATGATTCCGCCATCGGTTGGGGTGTGACAGATTGGTATTAGAGCCATAACTATAGGGAATTAGGCAAGACTCGACCTAGTTCGGGTCAAAGTCTTAGAGACCTAGACTATAGTTAGGAACCACCAGACCAACTCGCGCGTATGCATAAACTCGCCACTATCACTCGCTCTATTCTATCATTGCACTCGAAATTTTAATTATGAGCAAGCACGGAGGCCGAGAATAGGTGTGAAAATCGCAAACTCTCGGCTAACGTCGCTTAATCAACTTGCGTTTTAACTACGAACAAGGAGAATTATGCCAAACTAGGAGTGGAATCCACATTTTGATGAATAATCTCCTCCATTTTAGGGACGAAGTTGTTAAGCCAGGGGTGAAACCCTAACCTTGATAACTTGTTCCGCGCATTTTACAAAACTCCCACCAAGGTCTCAACAGACGATCTGTAGACGCCATAAAACTAACGGGAATAACGCCAAACGCCCAAGAATCGAGGCCAAGGCACGATCCTGAAGGTTGAAGGTGCATAACAGATCCCCTGTGAATAATTGAATTACTTTGGCTAGTCGAAGTCTACTAGCCGCAGACAATCTATCCTCGATTTTATGTGTTTCAAGCTTTGAGCCAAGACTATTGACTCTGACGATTCGTCGATTTTATGTGAATTACGTGTTTTATGCTTATTTGTTAGCGTTTTGAGATACTACTGGTTTTGATCTAATGCCTTTTTGCTTTCGCTACCCACACAACACACAACACATGATTAACAAATCGCTCGCACCATACTATACCCTCGCCGACTTTGAATGATAGGTTTCTGTTTTCTGAATGCCCCTAGTGACTAAGGTATGTGTGTTTCTTGCTATTGTGTTTTACGTGTTCAGGAATTATGTGATTATGTGCTCTACATGCTTATGTGACTATGCACTGTGTGTTACGCTGTTACGTGAATGTACGTGTTACTGAGCTTTAGTAAGTAGTAGACGTGTGAGGTGAGATTCGAATACAATGTGTTGAGTTCCATGGCGATGTCTATTGCAGACAATGTCGTCTGGATCCCGTCATGCACTCTCTCGTCAGGAAAAGAGGGACAAACGCCTTGCTTCCATCATCGCGAAAAGTGTGGCAAAGGCCGCGAGTGACGTCTATGAGAACGCCAGCAAATCATCCGAGGAATCGAGGACTGAAGGTCCTAAAGCTGTCACAAGACCTTTCAGTTTCAAGCAATTTAAGTTATGTGGGCCGAAAGAATTCACAGGCGAAGGAGGTCCTACTGCACTATTCCACTGGTTTGACTCTACGAGGTTACTCTGTGACAAAGTGGTTGCCCTGACGACCTTCGAACTCTGAACGCTACCGGCGTCTTTCAGTCTTGTGCTCTAGACTGGTGGACGGCCGAGAGGAACAAGCGAGGGAATGATGCAGCCTACGGTCTGTCGTGGGATGAGCTCAAGGAAGTCATGCTAGAGGAATTCTGCCCTCCTCACGAACGTCAAAAGCTTGAAGATGAATTTTGGCACATACATCAGAAGGATGGAGACAATGCTGGTCTCACTGCTCGCTTCAAACGGCTCAGCATTATCTGTCCCGACCAGGTCAAGACTCCCGATATGACCATCAAGAAGTACATCCGAGCCTTGCCCGACTGCGTTGCTGATTTCGTGCAAGCGGCTAAGACTACCACGATCGAGGAAACCTATCTTCTAGCCGCTGAAATCAATGACAAAAGGGTTAAAGCTGGTGTCTGGGATAAGACCTCGAAGCATCTGCATCAAGCTACCGCTACCGCACCGACTGTCGAACCCACCTCAACAAGCAACAAGAGAAAGAACAAGAGAAAGAACAACTCCACCAACAAGAACTGTGCGATTACTGCTGCACCGATCCAAGCTGTACCTGCCCAACAGCGTTAAGTAGCGGCGCCTGTGGCCAATGCACCTCCTGCGAAGCGTGCATATACTGGGCTGCACCCGTTCTGCCCTACTTGCACCTATCATCACCCGACAGCTATTCAATGCCGTTTTTGTGCTCACTGCAACGTATACGGCCACTTTACTGCCAACTGCCGTATTCGTCAAGCTCCTGCCAATCAAACTCTACTCACTGCCCCACAGGGTCAACAAGCTCCTCCGGCACCCGCAGTCAAAGCCAGAGCCTGCTTCTCATGTGGCGACCCGAACCATTTCGCCAACGTGTGCCCAAACAGGGTTGTGAAACAAGAACCGCAACAGCAGCAACCATAGCAGCAACAGCAGCAGCAGCAACCACAGGCCGCACGTGCCAGAACTTTCTATCTCAACGTGCGTCAAGCCCAGGCCGACAACAACGTGGTCAATGGTACGTTCCTTGTGAATGGTATTTATGCTTCATGTTTGTTTGATACTGGAGCCGATAATTGCTTTGTGTCGCTCGAATTTGAGAAACTCCTTAGTCGTAAACGTTCCCGACTCTCCTCTGCATTCGATGTCGAAGTCGCTACCGGAAGAACCGTCGCTGTTAATTCTGTTATCCGTGATTGTACTCTCGAGCTCAACAATCACATCTTCCCAATCGACCTTATTCCGATGCAACTCGGAAGCTTCGACATCATAGTAGGCATGGACTTTCTTCGAGAAAACCATGCCGAAGTTGTGTGCTTCGATAAAATGATTCGTTTTTCGCTCGCGAACGGTGGTTCATTGCGCGTTCATGGTGATACTACTTCGAAGGGTCTCAAACTTATGTCATGCCTCCAAGCTAGCAAGTATCTCCGCAAGGAATACAGGGCTTTCTTGGCTAACGTTGTAGCAGCGGAGAAGGAAAAGAAAGAGAAGAAGGAAGTGAAAGACGTACCTGTGGTTCGAGAATTTCCTAATGTTTTTCCAGAGGATCTTCCCGGACTACCGCCAAATCGTGATATCGACTTTCGTATTGACCTCATTCCTGGAGCAAATCCTATTGCCAAAGCTCCTTACCGACTCGCACCGTCCGAAATGCGCGAACTCTCAACCCAACTCCAGGAATTACTTGAAAAAGGCTTCATTCGCCCGAGCACCTCTCCCTGGGGCGCGCCGGTCCTCTTCGTCAAAAAGAAGGATGGGTCGTTCCGGATGTGCATCGACTACCGGGAATTGAATAAGTTGACTATCAAGAACCGCTATCCTCTGCCTCGAATCGACGATTTGTTTGATCAGCTACAAGGCGCTACGCGTTTCTCAAAGATCGATCTACGTTCAGGTTACCATCAGCTACGCATTCAAGAGGAGGATATACCCAAAACCGCATTTCGTACTCGATACGGCCATTACATATTCGTTGTCATGCCTTTTGGCCTAACAAATGCACCAGCAGTTTTCATGGATCTGATGAATCGCGTGTGTAAACCATATCTCGACCGTTTCGTCATCGTGTTCATCGACGATGTCTTGATCTATTCCAGGTCGAGAGCCGAACACGCGCAACATTTACGTTTGGTTCTCGAGTTACTCCAGGGGAACCAACTCTACGCCAAATTCTCCAAGTGCGAATTTTGGTTAGGGGAGGTTCAGTTTCTGGGTCACATTGTAAATAGTCAGGGTATCCACGTCGATCCTGCGAAGATTGAAGCTGTTAAGAGCTGGGTTACGCCTAAGAACCCGTCTGAAGTCCGCTCCTTTCTCGGGTTGGCGGGCTATTATCGACGATTTATCGAAGGATTCTCGAAGATTGTTGTACCACTTACCTCCCTCACGCATAAGGACCAGCCTTTTGTCTGGGGAAACAAACAAGAGTCTGCCTTTCGAACCCTCAAGCACATGCTCTGCAATGCTCCTGTTCTCACACTACCCGACGGAAACAATGATTTCATTGTCTACTGTGATGCTTCCAACCTTGGCCTCAGGTGTGTTCTTATGCAACGAGACAAGGTCATAGCTTACGCATCTCGTCAACTCAAAATCCACGAGAAGAACTATACAACCCATGACCTCTAGCTAGGCGTGGTTGTTTTTGCATTAAAGATTTGGCGACACTACCTGTATGGTACTAAGTGTACGATCTTCACCGATCATAGGAGCCTACAACACATCTTTAATCAGAGGGAACTAAATATGCGTCAACGCCGATGGGTAGAACTTCTCAACGATTACGACTGTGAGATTCGTTATCACCCAGGCAAAGCGAATGTTGTTGCCGACGCACTTAGCAGACGGAGCTATCTGCTTAGCACTCGTAATGTTCAAGCCCAGCACAACCTCGAAACCCTCTTCCGCGACGCCCAGCATGCGTGTTTCAACGAACGCACTTTGAAGAAAGAAAGAATCTACCACGATGGAGCCCAGCTTCTGAGCAAATCAAATGGGATATTCCACTTCTTAGACCGAATTTGGATTCCCAAGCGAACAAATTTGCGACAAATTATCATGGACGAAGCCCACAAATCCCGATACTCTATCCATCCCGGTGCTGACAAAATGTACCAGGATCTTCGCTGTAGGTACTGGTGGCCGGGTATGAAACGGGATATCGCTCTCTACGTCGGAAAGTGCCTGACCTGTGCTAGAATCAAGGCTGAACACCAAAGACCCTCTGGCTTACTCGAACAACCACCAATTCCCATGTGGAAGTGGGAGAGTATAGCTATGGATTTCGTAACCAAGCTTCCAACCCCGTCATCAGGTCACGACAACATTTGGGTTGTTGTTGACCGTTTGACTAAATCAGCTCACTTTTTGCCAATACGAAAAGACTACAAGTTGGAACGATTAGCCCGAATCTACACCGACGAGATCATTTGTAGACATGGGACGCCTCGTGACATCATCTCTGATCGTGATGCTTGGTTTACTTCACGATTGTGGGAAACATTTCAAACAGCACTCGGTACAACGCTTAATCTAAGTACCGCTTTCCACCCACAAACCGACGGTCAGACTGAAAGAACGATTCGTACTCTTGAAGACATGCTCCGTTCGTGTGTTCTAGACTTCGGTGGTAATTGGGATAAACACCTGCCGTTGGTTGAATTCTCATATAACAACAGCTACCAGGCTAGCATCCAGATGCCACCTTTTGAGGCCTTATACGGAAGAAGATGTCGATCACCTATTGTGTGGCACGAGATCGGTCACTCGCAATTAACCGGTCCGGAGCTACTACAAGAAACGACAGACAAAATTTTCCAAATTCGAGACAATCTAGCGAAAGCTCAGGATCGACATAAAGTTTACGTCGATAAAAAGCACAAGCCCCGTGAATTTGGCGTTGGTGACTACGTACTCCTAAAGGTATCGCCTTGGAAGGGTGTAGTCCGATTCGGCAAGAAAGGGAAACTCGCGCCTCGATATGTTGGACCTTTTAAGATTCTGGAAAGGATCGGAAAAGTCGCCTACAGACTCGAATTACCGGAGGAACTTAGCAATTTCCACCCGACTTTTCACGTGTCAAACCTCCGAAAGTGCATCGCCGACCACGATTTACATGTCTCTCTAGACGATCTACAAGTGAACGAAACATTACACTTCGTGGAAAAGCCTGTCGAAATCATGGATCGCCAAACCAAGCAACTCAGGCGCTCACGCATTCCTATTGTGAAGGTCCGATGGGAAGGCAAACGCGGCGCGGAGTTCACTTGGGAACTCGAAAGCGACATGAAGACAAAGTATCCACAGTTGTTTAATTAGGGAAGCGTTAGAGAGAAAATGGCTTTGTGATTCTAGTGTCGTACGATTTCAAGCAAATCAATAAGAATCACGTATTAATACGTTCTTGTGTGTTCGGTCTCGATCATGTACGGATTCCGCACGTCGCACGGTTGGTTCGCAATCGAAACGGAGTCAAAACCGGGACCTACACAATCCACGTACAATCACGGATTCCGCTGTGACGAACGATCATTACGGAATCGTACGGTGTCAAAACCGATCCTGCAATGGTCACGTTCGTGAACGGATTCCGCACGTTACGCGAGTCAAAATCGGTCCAATCGAAAAGTGCTCACATGTGATTCACGGCTTTGTTACGGCTTTCAGCTTAATTTCAGGACGAAATTCCCTAAACAAGGGGAGGCTGTAACACCCCGTGTTTTCGCAAGTGAAAGTCAAAGTGAAGGTCAAAGTCAACGACCGATTTCGCGCAACTTGACTTGTAGAAATGTTTTTATTTTATTTATATTATGTGGAGTAAGTGTTGTTCATTGCAATAATCGAATCGTGTTAATCATATTTTAATCGACCCACGACTGTGAATCATAGGCAGTAACAATACGATAAAGTTAATCAACTAATAATCAAGCTATGCTAATCGAATCGACATCGAATCGCAACTCGAGCTATGTATTTTACTTGTCATTTATACGTGTGTGTGTGCCTTACGTGTTACCTGCGCATGTTTATTTATGTTTTGTTGTGGTAATCAAGCGAACCCAATCGAACCCGAAGTATAACTCGAATGTAAACGAACACGAACCCGAATTCCAAATCGAACCATGTTATATACGAAGTAGTTGGGACTAAAAGTAATTTGACTAGGAAACCCTATCGAATCGCTCGCAATCGAAACCGAAGCGTCGTCGCACCGAATGCCCCCTTCAGTCGACATCCGGACGGATGGTCCATCCGCACGGATTGACAATCCGCACGGATTGCCAATCCGCACGGATTGCCAATCCGCACGGATGACCCATCCGCACGGATAAACAATCCTGGTGACCTGCAATCCGCACGGATCACCCTTTCCCCTTTTGGCATCCTATAAATACCCGGGTCACTCTCCAAACTTTCAACTTTTGGCAAGTGACGTCCGACCTGCACGCATTCTTCACCTTTTCTCTGATTTCTCTCAATCCAGGTAAGATCTTGCTCTAAATCTTGTACATTCTTGATCTATACACACATCTACACCTTTCTATCTTTCAAACCTCAACTTTTAACCATGAAATCATCAAGATTTGAGGTATTCGAGGGTGACGTCATCATGAAGTTCTCATGAACTTCAAGTGTGACCTCATTCCACCAAGAATAACTCGGATCTGAACTATTTCCACAAGATTTCACAACAACTTCACCTAAATCTAAACGTTTCTAAGGATAAAAGGGTTGAAAGAAATAAACTCAGGTTTTCTCCTTCTTTTACCCTAAAAAACGGTACGAATCGGATCAGTTCTAGTCTTCCACTCAATATTAGTGATGCACTATCCCTAGATCTGGATTCTACCCACAAGACACCTGATTTCGGGTTAAACCGGAATGACCATTTTGATTCGTCGACAGGCCTCGAGTTAGGGTGGTTCCTAGCCGGCTTAGTCGTGCGAGTAAGAATACAATTCCAAGTGGTTGACACGTAATCAGAACGTCTCGATAAAACGACAACATAAACCAAGAGTAGACGAATGGAACAACCAGAACGAGAGGCTGTCCGCACGGACAAGTTGTCCGCACGAACAAGTTATCCGCACAGACAGACGATCTGGACGGGTTGTCACCCGGACGAACTACACTTGGGACCCACATTCAAAACGAGGTTTGAGTATCGACGAATGAATAATTCGGACGGGCGACCTCTGAATGGATTACTCTTCGGATCATGAGATACTAAGACCTTAAACAATTTCAAACAATGTTCATCCGCACGGATGAATAATTAGGTGTATATTTTAAGCCCTTTTTAACACTTATTTTAGCCAAGTTTTAAATTTATAAAACACGATATTTTACTAACACTAAACACACATATGGGCAAGTGCACCCATCGTTGAGCGTAGTATAGTGTTGGTAAGATACCGAGGTTGTCCAAGGACACAAGAGCTTTTAGTACCGGTTTATCCTCAACGTCTAATTAAAATAAAAGTTTATAAAAATGTTTTAAGCTAAGAAAAATAAAAACTAACTAAAATGCTGAAAAATAAAAATAAAAATAAAAGAAAAAAACAGATAGACAAGATGAATCACTTGGCTCCGACTCGTATCTAGTATAACCTTTGATTATTTCCGCACTTTTGCACATAATTAAGAGATTATCTTAGTTATTGTAGTAGGCCCCTCTTTTGAAGGTGACGTTACCCTCACCCCAGTAGTTTGAGTCAGCAAGGATACAATCCTAAAAGGGTGGATTATTGGAAGATAATGAATTAAGTTATTAATGCAGTATTGTGGTAGGCCCCGCTTTTGGCGGTAACGTTACCCTCGGCTAAGTAGTCTGAGTCAGCAGGGATACAGTCCTAAATAGCCGGGTTATAGTATTAATAGTAGTTAACTTATGAGGGGGTCAAAGAGTTTGGACCCCCGCCATCCAATACCGTGAAGTATTGAAGGAGGTCCTACTAAATTTGACCCAGGTCCATTGCAGGACCTCTAAACGCTGAACAATGGCAAGACCTTTACCAAACCGTTCCCTTAACCCCCGACCAGGTAGCCAACATACCTCCATATAGACCGTGGAGATATGAATGGTGAAAATCCTTTATTTTATATAGACAGTAAAATAATGCCAAGACACCACGGACAAACGATAAGGAAAGATCACCTTCAACATAAGTAACTAGTTATTAAAGTCATTAATACAAAACCAAATAAAAAGTGCAAAAGATTAGAAATAAAAAGTATTATGCTAGAAACTTTGTCTTCACCAAGTGATGTAAGAGACTTAGGCAAACATGGCCTTGATTGTCAAGAACTCTTACGATCAATCTTGGATCCCGAGACGACTCACACACTCTATGATGGACAATGGATGATGGTGGTGGATGATGGTGTTGTGATGGTGGTGGGTGGTGGATGAAGTGTGAGAGAGGTGGTGTGCCAAGGGATGAGTTGAAATGAATCCAAGCACTCCTATTTATAGGCTGAACAGAGAGCTGGGCACGGCCCCGTGTCCGCTGGACACGGCCCCGTGCCCGTCTGACACTCTCTCTCCTCATTAATTGTAATTCGCAATTACAATTAATGCGCCTGCTGTACTTTCGCCACGCCCCCGTGTCCGCTGGGCACGGCCCCGTGGTGGGCAATAGAAGCTTCTATAGTTTTGACTTTTCTGCTGCTTCTTGGGCACGGCCCCGTGCTGGCTGAGCACGGGGCGTGTTCAGTCTTCTGACTTCTCTATTTTGCTTTGGAAGGTGCCGTTGAGGGGTCGGGCAGTCCACTAATGTTCCTTTCCTTGTATTTATGTTGGAATTAGCTGTCTTTTTGCTTCTTTTGTGTTTTTGAGCTCATTTAATCCTGAAAATACAAAAGGAAGACAAAAACACTCTTTTTCCAATATTAGTACTTAAAAAGGGTTAGTTTTATGCATTATTTGATGTAATTTATATGTTGCATTTTACACACATCAAATACCCCCACACTTGAACTTTTGCTTGTCCTCAAGCAAAACTCTTTAATATGTGGCTTACACTCCCAAATGGAATAGGTAGAAGAGAAGGTTTTGGGCTTGTCGTAGAGTGTCGGGAATCCAAGGTCTTTTTTTTGGGTTTTATCTTTATTTATTTACAATCCTATTCGTAATGATTTATTTAGAACGTTTCATAGGAGAAATTACTTATTTGGGCATAACATGCCTTTTTAAAATTCCATTTATATACAAGTTCACATACCTCACGGGAGAAATCACTCACACTCGGCCGAAGGTGTATTTTTAGTGAATCACTCGAGAGCGGCGTGGAACTTATTCCTACCATAAGCTTGCCAAGCAATCAATCCTCCTCCTTTTTAACTTTTATACCTTTGTAAATATCAAGAGGACTTTGTGGGTTAAGGGTTAGGCTTGGGTTAAAGGTAGGTGGTTGGGTTAGTGGTTAGTGGTTAGTAGAAAAAGGGCGAAAAGCGTAACAAGTGTCGGTTTTCGTAAGATTTTCTATTTTTGCAACTTTTTATTTTGATGAAGCTTTTATTCAAACAAAGTTATTTTTGATGAACTTGTTTGTTTTTCTCTTTTTTTTTCATCAACAACACATTTTTTTTTCATACGAAAAACCGAACTTGTTACTAAAACAAAGGGTTAAAAAAAAATACAAAAAAGGTTTTTTTTTTTTTGGTGGGAAAAAGGGTTTTTGGTTTGGGTGATGAAATGAAAAGGTTTAGGCTCAAAGGGGCTAACTAGGGGGATTTTTGGGTAGGTGGTAAAAGAAAAAGAAAAATAATGGTGTAGAAATAAAAAGGGGTTAGTCCTAATGCCTCCATCATTTACTTACTTGGGTTTAAGTTGACAAGGACCGAGAGTGTATCGTCATGGCAAGTTCTAGAGTCGTAAGAACCAAGCGGCTATTCACACAAGAAACGAAAAATGAGCATTTAGTTTTAATGATATGTAATTGTGCTCAATAAAGGCTCAAAACTCACTTTTGTGGGAATGGGTTTTTATGTGATCAAGTATATATAATCAAATTTTAACTAAGCTTGCTATGCCTTTTCATAATTTTCTTATGTTGGTTCTTTTTATCATTACGCTATCGGTTGTAAATTTGTAAAAATATAACCTTTTTGAGAACTTGAATTTCCCGAGTTAAACCTAGACAAGTAAAAAAAATGAAACTTTTGAAAAAATTTGGGGTGATTAGCGGTTCCAATAGAGTTTTGTGTAAGGCTTGTATTTAGGACTTGCAAAATTCAAGGTTTTAGCATCCCCCCCACACTTAAATTACACATTGTCCTCAATGTGTCCCAAAAATAAATTTTTAGGTTGATTAGATGTGTAAAATAGTGTTTAAAAAGCAAAGGTTTATGTTACTGGTAGTTTAGACACGGCCCCGTGTCCACTGGACACGACCCCGTGGCGAACTGCCAGTAACGAGAACTTACAAAAGGTGAACACGGCCCCGTGTCCACTGGACACGGCCACGTGTCTGACAAAAATCTGCAGGTCAGTAGCCAAACAGCAGGTCTGGGAGGTGAGCACAGGGGCGTGTTGGCTGGACACGTCCCCGTGTGGACAGTCTGAAAGCCTGAAAAACAGGTTTCTTCCTCCGGTTTTTCCATCCTAGCCCTACAAGTGCTGAGGCTTAGCACCCCAAGCCTTGGTTTGTACCTGTTTCATCACTTAATACCACACCAAGCAACACAAACATCCTAAATTACCATAGTTAATTGTTCCAAGCATAAAGTAAAAGAAAAGAAAAATAAAATGCAGAAAATAGTTAGGAAAAGTAAATTGTCTAACACTTGGCTCGCAGGCCATCAATTGTTCAAGATTGCATAGGGTTAACCTGGGGAGTCATCCATCAACCGCTTCCTCCTATGCTCCTACTCCATGTCCTCATCGCTATCATCACCTCCATCCCCATGCCCCGCCATATACTCCCGGATGCTTCCGATATCATCTTGTATATCGTTGATGTTGCGTTCAATAGCTCCGACCCGGTGGTATGTGTTGTTGGCTAGGTTGTAGGCGTTCCTGGTACACATGAGGTTTTCCTGCATAAGATCATGTAAGCTTTGAAAATTAGGAAAACCGCCTCCTTGTGAGGAGGATTGACCCGGATCACCATGGGGTTGATACTGGTAGTGGGGAGGTGGTGCGTGAAGAACTAGGGCCTCCTGTGGGTTCCATGCATAACCTTGCGTCCTTTGGAAACTCACCGTTCCGTCTTCTGCCTCATAAAGTAAGTTCATGGCTCGGCAAATGTGGTAATCAACTCGTCCCGACCATGGGCTTCTTTCAAAGGACCTTGGAATTCGTGTGTAATGCTTGAAAAGACGGTACACCCATCCTCCGAAGAAGATAGGCGTTGGAGCGCGAGCAAGGCGGTTGAGATGCATGTTTCGTAACAGGAGATATGGAACATCGAGGGGCTTCTGGTTGTGGATACAGTGAAGGACAACCAAATCTTTCAACCCTACAACGCCGCTACTGTCGTGACGTTGGTTTAGAGAGTAGGTGAGAAGCCTGTGAATGTAGCGATAGAGCGGATCCCTTAGCTTCGTACTCTTGGTGCTACTAGGGTTGTAGATTCCTTCACCGATTTGAGCCCATGCAGCTTGTCGTTCATTTTCATCCAAGTCTCGTAATCCTCCGGTATTTTCTTCGTTTCCCGATTCCTCCTCTTGGTATAGTCCTATTATGGCTCCAAACTGTGCCATGGAGATCGAGAACATTGTCCCGCCACACCTAAATGCAACCCCTTCATTGTCGAAAGGGTCACACCTTGAAGTGAAGGTAAAAGTACTGTAGAACTCCATGGTGCATTGATGCACCAACCGAAGCCGAGTGTTTAATGCAACAGCTAGTGGTCCCGTAACGATGTTGTTGAATCGGTCCAGCTGGTTTACCAAGGTCAACAGGTCTGTGCAAGCTCTCCTGGGGTATTCTCCGGGTCTTGTTTGAAGAATCTCATACCTTGCTCTTGCATCAAGCTCCCTTGCATTGAACCTAGTGAACTTTTCCATCTGAAAGAATACACCAAAAGTTAGCACGAGACAATTAGATTCTTAAAGAAACTGCAAACAGTGGCTGGACACGACCCCGTGTCCTCTGGACACGGCCCCGTGTCCAGAGGTCTGTTACTCAAAAACTTCATTTTTCGACCCGGTTTCGAAAACTTGAAAATTTTTGGTCCAATAGGTGCGGTTTCCCCCGAAAATGAAACCCTAAACACCGTTTTTCCCAAAATATCCCGTTTACCCCATCAATTTCATCTTTTTCGGTTCAAGAACAAGGGTTTGGGGTTTTTGTAAGAAATCGGGTGAATCTATGAACAATCTAAGTGTATTTACTTTCCTTAACACCAATCTAACTAAATGCAAACAGATCTTAAACGAAAATTTGAGGTTTGATCCGGATGAACTTCAAGAACCCTAGATTTTTCCCCAAATTTTTGGTGTTATAACTACATGCAAGTAACTAATCTAACTACTGAGAGTGATAGAATCATACCTTGATGTTGTTAGATCGATAGGAGACGTCGAAATTTCGCGAAAAATCGCCTGGAACCAGAGCTTTTGTGGGTAAACGGGGCGTGTGGAATGAAGAAACTGTTTTGAGAAAGGGGTTTTATCCCGTCTGCAGCGCGAACACGGCCCCGTGTCCAGCGGACACGGCCTCGTGCCGAGCGATTTTTTTTTAGGTGCTCGTGTGAGTGCCCCCTTTTCCCATAAGCTAGGGTTAGAAAACTTACCGCTTTATTTTGTCGTCTCAATCGTTCGTAACTTACCAGGCATGATGTTTTTATTCTTCCACTGTTTGAAGCGAGATCCCTTCTTCCTCATCCTCAATAAATCCTTGATAGAGTTTCAGCCGTTGGCCATTGACTTTAAATGGTGGCCCATTTCGAGATTTAACTTCTACTGCACCGTGTGGAAAAATGTGGGTGACGGAAAAAGGTCCTGACCACCTAGACTTTAATTTACCAGGAAACAATCGAAGTCGTGAATTAAACAAAAGAACTAAATCTCCTACCCGAAATTCATTAGGTTTAATATGTTTGTCATGCAAATTTTTCATTCTTTCCTTATAAATTTCAGAGTTTGAGTATGCATAATTCCTAAGCTCGTCTAATTCATTTATTTGACAAAATCGATTTTTACCAGCAAATTCTAGATCTAAGTTTACATTTTTTATTGCCCAGTAGGCTTTGTGTGCAATTTCTACTGGCAAATGACAACTTTTTCCATAGACTAGCTTATATGGGGTTGTACCTATTGTTGTTTTATAAGCAGTTCGAAAAGCCCATAAAGCATCGTCTAATTTATCTGCCCATTCCTTTTTATTTATCCCTACGGTTTTTTCGAGTATTCGTTTTAAACCTCTATTAGTCACTTCGGCTTGCCCGTTTGTTTGAGGATGATATGTTGTTGAAACCCGGTGATAGACCCCATATCTTGTTAAAAAATTTTCAAGTTGATGGTTGCAAAAATGGGTACCTCTATCACTTATTAAAGCTTTAGGTGTGCCAAAACGAGAGAATAATTTTTTCAGAAATCTTACCACGACTCTTCCATCATTTGTTGGAAGTGCCTCGGCCTCGGCCCATTTAGACAAGTAATCTACTGCCACAAGTATATATTTGTTTCCTTTCGATGGTGGGAAAGGTCCCATAAAGTCGAGTCCCCATACATCAAAAATTTCACAAACAAGAATGCCATTTTGTGGCATTTCATTTTTGGAAGAAATATTACCTGTTCTTTGGCAAGCATCACATGTCTTTACAAGATTTTGAGCATCTGTGTAAATGGTTGGCCAATAAAATCCTGAATCGAATACCTTTTGTGCGGTACTGGCAGCACCATGATGTCCTCCGTATGGACCATCATGACAATGGCGGAGAATTCTTCGTGCTTCACCACCATGTACGCATCGTCGGACGAGTTGGTCAGCACACATTTTGAAAAGATATGGATCTTCCCAAAAGTAGTGTTTCACATTGGCAAATAATTTTTTTCTTTGATGATGTGGCCATCCTTTTGCGACTATACCGCTAGCTAGGTAGTTAGCATAGTCGGCGTACCATGGTTCTTCCTTATATTCCACCATTTCCAGGGACTCAGTTGGAAATTTTTTCGTTGATTTGCTCGTCCCTGGTTGCCTCTAAAGTTGGGTCTTCTAAGCGTGAAAGATGATCTGCTGCGGTATTTTCTGCTCCTCTTTTGTCCTTGATTTCAATGTCAAATTCTTGGAGGAGTAGAATCCACCTAATCAAACGTGGTTTTGCGTCTTGCTTCTTGAAGAGATATCGAATGGCTGCATGGTCTGTATAGACTATAGTTTTAGAAAGAACAAGATAAGAACGAAATTTATCAAAAGCAAATACCACAGCTAGTAACTCTTTTTCAGTTGTTGTGTAATTTTCTTGTGCATCATTAAGTGTTTTACTAGCATAATAGATTGGGTGGAAATGCTTTTCTTTTCTCTGTCCCAAGACAGCTCCAACTGCAAAGTCACTGGCATCACACATAATTTCGAAAGGAAATTTCCAATCAGGCGCTATCATGATAGGTGCATTGACTAGCATTTCCTTTAGGGTAAGGAATGCTTGATTGCAATCCTTGTCAAAGATGAATGGAGCATCTTTTTCAAGCAATTTTGTTAGAGGCCTTGAGATTTTTGAAAAGTCTTTGATAAATCGCCTATAAAATCCGGCATGCCCTAGGAAACTTCTGATAGCTCGTACGGAGGATGGAGGTGGTAATCTAGAAATGGTATCTATTTTGGCTCGATCCACCTCCATTCCTTCGCTTGAGATCTTGTGACCGAGTACTATTCCCTCCGTTACCATGAAATGGCATTTTTCCCAATTAAGGGCGAGGTTAGTTTCCTCACATCGGGATAGCATTCGTTCAAGGTTATCGAGACATTGGTCATATGAATCCCCAAAGATAGAAAAGTCGTCCATGAAGACTTCCATTGTCTTTTCTATCATGTCATGAAAAATAGCTACCATGCAACGTTGGAATGTTGCTGGGGCATTACATAGACCAAAAGGCATGCGTCGATAAGCAAAAGTTCCATAGGGACATGTGAAAGTTGTCTTCTCTTGGTCTTCGGGTGCTATCGGGATTTGAAAGTAACCTGAAAAACCATCCAAGAAACAGTAAAATTTATGACCGGATAATCTTTCTAACATTTGATCAATGAAGGGTAAAGGAAAGTGATCCTTTCTTGTTGCTTCATTTAATCGTCTATAATCTATACATACCCTCCATCCTGTGACGGTTCTCGTTGGTATTAGTTCATTCTTTTCGTTAGTTATTACCGTCATACCTCCTTTCTTTGGAACTACTTGGACGGGACTCACCCAAGGACTATCGGAGATAGGATAGATAAGTCCGGCGTCAAGTAACTTGATGACTTCGTTTTTAACCACTTCTTGAACATTTGGATTTACTCGACGTTGTGGTTGTATGACCGATTTGTAGTCATCATTCATCAAAATTTTGTGTGTGCACATAGAAGGACTAATTCCTTTTATGTCAACAAGTTTCCAAGCTATTGCATTTTTGTGTTTTTTCAAAAGATTAATTAATTTTTCTTTTTCTAAGTTATCTAATTTAGAAGAAATAATTACAGGTAACTTACCATCTTTGTCTAGAAAAGCATATTCCAAACCTTTTGGAAGTTCTTTGAGCTCAAGTGGTGGGTCTTTAGGAGACTCCTTATTTGGTTGCGATTTCGATCAAGAACTTTAAAAGTTTGTTCTATGGCGACCTCTTCTTCAACAAAGTGGTCAATCTCTTCACTTGTATCGGGTGGTTCATCTTCATCTTCAATTAGGGGGTCATTATTGCCGAATGGATATTTCATTGATCGTTCGAGATCGACACTTCTTTTAAATGCCCCTAATTGAAGAGGTAGATTATTGAACTTCCGGTTTTTCAAAGCTTCGTGAGTTTTTACAAATGGTCGTCCCAATACTAGAGGAGCGTCATCGAGGATGACAAAGTCGGTTGGGATTACCATTTGATTTGTTTGAACCAAGACATCTTCAACTATACCGATTGATTTTATTACTTTCCGATTGGATAGAAAAATGGGTATTTGAAGTGGAGAAAACTCACTAATACTTAATTTTTCGAAAATGTAGTTAGGCATTATGTTAACACAAAGATCTTTATCGAGTGTGACATTACTAATAAATGAATTTTGAAAGAAACATGGAACCGGTGTGATGTTAAATTCAAATGGGTCTTCTTTTATTAGTGAAGTTTGATCATTAGTTAACTTAACACTTACCATTTCGTCAATTTTAGTGTTAGTGTTTAACTCTTTTAAAAACTTAGCATGAGTGGGTACTAAACAATGATTTTCGAAAGAAGGTGTCAAGAGATTAATTTCTTCAAAATTAGATTCTTCTTGGATTTTAACGTTGTCGGATTCACCTTTTTCATTGTTTAACTCATGTGTCGGTTTTTCACTTATTTGTTCTTCCATTTTTACATTTTCAGTTATCTCTTCTTTTTTTAATTCTTCTCTTGCGCGGGACTTTTCTTCCCTTGCGCGAGCTTCTTTTATACATCGACCGATAACTCTAATGTGTTCTAATATCCTATCGGTCACTTCGGTTATAGAAAAAGAATCGGAATTTTCTAAGCTTGAATCCGGTTGTTCGACCCTTTGTTCCTCATAGTACTCATATGAAGTAGATGGTTCGCACCATTGTTCTTCATTGTAAGCATATGATGGATAAGGTTCATAATTTTGTTCTCCATAATACTCATATGAGGTGGGGTGTTCATGCCAAGGTTCCTCAGAATAAGCATATGAAGGTAGTCGCTCATATCTTGGTTCCTCAAAGTATGAGTAAGAAGGCTCATACCTTGGTTCATCAAAATATGAGTATAAGGGAGGAGGTTCATACCTTTGGTCTTCATAGGATGTGTATGAAGTTGATGGCTCGTACCTGGGCTCCTCATAGTAGGTGTATGAATTGGATGGTTGATATGAGTGATTATTTTGAATCGAACGTGCATTACGACAATTAGTGCAATAATTACCCCTATAATCATCCTCATCATAGGTGTAGTTGTGACCTCCTGAGTATTGATCCATAAGTATCACTCAGCAGATCACAACCGAGTCTCGAGATCAGAAAACAAAAATAAAAACGGAAACAGAGGCTGGACACGGCCCCGTGTTCAGTGAGCACGGCCCCGTGTTCAGGATCTGTATCTGGGCGTTTTAATTAAATTTACTGATTTCGTTGAGCACGGGGCGTGTTCAGTGAGCACGGCCCGTGGTCAAGCTTCTGTTACTGGGTGTTTTTCTGAAAATGCTGGACACGGCCCCGTGTTCAGTGAACACGGCCCCGTGTACAGGTTACTGTAAATGCAAATCTAAACTAAAATGCAGAAAAAATGCGCGCGTTTTAAAAAGGTTTTGAAAAACTGATTAGGCCGTCGATTTTAAGCTTTCTTAAAATCCTTGTGTCCCCGGCAACGGCGCCAAAAACTTGATGTGCGATAAAGTGTTATATATATTAGGTGTATATTTTAAGCCCTTTTTAACACTTATTTTAGCCAAGTTTTAAATTTATAAAACACGATATTTTACTAACACTAAACACACATATGGGAAAGTGCACCCATCGTTGAGCGTAGTATAGTGTTGGTAAGATACCGAGGTCGTCCAAGGACACAAGAGCTTTTAGTACCGGTTTATCCTCAACGTCTAATCAAAATAAAAGTTTATAAAAATGTTTTAAGCTAAGAAAAATAAAAACTAACTAAAATGCTGAAAAATAAAAATAAAAGAAAAAAACAGATAGACAAGATGAATCACTTGGCTCCGACTCGTATCTAGTATAACCTTTGATTATTTCCGCACTTTTGCACATAATTAAGAGATTATCTTAGTTATTGTAGTAGGCCCCTCTTTTGAAGGTGACGTTACCCTCACCCCAGTAGTTTGAGTCAGCAAGGATACAATCCTAAAAGGGTGGATTATTGGAAGATAATGAATTAAGTTATTAATGCAGTATTGTGGTAGGCCCCGCTTTTGGCGGTGACGTTACCCTCGGCTAAGTAGTCTGAGTCAGCAGGGATACAGTCCTAAATAGCCGGGTTATAGTATTAGTAGTAGTTAACTTATGAGGGGGTCAAAGAGTTTGGACCCCCGCCATCCAATACCGTGAAGTATTGAAGGAGGTCCTACTAAATTTGACCCAGGTCCATTGCAGGACCTCTAAACGCTGAACAATGGCAAGACCTTTACCAAACCGTTCCCTTAACCCCCGACCAGGTAGCCAACATACCTCCATATAGACCGTGGAGATATGAATGGTGAAAATCCTTTATTTTATATAGACAGTAAAATAATGCCAAGACACCACGGACAAACGATAAGGAAAGATCACCTTCAACATAAGTAACTAGTTATTAAAGTCATTAATACAAAACCAAATAAAAAGTGCAAAAGATTAGAAATAAAAAGTATTATGCTAGACACTTTGTCTTCACCAAGTGATGTAAGAGACTTAGGCAAACATGGCCTTGATTGTCAAGAACTCTTACGATCAATCTTGGATCCTGAGACGACTCACACACTCTATGATGGACAATGGATGATGGTGGTGGATGATGGTGTTGTGATGGTGGTGGGTGGTGGATGAAGTGTGAGAGAGGTGGTGTGCCAAGGGATGAGTTGAAATGAATCCAAGCACTCCTATTTATAGGCTGAACAGAGAGCTGGGCACGGCCCCGTGTCCGCTGGACACGGCCCCGTGCCCGTCTGATACTCTCTCTCCTCATTAATTGTAATTCGCAATTACAATTAATGCGCCTGCTGTACTTTCGCCACGCCCCCGTGTCCGCTGGGCACGGCCCCGTGGTGGGCAATAGAAGCTTCTATAGTTTTGTCTTTTCTGCTGCTTCTTGGGCACGGCCCCATGCTGGCTGAGCACGGGGCGTGTTCAGTCTTCTGACTTCTCTATTTTGCTTTGGAAGGTGCCGTTGAGGGGTCGGGCAGTCCACTAATGTTCCTTTCCTTGTATTTATGTTGGAATTAGCTGTCTTTTTGCTTCTTTTGTGTTTTTGAGCTCATTTAATCCTGAAAATACAAAAGGAAGACAAAAACACTCTTTTTCCAATATTAGTACTTAAAAAGGGTTAGTTTTATGCCTTATTTGATGTAATTTATATGTTGCATTTTACACACATCACAAACCTAATAGCGATATCAACTAATAACCCCGTTGCCTCCCCGGCAACCTATTCGGTAGAAGATGGGACTTAAGGTGATAGGAGTGAGTGTATTATCCAACATTTCGGTTTAACATTCCAGTCAAACCCATTACCCAATATTCCTCCCCGGAATATTTACCAGATGTCCCTCCCCAGGACGCATGCTTGAAAAAGAACAGTGAACTCACCTTAGATTTGCTCGGTATGTTACGTTACATTACCCGTTCCAAGTTGGTTAACCAAACCCTACCGTGGTTACCAAAGATGATCAGTTTCGTAAACACATATCCAAGTCACGTATTCAACGAGTCACATGTAATATCATTATCACATAACACATAGCAACATTTAGATTTCATACGTGTTCATAACACAAGTTCTTGTTCCCCACAGGAGTTACCAACAATATCAGTTTCATAATAATTAAATCACATATTGTCACAGATTGCATTCATC
This sequence comes from Helianthus tuberosus, assembly GCA_030545235.1. NCBI lineage: Eukaryota > Viridiplantae > Streptophyta > Magnoliopsida > Asterales > Asteraceae > Helianthus > Helianthus tuberosus. The sequence goes on along the minus strand of CM060364.1, from coordinate 74,900,889 downwards.
GCAAAGACCACCCTATATCACATAAGATAACAAGTACTCGGTCCTCATACAAGCCCACATCCCACGTGCATGTCACATAATAACATTCCACAAGTGAGTGAGCTACTCACACGAGCCAAGTCAGGTTCTTCATTCCTAATCCATATTATTAACATGCAACTAATATAGTTTTAGAACACAATCATTCATCATTACATACTAGGTTATTACCCGGGATTGCTTCCCGGGCTCGGGAAACTTAGTTATATTAATTATTATTTGTTATTAATACGACATCATTACATCAAGCATCTCATTAGATTCAACAACTGATAGGATCTGAGTTTGATATGATTGTGTTTGTTTAACTAAAATGAAGATGAATCAGAAATAATTGCAGCGGAAATAGATGAATAAACTTTCAACACAATCAAAGAGAGAACAATTTTAAGCAAACATGTTTAACATAGAGTCGAATGATTGTATTTGATTACAATACTCAAAAGTAATGCATGCATGCAAAAATTCTCCCCCAACAATGATTGAAAAACTGATATTTGGTCAGTCAATGTTCAGAACTTGTTTGGCTATGTTTTGAAGCTATGTTGAGTTGTCATCCTCTAGTGCCATTGTTTTGATAGCTTCTTTGAAATACATAGTTTCTTGTTCTTTCTCTTCTTCATCAGTCAGTTTTTGCCTCTTTCTTTGATTTACCACAATGGTAGAGGTATCTGATGATGTGAACAGTGGTTCAGAAGTGTGAGCCTGCTGCTTTGGTTTAGCAGTGGTTTTGTAATCAGGCTTCTTTGGAAGTTTAGGATCTGTTTCTCTCCTTTTTCTTAACCTTTCAAAAGCCTCATTAGTGTACTGCCTTGTCCATTTTGATATGCCTTTGGCAGTTCCCACTTTTGCATCAACCAATTCCCGCTTCTTTCTTTTATACTCCAGTGTAAGATCATCAATTTTCTTTTTGTATTTGCTCCAATTTGGTGCTGACCTTTTCATGCCTGGATCTCTCTTTATTCTTTCAATTCTATTCAGTTCTTTTTTGAGAGTAACAAGCGGCCAGTCTTGGAATTGTTCAGCTGTGGCAGGGTAGAATTTTTCACTCAAGATCAGCTTGATGATGTCTTCTTTCAGATCTTCCTGTAAGTTAGCTTCTGGAGGCAGGTTGGACATTTCTTTTCTTAGGTCTCTTACATAATCTTCCAACTGTTTAACTTTAGTGAGCAAGAACTGCGTATAAGTTGAGACTTCATTATCACTTTTCCCTTGGCATTCATGTCTAGCTCGGGTATCAGGTTGCCTGGACTTGAGTTTTAAATACTCATTTATGTTGGCTGGATCTCTATAACCAATCAGGGAAGGGAATTTCCTTTTTGAATGATCATCCACTAAGTAAAACTGCCTCATTTTATTCTTTACAGCATGCAGTTCCAGTGGATAACTGGTAGCTACTGGTACAACATCAGCAGAGTCATATCCTTGGAGTTCTATATGATCTTTGATTGGGTTGAACATTTTTGAAGGAATAAAGGATTGAGGTTTGGTGATATTGAAAGGGGCAGATGAAATGGGAACAGGTGCTGGTATATCATCATCATGCACTTGAAATTTTCTTTTTCTTGTATACAACTTTTTGGGAGAAGGTGTTTCTGTTTGAGTTTTTGGATCAAAAGGAACAATGGCTTGTGAAGAGATAGGTGATTGACTAACAGTTTTTGAAACAACTGGTGTTTCAACCACTGTTGTCATTACAACAGATGATGTGTCATCTGATGTCTTCTACTTTTTGGCAGGTGGTGATTTTGATGGTGGTTAATTGAGTGATGGCAGTGGTTGAAGTGTGTGTTGATGTATTGGTGGTGGTTGTTGGGTTAACATCTGCTGAAACCACTGAAGTATCAACAGTTGTTGATACAACAGGTGTTCCAACATCCGTTGGTTTGGAAGATTGATAAGAGGAGCTTTTAGGAGGTTTGGGAGTATGTTTTGTGGATCTGGAAGGTATGGATTTGAGTTGCCTCACTTGTCTAGTGGGCTGTCTTCTTTTAGGCTTAGTTATTTCTTCATCCTTCGGCTCAGAAGTACCTTGCTCTTCCTTCTCCGTAAAGACTTTCTTCTCCTTTTCAAGCCTTGATTTTCCTTTTGCCTCCATATCCTTTTTCAGCCTTGCCTTTTCATTAGCCAAGGCATTTAAGGATTCATCAACCTTTTTGGAACCATTTGTCCTAGGGAGGTCTGCAAGCATACTGGATTTCTCTGGTGCAATGCACATACCATCTTCATATCCCCTTTTCTTTAACTGCTTCATTTTCTCCCCCATTTTGGCATCATTTGGTGGAGGGTTATCAACAAAGATTATTGTAGGAGGAGCAGTGCCAGTGGTTTGCAATAGATGGGCCTTGATTGCCTTGATGTCTGATTGTGTATCCATGAACCTAGCTTCCATTAAATTTCTGATCTTATGAATTTGAATTTCATGTTGCTGATCAGCATGTTCTCTTTGTTTGTGAAGCAGAGGTTGAAATAATTCCCAAACCTCATTTGGAGTAGGAGTAGATGATGCAGCAGATGTTTGAGCTGGTGCAGCAGTGGGTGTTGCCTTTTGTGATTGTAACAACTGTTGCAGCATAGTTTTGATATCTGCAACAGATGTTTCAATTGTATCCACTCTTGCCGTCAATTCTTTATATTTTAAAGCATCACCCAAGTTAATGGGATCATCTGCTTTCCCACCAGCAGTGGTTGTATCAACAGTTGACTTAGGGAAAGTTTCCCAAAAGTCATCCACTGATGCCCCTTTTTCTTGGTACTGGGGACTTCTTTCCTCAGCAATTGATATCTTTTTAAGATCACCAGTGGTTGGAACAAACACACCAGTGGATATCAGGGTTGCTGGAGAGGAAATTGCCTTCAAGGGAGTCTGATTGATGAAACAACTGGCCAGGTGTAGACCAGTGGATCCAACACTTGTAGTTGCTGCTCCACTTGAACTACTGAAAGGAATTACTTGTAATTCCTGTAGTGTAGCCTCCTCCACTATTGGTGGGTTAATAGAGATTGAGACACCAAAGTCAGTCACTTGTTATGGGATATTCTCAGTGATAGGTGATTGAGAAGAACTGATTTGTGTCTGGGCTAAATCAACTGCATCCAATAGAGGTAACATGGATTGTGGTAATGTTATTGGTGAAGGATGTGGGGTAGAAAGAGATATGTCCATGGGATTTGGACTGTGGAAGATGGAACCAAGTGGATCCAGAGCTTCATATTGAGGTGTCCCAGTGCTTACAACCTGATCCTTTTGTGAGGATGCAGGAGGATTTTTAGGCAAAGGTGGAGATCTTTGTTCCATCTGATGTGAGGAAGTAGCAGCAGTGGTTTTTGGTGACTTTTGTGATGTCACAGGTAGTTACTCTGGGATCTCATCTTCCAGAGTTACCTTTTTTGTGGGTTTGGGGGGCTTTTGGATCTTTTTCTTTTTGGGTTTTTTGGTGGTTTTAGGTGTGGGTTTCACAGCAGTGGTTGTGGTGTTGTGATCACCTTGAGCAGTGGGCTCAACAGCAGGTGCCTGAGGAGCAGTGGTTGCTGCTAAAGTCTGCTCAGGTATCTCTGCTTGTGTTTTGGAAGCTTTTGACAGCCTTGTAAATGTTTCAGAGGTTAGGCTGTTTATTTGAAAAGGCTCTCCTTGAATAAGGACATGAGCATTATCTTTTGAAAATTTCTTTCTAAAATAGTAACTTAAAAACCTTGGAAATAATAAAAATGATTTTTTATTAACATTTTTAACAAGATCATTGAAAATCTCCTGGGAATAGTTAAAGTGTCACACCCCGATTTCCACGTGTCACCGGTGGGCCCGGTGGGGGAGTATCGTGACGTGGTTGGCAACATAATAGTCAAACAACACAATATTTAATATGCACAGCGGAAGCAATTTAAAAGATATAATACAACCGAATTTAATATTGTAATATCAATTGTCACAATATTCGGAAGTTTATCCACAGAAGGATCGAAAATAAAATAGAATTAATAGTTCAACAGACTTCAGGCATCTTAAGCTTGCGAGACTTCTATTGATGCTAAGGAGAAATCCCAGCCAATGACGCTTAGTACCTGCATTTAATCTTTTTGGGAAAATACGCCAGTTTACACTGGTAAATACAATCAACTGACTCATTTTGGAAAATGATTGAAAATTGGTTTGGATGCACGTGGCATAAACATTTTATTTAACTTGGGAGAATTATTTAATATTATAATCTTGTGAACGAATTACATGTTCCTTGTGCGTTCAGTAGCCCGGATCTTGTCCGGGTTAAAGATCAATAGACACACCACAATATTCTTTTGTGCACTGACGGGTGTATGCCTACACCCCGCGCTTAAGTCGTGGCCATTTCGTAAAATGATGCCAGGGATATCCGGGACATGGTCATTAACCCCCCAAAGGCTTTAAGTAACAAGACTGTTTAAACGAGTCGATCAAATTATTCAATTAACCACCCAACGATGGAAGATTTGATGACCGATCAAGCGGTATGCTATATACCGTAACCCAAGCCCGTATAGGGAAAATAAGTTAAAAGTATTTACCTGAGCAATGTATAAATCACAATAAGCAAATTGCAAGTAGCTTTTACTGGTTCTCCTAATCTGGAACGAAGGTTTATAATAACCTATTAGAATCCTAACGGGTCTTTAGTTAAGCTTAAGCTTAGACCGATTAGTTTCAAAGATACAGTTCGTACGCACGATTAAGCGAAGACCGGATAGAATGTGATTTAGACCCGACAAGTTCAGAGACTTGTTTAATATGGGTCCTTCCTGCACATTCTGGATTTTGAGATAAAACCGATAAGGTTTGACCCGTTTCGGCTAATTTATGTAAACTTGTTACATAAACCGAACCGAACGCGTAATAAGCGTAACGGGTAATAATGAGAGCCATTTACAGGTTTCCTAAGTTAATATGCTCCATATATGTTGTGACATCAGTAAGATATCATTTATTATGCCCGAAATGAGTTTAAACACAAACTATGCCCCGTAGGGGTAGTTTGGTCATTTTAAAGGTTGTAAAAGAGTTTAAGTATTAACCTGAGTTACAGGTCTGATGAAATCAGCAAAAATACTTATTTTACCATGTTATAACAGTAGGGTAAAGTATATATGTGAAATTTATCAATTATAACCAAACTATGCCCCGTAGGGGTATTTTGGTAATTTCACATAAGCCGACAAGCTCAAAACTAAAGTCTGAGTTTAACAACTTTTTCTTACTATTAAAATATTATAATTTACCTCAAATATCAGTAGGTATCACCCTTAGTATGTTTAAAATAGTTCTAGTACATACTAGGCGTTAAAAACGCTTAAAAAGGCGATTAGAAGCCGTTTCCGGGTTCTATATAGAAATATGATATTTTTATTATTCCAGAGGGTTTAAAATAATTTATTTATCATTTAGGATCAGTAGCAAAAGGTTTGGAGTCGTTTAGATATGTAAAACTCATTTTATGGCCCGTAAGGGCAAAACCGACAATTACCGGATTAAGCCTATGACTATGAGTAATGCTCAGCCCAAAATTTATTAAAAATCTTCAAAAATCCCAAAATAATATATTACATCAGTGGGTAATAAGTTTGATGTCAAAAGTAGGCTTAACTAGGCTATATGCTAATTACGCCATTTAGTTAACATAAAGCTTTCATTTTGCACTAATGAGTATAACTCTCAATCTACACCACCAATTGATCTCAAATTTTGGGTACAAGTATTTATATCAGTAACAAAGGTTTCTACTCTTTTACATTTTCAAAAATCACGTTTTAAGGTAATAAGGGCATAATGGTCAACATATGAGCAATTAACGGAATCATGCGAATTAATTGGTTAACTAATGAACCATGGTGTATAATCACAGAGGTTTATACTAGCATGTTACCTGGTCCAAATTAAGCTCTAAGGCATTTCTAAATCATGCCTAAACGGGTCAGAACTGAAAGTCAATGCAAAAGTCAAACTATGCGACTTTAGGTTCCGAACCGGGTCTAAACAGGAAATTGTCGGGTTTAACATATTTAGACATGTTCTTACACTAATTACCAAGTTATATTAATAATCAAACAGGTTGTATATGTTCTACATTGCTAATTATGCATAAATTGAAAGTTAAGTATCCTGTTGACTTTTTCTTAGCAAGTTTGACCCGACTTTTGACCTGGTTAGAGTGGGAATCAGGGGGAACCCTTTTGAGGGTTTATTACCCACATAATTACCAACATATAACTACTTTTGATTCGACTAATCACTGGACCATTATTGATTAATCTTAAAGTCAACCGTTAATTACGACGGTTTGACTTTTAAGCTAAAACTAAGCTAAAACTTAACTAAGAAAGGATTAGCAAACTTACCAAGGTCCTATGCACGAAATGTGAAGACTTGAGTCTGCTTGGGAGCTCCAAGAATGATCAGAAGTGCAAATGAAGGTGTGAGGAATAATGGTTGCAACTAAGATCCTTTATATAGTGATCAAATCACCATAAGATGTTGACAAGCAAGTCTAGCACTGACCACAAGCTGCCCACAAGTGTCCCTAGTGCTTAGGGGGTGCCTAGGGGTCGTCCAAGATGAGAAAAGATCGATTAAAGGTCGAATACCCGCGAATACAGGAGTCTGTTCGAAGTTTTTGTATCTAGGCGGTTTACGCGGCCCGCGTAAAAGACCTTAAGGTCTTACGCGGCCCGCCTTGATCCTGTAATCAGATTATGCATTTTCTATTTTCCGCATACATGTCTCTTGGCCTTTCGAAAGGGCAACCAAGCTTATATTTGCAATTTGACCCCTTTATATTTACACACAAGGGCTTTAGGACTTATACCCACTTTGCCCAGTCCCTGGACACTTCCGGTTAACCCGAAAAGTCATAACTTTCAACGTTAACGCTTTAACCCCTCGCACACGAATTTGATCATAACTTTCTCATACGATAACGAAACTTTATGAAATTTATATCGCGTATTCTAGTGAGCATAATTATCAGTTACAAAGCTTCGGGTTTGTCAAAAGGTCACTCAGAGGTATAACTTAAACATGTTGACACATTTAACCCCTGTAGTTTGTAATCTCTCACTTTTAGCTTCGCATGATCCATGATTTATTCGTTTGATGCTATAAACATCATGTAGGGTTATTGTACAATATTTTTATTCACTGTTGACATTTAGAACCCGTATATTCACATACTTTCCATGATTGTCAACTTTAGTCCTTCTATAACATTCTTTCACACGTTCAAACATATGACACGTGTCTACACATTATAGGACGTGAATTTTCGAGGTGTTACATAAAGTTTTATTCATTCATTATAGCATAACCCAGGTATTGGATCTTCAATGGGATTTCATTGAAAGCAGTGGTTTTGTTTGACACACACATTAGGAGGGTATGAAATAAAAACCTTGGGGCGGATGGAAAACTCCCATTTTGTAAAGTTTCTTTTTTCATTTCTTCAGCATACCCTCTTTCAATGAAATCAGTTTGATACTCAATTTTTGGAAAAGAAGTTTTACCTTGAAGATCATCGAGTTCAAATACCTCCGAGATGGTTTATGGAGTAATGGTGACTGAAATACCCTTTATTGTAGAAGTAATGGCTAAGGGCGTTTTATCCTTAGTTTCAAGATTCGCATTTTTCCAAAACTCTTTTTGGGTTTCCAGATAGATCAGAGCATCATAGGTCAACAAAGTTTTGTACTTTGAGGATGAAAGAGCGTCTATGATAGAATCGAAGGTGGTGGTATGACTTGGTTTTTCGAGTAAACCCAAGTAGTTATGAGGAGCTTTGTATGGAAGAGCCATGATGAATCGCAGATTTTTATGAGTGAATGAAGAAGATGAGCGATTGAGAGATGAAATGGAGAAATGATTTGAGAGAAATTGATGGTAACTGCTTTTAGAAAGGAATTTTGAATTCGATTCGACAGTGAAAACCCTGTTTGGGGTTTTGATCAGGGTTTTATAGGTGGAAAAAATGTATGCTGATGTGGCAGCGGTTACAAAAGATCTGACCGCTAAGTACTGTCCACGTGCCAACCGCTGATGAATAATGGATGACAGTTGTTAGGAAACCACTGATGGAACAATATCAGTGGTTTACAATGGTAACAATAAAAACAGTGGGTGATTTTTAACTATCAGTGGATAGCCTATCAGTGGATTAAAACACTGATGTTTGATCAACAATGCTTAACAAGGAAATGAAAGAACAGAGGTTGACTTTCAATATCAGTGGATGTCAACAATAAAAATGTGAGCCGTGATTGTCAATATCAGTGGATGTCAACAATAAAAATGTGAGCCGTGACTATTTTTAACTATCAGTGGATAGCCAACAGTGATTGAAACACAGATGTTTGGTTAATCAGTGGTCAACATGAAGAATGAAGAAACAGAGGTTGTCTTTCAGCAGTGGATAACATTTAACAATCAGATGTTTGAACCAAAACAGTGGTTGTAACAGACTTTTAAGGATTAATGAAAACTATCATTTTTAACTATTTTGAGGATGTTTGACCTTAAACAGATGTTTGCGCTTAAACAAATGTTTGACCTTAAAAAGAAGTTGGCCCATAAACATCTGTTTGCAAAAAAAGACCAATTTCAAGAATACTGTACCCAAACAATCAAAATGAGGAGCTTAATAATCATCCAAATGTTATTGAAAAATAAAATTATATAATAATACTTATAGCAGACGTTATATAATAATAGTTATTCATCATTAGCCCAACCACTGTTAGTATCAAATCCTATGTTAATCATTTTAAGATTGAATATCATCTGTTGTTCGTTAACATCTGTTGACACATAGCAGACCTTTGCATCTTCAGACATTTATTCATCAGCAGATTTTCTCTTTCGTCAAACTTTAGTCAATAGTGGTAATTTAACAGTTGTTTCATAATCAGCAGATGTTCTCTTTTACCAAACTTTAACTACAAGTCCAAATATTGACTCTCTGTAATTTGCAGGAGCACAGATTCTTCAAAAAACTGCTCTCAATGATCAAATTCTAAGCATTTGTTTTATCTTTGCACTCTCCTGCTGGCCATCAAATTCTAAACATTTGTTTTATCTTTGCACTGACTATTAAACCTCTGTTGACTTACCAAACAGATGTTCAGACACAATTCAACATCAACATAATTTGTTCACCATCAAACCAATCCTTGACACTATTAAACCTCTCTTGACTTACCAAACAGATGTTCAGACACAATTCAACATCAACATAATCTAAATCTTACTCAAACACTAAATAATAAGTAAAAATAAAACACAACATAGATTCATAAAATTAAAATTTATTCATTTATTCATGACCTTAACACTAAAAGTCCAATAATTACATCACATACTGAACAATATTAAAGTTCAAATCTAAGAATAACAACAAGAATTAAGAAACTTTAGTTTCAACTCCATCGATTGCTGAACCTCTCGATGTATGTCCTTCAGCATTGCCATGAACTACACGTCTCTATCACCGCACTCTATATTACTGACAACACAAAGCTCACGAACGGAAGTTGAAGGCATCCGCATAAGATCTCTGGAAACCTGCTCTCTAGTGAACATGCCAACTTGCAATCCATCAAAACATCTCTTCAGCTCTTGAAGACCAGCCCTATCTTCATACACCTGTTCCTCGATTTGCCTGACAAAATGCTGCTTTAAATCATCTGATTTTGCATTTGTGAATGACGCCATTTGAATAAACTATAATACTCAACTTTCCTAAAAGTACGATATCTTCGTAGGAAAACTTGATGAAAAAGAGGCGAAGTGACTATGAGTTTATATACTGAAATTTGTAATTGTTAAAACGTGTATATTTAATATAAACATATTAATGTATATTTCAAAACAGCAGTCCTTTAATGCACAAACCTTTTCAAACCCCAACTTTTATGGGAAAACTGTAAAATTAAATACCAAGAAACCCAAGGGACAAAATTTCGAAGTTCAAAGAACAAAAGCAGATTATCATAATTACAATTAACCTCTTCATTTACCAAGTAGATGCGTTTTTAAACTCTATAAAAGACCGATGATTACTTTTGATTCAAAACATCAACAAATTGTCCTACAAATCACTTTCTGTCAAAAATTGTTCCAGATCACAAAACCAACAAAAAATCTACATGGCAAACTTCAGCTTCTACCACTGGTCAGACACCAGCGATGTTAAAACACAATTCTCGATGTGGTCACTCAAAGAACAAAGAACATACGAAGAACTAAACAGGAAAGTCGACAACATCAATGACACTAATTAAAACAAAACCTGGAACAGCATACCATTACTCGATGAAGTCCTCCACTCTCCTCCATCAGAGTTCCAGAAGAATGCCGAAGAGTTTCTGACACAACTTCTAAAACAGGATCAGAAAATCTGCCACATGCTAACTGAACTGAAATTCAAAAGAGAGCATGAAATCACATGGAGAAAGGCCAGAGTCTACGAAATCCTAGCAAGCGTTAACTCTTCAACAGTTAATCAAAATAAGAAACAAACCTAAAATGTAAAAGTCTCTTCTCAACTGTTGTAGCACATCTGACTTTTCACGATAGAAGATACATATCGTCCGTTCAAGTTGCAACTCTCCCATCAAAGAAAGTAGCACATGCAACTTTTCACAATGTTGCAACAATGATACTGCAACATCGATATTGATACTGCAACATCGATATTGAAAGGTTGATGTGTGATGGAAAGCTTCATTGAAACGACGATGTTGGAACAATGATACTGGAACGATAACATGTAAACATAATCAACAAACATTCGAACAAAGAAGTGTAATCGGAGATTAGCGGCTGAATCGCGAGAAAAATGCATTTGAGAGAGAGAGATACACTCACATATATGAGCGAGCGAGATTTGAATGTGAAACCAGATAATTATATCTTATTTATAGGATTAGAATATATGGTTTGAATTTTGAATTTTGAATGTGGAGCCAGAATTTTGAATCTCGACAGATGTTTATTGGGAACTGATGCTTGATTATAAAATGTTGAGGGCAGATGTTTATTGGGAACTGATGTTTATTGTGAATCGACAGTAGTTTGGATTTTAAAGTGGGCCAGACCTTTGAAATTTTAATGTAGAGCAGTGGTTTGGATTTTAAAGTGATTTTAAATTAGTCTTTATGATGTAATAATGACATAAGAAAAGCCTTGTTGGACAACTTCTCTTGCTGATACATCAGCTTTTCTTATGTCATTGGGATTTCTCCTTTTATAGAAAGTATAGATTTAGGTATTCATATGTCCAAAATAATTATAAGACAAATATATTCGGTACCATCTCATCCATGAAGATCATATCAAGACGATATATTTCATTTTTGTTTTCATTCATCATCTTCTTCGACACGCTAACAATCTTCACTCTAATCGAATAGTTGTTTGAGAATGTATTAAGATCATTAAGCATGTTAACCTTTGCAACCTCCTTTTGAAGACTGTACATAAAAAAAAGAATAAGCAAAATATATATATTGCTAAACGTAATATGATAATACAATAAGCATGTATGTTCTTAAAAAACTATCAAGGTTGGAATTCAAGCTTACCGATTCTCCATTCAAAATTTTAATTGAATGCAGTGGCAAATGTAATTTGAAAGGTAAGTTGTGTATATCCTTATATCCTGCTATATTAAAGTAATTAAATATTAGAAATGATATGCAAAGTAGGAAAAAAAGAGAGAGAACGTTAATTTTAAATTACCATTTTATATATTTTGAATTTCAAAATTACTGATATTATCAGTAATTACTGATCTGATTTGAAAGCAATTGTCATGATGACTTTTCTAATTTTTATTTTAACTTTAGTTAAGAGATAATAATCGTCAGTTTGAAATAGGGATGAGCATATGCCACCGAATACCGATCCCATACCGATCCCGATCCCTATCGGTATCCCGATCGGTATCCACTTTTTGGCGTTTTCGGTATCGGTACGGTACGGTATCGGTATTATACCGATACCGACCCTCAAAATACGGTATAATACCGATATCGTACCGTACTGATACCTAACCGACATGTTTCGGTATCGGTATCGGTACCAAGTTTGGGTGAAATTCGGGATCGGTATTAGGCGGTATCGGTATCGGTTCGGTATCGGATACCGATATGCTCATCCCTAGTTTGAAATTCACATTTTGCATATTTTAAATGTCCAAAGCTCAAGAAATTAGCATTAATTACTGATTTGATTTGCAATAAATAGTCATCAAGAATTTTTTTTATTTTTTAATTTAACTTTAAATTTTATCATGAAAACAATGTTGGAGGAACTCTTATCTCATTGGAATGTAACGATTAGGTAAAATGGTAATTTCATTGTAATTCTAGTTTTTATTTGATAATTTCAATCTATCACTAATTAACACCATCAATAATAAAAATGTGAGTAGTGGCTGTTTTTTAGGAAAACCGCTGATGGTCAATATCAATGGATGTTAACAATAAAAAAGTGAGCAGTGGCTATTTTTTCCTATCAGTGGATAACCAACAGTTTTTGAAACACTGATGTTTGGTCAGTCAGTGGTCAACACGAAGATTGAAGAAACAGAGGTTGTATTTCAGCAGTGGATAACTTTTAACAATCAAATGTTTGAACCAACACAGTGGTTGTAACAGGCTTTTAAACAGATGTTGGGGCTTAAACAGATGTTTCACCTTATATATCAGTTGTCTGTACTTAAACAGAAGTTTGACCTTAAACAGATGTTTGCCCATAAACAGAAGTTTGGCCATAAACAGATGTTTGGCCTTAAACAAATGTTTGAGCTTAAACAAATGTTTGCCCATAAACATTTGTTTGCGAAAAAAGACCAATTTCAAGAATACTATACCCAAACAATCAAAATGAGGAGCTTAATAATCATCCAAGTGTACTTGATTTTTATTTATTTGTATAAAGATGAAACAACTGTTCAATTTATAGTACATATCAAACCACTGAAGTGATGTGATAAATACTGTTACATATAAACACTGTTGTGATAAACACTGTTACATATAAACACTGATGTCATAAAAATCTATTAGGTGAGGTGATGACATCTAACAACCTAACAGCCTATAAAACACTGATGTGAAAAACACTGTTACATATAAACACTGTTAACAAAAACAAAGGTAGAATAACAAATGTTGATGTTGAACCACTGTTGTTGTTGGATAGTGGTTCAGCTTTGGTTGATCAGGCCTTTGGTTCATCAGTGCTTGTCTTCAATAGGACTTTGGTATTCATCAGTGGTTTGGTCTTCAACAAAGTAAAACTGATTGTAAGATTAAAACATTCAATGACTTACAGTACATGGGTCCAAATGATCTCAATCATGCACTAAAATTCCTATACTCATCTGAGATTGTCTTCCGCTCCACCATCTTAATTCGTCTCTCCACAACTTCAATGGTAAAGAAAAGGGCAAAAATCAAATACATGACTAACACAACCTCATTGAAATTGGGACTGTAAATGAGTACCATACCGAATAACAAAAAGGGATGAAGCCTAAACTTTTGGGCTGGTATCACCTATCAACAGACCTGAAAACAAAATCAGTTTCTAAACAATGACTTCATGAAACTGAAAATCATTAAAGCAAACACAAATTAAGTAACAACCAACCTTAATTCAAAAGCCTGCAAATATAAAATTGCCACATAAACAAATGAAGTACAACTTGCTGCAAAAATAATAAAGTGTAAAAACAATCTCAAAAACTTCTCTATAATTAAGTAGTTAAGCTACTCAATTTAGTTAACTACATAAAAAATCCAACAATGAATTTACCGTCCTTCTCCTTCCCTTTCTCATTTCCATCTCCTCAACAACGGTCCGGTAGAGGTTGCTTCTAATCAACAAACTCTATAAAATAATAATAAAAAAAACATAAGCATAAAATCTATATATTCTGCTTGGATTGCTAGAATAATAGTATGAAAGTTAAAATAAAAACAGAGGATCAAGAAACATAGGAGCATCAAAAATTACTAACATGGGTGAATAAATCAACAAAACAGCTTGTGAAAGACATAAACTACAAACATATCAAAATCAGTCTACTCGTAATCACATGATACAACAAAGCAAGCATCTGAATAAACAATAACAAAGGAAAGACAAAATCAAAAGCTACAAACAGAGTTATTCATATATTTCATATATATACAATAATAAAAACATTATTACAACATACCAGTGTCACCAATTAACAGGAGCTTGTACAGTTGTACAAAAGGGTTCATCGAGTACGATAAGAAACCCTAGGAGATCTGCTTCTTCTTCTGAGGGTACAAAAGGGTTCATCGTGTTCAATATGAGAAAATAGATAAAACGAAATAAAATTTCTGAATGAAAAAATAGATCTTACATGAATATTTTGTTCTTCAACTACTCGACGGTACATGATTTAGGGTTTCAAATGCAGATGTATCCAATAGAAGTAACCTCTGCGGACGTTGTTGAAGAGATGGAAATGTGAAGAAGGAGAAGGATGAACATCAGAGAGAAAGGGGATCTTGTATGGAAAGGTGAAGGAGAAGAATGAAATAGGGTTTGTGAAAATGTGAGAATAAAGGGCAGTGGTTACTGTTGGGTGGGAAAAGGGGAAAAACGATGCCTAATTAAGTGACACGTGGCCAAAATCACTTTCATTTATTATATATAATAGATTTGAACATTAAACTGTTCTGATTGTTTGTTCTCAGCATCCTCACGAAGAACTCTACCGGCGAAGGTTCATACTTCGTCGAGTATGAGGGTGATGAAGAACCCTGGTGGTTCGCCAAAGCCAGGCGATGAAGATCCTTTCCTGACGAAGGATCAACCTTCGTCGAGTTGAGACGACGAAGAACCCCTTCTCGGCGAAGAATCATCCTTCGTCGAGGGTCTTTCGTCGTTGTTCCTTAACAGCCGTCGTGATCTTCTGCAAACCCTAATCATCAAGTTTATGCACACTAATCCTTAAGCATATCATTATTCACATCACAGTTTTCATGTATTAATCACCACTTAAAGCATCAGACTTTGATCAACATAATTGAATTCAATATCCTACCAACATATGTACGACAATTAGTTTTAACAACCTCAATCCAATACACATCAGTTTATGAATAAATCCTTACCTTTTCATAATCACAACACATCATGTAACAATAGATTTATGGACATCAATACGTTAATGATTTAACACTATGGCCAATAATCAACCAGATCCGACTCAAACTACAGCCAAAACCTAGAGTCATGTTACACTCATACATACTAACACATAAGCACATTCTGCGGTTGTTCATGCGGACCAAAACGAACAGAAACATAGTCACACGAAAATAAAAGGAAATCGATCATCAGGGGGTATGCGTACTAACCAGATTGTGGAACATTAGGAAGAGTGTTAGAGACGAGAAGGAGGCTTCAACTCTGAGAGGAGGGCTACCGTCGACTTCTAGAAGGGAATAAGGGGAAGTAGGGTTTTGGAGTTTTTATGTATTATGCAGATTATGAGAAACCGTATACCAAAAAGGAGTGTTTATGCGCATAAGGAGACGGGCCGAGCCCAGTTTCGGTTCGAGGAGGTGTTGGGCCGAGAAAATATTGGGCAGGGAATCCATTTTGCCGGACAACCCTCTTGACGAACTCCCTCGACGAAGAACCTTCTTCGTCGTGGAGTGATTGTGATGAAGAACCATTCTTCGTCGGCATAGGTTTTCCGTGAATCAATTGTGAACCAAGTGTGATGTTATGCTATGCTTAAACACAACACAAATATCATGTGACACCCCACCGTAACAATACTTTCATCATTCAGATATCATGCACGTGTTTCAACGTAAAGCAAATTGTGAAAACAGGACAATGAAACAAATAACGCGTAAAGAAAGGACCTTGAGATCCTGGGTTGTCACACGACTTAATAATTGCTACATCGATCTTAATAGTTGCTTACCGGAGACGCAATCCTTGATATGCTAGCTGGCCAGGAAGATCCCCGTACCGGTCATCCCTATCAAGATTTGGAAAAAAATTGAAACCAAAGAGAGTTTCTATTGTTGTGAAATATTTTTAGCACCAAAATTAATGGTATTTATTATAAAGAAAACATCTATCTGTACTTTCTATTAAAATGTGGTATGCATGGTTTTCTAAAAACCACCCGTGTTTGCACACGGGTCTTACTATTAGTACTATATAATAAAAGAAACCTGATTTGGGACACATGTAATTCAATGAGGGCATTAATATAGATAAATTTTAAATTTCAAATTAAAAAGATTTAAATATTATATTAGAATTTTATCTTGATTGTAAATCTAAAGTCTAATTTTTTTTAATCTAATCTATAATTTATGGATTTAATTTTGATTTGAAATTATTAAAATAAAAACCCATAAAATTAGTAACCATTTAATCAATTAAATGTTTATTTAGAAAAAAACCCTTATTTTAATGTTAATATAAATTTCGTAAGTTTTTCTTTCCTTCTGGAATCAAATTAGATTTTGTGATAATTAAAGTTTTGTCAAGAATAGAAAAAATCATTATTTAATATTCAATATATTACATCCAATATTTATAATTAAACCCCACTTCATTCTACATACTAGGTATGTTATTTTACTCTTCCTCATATTATCTATGTCACATAGAATACATCATGTTTTTTTAGATAAGTTTACCATGTCAAATAAGTAATAATTTATTCCCCTTTAATCAAATGAGATTTTTTTTAAATTATTTTAAAAATTCTAGATATATGTATTTTAAAACAAGGTAAACTCTTAACATACATATTTTTTCCTACTGTAACTAAGATATAGAGGTGTGTGAAAGGTATCTTTACATTCGGAATGTCATAACTTTTTTTTAATTTAGATTTACTTAGTTGTCGTATAGTGTCTCATGTATTTATTTTTTCACTTATATATATGTTTCATTGGTTCAATTGTACATGTAAAGTATTATAGTATACATAGTATTTTCTCAACTATAAATTGGTTTTATTGATTCAATTTTCGTCTATTTGTTTTCATTACTTTTATCTGTCTAGAAGTCCTTTTTCAGACCTTTCAAATGGTATGAGACATATTACATTATCAATAGTTTGTATTGGTTTCCTTACTAATTATGATAAAAGTAATTATATCGTACAATTCATATTGGTTTATAGCTTTGAATACGAGCATACCTTATATTAATGTTAGTGATAGCGAAAGTGAGGAAACTATATTTGGATGGTAAAAAATATAATATTATGCCAACATTAATCCTCTCGAATAATCTA